>OY757945.1:51584752-51599752 GCA_963585895.1 Sepioteuthis lessoniana | reverse complement strand
GGTGAATGTGGAGTACCCATTCATTGGCATTACTTCCCAGTCCACTTTTACCCGGGGTGGTCGTATTTGTTAGGGTCTCATCTATGGGTCAAATAGAACTGTTCAATCATTTACTCAGAATCATTATTTGAAACCATGCAGTTGTGTGCAAATTATTTATATTATATAGGAATACTTTAGAAATAGAATTACTTATGTTAAGTGGCAATGCATGAAACCATTTAACTGTGGAAACAAATTTTTATTAAGTAGAATTGTTTGTGTCAAATAGTCACATATTACCGTGTGCAAACATGATTAATATCAAATAGAATTATTAGCATCAAATGGTTTCAAGTATTCCTATCTAACAATGTGCAAATAAATGAACTCTAATATCTTGTTTAAAAATAAAGTTACTTACAAACTATTGGATTGTATGTTATGTATATAGAAAAGGATTTGGCATTAAATAACCCACAAGGGTTGATATGCCATAAAATACCTACCAAATTATGTAAGATTTGTCAAAAATTTGTCATATTCATAATTATAGATTCCCAAGTTTTTATGATGACTGATATTGGTTGTAAGGCTCTGATCAAAATTGTCAAAATATTGGAGTTAACTCTTACGTTTATTTTAGACAATGACCAATGTAACTCAAAAGTATTCGGATCTGTGAACCTATCATTTTATATGCATCTTGACCTTTTGCTTCGATGTGGCACAAGGCCGAATGAATGGGGCGCCCAATGAGACTCGAACTCACTCGTGTAGGTTTGCTAGTCAAGCTTGCTAACCGTTACACCACCAAAGGTGCCCACTATGGGCTGCTATATAGATTATCAGAAGTTGACTTCTGAGGTCACTTGAGGTCATCAAAAAGCAAAATACTTTTATCCTATCAAAGTAAAATATGTATTTACACAGCCTCTCTGCATAAGCAGGATGTGACAAGGTTACTTCCTAAGTGGCTGGATGCACTACCAAAGTTAAAAAGCCCAGTCTGTCCTACTATTTACACATAGCTGGAGGAAGAATTGTTAGATTCATACCTTTTAGATATTAGTACAATGTGAAATGCTAACAGCCTCATCCAGAATTTGAACTCAGATTGCTGTATCCATTTTATATAACAATTGTTACATGATGAGCGCTTCCTAAACAAAGTCACGTAGACTTTGATGTGATATATAAAAAAATGTTTTTTACCCCCAAATTGTTTGGAAAGACAAGTAAAGTTTTTATTGGTTTACCTGGTCCATTATATTTTGAATAATCATGAATAAATAATGTGGTGTAATGGTTATCATCATAGGAAATGGATACGGCGACATGAGTTCAAATCCTGGACGAGTCTGATGGTATCCAGAGAGTATTGTCTATATGCATGTGCATATATATATATATATATATATATATATATATATATATATATATATATATACTATATCCTCTCCAACATTATACATACACATAATGTGCGTGTGTACACAAACACACACATTATATATATATATATATATATATATAAAAACTCACACACTAGCTTCATACATATATATATATATATATATATATATATATATATATATATATATATACATGCACGGGAGGTGCCCATGGTGTAATGGTTAACGTCATAGGAAATGGACACGCCAACATGAGTTCAAATCCTGGACGAGACTGATTGCATTTCACATAGCACTAATACCCTTGGGAAAGGTATGAATCCAATTATTCTCCCTCCAGCTATGGGTAAATAGTAAGGCAGACTAGGTTCTTCAGCCTTGGTGAGGCAACTACTCTAGGAGAAGGAAAACTCTGAATTCAAACCTGTTAAACTCCGCTTAAAAATTGACCTTGTGTCAATTGGTTGGTAAATAGGATAGATAATGAAAAAAGATGGAAAAATGAAAAATATTATGTATAAAGAAACCAATCAGAATTTTTCTTTGTTTACAACTATTTTTGTTATTTATATCATGTTCATATTAATTAGTAGAAGCTTTGCAGACATCCCATTAGCAATTGATGAGATGCTGCTTTATGCCCCTGAACTCAGCATGAAGGTGATGAATAAGCAGAAAACAAAGTTGTTGATTGCAAGATTCCTGCCTGAAAAGCAACCGATTGTCCTTGACTAGAAAATCCTTGAAGAGGTTGATCGTTTCAAGTACTCAAGTCACCTTGATTGATCAAGGAGAAGATGATACAAATGGTCGCATCGGTAATGCTTGATTAGCCTTTTGTTGTCAATGCTCTTAGCTGTGGTCAAGACAAGAAATCAAACTAACCATTAAAATTCAGATCTACCAAGTTCTTGTCTAATTGGTAGATAAGCCCAACAGCTTTTGGCTGTTCTGGTCTAGCACCAGGCTACCTGGGATACGTGCTGAGAGGATAAACAATGACAAGCATAACTTCACATTGCACTGGTCTTTTAGGTCTATTGAATCTATGACCAGCAAAGTCACCTGGCATACGTGCTGGGAGACTTAGCAAAGACTAGTGTAGTTCACCTTGCACTTACTGATCCTATGACCAGCATTGACCAGCAGCACGTGAGTCTTAGCTTGTGTGTAGACAGCACCTTTGCAGAGGGGTAAGGTTTCCCTTCCCCCAACGAGTGTTCTGGATATGACACTAAACAATCTGATGATGAGATTCCAGTAGTACTGGAGCTTTGGGGAATGCAGAGTACTCTTTCATTGCCATCGCTGCCAGGTCCACTCTTGCCCGGAGTGGTAGCACCTGATAGGGTCCTTTCTATGGATCAAATAGAACTAAACTGTGTACTTATGCTAAATTGAATTGTTTGAATTAGAACTGTTTGTATGTATAAAAATGGATTTGGCATTGAATAACCTGTAATGGTTGATATGCCATAAAACCAAACAAGACCCTAAATCTGTTCTATAAAAACTCCTGCCTGGTGGGAGGTAGGGATAAATATCAAACTCTTGTCTTAACCATCCTCCTTTACAGCTGCGAAAGATAACCAATGAATGCAAGTGACTCGAGGGTTTTGACTAATATGGTTTATGCTAGATTCTTTGTGTTTGCTGGTGTCAATTCATCTTGAGCTCTACAGTCTGTGCATAATACAAAATCTCCTCTCTCTGGCAGGCTCATCTCATGAGATATCTTTGCGGGCTTGGTCTTGCTCTCTGTTGGTAGCCGGTTGATTTAATCCAAGAATCCTTCAGTCCAGTCTCCCTATAGGGTTGGAGAAAGTGCCATGATGGCCAATTGAAGACATGGCTCAGGATTGTGAAGCAAGATGTGGAATTGATATTGGGTCCCTGGTTGTATGGTGTTTGTCATTAGGACCCCAAGTGGCTGGCTCTCATCTCATTAATACTTTCATACCATCCGGCTTGGTCTGCATTCATTCAGGACGTGGTAAATTGGTTGGACAGAGCTTGCTCGACCAGCATAACATTAATGCAATCACATATACATTCATATATCCATAGTTTTAAAACATTTTGTCTCTACCCACCCCAAGTGTCTCTGTGTACTTTTATTTGTTACGTATTTATATGTATGTACGTTTCATCTGATGATTTTATTTTTTTCAAATACCTGAGACCTAGTAGAGGAGTGCTTAGTGTAATGGTTATTGATGTATGAAATAGATTCATTGGCCAGATTTCAAATCTTGGATGAGGCTGTTTTAATGCTAATGCCCTAGGGAAAGGAATGAATCCGTCTTCCCTATCTCAGCTATGAGTAAATAGTAGAGCAGACCGAATACTTTAACCTTGATATGGCAAACAGTCTAGGAGAAGGAAAACTTAGAATTCCAACCATCTATACTCCATAATTGATATTGTGTCACATCCTGGCTATGATGGAGAGGTTGGGTAAATACATTTGTGACATTTTAATTAATGAAGCCAACATGAGGAAGTGAGATGAGTTTCTTTTAGGTTTTATTAATTTGCTGTAATGGCCAGTATTTGAGCATGTTATTGATTTAAGGAAAGCCTTTATAAAATGATTTGTTCTCACACACACACACTCACTTGTCAACTCCACAAAAACGTTGAATATCATGTAGCCCTTTATCAGATCTTTGTTGATTTAGCAAAAGCTTTCGACACAGTCAATAAGACTGCTCTGTAGACCATCTTCGGCAAACTCAGTTTGTCAACTTGTCCATGCACCTCCATCTTGACATAAAAGCTCATGTTATCTTCAATGACTTAGTTTCAGAACCTATTTCCATTGATAACAGGGTTGAACAAGGTGACATTCTTGCCCTGACCCTTTTCTCTATATATTTTGCTGTAACTCTCTCTCTCTCTCTCTCTCTCATACACTTTCAAAGACTCTGACATGGGTATCTATATTTGATTCAGAACCACTGGTAAAGCTCTTTCACGCTTCAACGCAAAGTCAAAGAGATTTTCCGGACCCTCATTTGGGATCTCCTCTATACTGACAATGCAGATCTCATTGCTCACACTGAAGAAGATACGCAAGCTGCAATGGATCTCTTCTCCAGAGTATGGGTTACTTTTGGGTTTGACAAAGGTCAGGTTCACTCCAGCCAGCCTAGTTAGCTGCAAGCTGTAGAATTCACTGATTGTATTACTGCAGAAGAGTAAGACCCCCCCCCCAAACAAGTATGACACTAAGCTGCATCTGATGGTAGGACTTCTCTCCTGGATTTTTGTGGAATGTGGAGTACATCTTTATTGCCATTGCTTCCTTGTCCACTCTAACCAAGAATGGTACTACCTGTTAATGTCTCCTCCATAGGTCAATTTGAACTGTTTAATCGTTTAACTGTGTGCAAACGAATGACTTATTGAATTGGATTAATTGTTTTAGGAATACTTGAAACTTTTCAACTGTGTGCAAACAAATGAGTTCTGACTTGCTTAAAATGTTGCCTACAAACTATGTATTTACAAATCATATATATCCGATAGATATGTATAAAGAGGATTTGGTATTAAATAACCTACAAGGTTTGAGATGCCACAAAACCCAACCAACCAGGCAGACCTTATGTCGAATCAAACTTCTTTGTCTAGTGTACAAGGTGGGATCTAGTTGATTCTTTTGTATACCTCTGCCGCACTCTCTCCAAAGATGGATTTAACTGTGTGTAAACGAAATCTATACTTATACTAAACTGAATTTGATGAATTAGGACTGTTTGAATAGACTGAATAGCTTGAAATAGAAATGTTTTTGACAATTAAACTGTGTACTGAATTGTTTGTATAAAAATGGATTTGGCATTAAATAACCTACAAAGGTTGATATGCCACAAATCCAACCAACCAACCATGGATCCCTTAATTTTGAAATGAATCTAAGGATAAAAAAAAGCCAGCAAGGCTTTAGGAAAGTTTGAAAGCTGTGTGTGGTTTGATAGAGGTATTACTATCAAAACTAAGCTTAGTGTCTATGATGTGTGTGTTTTATCTGTCCTTCTATACTCTTCTGAGACTTGGATTACATATCACCATCACATCAAAGCCTTGGAAAGATTCCATCAAGATTGTCTCAGGTGGATTCTAAGCATCAAATGGCAGTCTCTCTAACACCAGACACCATCGTTCTCCAGTGAACCAATACATTCCAGTATTGAAATGCACCTCAAAGACAGTCAGATCTATTGGGCTGGGCACCTTACCAGGATGAAGGATGTTAGGTTACAGAAGCAGCTGTTCTATGGAGAGTTGCAACAAGGTAGACGTCCAAACTAAAGAAATATTTTAAAGATGTTAGTATAGACATTGGAGACAGTAAATCAGTCAATGTAAAAGATAGTGATCTAAAGCTGTAAAGCATTTGAAGCATGGAGAATTAAACCCTCCAGTTTGAAACGACCACTTTGGAAGCTGGACTTGATCTTAGTCCCTAACATTGGACAACCTGAATATGTTTGTAACATTCGAGTAAGGTCTTGTCAAAGTTCTCTTGTATATCGTACTCAAACGTAGTTCACGTGTGTCGAATTATGCGTCAACGTGAATACTGACTTGAGCATGAGGAAAGGAAGATTATATGCGCATCGGGGCATTCCACAATGCGCAGGTGGTCTAGTCCGTTCCCTGGGCGGTGGTTGGCTCCCAGCCCAAGAGTGGCTATGCTAGCATGCATATATATTGGTCCGCTCATTGACATATTTTTTTCTGCCAGCCAAGCCGCCGAACCAGTAAGTGTTATTATTTTTTCCTGCGCGTTAGGGCTGTGGCTTCTTCAGTTCTGTTTTCTCCATTGCTGGACTTGCAAGTCATATGAGATTTTATGTGTCAGCAAACTCTTGAAGACTCAGTTTACAAAAATCTTTCAGCAACATCTTGCAGGAATTTATGTTAATTCTTTGACAAAGTTTCTGGGTCTGCATCAAGTTTGAGATGTCATATGTGAGTGCCCATGGGCAATGTCAAAGACAGACTGACTTATTTGATGCACGTGCAGGAATATCCTTAACCCAAGGAATCACAGATGCTCCTAAGGGTACTCAATGTGATGACCTTCTGCAAAGATGTGGCAGTCATGGTATAAGTGAAAAATTGATCCAATAAGATTTAAGTGCTGAAGTCCCTGTGGCTAATGTCCTGGACTGCAGTATCGTAGTAAGCAAGTTCAAATTCCAGTCGCACTATTACATTCATTTTCAGGCAAATACATTTAAGAAAGGTATGAACCCTCTCACCTCCCCCCCTTCTAGCTGTATCGCCAATCTTCTTGCACAGAGTCAATTGTAATACAATCTCTGGTCAAGGCATTTGTAACACCATATCCTAACCCCACTGGGCTGATGCCATCCACGAGACCGGCTGTTGGTCCTGTATTACAGGTTAGACTTAAGTCTCTGGTTTCAAATGTCGATTCAATTTCACTCATGAGCCATGTTATGATTTATGTTCCTGGTGAGTAGTTATCGGGTTGTGGAATTCTGAAAGCTCTCCGTCAGTCCACCTGCAAGTTTGTTGGGTGAGAATCGGGTTAATAGAAAATAAATATGACCAAGTTGATCCGATTTTAGAGGAACAAAAGTTTTTATATAATATATATATATATATATATATATATATATATATATATATATATATCATATTTACCCAACCCCTCCACTCGGCTAGGATATGACACATCCCGAGGGTATAAGTGCCATGTGAAATGCAATCAGTCTTGTCCAGGATTTGGACTCGTGTTGCCAGTCCAATAATAACATATCATAAATACAATACATATAATAAATACAATTCCCATAGCAAAAAATGTCTCTTGTATATGCACAATAATCAACAAAACAAAAAAAAATATTTCATGTAATTTTGTTGAAGGAGAGAGGTAGCTTTGTTTTAACCTTTTTTGATTATTGTAGCTTTTTTGATATTTCCGTTCTCAGTGGTAGTAATAGTAGTTTTAGCTGTTGGAGGAAGTAATTCACTTCTTAGTATTTATATTAACAGCACATGTTAGTGGATGCTTTATTCTAGTCTCTGACATCACTTCTCTAACCCAACTCAACTTAACTGCCTGCTTGCTCCTTTTATAAGAAACGGGGTTGACCCATTTCCCAATATACTTCTAAAATACAAAAAACTTTATACTCATTTCATCTTTCGGTACCCTGACCGTATGGTCAGTGTCCTAAGCTTATCTATTAATAGATCTGAGCAATTTTGGTAAACTTTACATAGATTCATGTTGTCTTGGTTATCAAGAAAATTCACCTTTAGCTCAAGACATTCTTAATACTATTTTCTATTAATAATCTGATATCTTTTGTACGCTTACAAAAGATTGTATTTCGTTTTCTAAATAAAATCTGTAACATTAATATTTCAAAGTTTTTACAGTATATCAACATCTTAGTTATTTGAATATGCCTCTCTTTCACTTGGTGTTTTCTATTTTACGGCATATCTACCTTTATTATTAGTATTATTATCATCATCATTATTTCAGGGCGATATTGCCCCTGCCACACAGCCATTGGATAAATAGTACTACTACTGTTCTTTTGCAAGAATGACTTTGGCATTAAATAATTCACAAAGGTTGATATAGCATTAAACAAAGAAACCAACCAACCAACCAATTAAATTTCAAAAAGTGTCACTTCTGTAACATAATGATATTAAATTGATGACTGTTGTATCATTCACCATGTCAATATGAATAACGATATTTTAAGAATTAGATAATACTTTTGGTCTTTCAATGGTGAAAGAATGAATAGATTAATATGATAGTTTCTTAGCTTCCAATATAATTCTTGGTTCTTTGATTCTCAAGGCCTTCATATTCTCTCCTCGTCTTTTTAAATGGCCTTGTCGGCCTCTCCATCAGTGAGTGTCCTGGATTATGATACTTAACAATCTGATGGTGAGGTTCCAATAATGCTGGAGCTTTGGGGAATGCAGAGTACCCCTTCATTATCATTGCTCCCTGATCCACTCTGGCTCAGAGTGGTAGTACCTGATAGGGTCCTATCTATGGGTCAAATAGAACTGTTTGACATTTATGCTAAACTGAATTGTTTGAAGTAGAACTGTTTGATCATTTAGCTGTGTGTAAACAACTAATGTTTAATTGAATTGTCAGTGATACATAGCAATACTTAAACATTTAACTGCATGCAAACAAACAATTAATAGTAAATACAATTATTCATATTTGATAGAAATAAGTGAACCATTTAACTGTGTGCCAAAAAATGAGCTCAAGCTTGTTTAAGTGTTATCTACAAAATGTGTTTAGAAACCATATATTTAATGAATATTTACAAAAAGATTTGGCATTAAATAACCTACAATGTTTGATATGCCATCAAACCAAACCATCTTGAAAATATTTTTTTTTTATCTCTACTTGTCTGGGTGTCCTTGATATGTCACTAAACTGTATCTGTGAGGTTCTAGTCTTGGAGATTTGGGTAATGTGGAGTACCCCTTCATTACCACTACTTTCTTGAAGGGGTTGTACTTTTAGGGTCCTATCCATGGGTCAAATAGAAATATTTAATCATTTATCAAGGATTATTATTAGTAATTTGGAACCATACAGCTGTGTGAAAATTGTTTGTATTAGATAGAAATACTTGATAAATTGAATATCTAAGGATAGCAGTACTTGGATTGCCCGGTCAGCTGGGACGGTAGAATACACCGACTGCTTCTCTGCAGAGGGGTAAGTTACCTGGCATACCTGCCAGGAGACATAGCAAAGACTAGCATAGTTCACATTGCACCTAGTGATCCTATTGACCAGTGGTGCATGAGTCTCAGTTTGTGCACAACCTCCCCCCTCCCCTAATTCATGGCCAAAAGTTAACCTTCAACTGAATCAACTCCATAAAACAAAGCCACATCCCTTCACCTACCAAGAAAACCATCAAAATATCCTCCAACAGTATCCCGACTATCTATGTATCTATACAGATGGATCCAAAGACTACAATAAAACAGCATGTGCAGCAGTCTTAAACAAAATAATAAAAACAAAAGCCCTGCCAATGGATAGTTCTATTTTCACAGCTGAGGCCTGTGCAATAGACTTGGCTCTCGACATTATCTCGAAAGAAAAACACAAAAAATTCATCATATTCTCAGACTCGCTCTCTGTCCTATTATCATTAAACAACAAAAAACTAGAGCACCCACTTATTATCAAACTACTTTGCAGACTACACTCAACATTAAACAAAGAAATCGTTTTTTGTTGGATTCCAAGCCACATTGGGGTGAGAGGAAATCATAGAGCAGATGCGGCAGCAAAATCTGCTTTAGATTTGACCCCTGACAAGTACAACGTTCCATACACCGATCTGAAACCGAAAATAAATAATTTCCTCCATGAAAAATGGCAACAACGCTGGAATAGAAATACCAGCAATAAACTATTTCAGGTCAAACCCTTTTTGGGAGAATGGCACCCAGCCTTTCGAAAATCACAAAAAGAGCAAGTAACAATAACGCGATTGCGTATTGGTCACAGCAGACTTACGCACTCTTTTATACTCAAGCAAGAACAGCAACCACAGTGCTCGACATGCCAAACGCCCTGCACAATCAAACACGTTCTCCTTGAGTGTAAAGTTTTTAATGACACCAGAAAGCGCTATTTCCACGCAAATACCATGAAGGACTTATTTGAGAACGTCCACATGGATAATGTCTTGTCGTTCTTGAAAGAGACCGGGTTGTACCAGAAAATATAGATTTGATTACAATCCCGAAAACACAACAAAGTAAACAGAAAGCAAATTATTGCTGAATAGATTTTATGCTTGTGCTGGTAGAAATAGTAGTGAGCAATAAAAACAGAACCCCCCCCCCCCAAAAAAAAAACCACTATCATCACTAAATAACCTAATGTCACATAGAAATACTTGCAAATACTTACTCGTATGCGAGTAAATGAGTTATATAGTTTTAGTATGGTATGATTAAATTATGTGTCTACAAACCGTACATACGTGTAAACAGGCTTTAGCTTTAAATAACCTATAGAGGTTGATATACCATTAAATCCAATCAACCAACCTATCCCCTAATTCACCAGTCGGCTATGAAGGCCTTGAGAATCAAAGAACCAAGAATTATATTGGAAGCAAAGAAACACTGACTTATGGATATGGCACGAAACAACTGGATAGCGAGGTTCCAGTAATGCTGGAGCTTTGGGGAATGCAAAGTACCCCTTCATTGCCATTGCTCCTGTGCCCACTTTAGCCCAGAGTGGTTGTACCTGATAGGGTCCTATCTATGGATCAAATAGAACTAAAGTGTGTACGTATAATAAACAGAATTACTTGAAATAGAACTGTTTTTGACATTGAAACTGTGTACTTACGATAAACTGAATAGCTTGAAATACAACTGTTTATATCTATAAAAATGGATTTGACGTTAAGAACCTACCATTGTTGATGTGCTATCAAACCAAACCAGTACTTGGAAGCAATTAACTGTGTGCAAAAAAATGATTGATATTAAATAGAATTATTAGTGTTAGATAGAATACATGAAACCATTTAACTGTTTGCAAATAAATTATCTTATCCTATTTAAAAATAAAGATATCTACTTATAAATCATATATATATAAAAAACAGGATTTAGTATTAATTAACCTATAGGTTGTTGCACCATAAAACACCAACCAAACAACCACTTTTTCCATTTTTAGGTATCTAAATAAGAGACACCTGCGTAATTGTTTTATTAATGGCATCATTCAAAATGTGTTGAACTTTTGCTTCAAATGACAAAACTTATATTGTCTGTGTGCAGATATGAAGTACAGCCCAAAAGTTCAAATATTATAACTATGCCAATCACTTTAAAAAAATAAAAAAAACGTTGCTTAACGTAATACTTACTTTCAACTTTGATGTACATACAGTGATGTTAATGTTATATTTTGTGTGTGTGTATATATATATATATATATATATATATATAAAACCAACGATATGAGAGATTTGATATTTAAAATGTTTTCTCTTTGGATATAGGGCATTCTGTATTTCACAACTTATATATATATAAACTATTAATATCTTTGGATCTCACCAAAACTGATATATTGATCTCTAAATTTCTTTCCATGTATATACTTGATTTTAAAATTTAATACAATTAAATTTTACTTTACTTGGGTGTCATTCAAATTTTGGCTGTTTTTTTTGGGGGGGGGTAAAATTTATTTAATTTTTTTTTTTTTTTTTTTTTTTTTCCCCGAACCTATAACGATTTTTGTCAAGAATTTGATAGGTAGGCAGAGAAGGGGATACATTAAAGAAAAAAAGTGTCCACCTCACCTGTAAATCAATGACTTGGAATAAAATAGGTTATCCAGCATCCCAAATTAGTGGCAGTCAGTTTTTATTACGTACTTAAATTGTAAGCTTGACTTTGAGGAGTTTTTTTTTTTTTTTTTCAAATAAATCAAATTTATGATCCCCAAACATTGTAAACAACATTTAAAAAAAAAAATTCAAATACTTGTTTTTTTTTAATTGGGTTTTCTTGTAGTCACTAATCAAACAAACTTTTTTTATTTTTTGCCCAGTTAGCTGTAGAATACACCAACTGCTTCTCTGCTGAGGGGTAAGCCCCCCTCCCAATGAGTGTCCTGGATATGACACTAAACAATCCGATGGTGAAGTTCCAGTAATGCTGGAGCTTTGGGGAATGTGGAGTACTCCTTCATTGCCATCACTCCCATGTCCTCTTTAGTCTGGAGTGGTAGCACCTGATAAGAGTCCTATCTATGGGTCAAATAGAACTAAACTTCATTGCTTGAAATAGAACTGTTTGACATTGAAACTGTATACTTATGCTAAACTGAATTGTTTGAATTAACTGAATAGTTTGAAATAGAAATGTTTTTGACAATCAAACTGTACTTATGCAAAACTGAATTGTTTGAAATAGAACTGTTTATTTGTATAAAAGTGGATTTGGCATTAAATAACCTACAAGGGTTGATATGCCATAAAACTCAAACAAACAAACTCTCCTTATTTCATAGCTTCTATGAGAAATAGGTATCCAGTTGTCTAAATCCCATGTTTCTAGCACTGCTTTTAACAATGTTTATTATGAGGTCGATATTTGCTTCTCCTAGGCAGTCATGATATTTAAACCTTTTTGTGCAGACCAACCAAACACAATACTTTTGCTTACAACTAAATCTAGCGCTACTAATTGACCATAGAAGGGTATATGCTATTGAATCAATTAGAACAACAGTCTTTCATGTAATATCAGTGGGGCTTGAGATAATCTTTTGCATTTTTCTACAATTTTATTGCATTTAGTTATCAAAACCAGATATTCATTTCTCTGTTTGTTTTTTTATTTGTTTGTGTGTGTGTATATATATATATATATATATATATATATATATATATATATATATGAGGTTCATACGATAAGTCTCCAGACTTTTTTCGTATGGGCATTTAAAATTGTCCTAGACTCTTGAAAATTCAGTATTTTATTGCTATACATCTTATGAGATGACTGACCAATTTTTATGATTTCAGCTTGAAATGAACAGCTACAGCAGCAATTGGAATACACCCTACTAAAGCCTGATTGTCACAGCTGGTGAATTTCAAGAATGCAATCTGACACTTTAGAAGAACAATATGCAATAAAATTCTGTTTTAAACTTGGAAAAAAATGCCACAGAAACGTTTGGAATGCTTCAGACTGCTTTTGCATGAATCAATCATCAGTTTTTGAGTGGCATAAGAGATTCTAGGAAGGCAGGGAGTCTGTGGGGGATGATGAGAGGTGTAGGAGGAGTAAGGAAGTCAATAAACCAGAGTTGATTGGCCACAGTGTTAGGGTTACTACGTTGAGGTTTTAAGGGAGTTCAGGAAGAGATTCTGTTGGAAGAGACCAGCACTCTTCAAATTGGGTGAGTGGCATTTCCACCAGGGCAATGCACCAGTCCACCACTCCATCCTTATCACAGACTATTTGACCAAGATAGGCATCAAGACAGTTCCTCAGCCTCGCTATAGTGAAGACCTTGCTCCCTGTGACTTTTGGTTGTTATTCCCTAGGCTCAGAGGCTATCGTTATGAGACAATTGAGGAGATGAAAGAGGCTGTGACGCAGGTCATTGACATGCTCACTCAAGAGGACTTCCATGGGGCCTTCCAAAAATTGTTGGAACAGTACAATAAGTGCAGTGCAGCTGGAGGAGATTACTTCGAAGGGGACTAGAGTTTCACGTGTGTACTATCAATAAAAGTGCCCATACAAAAAAAGTCTGGAAACTTATCATATGCACCTTGTGTGTGTGTGTGTATATATATATATATATATATATATATATATATATATATATATATAATGTTTATATAATACTTAAGCAGCAAGTCGTTATCTAAGTATGTTAGGTTAAAGACCACAGATTGTTTCATTTTCTAAATCTTCAAGTGAAGGCATTCAAGTTTTCATATTTTTCTAAATGCCTGGGTCAAGACGGTGAAGAAAGTACCCCATACAAGCCCAAGTGCTTTTGGCCATTCGCTGGTCACCTTCAGGCGTTATTGTTTCTTTTTTTTTTTTTTTTTTTTTTTTTTGAAGATGGAGTTGGCTCATTCTATTAGGGTTAGTGGTAGGGTCAGTTATTGAATATGTTTACAATAACCATAAAAAGTAAAAAAAACTACTATAAATAAAATAGTATTCAACACAGGTATTAACTTATTCAATTACTTACCCTACCACTCATTCTAACAGAATGAACCAACACTATCTATAAAAAAAG
Source organism: Sepioteuthis lessoniana (assembly GCA_963585895.1). Taxonomy (NCBI): domain Eukaryota; kingdom Metazoa; phylum Mollusca; class Cephalopoda; order Myopsida; family Loliginidae; genus Sepioteuthis; species Sepioteuthis lessoniana. The sequence continues at coordinate 51,585,493 of OY757945.1, read as the reverse complement.
ACAAAACAAAAAAAAAACCACTGCAAATAGATATAGATAACTTTTTCTCCAGGCATTTTGTTAGTCAAAATGATGCATACCATAGTACTGACATTGCTACACTTTGGACAAATTCCCATCATATTTTATCAGAGAATCCGATTTCTACATGACTATTAACCTGTAGCTGATAGGGATGAATGGTGAGAGAGAGTCAAGGAAATCTCTGCATGCCTTGATGATGATGAGATATATATATATATATATATATATATATATATATATATATATATAAACTTGTGTAGATATTTAAATTTCACTTTGTGTAAAAACCAATTCAGCTTGAAAAGAGTAAAAAGGATTTTGTCAGCAAAATATTTGATTATTATAAAACACTAGTAGATGTTAATATGCCAAATTTCCAATTCTATATGGCATATGACTTTCCCCATCATCATCATCATCATCATGTTGCACTGGTACCACAGGTTTTGCTGACTCTCTCTTGCCATTCATTTCTATCATCCATCGTTTCCGGCGGGTCTTCTAGACTACAACATGTGTCCATACAGAGCTGTTGTAGATAAGTTCTTGTTGGTCAGCCACCACTTGCATGTCTGTGTGAAAGGGGGTCCATAGTAGAACATCATTTATGAAATCATCATTACTTCTCCTACATTGTCCTGCATGTCTTGTTCACCTGATCTGGATGGTTTTAGAGATGGGAGGTAGGTGGCCGTATAGATGTTGTTTTTGCGGTTC
>OY757945.1:51527252-51579752 GCA_963585895.1 Sepioteuthis lessoniana | reverse complement strand
AATTCATATGCAAATGGATCAATTATTATGAGACAGAAATGGTACTATTTCACTTTCTCTGTCCTATCAGGATTCATTCATTTAGTGTATAAAATCTGTATCTACACTAATTAAATTTAGATCTACATATGGCCTATCACTGGTATTGAGCACTCTTTATTTATCACTATGGCAAATTACATTTTTATATATATATATATATATATATATATATATATATATATATGTAATGCTAATAAGAGTTTTGCATAAAAAAGTGCTCAATGCTGTTATGGTAGTAGGTATAAAACCCACCAAAATTCTACACTTATAGACACTTGGAGTCTGTTCTTAAAGGTTACATATGGTGTGTACAATCATCAGACATGTAAAATTCACACAAAAAATGTATAGATGATTTAGGATTGTCTAAATAAAGAAAAATAAATTATGGAATTAGTCAAGTTGGAGATGGTGCAGGAGAAATCTGTTAACAGGCCTACACATCAATTTGCTTTTGTTCATCAATTTCTTTTCACCATGTTTGTGTGTTTGTATATATATATATATATATATAGCGGAAGTAAATCTAACAATATAGACAAAAATTGATAAACAAGGTAATCCAAGAAGAAAAAGAATTTAATGACTTTCTTTCTCATTAAATTCTTCTTCTTGGATTACCTTGTTTATCAATTTTTTACCTATATATATATATATATATATATATATATATATATTTGTTGTAGGTCCAAAGAGAGAATGAAATATTTTAAAATGAGTAGGTCCATGAAGAGATTTTTTTTTTTTAAATTTTTTTTTTTTAAGGATTTATTTATTTATTATATGTTCTTTCATGCATGTATGTTTCATGTTTGTTGTTTTCATCAGAATATATGACACAAGGCTTTGTTAATGAGGTACTCAATGAGACTTGAACTCCCTAGTGTTTGCAGTTTGAATGGTTTTCCTTTGGTTATGGGTTTATATGGACGTCACTCTTCTCTTTTTCTCAGAGTGTGTTTTAATTTTTTTTTTTTATGTATGTGTGTATGGTAGTGTGGTTTGAAATATACTGGTAATGTTTTTTACTTATAATTTTTGTGTATATATATATATATATATATATATAGATGTGTGTGTGTGTGTACGTTTGTGTACATTTGTGTGTGTGTGTGTATGATTCATGTTTTATTTAACTTTGGTTTAGATTTATCTATAAATTTCTTTTCTATTATTTGAAGTAGTGTGTAGTCATTAGTTTGGTATATGGGCATTATTTTAAATTCTCCTCGATTACATTCATACAGGTGTTTCAATACATTTAATTTTCTATTTTCTGTTATTTTAATATTGCTCCTTTAAAGTGGTGTCCTTATATTAAAGCCCTGTGTTGACCCTCTGTATATTTCTTTACACTTGCTACATTCGATTATGTAGACTACGTTTTTTTGAGTTACAGCTTAAGTCTTTATTTTTTTGAATTTGGGTTCTGGGTTTTTAAAGGTATAAGATTTCCCTTCTATAATTATATCAGATATTTTACATCGTTTATTATTGCATTTGGTGACCCCTTGTGTTGTGTCTTCTCCAAATGTAGAAGAGGTAAGTATTCTTTTCAGACTTTCAGGTTGTCTCTGACTTTTAATGGTTTTTGTTGTGTCTAGTATTTCTTTGATTTTGTCATTGTTTTAAGTTTTTCTAGATTTTTTAAAATTATTTCTGTGAATAGTTCTGGGTTGTTTTTGTTGTAGGTTGTGATATATGTTAGGGGTTTCTCATTGTTGTGCTTTTTCAGGTTCTTTAATTCTCTTTGTGGTATTTTTTTCTGCTAATTTGAATCCCCTATTTATTAGTGTCATTGAGTATCATGAACCCCCTTATCTCTCTACAAAATTATGTAGATATATTAATGTGTGTTATATATATATATATGTTGGTGTTTGTGTGTGTGTGTATATATATGTGTGTGTGTGTATATATATATATAGAGAGAGAGAGAGAAAGAGACACCAACATATGTGTGTGTCTATATATATGTAGATGTTTGTTTGTGTATGTAATATATATATATATATATATATATATATATATATATATATATATATATATATATATAAACAACTCACTTATCAGTATATATCTTTATAGACATTGTTATAATAAATGGACTTGGTACCCTGAGTTCAAATCTTGGACAAGGCTGTTTGACTTTCACATAGCTCTTGTACCCTTGGTAAAGGTTTGAATCCAACTTTTCTCTCTCCAGCTATGGGCAGACTGAGCTCTTTAACCTAGTTATAGCCGCCAGTTTAGGAGATGGAAAACTCTAAATTCAAACCTCTAAAACTTCTCTTAAAAATTGATCTTTTGCCTCTTCATGCTAATGTGGAATAGTTGGTAAAAACACACACACACACACACACACACACACATATATGAGGGAGTAAGTATCAATGAGTCTGTCGACTGATATTGTTATCATCTGGATTGTGACTGAAATTTGCATCGTTTGATCTGTTATTAATATTCACCATTGGACAAAGTTTAATGATAAGAATGAAGATAAATTAAAAAAATTAGGATTTGTCATATCAAATGATTTTTTTTTCTCTTCAATGAACGAAAGACTTTTGATGTACCTGTGTATATACAGATTTGAATTGTTTGATTAAATAGTAAAGAGACATTTTGTCTGTCTAATTAAGATCCTTTCAAGTTTCCTGATAAATGTCTTCGTTTCAGGTTGGAATTGGTGGATGAATTTCCCAAAGATGTCCCAAACACTTTCGGACCATTCATAGGCCATCATCAGGGGTTGCTGGCATGTGTAAAGAGTGAATGCACTGTGTAAATTTTTTTGAAAAAACTCTTCTTGTAATCTTTAACTTAACATCAAGAACTTTTTTTTTTTTTTTTTATATGACCTATTGGAAATTATTCCCCTTGGACTTTTTATTACATATTTGTTGTGGGATGATGAGATACACAATAAGTTTACATGCCTCAAGTTGCATCCTCAATTCCAGTTTTAATTATTCTCCTGAGAAAGGGAGTGGAGTAAATGTATGTTATATTGCCCTTCTATATAACCACTGGGATGAGCAGTTTTATTTGATAAGGGTGATTTCCTTTTCTTTTTTTTCTTTGCTTTATACCTACACACAAATGTTCATATTATATTGATCCAAGTTATAGATGTTTATACACATTACTAACCTAACACACCTACAGAGCTGTAATTATGTAAAAATGAAGTCTTCTCTCTCTCTCTCTCTCTCATATAACACCCACAAGTGTTAACGCAATTATATACATCGGTGCTAATGGTCTACACGGAAACTGTGTTGTCATCTACACTTGTTCTAGTTTTTTGCTCACAGACCTCTTTTCCCATAATATCTTGATGTAAAATGTATATACACTAATGAATATATATATATAGAGAGAGAGAGAGATATAATCTCAATGTATGAACCAGTGTAAAGTGAGGTGTTGTATTTTGTATATGTTCATCTATCTTTTTATATATATATAAATCAACATACAAAACTTTCAATACTCATTTTTAAAAAACAACACTCTTTACACATGCCAGCAACCCCTGATGATGGCCTATGAATGGTCTGGAAGTGTTCGGGACAATTTTAGGAAATTCATCCACCAATTCCAACCTGAAACCAAGACACTTATCAGGAAACTTGAAAGGATCTTAATTAAATTATACAGACAAAATGTCTCTTTACTATTTAATCAAACATGCTTAAATGAACAACTGCTACCTAACCACACACACACACACACACACACACACACACACACACATATATATATATCACTAAAGAGACAGATTTCTTCATATCCAGTGATGATGAGGCTCCAGTGAGTTTGGAATTATGCTTTCATTGTCGTTAGTTCCAGGTTCACTCTGAGTAGTGGTACCTGTCAGTGTCCCATCCGTAGTTAGAAAATCATTAATTTTAAATAGGAACACTTTATACCATAAAACTTTGTGCCTACAAATGATTATCATCAAACAGGAATGGCTACTTGAAACCATATAAGGTGTCCTCGTGGTGTAATGGTTAAAGTGATGGACTGCAGAATCGTAGTACGCGAGTTCGTGCTCCAGTCGCGCTATTACGTTCACTTTCGGACAAATACCCTTGGGAAAGGTATGAACCCCCTTATCCTCCCGGCTATGGGTTAAATAGTACCATTACTGTTCTTCTAGGAGAATGGCTTTGGCATTAAATAACCTAAAAAGAGTTGATATGCCATTAAACAAAGAAACCAAACCTTGATACCATATAATTATTAGTATTAGACAGGAATACTTGAAACCATATTACTCTGTGTAAACAACTGAATTTTATAGACATAAAAAAAAGTGCAAAGGAATGTAGAAAATGTAATTATTATAATAAAAAATTTGTACAAATTCATCAAATTTTAGCATTAAATAAGCCGTAAGGAGTTGATATGTCATTAAGTAGACCAAACAAAACAGGTTTCTTCTGTTACACACGTACATATAAATGGAGTCTTAAGTGCATCAAACTGAATTTTTCAAACATATACATCAAACGTTTGCTCATATGCCACTATATATGCTGATCTATCCCCCCCATCCAGATGTGCATTTAAAACTAGATTCTTTCTTCTTTATACACTCTATGCTCACACACAGCTACGTGTGTGTATATATGTATGTATTTGTGTGTGTGTGTGTGTGTGTATATATATATATATAAGATATTCGTCCATGATCTCTCTTACACACTGCCCCTAGAGCTATAAAATTTTCTGGTTGATCATGAATAAACCTTTATTTCTCTCTCTCTATCCCATTTCATTTTCTCTCTCTCTCTCTCTCTCTCTCTCTCTCCTTATTCACCTGTCTCTCTGTGAATCTACTGGCTTCTCTCTATCCCATTTCATTTTCTCTCTCTCTCTCTCTCTCTCCCCTTATTCACCTGTCTCTCTGTGAATCTACTGGCTTCTCTCTATCCCATTTCATTTTCTCTCTCTCTCTCTCTCTCTCCTTATTCACCTGTCTCTCTGTGAATCTACTGGCTTCTCTCTATCCCATTTCATTTTCTCTCTCTCTCTCTCTCTCTCCTTATTCACCTGTCTCTCTGTGAATCTACTGGCTTCTCTGTTGCACAAACTGCATGCTTATCTATATCAGACTCTCTTTTTCTCTGCTCACTCTCTCGCACAAATATGGAATTAATCACTTCCCTTCCCCAAATCAATAAAAATGGTACGGCTTGCTGTGGTAGAGTCCATCTTTCGAATTGCAGGTGTGTGTGTGTGTGTGTGTGCGTGAGTGAGAGAGAGAGAGAGAGAGAGAAGGTTGACAAAATATATTCGTTGTTGATCACTCTCCATTTACTCTTTCTTTCTTTCTATCTTATTTGTCTCTCCTCTTCTCTTCCTCTCTCTCTTTCATTCTCTACCTCCTGCTTCTTAAGGGATGGGATTATTAGGTTTTATTTATTTTTTATTTATTTATTTATTTTTTCCTCTCTTACTCTCTCTTACTCTCTCTCTCTCTCTTCCTCTCTACTATTAGAAATCACCAGCTAGGATCTGTGACACTTTTTCATTTGTCAATTCTATGACAGAACTCTTCACCTCTGTGAAAACAGATCAACTTGTGTATACACTTGTCTACTGACCCATTTTGTAGGGGATCCTCTCACAAATGCCACTGGACAGATCTAGTACTATTAACTTGCATAGAAACTATTTCTGATGAAGACTATGTAGATGATCTAGAGCTTCTTGCAAATATACCTTCAAGCTAAATCTCTGCTGTATATTCTAGAACTACACAAACTCGGGTAAAGTAGAGTTCATGTGTTTTAATCAGCATGGAGCCATCTCCTCATTAAATGGCAAGCCTCTGTCATTAGTTGACCAGTTCACAGCCTTTGGTAGCAGTATCTCATTTACTGTCGACATATGCATTGATTAAGCATGAAAAATCTATCCTCTTCAATAAAATAAAATGGGGAATTTTTTTCAAGCTATAGCCGTGTCAGTACCATTGTATAGCAGCACTAATTGGACTGTAACAAAACACCTTGAGAATAAGTTAAATGAAAACTAAACTAAGATGCTGCATGTTATTTTGAATAAATCCTGGAAGGTTTTACCTTAGTCTGCTGACCACCCCCTGCACACTCTTTTTAATACTATTTTTTTTTTTTTAACTTTCACTTTCAAATTATATATATACATGCACACTTACAGATATATATGTGTGTGTGTATATCTATGCATATTTTTGTGTATGTGTGTGTATATATATATATATGTGTGTGTGTGTGTGTGTATATATATATGTGTGCATGTATGTATATATGTGTGTGTGTGTGTGTGTGTGTGTGTATATATATATACACACACACACACACACATACACTAGTTAATTTTATGTTATATTGGAATGTGGGAAGTATTTCTGCCACACCCTGTATATGCAGTTTAGTCTGGTATTTGGTCAGTTGGCTGAATAAAACCTCAGAACATTATGCCTTGAGGTCTGCCTGACTTGAAAATGTACATTTTGAAATCCTAGCTTTTGCTTCAAATTGAACCCTTGTATAACCCTGGGAAATATAGGATTACCTCAGCCCTCATATAAATGTTTACGGTCATCCTCTCCATTGCACAGTGGCTAACATACTTGACTTTTGACATTGTAGTGAGTAAGTTTAAACTTCAGTCACATTATTACGTTTACTTTAGGACTAATATCCTTGGAAAAGGTTAAAACTTCCTTCCTACCCCCAACCCCCACTATCGATTAAATAGTACCACTACTGTTCTTTGAAGATGGTTTTGGCATTGTATCGTTTCAAGTTGCATTTTTATTTGATATTAATAATCCTTAATAAACAATTATATCTTCAAGTAACTATTCTTAATACAAATAATTTGCACACAGTTGAATGGTTTCAAGTAACTAATAATAATAATCCTTAGTAAACAATTAGAGCTTCAAGTAACTATTCTTAATACAAATAATTTGCACACAGTTGAATGGTTTCAAGTAACTAATAATAATAATAATCCTTAGTAAACAATTAGAGCTTCAAGTAACTATTCTTAATACAAATAATTTGCACACAGTTGAATGGTTTCAAGTAACTAATAATAATAATAATCCTTAGTAAACAATTAGAGCTTCAAGTAACTATTCTTAATACAAATAATTTGCACACAGTTAAATAGTTATAAGCATGTACATCTGATATGATTTTTTCTTTTTTTTTTTTTTGTATAGAAAAGCAAAGATGATTCCTCTTTTGTACCTGAAAAATAACCTTTTGTCTTATTTTTGTTGGATGGTTTGTGAGATGGGAGGTAAATGGCCAGACAGCTACTGTTTTCAGGATTGGTTCAAAGCAACATGCAGCATCCAAATGTAGTTCCAATTTAGCTTTTTCTCAAATTATTTGTTTTGGATTATTATTTTTCAAAAAGTGACAAAATTAAATCATATCAATTCGATTATTGAGTGAGTGTCCTTAGTTGCGAACAAAGTAAATGGCAGTTGGTGAAATGTTCAACCACTAAAAACCTTTAAACTTAAATACAGTACATTCGGATATGAAAGGATGAAAGATTAAATATTTATTAAACGTGTAATGACATCAACGGCTAAAAGTAAACACGTTTTGTTTTTTAACTACAAACTGCACACTAAAATGAAGATGAATGTTTAATGTAATCTCTGCTTTTAATTGATCTGGCGTGTATATATATATATATATATATATATGATTCTTTTAAATACCCTGTCCGGTGGCAAAAGCTGCTTGATAGCGCCATGAGTGGCAGTACTGCCTTGAGCTACCAAAACTGTTATCACCCCTGGTTGGCAGCTGATGAAGGCAGGGTATCGTACGTGCTTTCACATGTTGTATGATGAAAAAAAATTTAGAAATTAAGCAATCCATCTTTATCTCTGCTCCTGTACAGGTTTTTGTTGACATGTTTGTTGCTCACAATTTCATTGACCCCCCCCCCCCCCAAAAAAACCCCAGAGTATTGGAGCGAAACCCTTAGAGTTAACAATGCCGCAAATGAAATCAGTGAACCCTGTTCAAATTTCTGTCCGTATACACTTCACATGTCCTTAGGAAGGTAGGAAAACATCTCTTCTTGCTTCAGGTTTGTGTTGAATAATAAAGCAGACTGTTGAGCCTTAGTAACCAGTCTAGGAGAAGGATAATTCTGAATTGAAGACCAGGGGTTAGATCTTCTTTAAATGCCCTTGAGAAAGACATGAATTCACTCTTTTACTAAGATAGGGGTGTGAGGAGGCTACTTCACCATGTAAAAAGTATTTGTGACTGAAGTTGCAGCAACTTCATTGATTTGTTAGGCTAGCAGCCTAATTCTTTACATAGAATAATTGTGGGTGTACTCGTAGAGCAATGGTTATCATCAAAGGAAATGGACTTGGTGAGCTAAGTTCAACTCCTAGATGAGGCAGTTTGCATTTCACATAATGCTAATCTCCTTGAGAAAGGCATGAATCCAAGTATTCTCCCTCCATCTCTGGGTAAATAGTAGATCAGAATGACCCTTTAAACTTGTTAGACAGAAAACTCTGAATTCAAACCCGATAAACTCTGCTTGAATATTGACCTTGTGTCACATTCTGTTCGTTTAGAGGAGTTGGTTGAATACATCTAGAGTTCCAGAGCTCTGGGAAGTATGGGAAACTCTTCATAGCCATTACTCTAAAATTAACTCTGATTTGTAAATCTCTTTGAAAATTATTTCTATTTGATAATAAAATTGTGTCGTGGGTATGACTTTAAACTGCATCCAGTGGTACTATTTACCAACCCCTCCGCTCGGGCACGATATAACACAAGGTCAGTTTTTAAGCGGAGTTTAACAGGTTTGAATTCAGAGTTTTCCTTCTCCTAGACTAGTTGCCTCACCAAGGCTGAAGAACCTAGTCCGTCCTACTATTTACCCATAGCTGGAGGGAGAATAAGGGGGTTCATACCTTTCCCAAGGGTATTTGCCCGAAAGTGAACGTAATAGCGCGACTGGAGTACGAACTCGCGTACTACGATTCCACAGTTCATCGCTTTAACCATTACACCACGAGGACACCCTGCATCCAGTGGTGAGGCTTCTCTTCTGGAGCTCTGGAGAATGTACAGTCACTCCTTCATTGACATTACTCTCAAGTCTACTCTGACCTGGGCTGTGAGTCCAATAGTTTCTTTGAAAATTATTACTATTAGATAGGAATACTTGAAACCCTATAACTGTACAAACAATTAACTATAACTATATAAAAGTAGTTACTTGAAATCATATAATTATGTATAAATTATTAGTATTACATAGTATTATACTTGGTACTATGAAGGTAGCAGGAAAAAATATAATCCAAATAGGTGAATATATCATGATGTGAAGTCGACGTTAACGTTTCGGTTATAATAACCTTCATCAGGACTTGGATATAAAATAGTTCACAATATCGATGGGTGATTGCTGAGATGACAGGAGCAAATAAGAAATATACGACGAAAAGATAGATAAACATGCACATAGCGTTCAAAATTCAAAAGTCATCAGAACGTGTTTGGCACGTGGAAAAATATTAGAAAATGTAGGATTTTCAAAGAAACGAGACAAAACCTCCCGTTTATTGAGAAATACGCAACAAATAAGTTTTCATGAAACTTGGTACTATAAAACAATGTGCAAATTATTTGTATTAGATAGGAATACTTGATATACAGTTGTGTGTAAAATTATTTGTATTAGATATGAATACTTGATATATAATTGTGTGCAAATTATTTGTATTAGATAGGAATACTTGATATACAGTTGTGTGCAAAAACTCTTAAGAAACAACATAAAAAAAATGATAAATATTCATGTATTCAAATTCCTAACCTTTAGGCATAAACTAACTCCAGATGGGTTGACATGCTGTTAAAATCAGTCAGTCAACAGACAACATGAATTACTACCAGGTTGGGGATATGGTTAACTTTTCTGATTTCTACAAAATCATTGTTTTTCAATTTGAGATACTGTAGTTTTATTATCAATATCGTTCAGTTCAATAAGTTTTGGATCTTATAACAGTGGGGCAGGAGGGGGGGAGATGAGTGGGCATTTATGTTATCAGATCAAAAACAATTTGTTTTGAAAGCTTCTTAGTTGTTGATTTAATTTCTTTCGTTCACGTCAAATTCATTTTCTCTTGAATTTTTCTTCTGTCAATGAAATTGCAAAGGTAACAACTCTTCATTTACTTTCAATTTGATACACTATCTTGGCCTATTGACTCTTTCGGAATTGCGTCTCAGCATATATGGAGTTTACCTTCAACTTAAGAGGTCTTCCTTGATCAGTTCATGCCTGAAAATTCCACTATTCTATTGGTCAGGATTAGAGGTGTGTTCCTATGATTCCAAGAGTTCTCTCACAATTTAAGGAAGCTCTCACTTTTCAACACTTTCATTGCCATTAATGATAGGTCCATTTTGATTCAGAATGGTAGACCCTGTTAGTGTACCATTTATTGGTCAAATAGAGCTGTGTGAAAATTATTAGTATTGGATAGGAATACTTAGAACTATATAACTGTGCAAATTATTTGTGTGAAATAAAAATACTTGTGTACAAACAAATGATTATTATAAACTAATAATTAAAAAATGGGTCTTTTTTTTTTCTTCCTGAAAAAAAAACAAACTTGATTGCAATGGAACATTGACGATATACTTATAATTACAATCAAGCATTGATAAATTAATAAAATTTCAACATTAGATAAACTAAAAGGGGTTGATATACTCGGAAACAAATAAACAAAATTAAACCTCTCTCTGTTATATACTCACATATGCAGATTCACATCTACATACATGCACATATATATGTAGAATAATTCACAACGACACAATGATAAAGACAGACGCAGGAAGTCTTCTTTATAAATATATGTACCTCTCACTTTATTGTAAGACCGAACAGAAACTGCAATATTTTGACTTCCACTCTTATGGCCGTCAACGTTGTGTCTTTCTCGTTCTCCTGATGCTCAACCAGAGGCCCACTCTGTTGGGTGATGGCTTTCTTTTCTGCATCTTATCAGCAACTTCCCTGGACCCCAACTCATCAGAGCCCCAAGGCCCCAAGGCCTGATGTGGCTTTCCTTACCACATCTCGTCTATAACTCCGTCTGATCTCTAACTGCAACTGTCTTGACTGAGTTATATAATAGTTCAACGCCCACTCAGTCGCCTACTCGATCTTTGAAATCGCATGTTTGATCGTCATCAAGCGGAAATAACTGTCATGCAGTTCACAGGTCACTCTCTTCCGGTGCATCAGTCTATGAGTGTACCATGGGAATTTTTTTTACCTCGTCCCATTTCGTCAGCCAATTCCGCCCACACGATTTCCTCTCATAACTGCCATTAGAATGTGTCACCTCCTTCCAGTGCATCACCTTGGAATGGCATTTTTGGCTGGGTCGAAGGCCAAAATACAACATCTCTCTCTTTTCTTCTCTCTCTCCACCCTATTTTCTTCTCTCTCTCTCTACCCTATTTTCTTCTCTCTCTCTCTACCCTATTTTCTTCTCTCTCTCTCCACCCTATTTTCTTCTCTCTCTCTCTCCACCCTATTTTCTTCTCTCTCTCTCTCCACCCTATTTTCTTCTCTCTCTCTCTCCACCCTATTTTCTTCTCTCTCTCTCTCCACCCTATTTTCTTCTCTCTCTCTCTCCACCCTATTTTCTTCTATCTCTCTCTCTCTCTCCACCCTATTTTCTTCTATCTCTCTCTCTCTCCACCCTATTTTCTTCTATCTCTCTCTCTCTCCATCCTATTTTCTTCTATCTCTCTCTCTCTCCATCCTATTTTCTTCTATCTCTCTCTCTCTCCATCCTATTTTCTTCTATCTCTCTCTCTCTCCACCCTATTTTCTTCTATCTCTCTCTCTCCACCCTATTTTCTTCTATCTCTCTCTCTCCACCCTATTTTCTTCTCTCTCTCTCTCTCCACCCTATTTTCTTCTCTCTCTCTCTCTCTCTCCACCCTGTTTTCTTCTCTCTCTCTCCACCCTGTTTTCTTCTCTCTCTCTCCACCCTATTTTCTTCTCTCTCTCTCTCCACCCTATTTTCTTCTCTCTTTCTCTCTCCACCCTATTTTCTTCTCTCTTTCTCTCTCCACCCTATTTTCTTCTCTCTCTCTCTCCACCCTATTTTCTTCTCTCTCTCTCTTTCCACCCTATTTTCTTCTCTCTTTCTCTCTCTCTCTCTCTCTCCACCCTATTTTCTTCTCTCTCTCTCTCTCTCACACAATCTGAAGCTGTAGAATATGCCGACTGCACCTTTGCAGAGGGCTAAGGCCCCACCACCCAGTGTCCTGGTATGACTGCATTTGATGGTATGGCTCCAGTCTTAGAGCTTTGGAGAATGAGGACTACCTCTTCATTGCCATTACTCTCGGGTCAACCTGACCTGAAGTAACGATGAGGATCCTACCGTAGGTCAAATAGAACTGTTCAATCATTTACTGAGGATTATCATCATCATCATCATCAATTATTTGAAACCATACTGCTGTGTGCAAATTATTTGTATTAGATAGAATTAATAATATTGAATAGTAATACTTGAAACCATTTAACTTTACAAACAAATGATTAATGTTAAGTAGAATTATTAGTGTTAGATAGGAATACTTGAAACTGTTCAACTGTGTGCAAAGAAATGAGCTCTAAAAATAAAGTTACTTACCAACAATTCACTTACTAATCATATATATATAAAATGGATTTAGCATTAAATAACATAAAAAACCAATAATCTATTACACTCAAACCTTCATGAATGAATTGAATTTCAGTCTTAAATAACCCATAAATAGTTGATATGCCATTAAACGAATAAATGAAACCATCAATGTCTTAGTCTGCTAATTGTTTCCAAATGAAGTTGTGTCCCTGCTTAAGTAGAGTTTCTCTTCATCTTGAAGGCTCTTCCTTCATCTGCCATTTTTTTTTTTTTTTTTTTTTTTTTTTTTTAATAGCTTTTTAAAAAAATCTTTTTGCCTTCCTTTCTCTCTTGTTCATTTCAAAATATATATTCTCTATTGTTCCCAGCAGTTGTCAAAATTATCTTCCATTGTCTTGGTTATATTTTCAAAATACATTTTTCGCCAGTGTCGGGAGGTCATCAAGGGCCTTTATCGCTTGAAGTACGTTCCCATGCAGTTGACAAAATTATTTACCATTGTTCCGCCTTATGACAGCATACATTTTTCGACAGGTGATATGACCAACAATGACATAGGTGAAATGCCTGGCACTCAAAATATGTTTTTTTTTTTTTTTGTTTCTTTTTTGGGGGGGGGTCAATCCGGACGCTCTGCTCTCAAAACTAGGTGCTCTATTTTTACTTCACATGACGATATTTCTCAATCTATTTTCCTGGGAATTTCACATCATTTTACATCACTGTAATTATTTGTATCTATGACACTCAGTTTTTTTTAGATTTTTCAACCTTAAAGTTAGAAGTGTGTATTATACACAGAAACTATATAATTTTTTTTTTTTCCTTGGCTACATGCCTCACTATATTAAGGATGGGATGACTGAAAGTAATTTATTAGTCCAGTCGGCTGGGACTGTAGAATACACTAACTGCATTTCTGCTGAGGCGTGAGACCCTCCCTCCTTCTGACAAGTGTCCTGGATATGACACTAAACAGTCTGATGATGAGGCTCCAGTCCTGGAGTTTTATTGCCATTACTCCCAGGTCCACTCTCACCTGGAGTAGTAGCACCTGATAGGGTCCTATCTATGAATCAAATCGAGCTGTTTGACATTTAAACTGTGTGCAAACAAATGATTGATGTTTAATTGAATTGTTTGTGATATGTAGCAATACTTGGAACAATTTGACTATGTACCAAAAAATGAGTAATGTTGACAAGAATTATTAGTGTTAAATAGGAATACTTGAAACTCTTTAACTATGTGCCTACATTGAATTATTGGTATTACATAGGAATACTTAGAACCATTTAACTGTGTGCAAATAAATAAATAGTGTTGAAGAGCAATGTTTGTAACCACTTCACTGTGTGCAGACAAATGATTGATATTGAATAGAATTATTAGTGTTAGATTGGAATACTTGAAACCATTTAACTGTATAGAAACAATAACAATACTTGTGTGCAAACAAATTAGTTTTAACTCATTGAAAAATCAAATTACCTACCAACTATTCAATCACAAATCATATTCAAATGTGTGTAAATGAATGACTGTTAGATTGTTACTGTTATATAGCAATACTTTGAACCATTTAACTGTGTGCAAACAAATGATTACTAGTTTATAGAATTATTCATATTAGAGAGAGATGCTTGAAACCACTTAACAGTGTGCAAAATGAGCTCAGGCTTCTTTAAAAATGTTATCTATTACGTGTTTACAATTCCTATATATTCAATATATATATATATATATATATATATATATATATATATAAAAGAGGATTTGACATTAAATAACCTACAATGGCTGATATGCCATAAAACCCAACCAAAGCAAATCATATATATTTGATATATATGTATAAAGAGAATTTGGCATTAAATAACCTACAATGGTTGATATGCCATAAAACCCAACCAAACTAAATCCTATATATTTAATATATATGTATAAAGAGGATTTGGCATTAAATATCCTACAATGGTTGATATGCCATAAAACCCAACCAAACTAAATCCTATATATTTAATATATATGTATAAAGAGAATTTGGCATTAAATAACCTACAATGGTTGATATGCCATAAAACTCAACCAAACCAAATCCTATATATTTAATATATATGTATAAAGAGAATTTGGCATCAAATAACCTACAGTGGTTGATATGCCATAAAACCCAGCCAAACTAAATCCTATATATTTAATATATATGTATAAAGAGGATATTGGACACATCAATCCCATTCTAAACCTTTCAACAATGCCTTTAAAACAATATGAATCGGAACCCCTTAAAATCGGACTAAAATTTGTAACAGGATTACAAAAAAAAAGATGAACTACTTGACATCATAAACACAAACTACACCCACTGACTCAGATTTCAACAGAGGATTCATACAAGGCTTAATCACATCTATCACCAACCACCACACACCCATAGAAATCTATCAAAAAGATACATGACAGCCCTCACAAACCTCACCAAAAACAAAAACATTATTATGACATCTGATGAAGGTGGAGGTATTGCTATCTTAGACGCCGTAGATTACCACAAAAAATTAATGAACTACTTAATGACCAAAACACGTACACCCCTACCTCCCTTAAAAACATCAATAAAAACAGAAATCTCCAACAAATTCTATAAAAAAAAAAAAAAATCTCAAACGAAGACAAATTATGGTTCACAATTATAAATTACCACCCAACTATCCCTGCAATCTATGGACTCCTTTAAACGCACAAAAACGACATCCGTCTACACCTAATAATCTCTGGTATAACCTCCCCATAACATTGCAAAACACATAACCAAAATATTAACACCTATTAGGCACAATTAACCCTTCACATTTAAAAAAATTCTGGCAACCTCTTCAACAAAATAAGAAACACAAACATGGAAAATAAACTCATAACTAGGCTTGACATTCAATCTTTATATACAAACATACCCGTTAAAAAATGTATCCACCAACTGAAAATCCACCTAGAAAAAAATCAAAAAACCTCTCTCATTATATGTCTCTAAACTCATTAAAATAATTGAATTATGCACCAACCAATGCTTCTTCCAATATAATAATACTTCCTACCAACAAAAATTTGGCCTCCCCATGGGATCTCCTTTAAGTGGCGTTTTAGCTTGCCTTTATTTAGAATTTTTGGAATGCCAACCTTTCAAACACATCCTACCTAATGGTATCTATAATACTCTAGATACATCGACAACATTTTAATCATTTATCTCAAAGAATATAATATTCCTCAAATCGTACAAAAACTAAAAGTTGAACCAAAGATTAATTTCATATATGAACTTGAGGAAAATAATTCCTTACCTTTCCTGGACATCTTATAAATCATCATCATCATCATCATCATGTCGTGCTGGTAGCACGGATATCCCTGACCCTCTCTCATCACTTTTCGCTATCGTTCATCGCCTCAGGCAGGTCTTCAGGACAACATCCTGTATCCTCACATAGTTTCTGAATGTATGTTCGTGCTGGTCGTCCTGCTTTTGCACGGCCATGTGTGGGTGTCCATAAGACTACATCACTTATGAATTCGTCCTTGCTTCTCCAGCAGTGTCCTGCATGTCTGGTTCGTCTAACTTGAATAGTTTTCATGATAGGAGGCAGGTGGCCGTACAGTTGGTGTCTTCTGGGGTGTTGCCGCCAGGACTTGTTCAAGATTGCTCGCAGCATTCTTGTGTAATTGCCATCTAGCTTCTTCTCCAGCCGTTTTATTAGAGTCCATGTAGTGCATCCATATAGCAGTATCGATGTGACTGCTGCCTGGAAGAAACTGCGTTTCATTTTATCGGTTAGGTCTGATTTCCATATAATCGATAGCATATTTATAGCTGTCCATGCTTTCATTAGAATTTAAAGTTTACCACAAGATAAACAACAAAAATGACTACATACATTTTTAATCAAACCAAAGCAATAAAACAAATAGGGGCATTCTCATATAAGTCTTTTTCCTGAGAGCCCCTAGAATCTGCTCCTCCAAATATCTAAACAAAGAATTTGAACACATTCATATCTCTTTTTCCAAACTATAATATCCCAAATCTTTCATTCACCATGCCAAATGAAAAGTCATAAATATCTACAAATATAAACCTTAGTCAAATACCAACCCTATAAAGAGACACATGATATTACCCCAAAATTCCAATACCACCCTAATTGAAAAAAACTTAAATCACTTAGGCATAAAAACCGCTACACACACAACAAAAACAATAAAATAAATAGTAAAGAACAACCCCCAAAACACAGATTCCCTGTCCACCACAGGTTTTTACAAAGTCCCCTGCAATAAATTTTACATAGCAGAAATTTGAATAAAAGAATCAATGAACATAAAAAAGATTTTAAAACTGGTTACACAACATACTCTTTAGTTTCTCATAGCATTTTAACTAACCACACTTTTGACTTTCAAAATTCTGCTATAGTTGTCTTCATTCGTGACAAAAATAAAAGAAGAATAATTGAAGTATATTCCATAGCACACCACAACACAATACCACAACGACAAGGTTTTTTCAAAATTTTGCCGTCTCTAGGAAAAATAATATTAAAAGAATTCAAAATTCACACTAAAGATTTGCTCCCCCCTTTTCTCTAAACATTCAAAGGAATAAAACGTCACAAATCCGTTTCTCAAACCACAAAGTGCCATTTACTTTTCAAAAAAATTCCATCACATGACATGAAACAATTTGAACATATCAACTAGTATTAATCCGTTTTTTTCACATAGCAAGATCTAAAAGCCCTGATGAAGACTTCGAATTGAATCAAAATTTATCTATCATAATTATTTCTTATACTAAAATGATTTAAATAAAACATACTTTTGCATTCAAAAAAATATTAAAGTCAAAACATGTTAGCAAATTAACAAACCATCAGACATATTTTTCTTCTGAAAGTAAGTTATATCTATATTCCAAACTAATGTTTTTTTTACTCCATCATAGAGAAATATCCACTGGAATGGGGGTTTGTTTTTTCTAATGTGTTGTATTTTTGTGTGAACATGTCTATTTATTTGCTCTAAATACTAAGTAAATTTTGTGTTTTAAGACATGATTTAAATTATATAGATTCTTATTCTAAGTCAGTTTGAACTTTTTAAAAGTTGAACAAATGCTAAATTTTATTTAAATTCAACTGCTACAAATTCTAAAATGCCAGTGTGTATTTTTTTTTTTTTTTTTCAGAATTTTGTTGTCAAAATTTAGAGGTGTGTGTTACACGTAAACGCATGCTATACACAGATAATTATCGTATTTATCAAAAACTATGAGAATGACAAATTTGTAATTTGATTTTTAAGCAACTCCACATCTTTTTTTCTGTTTTCGAGCCTCTATACGTATTTGCTTAGTGGGCAACATCAGAAATCAACAAATTAACTGTTCGCAGGAGCTAAAACATATCCCTCTCTCTTTCTCTCCTCGATTTAATAGACTTAGATTAAATCCTAAAAATAAAGAATAGTTCTTTATTAATAGAAGTGCTTGTTGAAAATTTGCAGAATTTTTTATATTCTTCTAAAGCAGAACGCTTTTTATTATTAAGGTTTTTCGGACTATTGTCTTCATCTTTATTGTTATTTCCACAACGTTTCGGCTGATATGTCCTCCGGCCTTCTTCAGGTGTTTGTCGAACTCAGGAACCTTCACAGAACTTCGAACTACGTCCATTATTGAAACCACGGGGGTCGCCTGTTCTGATTCCGTTTGCCATGACTGGGTACAAGTGTTAAGTATTCCTGTATATTACTCGCCTGAAGATTCCCGAGTTCGACAAACACCTGAAGAAGGCCGGAGGACATATCGGCCGAAACATTGTGGAAATAACAATAAAGATGAAGACAATAGTCCGAAAAACCTTAATGATAAAAATCAACAAGCTTCGTCTCAGAAATTTAGACAGCAAAACGCTTGTTTAACGGTAATCATCATAGGAAACAAACTCGACAACCCAAGTTCAATTCCTGGATGAGGCTGTTGGTATTTTATTTCATGCCCTTGAGAAAGATGGGAATCTGTCTCGGTATATCTTCTTCTCTTAGCTAGGAGTAAATAGTAGGATAGACTAGCTTCTTAGTCTTGGTATGGTAACCTGTCTAGAAGAAGGAAAACCAAATTCAAACTAGCTCTACTCTGCTGACATTTGACTTTGTCACATCTTGCCCTTGGTGGAGGGGTTAGGTCCACGAAATACTCTCTTAAAGTATTTAACATCAATTTTCTATTGTTCTTTTCAATTTTGAAATATATTAATGAAAAATCGATTAATTAAAAAAATATATTTTATTTTTGATATTTCAGATTGTATTCCTACAGAAGTTAATTTTCAGTACCTTTTCAGATTTCAAAAGTTTTATTTTATTTCATTTTTAATTGAAAATTTTGACAAAGAATTTTCTGTAAAAATTTACCAAATTTTCCCTCATTTGTTTTATAACTTAACCAAATTTGGTCACCTTGTATGGTGTAATGTTTAGCAAGCTAGACGAGCAAACTATTACTTGTGAGTTTGAGTCGTACTTGGTGCCCTGTACTGTGGCTTTGTGGAACAACAAAGCAAAGCTTAATAAATTGCTTAATTAACCAAATTTACATCAGTCAGACATCAATTTTCATGTGTTTAACTTTTTGGGATTTGATTATTTTCAAACTTGATAATCAAATGTGATTTCTTTTCATTTTGCGGGTGACATGAAGGAGGAAAAGAAAAAAAAAAACATTGACAAAAACTGAAAAAACAAATCTTTTATTATTGTAAATCTAGTTATTTACTGAGCTTAGCTTAGTTGTGTCACAAGGCTGGAAATATAGGGCACCCAGTGTGAATCAAACACTGAAAAGGATCTGCTAATCCAGCTTGCCAGTATTATGGGGGCACCCAAGGTTAATTAAGCTATTTCACAATGCTCTGCTAATCCAGTTTGCTAACAATTGCATCATGTGAGGTGGTGCCTACTTGGGGGGGAAAAATTATTTCACATATATATATATATATGTGTGTGTGTATGCACGTGCCTCTCTCTCTCTCTCTATCTATATATATATATATATATATATATATATATATACCTGTTGATGTGTATACATTACCATTACTCTTTTGTTCTCCCCCATCTGTTCTCTCGCGACATAGTTAATACTGTAATTACCAATTTCTGAAATATACTATTGCAGTACAAAGTATTGTTTTACTTTTTTCTGTGCATTAAATATGATCAAGAGTTAAGTTAGGGTGGGAATGATAATAGATATTTGGACCCCCCCTCTTATGTGGTGGTGATGGTGAGAGAAGCAGTTTCTTCTCTTCTCCCCCCCCCAATCCCCAATGTAGATGTGCTGACTGTAATTGAAACTAAGTATTTACTGTATTGAAAAAAAAAAAAAAATTTTTTTTATCTCAACACTTAGATACAAACCTCATTATTTTTATTATTTTATTACTAGTTTGTCTCCATCTTATTGTTGTTGCTTTTTATCTCAACATTCTGGCTAGATACACTATTCATTCATCATCATCATCATAGATTTCTCTAGCTCTCTCTCTCTCTCTCTCTCTCGCTATTCGTCCCTATTATCCATCACTCCCAGCAGGTCTTCCAAACTACATCCTATATCTGCCCAGAGCTGTTGTAGGTTAAGTTCTTTATGGTCGGTCAACACTGGCTTATCCATGTGAAAGGGTCCATCGGAGAATGTCACTTATGTGTTCATCCTAGCTTCTCCTGCAGTATCCCACATATCTTCATCTTATTTTGATGGTTTTTGAGATAGTAATTAAGTGGCTGTACAGCTGTTTTGTGATGTGTTGCTTCCAGGATTTGTCCAATATGGCTCGTAGCATTCTTGTGTAGTTCCTATTTAGCTTTTTCCCTGTACTTTTTGTCAGCGTACATATGGTGCATCTGTACAGTAGTATTGACACAACTACTGCTTGGAAGAAACCCTGTTTTATTTTATCGAGAGATATGGGCCCCCTGTTTTTTTTTTTTGGTTTTGTTTTTTTCTGGTAAAACCAGAGAATCTTAATATGAAATTGATTTAAAAAAACAAAAACAAAACACAAACAACATATTTACAATGGTATAAAAGGGGTATATTTAGTGGCAAAAATCCTGAAAATTATGAAATGATTATAAAATCATAAGAATAATGAAGAATGTATCAAGCCAGAGTGATGAACTAAGAAGCAACAATAATAAGATGGAGACAAACTAGCAATAAAATGATAGGCATTATGAAGAGCATTTGAAGGAGACTTTAAATTGGGGGTCTTCTGAAATTAGTTGTCAAGTTCATGTACCTCGGCAGCAGCATCTCATCTGCTGAAATATGTGCCTAGCAAAGGTGTGGACTGCTATTGATAGGCTATCAATCATATGGAAGTCTGATCAAATGAGAGGTTTTTTATAGCCGCTCTTGCAGTCTGCACACTTCTCTCAGTATTTCAGTGTTTGGATCCCATTGGTCATAAGTCATCAACAGCAGATATGATGTCATATTATGAACTTTTCAGCCCATCCTTGTAAAACTGTCATTATTAAGAGTGAGACGTATTCTGTAACCTGGGAACACTACTCGTATATCATGTCATAATAAATAGCCTAGTAGAACCCAGGTGTACAAAGGGTTTGAATTGTTTTCCTTCTCTTAGACTGGTTGCCATTGCAAGTTTAAAGAGTTCAGTCTGCCCTTCTGTTTTTCCATAGCTGGATAGAGAATTGCTGAATTCATCCCTTTTCCAAGGGTATTAGTGTATAACAGTAGGAGGTTATGTGACTTCCTCATTATATTAGAAGGAGAATAAAGGAGAAGAACAAAGGTGCCGGAAGACTTTCAATTTTGGAAGTTTAATAAAGGCTTGAGTTGAGAGTCTTTGTGCTGGTCGTCGTAGTGAGAAAGAAAATAGGTATAAAAGGGTTGGGCAGGCATTTGGCGTGTTGCCAGTAGTTGGTAGTCCTGTAGATTTTGGAGTGAAGAATAAAGGTCTCCGAAATAGATAAGCAGAATTGAAGTGGCTAGTTGTCTGAGCGTGATATGCTTCGCTGTAGACGTAGCAAAAGTCATGTTTGGTGTTTAAGGACAGGAATGATGTAGTCACCGATAAATGTGTGGTCCTGGTTGCTGTTGGAGAGAGGCATTGAAGGTCTCCAGAAAAGGTTGTCCAGGAATGAAGTAGGTAAATGTCTTAGTGGAATTACGTGTTGCTGTAGACATAGCAAAAGTTAGAGGCAACATGAAGGTGTTCCTGTGAGTGGCGGATTAAATGCATCTAATTCATGTTCAACTGGGAACCCTTGGTCAAAAGGTCCATACATTATACGGCTTTCCTCATGGTTTTGTGATTCTGCTGCTATGAAGGGAGCGGACAGAAAGTACGTCCGACTTGCTCGAAAGATTCTGAGGAAGAGATAGTTTGGTGGGCTTTCGCCATTTTTATGTTGCCCGGGAAAATGGTCCGGGCTGAATTGGATAAGTCATCCTTATTGGGTGAAAATATGTGACGACCATAATGATCAAATTAATTTACGTGCCAAACAAAAATATGAAGTTCTTTCTGCTACAAGTGCTATGAGAAATGCAAACAGCCTCATCTAGGATTTGAACTTGGGTAGCAGAATCTACTTCTGATGATAAACGTTATGTCACAAACGCCATTATTAGACAGGCATACAAAATTAATTTGGGCCTTTAAACATTGATAATAGTTTAATTTGATGTATTTTTTAATATTCAAAGATTGTTGTATGATATTATATTAACATTTTCTGATATAGAGAGGCAATCTAATCAAGATATTGAATAATTGTAACATTTTAACTTTTTCAGCCTATCAATTTCTCTTCAAAGAAATTAAATGAAACCTTGAAAAATTCGAAAAAGATCCCAGAATGGTAAGGTTGTAAACATTTTTCAATTTCATGCCTACATAATCTTTTTTTTTTTTTTTTTTTTTTAAGTGCTTAATTTTTTAAATGATTCAACCTAAAAGAATATTCTCTTCAATTATTAAAATAAACACTGCAAATAGTTTTATCCCCATTGATATTTTGTATAGAAATATGATCAAATTGACTGCTTCATTCCTCCCTCATCTTTAACGGTTAGGCTAAAATTTGGTTAATTTACATGTTCTCACTCTGTCAGTGGTTGAGAATATAATGACAATATCTCCTGTATGTGGATAAACCAATAAATAAAGGGGTATCTTGGATATCACGATGAACTGCATTTGATGGTGAGGCACCATTTCTGAGACATGTGGAGTACCCCTTTATTGCCATTACCCCTAGGTTCACTTTGACCCAGAGTGGTAGGACCTGTTAAGATCCCATTTATGGGTAAAATAGATCAGTTTAAAAATTATCTGTATTCATTAAAAATGCTTAATGCCATATAACTGTGCAAACAGATGACTACTTTCAAATAGAAATTATTAGTATTAGATCGGAATACTTGAAACCATATAATTAATAGTATTAGATAAGAATACTTGAAACCATATAATTAATAGTATTAGATAGGAATACTTGAAACCATATAATTAATAGTATTAGTTGTATGATTTCAAGTATTCTTATCTAATATTAATTGTTTTATCCTTAGTAAACAATTTTACTTTGAAATAACTATTCTTGATACAAATAATTTTCAATCAGTTAACATGGTTTCAAGTATTCCTATCTAATACAATTAATTTTCAAACAGATCTATTTGATCCACAGATGGGACCCTAACAGGTACTACCACTCTGGTTTAGAGTGGACCTGGGAGTAATAGCAATGAAGGAGTACTTCTCACTCCCCAGATTTACAGAACAGGAGCCTCACCATCAGATTAAATTTAGCGTCATACCCAGGACACCTTTTTTTTTTCATTTTATTTATTTATTTATTTCGGAGGGGGCCAAGCTTACTCCTCTGCAAAGGATACAATCAGCATCTTTCAGGTCCTGCAAACAGGGCAGTTATTTATCAAGTTCAGCTTAGTTTTAGTCCAATGCTATTAGAACCCTCTTTAGTCATGGCCTGTGAGATAAACTCGTTAACCATTACACAATTACAAGATGACCCCTAACTTTAAGGGTTTTTTTCTTCTTTTCTCTGTAAACTTTATGTAACATGTTTAAATATTCTTTTGTTTGTTGTTTCACACACACACAATATATATATATATATATATATATATATATATATATATATATATATATATATATATATATATATATATATATATAGAGAGAGAGAGAGCAAATTATCACCACTGTAATTTATTCATATATCCTTTGTTCAAGTAGCTTTCCATATGTTTCTTCTTATCCTTTGGAGATACTTGATAACAAATAGTGGATTTTACCCCAACTAATAATTTAACTGATTTTTTCCTTCCTTTCAAGCAGTATAGTGCTAGCATGAACCCTTGTTTAAAGTGCCCCTGGCTTTATAGTCTTCTCATGACCTGCTAGCCACAGATCTTCTGGTACTGCTATACACCCAACCTTTCTTGGCTTTTAAAGGTATAAACAGACACACACACACACACACACCTTTTCACGTTGTCAGTATTAAAATAAAGAATAGCGAAAAAAAATAACCCCCAAAATTTTAAGTTTCAACTGAGTAATATATAAGAGGTGTGCAAAAGTTTCCAGCACCCCCCCTTTTTATATATATATTATTTTTTTATTTATATATATATATATATTTTAACACTTTAATCTCTTCTCTTCAATAAGATAAATGTAGACTAAGGGGGGGGAGACTGTATAATTTTGTCCACATTTATTTCTGAAAATTTTTTTTTCCCTCTTTGAAAGAAATGATACGATGGTAGGCTGAAAAGTTCATATGATGACGTCATATATGCTGTTGATGACTTTTTCTACCATTGGGATCCAAGCAGTGCAACACTAGTGGAAGCAGTGTATAGACCGCAAGAGGGGGCTATGTTGAAAAATAAACCTCATTTGGTTACATTCCATGAGAGTATCTTGGTCCGCCTGTGAACTTTTCAGCCTACTCTCGGTTAGTGAAAGACTTAATTTCCTCATTATTCAGTAAAAAAATAAAATATACATTACGTATTGCTTCCTTTTGAATTACTGGTTGATAATAGCTATAGGGGGCTCTGTTAATTTAGCCTTATACCAGACTTGGCTGTTTCCTTCCCCACCAGATATCTTTTTTCTTTAGTCATCAGCATTGCATTTTCTCCTGATGAATTATTTAAGGAAGTAAAGTGACAAGAAGTTTTTTTTTTCTCCACTTTGAGACCCCGATAGTCCACTTCGTGCAATGTCAAATATGTCTAGCTTGTTGGAATTCCTAAGTTTGTTACTGTTTGTCACTACAAAAACATCCATTATTGATCTCTGATCTCCTAGATACATTGGACTTCTTTCTCTTTTTTTTTTTTTTTTTTTTTTTGCTTTAGGCTCACAGGTAGATGCAAGGATTTTTCTTTTTACCCAAACAGAACACTCCCTGCTAAAATATTATGCATATTATATAGACATTTTAACCTTTGTGAAGAGAGGGGGAATAGATAGATCGATAGATATGAATTGACTGAGATAGATAGATAGATATGAACAGACTTGGCATAGATAGATAGATAGATAGATAGATATGAACAGACTTGGCATAGATAGATAGATATGAACAGACTTGGCATAGATAGATAGATATGAACAGACTTGGCATAGATAGATAGATAGATAGATAGATAGATAGATAGATAGATAGATAGATAGATATGAACAGACTTGGCATAGATAGATAGATAGATATGAACAGACTTGGCATAGAGTGAACAAATTGACGTCGATATAAACAGGCTGAGATAGATAAACAGATGGAACAAAACAGACTTAGACATATGCCACATCTCTTGTTTTCTTCACCTATCACTCTCTGGGTGTATATACATACATATATTACAGTGTGTACACACCCAGCTTATTTATTAATGTTTTATTTTATACCTTTCTAATTGTCTCTGTTAATAGGAGGTAGGGCCTTTGCTCATATTGACAAAATAGTTTCTCTTTTTCTTTTTTTTTCTATTTTAATGGCCTGGCTAATAACATGGACGTCTTTTTACCGCTGACACTTTGGCTAACCAACTTGACCTTGTACAATTTTGTTTATTTTTTTTTGTTTGTTGGTTACTTGGTATTTGCTGACTTAGTAAAGACGTTGGCTTTCTAGCTGTTCTTGCCGATTCGACTTGTTCTGGGTCTGGTTCAGATCTTGGAGTAGTTGTCTAGAATCCTTTTGACAAGTAGCTAAATAAATCTGAACATGTATTTACATTAGAGTATATATATATATATATATATATTTGTAATCTTCCTTTCGTTGTGGAGGGGTGGGGCTAGGTCAGTCTCAATTTCATTGACCCCCACCCCTTACCTCCCCAAAAGTATTTAGAAACAACACTTATTTATGTGAGAGATAGAGAGAAACACAAAGACAAAAAGTTATTTTTTCTCTCTCTCTCTCTTCTTTTTTTTCAAAACAATATTTCTTTTTTGTATGCGTATGTGTTGAGAAGTCTCTCCTTTCCAGATATGCTTTTTATTCTTCAATACTCCTAAAATCAAAAATGCCCATAAAACAAATGCCAGTTTTATTTTGCATGTTCACTGCCTTTGTATTATTCTCGCAATTTACAAGACATCCATTAAAAATGCCAAGTCTTTCGCATGTTGTTTAAAAAAAAGAAGAAGAAAAGCCCCCCACCCCCAAAAAAAACGTTAGTTTCCTGTTGTAGTTGAGGCTTCTCTTTACAAAGGAATGAAGGATTCTAATTAGCATTTCAGTTATCGCCGTTATATCGAGAATTTGGATTTATTTATTTATTAAATGCTATTCAGCGCGGATGCAGACCCCGCAAAATTATCAATCAGTCGCAAATTTGTTGAGGAATTCTCAAAATTAGAGCATTAAAAAAAATCTATTACTCTTAGAGAAATAACATTTGCCTTCTTTGACTAATTTTTCCCGCTTGTGGTTACAATGAGAAATTTTGTAAGATTTCTTTAATCATGATTTTAAAGATTATTTTGACTATATAAGTTTGTTGTTTTTTATAACAAGCATTAATAAAAACTCCTTTAAAAATAAATTAGTGGATTTTTTTTAATTGCTTTGTTTATACTGTTGTTGTTGACATACATTTTCTAAAAATTAAGTCTATATACACACACACACACACGTGTGTGTGTGTATATAAATATATATATATATATATATATATCATCTGTTGTTAGGCGTTCATTCTTGGAAATCATTACACATTTCCTTCTGAGTCTTGGGCAAACTAGCTAGTGAAACAGAAAAGCACTAATACATTTCATGTTTTTCTTCTTCCTTTCTGTTTCTCAATTGAATGCCACTGTGGACTAAAAACCTTAGCAGAATAACAAGCAGTCTCTTTCTCTTCTTCCTCGTCGTGTCATCGACCTCCTCCTCCTCCTCCTTCTTTTCCACTCCATTCTCCACGCCTCCCCCTTCTCTCTCTCTCTCCTGCTTCAACGAAATAGTCCTGCTTCCAGGCCAAATGATAGACTGGCAGGGGAGCCAGCCAGCCAGCCACTCTAGAAGTACAACAATGGATGGCAGTCGGGTGGGAGTAGGAGGGAGGAAAAAAAAGAGCCATGGACGGGCAGACAGTACGCTGCTAACCCGTTGCTCACCCGGCCTGCTACCATCATTTGCTCTACACTCGCATCCTGATGACTGTGTGAGGTCGCCATTGAACGAGTATTTTATTTACCTCGTTTCTCTTTAACCAGGTGCGTGTGGTTGCTTGCCTTCCTGCTTGTGTGTGTATATGTGTCAGGTCCCTTTTTTTTTCATAAGCAGGGCTTTTGACAACCTTGCTTACCACAAACTCGTTGTCTAGCCTTGACTGCCCAACACCTCAACCTACCCGCTCTTAGAAGGTGACCAGCCATTATCATCATCATAGTTAAGTGTTAAGACGACTACTGTGGCCTTTCTTTCTTTTTTATTCTTTCTTTTTTTCTTTACCTTCTTTTTTGGGGGGGGCTTTCCTTTTTATTCTTTTTGATTCCATTTCTTTCCTTTTTTTCTTTGTATTCTTTTATTTCCTTTTTGTTTCCTTCCTTCAATATTTCTTTTATCTTCCCAGCCTAGGTCAGTGAAACTGAGGAAGTGTTGATGGTAGCAAATGTAGAAGGAAGAAGTTGGCTTCTTGTACTGTTTACCTGTTAGCATAGGAACCGGTGCTTTGTGTCTGTGTGTTAGTTAGCTTCACTACTACTACTACTACTACTTGTTTCTCACTATAACACAGTTCATTCATTCATTCATTTATTATTAGTAGTGGTAGTATTACTACTACCTTTTGGTACTTGCTTACTTGAATCTTTTGGTCTCTTGCAGTTCTTGTCATTTTTTCCTTCGTCTTTTGCTAGACAAAAATGACTTTTTTTGTGATAGATCAAAAACAAATATTTGTAAAAGTTTCTTGTTGTCGTCTTGCATAGATATTATAGTGGCATTCTTGTGTAATAGACAATGTATATATGTTTTGTTTTACAGCTGTAGTTGTTTGTTATATTATCTTGTGTGAAAATGTCTATCATGACTAACAATGACTATTGATTGTGTGTGTGTGTATGTGTAGCCGTAGTCTTTATATCTGTGTCATCTATAGTAGCAGTAATCTGTGTGTCTGTATTCAGAATGTCTATACTTCGAGTGTGTCCTGTGTTTGTTGGGGGGTATCTTGATTTTATTAACATTGACTGTAGATGTGTGTCAGTGGGATATATATATATATGCCGCATTCGTGAATCTGTATATATACAATAGATTAGTGTATGTGTGTGATTTCCATTTACACAAACACCAGTTATTTGGACTTGTGTATGTAAGTGTATAAGTTAACGTGTGTGCCCTTCATTTTCACGGACCAATTGCTAGCTTTTATTTTCAGTTAGCTTTCTGAAAAACATGTCAAAAAGAATAGGTAGCCTATGTCATAAATGCTATTCTAAACCATACATAGTTTGTCGTGTTTGTTTTTAAAATCAAAATGGAATAATGATGATAGTGTTTTAAACTTAGTCTGGCACATGTATGATCTAGTGAGCATTAAATGATTTGTGAGACTATCTTGCTAACCATTGTTCTACTACAAGAACCCATTAGATATTTCTTAAGCTTAGTTTTGTGTAAGGCCACAAGTGTGAGGCACCCGGTGAGGATCTTACTAAGTTTAGTAGCGCACTAGGCCATCAGGCACTCAGTGAAGATTAAACTCACTACTCAAGAACTGGGAGACTAGCTTGCTGTTATTCTACATTAAGCAGCTTTTTAGATAATTACTGAGCTCGTCTCAGTATTGCATAAATTCGTCAATGTGAGGCACTCAGTGAGGATCAAACTCATTACTATAATAATGATCCTTGAGTCTATCTTGCTAACCATTGCTCTACAGCAGGAACTCTTTAGATATTTATTAAACTTAGCTTAATATGACACAAGGTTACAAGTGTTAAGCGCACTGGATAGTTGCGCTTGTTGTGTAACGGTTATTGTCATAGGAATATGACCCGGCTACCTGAGTTCAAATCCTAAACAAGGCTGTTTTGCATTTCACATAGTGCTAAAACTATCCTTGGGGAAAATATGAATCCAATTATTTTCTTCAGCTGTATATAAATAGTAGGGTAAACTAGCTTTTTAACCTTGGTGTGGCAACTAATGTAGGAGAAGGAAATGACCTTAAAAAATGACCTTGGGTTGCATCCAGCTCATGGCATTGGAGTTAGGTAAACATTCACCCTCCAAATGAGAGTAAATTTTAGTTTTTAGCTTTATTTATTTATTTTATTTATTTATTCATTTGTTTATTTTTTTTTTTTTTTTTTTAAACATTTATATCCCATCTACCATATTTCTTTAGTATTCCCTTCCCCAATCACTAAAGTGTTTGGACTCGTTTGTAATTTGGGGAATTAACAAAATGTTTAGTTTTAAAAAATAAATAAAAACCAAAACAAATGACTAAGATATAATTTTCTTTCATTAAAACAAAATCAATGTAAATTTTCATCATCCAGTCAGTAGATGCTGATTGTATATTCTCTAGATGAATACCCCCCCCCAGAAAAAAGGTATCTGGAGAAAGACACTAAACCACATTTAGTGGTGAGGCTCTAGTTTTTTTTGCTCTACTCAGTCGGCTGGAGCTGTAGAACACACCAACTGCATCTCTGCAGAGAGGTAAGACCATCCCCCATGAGCGTCTTGGATATGACACTAAATAATCTGATGGTGAGGCTCCAGTAATGCTGGAGCTTTGGGAAATGCAGAGTACCCTTTCATTGCCATTGCTCCCAGGTCCACTCTGAGCCAGAGTGGTAACACCTGATAGGATCTTTTCTATAGGTCAAATAGAACTATTAGACATTTAAAATGAGTGCACACAAATTACTTATGTTAAATTGATTTGTTAGAAATAGAAATTAGGCTAACTACAAGCATTGGTGGTCTACCCTATCTGACTACAGATTAACCAACCAGATATCTCAACTTTCCATAAGACCAAGGAAAAGTTGTTTATTTAAGGAGGTTGGCATGGTTCTTATCATTTTTCTAATCCTGAAAATCATTTTGATATAGAACACTCTGGTGGTTAAGTAGAAATGATTTTTTTTTTTTATTCTGTGGTAATGTATAAAAAAATTATAATGGAATGTATATATATTTACTCAACCCTTCCACCATGGACGGGATGTGACACAAGGTCAGTTTTTAAGCAAGAGTAAAACTGGTTTGAATTTAAGGGTTTTCTTTCTCCTAGATAGATTATCTCACCGAGGCTGAAGAACCCAGTCTGCCTTGCAGTTTACACATAGCTTGGGAGAGAACTTATTGATTCATGCTTTTCTTAAAGATATTAGTCTGAAGTGAAATATGAACAGCCTTGTCTAAGATTTTAACTCGATTACCTAATCAATTTCTTGTGATGATGAACATTACACTAAACATACCTCCTGTACTTACCCAACCCCTCTACTATGACCAGGATGTGACACAAGATCAATTTTTAAGTAGAATAAAACTGGTTTAAATTGGGGGTTTACCATTTAAACTGATTACTTAACCAGGGCTAAAGAACCCAGTCTACCCTGCTATTTACCCATAACTGGGAGAAGAATAGATGAATTCATGCCTTTTCAAAGAAAGAGGTATGCAAAGAGCCTTGTCCAGGATTTCAACTCGGCTTAACAAGAGAGCAATATTGAACAAGTCCTGGAGGCAACACCCCACAAAGCACCAATTATACGGCCACCTACCTCCCATCATGAAAACTATCCAAGTTAGATGAACCAGACATGACGGACACTGCAGGGACAAGCTCATAAGTGATGTACTCCTATGGACCCCCACATATGGCCGAGCAAAAGCAGGACAACCAGCTCAAACATACATACATAAGCTCTGTGAGGATACTGGATGTAGCCCTGAAGACCTGCCAGAGGTGATGAACGATAGGGAGAAGTGGCGAGAGAGGGTCAGGGATATCTGTGCTGGCGGCACGACATGATGATGATGATAAAGGAATGCAATACTTAGACTCACCACCAGATACGATTGAATTTCAGACATTTCGTTTTTGTTTCTGATGGACAGTTAATTACCAAAAAATTTAAATTGCTATCCACTATAACTCATCAGTTTTATTGAAGTCCGAGTAAAAGGCAAGACTAAAGAAATATGGCTGATGGGTGAATTGTTGGTAGTTGAAGATGTATATTTAAGATTTAATTGTTCATCCAGATAAGTTTCAATGATCTATCATTGAAACTTATCTGGATAGTGAATGTAAGTAATATGCTGCCTTATCATATGTATAAAATGGTATCTGTGACCCTGGGTTTCATGCTTTACACATTCATCAGACAGAATCTGTCTGACAAATATATATGTGTGTGTGTGTGTGTGTATGTATAAAAGCTCTATCGTTGATATTGAGCACTATCTAATAATACTGCAATATTTGGTCCTGCATTAACTCACCAAGTGAGCTAGTGAGAACCATAAATCTCTACAAGATCGTTATATATACTACTGGTGAACAGTAATGGGTTTGTCCCATAAATACGTTGGACATTATTGTGAGGGTGGGTAATTTGCTGACTAAGTAGTCATCACTAGCAATGGGTACCTTCTTCACACTGCTGACGAGTATGATATTTTGTTATTATTATAAAGATTTCCATTTCATTTCCAACCTCCATTTTGGTTATTTCTCATTCAGTAACCTTTTGTTAGGTTACAACAAATGAAAATATATATATATATATATATATATATATATATATATATACACTCTATTACTGATATTGAAGACTATTTATAGAGAAAACTACATTTTAGATCAAATTTATGATAGCATAAGCACAGTCAAAAGCACTTGTTGTCTGTCAGTTTCTTGCCTGTGTGATCATTGGACCAAGAGATCTACATATATATGTTATGTCATCTGATAGTCTCATGAGACTGGATCTATCGACCAATCTTGGCATAGGCTTCAGCTAGGTTACATAAAAGGTCAGCAGTTGCCCATGCTGCATGTTACCTATGTTGTCTAAGAGAAAAGCAAGATGTTATAAATTTGGCATGAGGGTCATCACAAGTGTTGCCTGAATGACAATTTTTATAGGTGAGAAACTTATAATCATTAAACACTATTAACTCTTGTTTTTCATATCCTGATACACACACATATATATACACACACACACACACACACACACACACACACATACATATATGAACAAATCATTTTAAAATGTTTTTCTTAAATCAAGAAAGTTCTCAAATACTGGTCTGCAGAGCAATATAAAACCTAAAAGAAACCAGTGTCTTACCACTTTTTCAGTCTCATTACTTAAAGTTTGATGTATTTAAAGTGCTTCATCTGATTATTGTATCTTTTAATGCATAAAACTTTAAAAGTGTGACATATAGTATAAGTTAAAATAGCATAGACACAGTCAAAGGTGCTTGGTGACTGTTAATTTCTTGGCTGGGGCTGTAGAATATGCCGGCTGCATCTCTGCAGAGGGGTAAGACCCCCCCTCCCACAATTGTTCTGGATATGACATTAAATAATATGATGTTGAGGCTCCAGTAATACTGTAGCTTTGGGGAATGTGGAGTACCCTTTCATTGACATTGTTCTCTGGTCCACTCTGACCTGGAGTGGTAGCACCTGATAGGGTCCTATCTGTGGATTAAATGCAACTGTTTGACATTTAAACTGTGTGCAAACTAATGACTTATGCTAAATGGAATTGTTTGAAATAGAACTGTTTGATCATTTAACTGTGTGTAAACAAATGACTGATGTTTAATTGAATTGTTAGTGATGCATAGCAATACTTGAAACCATTTTTACTATGTAGAAACAGTCGCAATCAAATTGTTAGGAATAGTACTGTTTGATCATTTAACTATGTGTAAACAAATGACTGATGTTTAATTGAATTGTTTGTGCTATATAGCAATACTTGGAACTATCTGACTGTGTTCAAAAGAATGAGATTAGACTAGTTTTAAAACTATCAACAAATTGTTTTTACAAATCATACATATTTAATATATATGTATGAAGAGGATTTGGCATTAAATAGCCTACAATGGTTGATATGCCATAAAACCAAACCAAATCCTATATATTTAATATATATGTATGAAGAAGATTTGGCATTAAATAAGCTACAATGGTTGATATGCCATAAAACCCAACCAAAACAATCGCTTGTGTGTTCATCAGACTATATATATATATATATATATATATATATATATATATATATAATTTTTTCATGAGGTATTTTGGAAAGGCACCATTGTTTTTAATTATAACCAATTACTTTTTATCTTTTATTGGTACCCTCCTTTTTTTTCTGCTTTTTTTATCACAGCATCTTTTAAACTATAATTCTTAGGTCATTAAATTTCCTTGAGAATTCAGAATATCTTTGTATTTTGGGGGTGTACATTCAGGTCACTACAATATTTTTTTTTTTTAATTCACCTCTAGTTGTTTGTAGCAAAAAACACCCTTAAAACATTTAAGAAAGAAATATTTATTTTGGTCTATTTAAGTCTTAAAATTATGGTCTTCATGATGTTTTGTTTAAGAAACAATGAAACATCAATTAAACTATGATAATTTTTTTTATTTTAAAAAGAGGGGTGTGGATTTTAACCCATGTAAAATAAAGGGATATTTTCAAGTCATTAAAGAAGGTTGAAAATATTATTTTTGATTGATACAAAAAGTAGTTGAGAGCATAAAAAATAAAATGAAGCCTGATTTTTTTTTATAGTTTAATTCATTTAAAAGCTTCACAATCGTCCAAATAAAAATACACAAAAACATGTACCTTTTATTCTTTAACCTGTTGTAAAAAAAATTTTCAAAAAGACATTTTTATAAATTTGGAGGAATAAAAAAATGTCATCTGAAAGTTATATAAAAATTCACTATTTTTTTCCTCTTTTGAATAGTTGGTTATACTTATTTAAATTTATAAAAAAAAAACTTGACTGGCTTGTGAGGTGTATCCAACAAATATTCTAATATCCTGGAGACAACTGGATATCACAAATCTCAAGCTGTGATATTCATGTATAAGGTTGGGTTTTTTTAAAGACAATATTTAGATAAGATTGGCAATGGTCTTTACATGAATAATGATTCTTTTAAATGATGAAATTCAAATATGAGAAGGATTTGGATTAACCCTTGACTTCAAAAATTCTATAAACTTAATGTTTTAGTGACCATAAAACAAGAGTCGGCCTATACACAAATGTATGTTTAAAAAAAAAAAAACGTGTGTGTGTGTGTGTGTGTGTATATATGTATATATATATGTGTGTGTGTATGTGTATATATATATATATATACGTGGTGTATTCAATAAATTTCAAGACTTTTTTGTACAGGCATTTAAAATTGTCGTAGACTCTTGAAAATTCACTATGTTATTGCTATACATCTTATGAGATGACAGACCTACGATTTTAGGTTCAAATCAACAACTACAGCAGCAATTGGAATACACCCTACTAAAGCCTGATTCTCACAGCTGGTGAATTTCAAAAATGCAATCTGGAAGTGAGGACACTTTTGAAGAACGATATGCAATAAAACTCTGTTTTAAACTTGGAAAAAATGCCACAGAAACATATGGAATGCTTCAGACTGCTTTTCGACCATCTTGCATGAATCGAGCATCAGTTTTTGAGTGGCATAAGAGATTCAAGAAAGGCAGGGAGTCTGTGGGGGATGATGAGAGGTATAGGAGAAGTAAGGAAGTCAATACACCAGAGTTGATTGGCCAAAGAGTTAGGGTTAGTATGTTGAGGTTTTAAAGGAGTTCAGGAAGAGATTCCGTCGGAAGAGGCCAGCACTCTTCAAATCAGCTCAGTTGCATTTCCACCAGGACAATACACCAGTCCACAACTCCATCCTTGTCCCAGACTATTTGACCAAGATGGGCATCAAGAAAGTTCCTCAGCCTCCTAACAGTCCAGACCTTGCTCCCTGTGACTTTTGGTTATTCCCTAAGCTCAGAGGCTGTCATTATGAGACAATTGAGGAGATGAAAGAGGCTGTGACGAAGGTCATTGACACGCTCACACAAGAGGACTTCCATGGGGCCTTGCAGAAGTTGTTGGAATGGTACAAGTGCATTGCAGCCGGAGGAGATTTCTTTGAAGGGGACTAGAGTTTCATGTGTGTACTATCAATAAAAGTGCCCATACGAAAAAGTCTGGAAACTTATCGTATGCACCTTGTGTGTGTGTGTGTGTGTATATATATATATGTATGTGTGTGTGTGTGTGTATATATATATATGTGTATGTGTGTGTGTGTGTGTATATATATATATATGTATATGTGTGTGTGTGTATATATATATATGTATATGCATGTGTGTGTGTATATATATATATATATATATATATACTGTTTGATAATAAAATATTTCCTCTTATTCTCAAAACAACCTTTCAAGTAGCTGTCATCTAATCTTACAAACTACATATCTTATTTAGGTTTGTTGATTTTGAAAGTCTCATGATTTGCACTGTTTGACCTGTTTGTTTCATTTAGGTTTAAAGTCCTGATTCCTAAACATTGGGACGGAGGGGGAGACTAGTTACTGTGGCTAAAGTATGGAAAGGCAACATCATAGTAAGCAAGTTAAAACTTCAATCATGCTATTATTTGTGGACTAATCCCCTCGGGAAAGGTATGAACCCCCCTATTCTCCGCCAGCTATGGGTTAAATAGTAACACTATTGTTCTTCTATAAGAATGATTTTAGCATTAAGTAACCCATGAAGGTTGATATGCCATTAAGCAAAGAAAACAAATCAACCTAAACAGGAGGTTGGGTTGCCTGCTTTCTTCTCCCAAGCCATACTGCCACTTTCAGTGGGGGTTAGATTATGTTGACTGTGTCCCTTGTAGAGGGGGGGGGGCTAACCATCCTCTTAAAGAAGTGTTTTGAGTAT
Organism: Sepioteuthis lessoniana; assembly: GCA_963585895.1. NCBI lineage: Eukaryota > Metazoa > Mollusca > Cephalopoda > Myopsida > Loliginidae > Sepioteuthis > Sepioteuthis lessoniana. Next base: position 51,543,331 of record OY757945.1, on the reverse strand, counting down.
GGCACAATAAACTGCATCTGATAGTGAAGCTCTTGTTCTACAGATTTAGTGATTGTGGAGTACTTCTTCATTGTCATTACTCCTAGGTCCACTTTGACCCAGTGTGGTAATATCTGTCAGGGTCCCATCTATAGATCTGTTTGAAAATTATTTGTACTTAATAGAAATACTTGATTCTATATTACTGTAAATTATTTGTATTAAGGATAGTTACTTGAAGCTCTAATTGTTTACTAAGGATTATTATTATTAGTTACTTGAAACCATTTAACTGTGTGCAAATTATTTGTATTAAGAATAGTTACTTGAAGCCCTAATTGTTTACTAAGGATTATTATTATTAGTTACTTGAAAGCATTTAACTGTGTGCAAATTATTTGTATTAAGAATAGTTACTTGAAGCTCTAATTGTTTACTAAGGATTATTATTATCAGTTACTTGAAACTATATCACTGTGTGTAAACAAATGACTATTATCTAATAAAAATAATTACTTGAAACTATAATTTTAGTATAAATTATTAGTAGTAGAATACTTGAAACCATACACCTGTGTACAAATTGTTTGTATTTGATAAGAATACTTGATGCCATATAACAGTGTAAAAAACTTATAATAAATAGAACACAAAAAATTAAAATAATGCAATTCCCTAACCTTTTGGCAGAATCTAACCCTCAATGAGTTGACATGCTGTTAAAATCAATGAATCACTCCTTATAAGAGTGTCTATCCCAGTGTTTCTCAGTCATTTTTGTACACACTCTTTTTTTGCTATATTTCAAAATGTTATTCACCCCTGACTTGTCTAAATCAAGGTTAGTATTATAGAATAATAATTTCTTGGAATATTTTTGCAGTTTGGATCGACTGATTTGATATTTAATTCCTTTTTGAAAGTATAAAAAAGGGGAGGTAGTTCTTTGGTTGAGGACAACTGTTATGTAGATTTCCAACAATATGTAAACATTTGATTGTGTAAAATGAAACATTTTTATTTCTATTTCTTCCTGTGTTAAGAAAATTGTAAGGTAAGTAGAACAAAATGAAGACTTTCAAAAATGAATCTCAACATGTTGCTATTTATAAAGTTCGTTTAAAAAGTTCTAAGCCTCATCCAGATTTTAGATTTTTCACAAGCCTCTCACCTTTCTATGAGCCTCACCTGCACAGAAATTACAACTGAAATCTGTTTGTTTTTTTTTTTGTTTTGTTTTTTTTTTCTTCTAATTTTATAAGAAGTGGTAATATGTTGCCACTACAAAAATGTATTGCTATGGCTCCTTCTTTCAATGTGAGGCTTTGAACTTTTTGAACAACCTTTGTATTATTCGTCAATTGGTCAACTAATCTCTCAAGTTCTATCTCTTTAAACTTCAACCTTGAAACAAATCTATATCTTAAGAAAATCAGGTTTTTGTATGATATAGTTTTAATTTCAAAGTTTTGTTATATTTCTTTGGGGCTGAAGAATACACCGACTGCCCCTCTGCAGAGGGGTAAGAACCCCACCCTCAACGAGTGTCGTGGATATAACTGGCTCAGTCAGTTTGGGCTGTAGAATACACTGACTGCACCTCTGCACATGGGTAAGACTCCCCTAACAAATAATCTGGATATGACTGGCCCAGTCAGGTGGGGCTGTAGAATACACCAACTGCATCTCTGCAGAGGGGTAAGACCTCCCCACCCCCAACAAGTGTCCTGGATATGACTGATTCAGTTGTCTGGGGCTTCAGAATACACCAACTGCATCTTTACAGAGGGGTAAGACTCCTCTCCAATGGGTGTTCAGGGTCATATCCAGGACAATCTGATGGTGAGGTTCCAGTAATGCTGGAGCTTTGAGGAATGCAGAGTATCTCCTTATCACCATTGCTACCAAGTTCACTCTGGACCGGAGTGGTAGCACCTGATAGGATCCTCTCCACAATTTAAATAGAACTAAACTGCTTACTTATGCTAAACTGAATTGTTTGAAATAGAACTGTTTATATGTATAAAAATGGATTTGGCATTGAATGACCTGTCATGGTTGATGTGCCATCAAACCAAACTAAACATTTTATTTTATTTTAGAAAAGAGAAGTTTATTCCAATTAATTACAAATAGTTGGCTTTGGTATATCTAAGTGTCAATATCTGTTATTTTATTATTTCTTATTTTGTTAGGATTTCTTTGCTGCAAGTGATAAGATTTTCTATGAAGATGAATTTGAGTAAATCAGTGTTTTTTTTATATACAACAGTCATTCAATATACAAAGTGAATTTTGCTTTTGGAGTTAGCAATAGGAAATAATGTTTTAGAGGGTTTTTTTTGGTTTTGTTTTTTATCAAGGAAAACAATAGTAATGGGTTCTTTGATGTTCCAGACTGCTGTGCCTGGGACTTTTTCTTTACTGGTGAGTCAGTATGTTTCTACTTCATGGACTGTCTTTTTGACTCAGGCTTGTTGTGGTAAACCTGTGTTTAGACCATTTATAAACCTTTTTTTTTTTTTTTTTTTTTTTTTTTTTTTACTAAAACTGTTTCTCTGTAAATTTTATATGGTTTGCAATTTTCTGTTACCAAAAAATGATATTGATAGACTTCTGTTCACACTCTGTTTGATTTGCTGCCATTTTGTGAGATAAAAATAATTTTGGTGGAGGGGTTTGGTAAATACATTTATGCTTTATGTTTTGCAGTGATGTTCTTGGGAGGAGAATTATCAATCCGTTTCTTCTTCCCCTGAGCTGTCCGTAAAATAGTACAGGGTGTCTCAAAATAGTGTCAACCCATTAATATGACAATGATTTATTACTGAGACAAGTGCAATGGCGGTCATTTGGAACATGTTTGGTAAAAAAAAATGCATCCTTTGTGCTAGAGACATCAAATCAATGTTTTGTTGGGTTTTTTTTTAATTGTTATATCAGCTTCCAGAACATGCAGTCTTTGAGTTTTTTGTCTCAGTAATAAATCATTATCATATTAATGGGTTGCATCTATTTTGAGGCAGTTTCGAATGATTTTATCTTCAAATAAGTAGTGATACAAAATATTTTTTCCTCTCTTGTCCGCGGCATTGTGATCGACACTTAATAGTTGTTATAGTATAATATTTAAAATCTGAAACGAAAAAGAACACCACATTATTAGTAATAGAGTTATTAGCAGACACATGGGTCCTAATGTATATTGAGACCCCTTATAGTTCAGACTGGATTTGCAAGCTTTGCTGGAGTCACCAGTCTATAGGAAGGACAACTCTGAATTCATGCCTCTTACATATCTTTGGTTAGTATGGTATGCTGAGGTTCATTATCCACTATGTTTTGCAGACCTTGTGGAAGGTCTGAGTCCTGCAGAAGAGAAATAGTGAAATTGAGGAAAAGGAAATAAGTTGAATACTGATCATCGATAAAATTGCTTTTTAAGATCTTTAAAAATAACCATCAAAAATAATTGTAACAAGCTTTTAAGTATTACTGTGAGTTTCACGATTGGAAAATCAATTATCTGATCAATTTTCCTATCATAAGATTAGCAGTAATGGTAAAAAAAAAAAGCTTGTGATGAAAGTTATTAAATAGCAATTTTATCCATGGTCAGTATTTGAACTTGTAGTGGCTGTATATCATATATTGATATCCGGGTTGGCTGGAGTTGTAAAATACACCGACTGCATCTCTGCAGAAAGGTAAGATGTCCCCTCTTCCATGCAACTAGTGTCCTGATTTTGACATTAAACAATCTGATGGTGAGGGTCCAATAATGCTGGAACTTTGGTGAATGCAGAGTGTCTCTTCATTGCCATCGCTTCCAGATCTTCTCTGGCTTGGAGTGGTAGCATCTGATAGGGTCCTATCTAGGGGTCAAATAGAATTCTTTGACATTTAAACTGTGTGCAAGTAAATGACTTATGCTAAACTGAATTGTTTAAAATAGAACTGTTTGATTATTTCAGTGTGAGTGTAAACAAAGACTGATGTTCAATTGAATTGTTTGTGATACATCGCAATACTTGAAACAATTTAACTTGGTTGATTTTATGCTAAATTGTTAGAAATTGAACTGTTTGATCCTTTAACTGTGTGTATCTGCAAGATGTGTTTACAAATCATATATTTAATATGTAAAAATAGGATTTGGTATTAGATAACCTACAATGGTTGGTTGATATGGCAGAAAACCAAACCAAGCATTGAGTGCTGTTAAGATTTTTCATTTTACATAGGAATATATATATATATATATATATATATATATATATATATATATATATAATGATATTATAAGAGTGTTGGTTGTTACTAAATCACTTTATGGGTAAGTGTCGAACCAAGTGCAATATAATATGGAGAGTGCTCAATATCTAGGATAGAGCTATTATATAAGAATATATATATATATTTAATTCATGGAATATTGTCTGCAAAACAACAATCATCAGGCAGTTAACTTCTTAACTGCCTGATGATTGTTTTGCAAAAAACTCCATGAAACCCAGGGTTGCAGACAATATTCCATGAATTAAATATAAATATATATATATATATATATTATTATACATATATATATATATGATGGACTTTCCCATTTAGCTCTACAGTTCAATTGAAGATGTGAATCATTTGACTACTGACACAGATGATTTGTTTACAATGGCAAAAGTTTGTGCTGAACCAGCCCCACACTATTTGGATAAGCTGGTAACAGAAGAATGGTACACCCATGCACTACAGATTCTCCCCAAGAACACCTCAGATTTTGAATTCAGAGTTTTCTTTCTTCTAGATTGGTTACCTTTTCAAAGCTCAAGAGCCCTGTCTGCCCTACTATTTATCCATAGGAAGCAGAAAGAAAGGATTAATGCTTTTCTCTAAGGCATTAGAATAAAATGAAATAACCGCTTCAGCTGGGAATAGAACAATATACTTTGTAGATGTTAGATGTCTATCATTTGTACTTTGGCATATGTAGGATTTGATGTCTTTTTTTTTTTTTTTTTTTTTTTTTTCAAAATACTCTGGTTGAAATATAAACTAATTCAAGGTTATTTATTTGATTGAAATGTGGCAGTGTTGACATGGAGAGAAAAATAATATGTCAGTATAACTGGGTCGTTACCATATAAGCATTTCCTATGTAATGGTGGTTAAATTTTGAATATTGTTCTTCTAATCTTTCTACTAGATAAGAATCCACACTAATCAATGGCTAAATTTCCTTTAGTACCTAAGTCTGGTTCAAGGCCACAAAAAAGCTTGTTAACGCCTACCTTTTACTGCAGATTTCAGGGAATGCTCTGACCCACTTTTTTTCTTGGAGAAATAAGGAGGAAGGTATCTTTTACATTATTGTTGATATCAAGCATAAAGGTTTTCATGAAAAGTTGTAGAGGTCTACTTCACTGTAAAAAGTGAAGGGGATTTATCTGACTTTCCACCGAGTTTAACATGAAGTCATTATATAGTAGGAAAACATTCACGAATTGAAACTAACATGTGGCCAAATCTTTCATCTTATTGATATTTCCCTTTGGGGGTGCCTCAGGTGACGAATGATAAACTCAACCTTGCTAAGCAGGTATTGCCTGGGGGTAAGGTCCTCTGAGACAAGGTAATCAACTTACAATCACCCACTCGGCATGAACACCAGATGAGCCTGCGTGTCTATTCCAAAAAATGCTTGGTCTCGTTGGCAATCCCATTTTCAGGTGCCTCAGTTGCTGAGCTATGAACTCAACCTTGCTAAGCAGGTATAGCCTGGCATCATCATCATCATCATGTCGTGCTGGTAGCACGGATATCCCTGGCCCTCTCTCGCCACTTCTCCCTATCGTTCATCGCCCGAGGCAGGTCCTCAGGACAACATCCCGTATCCTCACATAGTTGCTGAATGTATGTTCGTACTGGTCGTCCTGCTTTTGCTCGGCCATATGTGGGGGGGTCCATAAGAGTACATCACTTATGAGCTCGTCCCTGCTTCTCCAGCAGTGTCCTGCATGTCTGGTTCGTCTAACTTGAATAGTTTTCATGATAGGAGGCAGGTGGCCGGACAGTTGGTGTCTTGTGGGATGTTGCCGCCAGGACTTGTTCAAGATTGCTCGCAACATTCTTGTGTAATTGCCGTCTAGCTTCTTCTCCAGCCGTTTTGTTAGAGTCCATGTAGTGCATCCATATAGCAGTATCGATGTGACTGCTGCCTGGAAGAAACTGCGTTTCATTTTATCGGTTAGGTCTGATTTCCATATAATCGATAGCCTATTCATAACTGTCCATGCTTTCGTTAACCTCGTGTCGATGTCCTTTTTGGTTGATGCGACAATGCCCCCTAAGAGCAAGCAATCAATTTTCAATTACCTATCCACCAGAATACCAGATGGGCCAGCCTGGGAGCTGGTAGAAAGTGACAAATTTCAGCAAGCTTAAATAATACTTAATTGTTAAATCCATCTTGACAAGAGAGGAGACAAACCTGCTACTGCTTGAAATATGTTCATTTTTTTTTGTGGATTTAACTCTGTACTGAATATTTAATATTCTGGGTATAACATTAAACTACATTTGTTCTGGGGGAGTGTGGAGTCATTCCTTCATTATCATTACTCCCAGATCCACTGCAACTCAGACTGGTCGTACCTCTTGACGTCCCATTTATAGGTCAAATAGATCTGTTATAATTATTTGTATCAGATAGGAGTACTTGAAATCATCTAAGTGTGTGTGAATTATTAGTATAAAGAATAGTTATTTGAAGTTATAATTGTTTACTAAGGATTAGTATTATTAGTTACTTGAAACCATATAATTGCTTGCAGAAAAAAAAATTGAATAACCTATCATGGATTGACATGCTATAAAAACCAACCAACCAACCATTTTGTCATGAGAAATTCTGTTAAAATAGCATGATGCATGTTTGCTTTTAGTCATATTGAGTTTTGCCTTTCTTTTACCATAACACTGAAATTCTTGATTATCCAGTTGTGAGACCCAGTCATATTGTTTTATATATATATATATAAATGTGTGTGTGTGTGTTTACCCACTCCCAAGCCATGAATAGAAAGTAACACAATGTCCTTTTATTTAAGCAGAATACAGGTAGTTTAAATTCAGTTTTCCTTCTCCTAGACTAGTTGCTATACAAAGGTTAAATAGCCCAATCTGCCCTACTATTTACTCATATCTGGAGAGAGAACTAATGGATTTATGCCTTTTCCTAGAGCATTAGCACAAAATGAAACTATTTCATCTTCCAGAGTATGTATTTACCCAACCCTTCCATTACAAGCAAGATGTGACACAAGTTCAATTTTTAAGCAGGTTACTTTAAGTTTTAATTTAGTTTTCCGCATTATTAATAGTCTAGTCTTTTTCTCCCATTGCTTACTGAGTGCTTAGATGGCAATTACTGTCAACTTGTCTGTAGGATTTTGGTTTGGCTTAGATTTTTCAAGCAGAAGAAAGCTACTTAGAATTCTGAACTTTCCTTCTCCTGGACCAGTTGCCATACTAAGGTTAAAGAACACAGTCTGCCCTACTATTTACCCAAAGCTGGAGGGAAAATAGTTGGATTCATACTTTTTCTCTGGGTATTAGCAGAATGTGAAATGCAAACAGCCTAGTGTAGGATTCGAACTCTGTTTAATGACTATATATCCTACAACGATAACCACGCCGCCTTATATATAAGGAGATAGTTTTTCTATCCATTCTTTTGTGGTTGTCTCTTCGTCTCTTCAGAGGACTTTACTATGAAATTATCAACCAGCACAAACTGGTTTTGGCCTGCCATGGCTGGTGTCGCATGCATATGTTGATCCATTAGATATTAGGAGTAGCTTTATCTTGGGTTTCCAGGTCACTGGATTCTGATGGATCTCGTTTGTTGTGTTGGCTTCAGGCAGCTGCTCGAACTAAATTCATTCTCACTTGCTCTTAATATTATTGTAGTGTTTACCTCTAAATTATATATGCATGCTTACTTAGCTTAGCCTTGTACAATAGATTTTAGAAAGATTGTGTTGTTACTCTATTCTTTGTGAAGAGAGCCTACCTTGAAAATCAGCATTCAAATCCTAGCCTCAAATAACCAATCGGTGGTGACAGTTGGAAATATGTAATTACTTAACACTCTTGAGCTATTGCATGTACAGGCATGAAAAAAAGTACGAAAGAGTCGAAAGCTTTGCAATATTATCGTCATGTGAGGCACAATCAGCAACTCTGGGTGCTTTTGCCAAAGTTGTGAAGATGACAAACCTCACTGGACTTGGAAATTCTGATCTCGCCTGATACTCTCAGTTTCCCACGCTTTTAGGCCTACCTGACCTTGCCTGATCATTGAAGTTCTTGCAACCTGAGCAAAATTTCTTGAACAATCTCATCATTGTTGTGCCCAGTCGGCTGGGGCTGTAGAATACACTGACTGCACCTCTGCAGAGGGGTAAAACCTCCCCCAATGAGTGTCCTGCATATGACACTAAACAATCTGATAGTGAGGTCCCTGTAATGCTGGGGCTTTGGGGAATACAGAGCACCCCTTCATTGCCATTGCTCCCAGCTCCACTCTGGCCTCGCATAGTAGCACCTGATAGGACCCTATCTATGGGTTAAATAGAACTAATGGCATACTTATGCTAAACTGAATTGTTTGAAATAGAAATGTTTTTGACAAACCGTACTTACATTTAAACTGCTTGCTTTTATTTTTTGACATTGAAACTGTATTTACACTAAACTGAATTGTTTAACATAGAACTGTTTTGACATTTAACTGTATGTAAACAAAATCTGTACTCATACTAAACTGAATTAGCTGAATTAGAACTGCTTGACTAAACTGAATAGCTAGAAATAGAAATGTTTTTCACAAACTGTACTTACATTTAAACTGCATGCTTATTCTAAACTGAATTGTTTGAAATTGAACTGTTTTTGCCATTGACTGCATTGTTATATATAACTGCTTGAATAAACTGAATAGTTTAATTTTCAAAAACATTTCTACGTACTCATGCTAAACTAAATTGTTTTAAATAGAACTGTTTGTTTACATAAAATGGATTTTTCGTTAAATAACCTACAAAGGTTGAATTGTCATAAAACCAACCAACCAACCAGTCATCACTGTTGAATGACTGTGCCTTTACCGTTTGCGTAACAAATGTTTGTGGTTGTTTCCACAGCATTTTGGCCCAGTTCAGACTTGTTGTAAATCTTAAGTCCCCAAATTTGACTGTTGTGCATTTATTCGTGTGGCTTTCAAATATTATCTTCTATAAACAATTCCTATATAAACTTTAGTTATATTTCTATTATCTGTTGTGCATTCATTCGTGTGGCTTTCAAATATTATCTTCTATAAACAATTCCTATATAAACTTTAGTTATATTTCTATTATCTGTTGTGCATTCATTCGTGTGGCTTTCAAATCACACAGAGGAAAGCAATGCACAACATCTCAGTACACCAACTACTAATGATACGACCAAATGGCTACCTACTAGGGTTTGAACTGCTTTCGTCAGATGATATATACACTGCAAACTAGCATACACTACCAAAATATTGCAAAACTTTCGACTCACTCAGGTAAGGCACCTCTGGTGATGTAATGGTTAGCAAGCTCGACTAGCAAACCTACACGAGGGAGTTCGAGTCTCATTGGGTGCCCCTTTCATATGGCCTTGTGCCACATCTAAGCAAAATGCTTAGTAAATTACCACTTGGGTAAATAGACATTATATTTATTTTCAAGCAGGAGACTTTATTATTTGAAATCAAAATTTAATAGATCATTTAATACCATCTGAGAACCTGCCATTCTCCATTTTAGATATTATATACGTAGTATAGTTTTATCTTACATGTATGGGATGCTGTTTATATTCAAATAAACGATCTGTGAAAACTGAGAGAAATCTTTCTTGTAGGCAGTTGATACAAAATTCTTGTTTGCACAACTGTCTGCTCTCATGCAAGTCTGCTATTTGAAACAATGAGGTTGAGTAACAGTCTCTCCAACCTGTGGGCGGGGCTTAGAATATGCTGATTGTATTCCCTCCTGAGGGGTAAGACTCTCACTAAAAAGGGGTATCTTGAGTATGACACTAAACTGCATTTTTATTCCCATAACTCCCAGGTCCACTCTGACTTGGACTGGTAGGACCTATTTGGACCTCATCTGATGGTCAAATGGTTCTGTCTGAAAATTCATATTCAATAGGTGCCATATACCTGTAGATTATTTGTATCAAGAATAGTTACTTGAAGCTCTAATCGTTTAATAAGGATTATTATTAGTAGTAGTTACTTGAAACCATTTAACTGTGTGCAAATTATTTGTATTAAGAATAGTTACTTGAAGCTCTAATTGTTTACTAAGGATTATTATTATTATTAGTTACTTGAAACCACTTAACTGTGTGCAAATTATTTGTATTAAGAATAGTTACTTGAAGCTCTAATTGTTTACTAAGGATTATTATTATTAGTTACTTGAAACCATTTAACCGTGTGCAAATTATTTGTATTAAGAATAGTTACTTGAAGATATAATTGTTTAAGGATTTTCATTATTAGTTAAAAACTTGATTTTAATAGATATTTGCTTAGTATTACTGATTTGTATGGTAAAACGTGCCATTGGCCTAATTAGTAGAGTGTTCACCAATAGTCCGGGAGGCTATGGTTCAATTCCAGGTCGAGTCATACCAAAGACTCAAAAAAATAGTACTTAATGCCGCATTGCTTAACACTCAGCATTATAAGATATGGATCAAGGGTAAAGTGGAGCAATCTAGGGATTGGAGTAGCGCCAGATTTTTTTTAATTTTTTTTTTTTTTTTTTATTACTGATTTCTAATTATTTGGTTTGATTTTGATAAATATGAGCAAAAATCCTGTCGATAAATCTTAAAAGAACTCCATTACCAAAGGGAAATAACTAATTTTTTTTTTTACTATGTAATTTAATTTAACACAGTTGAATTGGGAAAATTTAACAATGAAAGCCAGAAGTGATGGAAAGAGCTGGCATCCAAACTGTTTTGTTCTTGGATTATACGTCCCCTGTTTCAAATCTTTTTATAGGCGTTCTTATTTAGTTTCATTTAATGTTTCTAATTTAATACAATATTTTATTACATTAAAACTTAAATATTTGTGCTTAGAGAGCATATATTCTTTCTAGTTATATATAATTAATAAAAACCATGGTAACATATAAGTATGAAGATAGAAAGAAACAAATATACACATACAGGTAGAATTGTAAGCATTGATTTTCAAAGTAGGCATCTGTTTCCTCTTAGAGAAACTCCTGCTACACTAACTTACTTCACCCTTTTCCTGGGATTTGTGTGGTATGAAGCTAAGCTTAGTCCTAAGTGTAATGTTATGGGCATCTCCAAGAAATTTGGCAGACAAAAAGATATGAAGAGATGTTGATAAAGATGAGATTGTTCATGTCAGGCAAGGAAAAGTCAGACACCTCGTCACTGAAAAATCCTACTTTATTGCCAACCTTCAATTCTTCCCTCGGGAGTGGTCTTAAGAAAGGAAGATGTGAAGTAGTATTTTCAAGTTGAGCTAGAAAAAGTTCTTTTCCTTTTCTTTTTTTCACAAATTGTAACCTGCCCCGCCAATGGTGGGGAGCAGTTTCACTTACCCTTGAAATTTAGGTCATGATTTGTCGCTCTGTTCATAACGGACTCTTTTAAAAAAACGTCCCTCAAATTTTGTGTCTGAGTGTCTCTTGCACCTACTACAAGAGTTGTTTTTTTTGGGCGGGGGTGACCTTTTGTTGTTAGGCACACACCACTGGGTACAAGGGGCACTGGTGATGGAAAATGGCAAATTATATTATGCAAGTGTATCCTGCCATTTTCAATATCTTAAGAACTGTTTATGTGTCTTTGATGTATGTATATACCTAACCCCTCTGCCAAAAGCAGAATGCCACACAAGGTCTTTTTTTTTTTTTTTTTTAAGTGGAGTCCTGGTAGTTTAAATTCAGTTTTCTTTCTCCTAGACTGGTTGCTTTACCTAGGCTAAAGAACCCAGTCTGCCTTACTATTTACTCATTGCTGGAGAGAAAACAGATGCCTTTCTAAAAGGCATTAGCACAAAATAAAAGACCAACAGCTTTGTCCAGAATTTAAACTTTGCTCCTAAGACAATGACCGCTACTCTTAACGTCTCCTTTTTTTATGTAACTTAGCAATCAATCAGGGTGGAGTGTTACTGCACATGCTTGAACAGACGCTCTCTCATGGGGTTACTCAGTTGGCAGTGAGACTCCATTAAGTAAGCTTATGTGTACTATATAATGACCAAGCAGGTAACTTCTTCACATTATTGTGCAGTGTTTTGGAGGGTCTGCATGTAAGGGAATGATATTGATCAGAGATCAACTGCTTATTGAAGAATTTCAAGATCTTTGGATAGTATCAATTCTTTTTTTTTTCTTTTAAAGGATTTAGGTTTATGTTTGTTCTAATAAAATATCCTAAAATGTAATGTTGTTGAAATTCTTGCGAAAGTGTTATCAAACCTGCTCCCAGTTGCAAAATGATTTTCTTGGGATGTTTGGCTTCAACTTTTTCTCCTTCGTGATAAAAAGTTAAGATAATCCAATGTAAAATTAAAGAAAGAAAAAAGTGACTGCTTCAAAAATTCTATAAACCTCGTTTTATTTTTGGATTGCACATAGGAACCCGACCCATCCACCACGAGTAGGATGTAATACGTGCTCAGTTTTTCAATGCTGGTTTTAAATTCAGTGTGCTTTCTAGACCAGTTTCCGTACCAAGCCTGAAGAGCCCTATCTGCCCATATTATGTGACCTTAACTGGAAGAGATAGATTCATGCCTTTCTTGTGAGCATTAGTGTTAAGTGAAATGCAAACTGCTTTATGTAGGATTTGAACTCAGTTCATCATATCTTAAGATGATAACCATTAGGCCAAAAGGATGGAAAATTTTAAACCTAATAAAAAAAAAAAAAATACAAATGGCACAAAATGCTGTTTATATAAGTGGTAAAGTAAGTAAAGTTGTCTCCCTTTAGTCGAGGGTGACCCAAAGGCTCCCTTTTTCGATAGCTACTACACCAAGGTGTAGGGAAGGGTGCTACTTCTTTCCCTGGATTGCTCCACTTTACCCTTGATCCATACCTTATAATGCTAAGTGTTAAGCAATGAGGCATCGAGTACCATATTTTTGAGTCTTTTTATATTAAGTTTATATAAGTTGCCATTACTACATGTAAAAATTCACAAAATCAAGCCTGATGCATAATGGTTTGTTGGAAATATGATTTTCTAGGATTGCGGTTAAACAATTTTTTTAACTGTATAAAAAAAAGACTCATAGAAAACATTTACTATAAGCCAATGTTTTTGTCAGTCTCTGAACTTTTTATCAAACTGAATTGAAGCTTTTTTTTCCTTTGTTTTTGTTTTTTTTAATTAGATTTTCTGTTTTAACATGGCTAAAGCTAACACATTAAGGTATGTTGAAGTCACCCTGCCTTTTTTTTCCCCAAAAAATTTGTGCTTTTCTTTTTTTCTTTTTCTTTTTTTCAAAGCATCTGTTTCCTGTAATTTTATCAAATTCAAAATGGTGTTCATTGTTTATTCTAGTACCCTTCAAATATATGGAGGAGTGTGTGTGTGTGTGTGTGTCTTTATTTATAAGACAGTATTTAATCCAGTAAATCCAGAGTTGGGAATAATTCCAAGCAGGACAATGAAAATATTAAAGATAGAATATTAGATTTAAGTAATCCCAGTCAAGAGCTCAATGCAAATAAAATCCACAGAGTAAATTATTTTTTAAAAAAATCCATTTTCTTGTTTGATCTGAAGAGGTCCTGTTAATTTTTTTGAGCATTAAGTTGTATCAATGATTTTTAACAGGATAGAAATAAATTTCTTATCTTAATATGATTGATTGTTTTTTGTTTAGTTTTTTTATTTAAATTTATATATAAAGTAAAGTTGACGACCGCAGTTGAGGATGACCAGAAGGCTCCCCTCTTCAATAGCTACTACACTGAGGTGAAGGGGAGGCCGCTACTCCTTTCCCTGGATTGCTTAACTTTACTCTTGATATGTACCTTATATTGCTGAGTGTTAAGCAAGGAGGTATCAAGTACCATTTTTAAAGTCGCAATCTAGGATTGAACCCAGGTCTTCCGGACCATTGGCAAACACTCTACCCATTAGGCCAATGAGTCAGTGTGTGTGTGTGTGTGTGTATATATATATATATATATATATATATATATATATATATATATATATATATAATTCTTTTTTTTTAACTGAGCAGTTAGGGGGGTTTTTTTCTTGTGTCTTACTAGCAACCATGAGTAAGTTGATAAATTCACTGGAATATTTTTGTTTGTTTTTTCAGTCTGGTCTGTGTATCTAAACCTTTCTATCAATTTTCAGAGATAGCAACAAGTGAATCTTTTTCAACCATAACACAAATAATATATTATCCCTCTTAAGGGCAAATAAGGAAAAAAAAACATGGAAACTCTATCCTTGGAAGCAGAAATTCAAATATTTGTGTTTCTAAGTAAATGACCCATATAGATGTTTATGCTCTCAAAATTGTGTATGTCAACTCTCCCATATTGCCACAAAGAAAAAAAAAACGTTAGAAAATATCCATTAACAATTACTGATTTTATTGATTTCTCTTAAACAGAAGCTGATGCCATACTATCTAGGGACTTTAAGCTGGGCTTAGTTTGGCACAAGGCCAGAGGAATAGGAGACTCGGTGAAAATCAAACTCATTAACTCATCTGTTAACATAGCTCAAAATCATGACACCACTCTAAGTGCTTTCTATCTAAGGACTTTGATTTTGACTGCACCTACAGCATATTCTGGGGGATATATATATATATATATATATATATTTCTTGAGGTGTGTGTGTATGTATATGTATGGATGAATTGTTCTTGAGGTGAGAATGTATGTGTGTGTGTGTGTGTGTGTGTGTGTGTGTGTGTGTGTGTCGTTCTTGAGGCACAAATGAAAATAGAGAGAGAGAGAGTGAGAGAGAGGTTTATGGTTCTTACTAGCTCTCTTGGTGAGTTGATGATGGACCAAACGTTGCTGTATTGTTAAACATTTCTCAATATCAATGATAGAGAATTTATATATATATATATATATATATATATAATATTACATGGTACAGTCTGAGACCCTGAGTTTCATGCATTCAGCAATTGTCAGTGTGAAAACGCCTTAAGAATAACTGATGAATCTGTGGCTAGTAGAGCATTTGTGACTAGTTGTGTTTAATTCTCACAAGGGCTTCTATTCTTCTGGCCTTGTGCCAAACTAGGTTCAACTTTCATTAATGATAGCTAATGAAGGCTTATGTTGCACACAATAATCATCATAAGCATATTCATTTTGTAGCCACTCCCACTCTTAGACTAAACTACTATACTGCTCAAAAATAAGTGCCCTTTGCCGCCAAATTTAAAAAAAAAAATAAGATGTTGACTTTGTTTTCCCCCTTTCCCATTTTTAATCTAAAGATGTCAAGATTTTTGTAATTTTCAGTGGAACATTATACAATGAAAACAGACATTATTAGCTAGTATTTATTACCAAACTTGATAGCTTTGAACCTTTGTAAAAAAAAAAAAAAAAAAAAAAAATATGGGTGTGTAGCAGCTGAAAAATAAGTATAACTCAGGTTTTATTTTTTTTTGGTTACAGAGACGTTGTAATTTTAGTTTAAGTTACAGTTTCAATGCCTTATATTTTGGTAATAAATAACATTCAATGATATCCGTTTTGAGTGTATGATATTCATTATATGTTTGCTTAGGAGAAAATTAGATCTTATTTAGAAGTGTCTGTTTGTACAATGATCTGTTAATCTAACTTGCTAACCATAATACCACGTGGGGGGCCCAATTTATGTGGCTGTCTGTCTGCATATATAAATGTGGTTTGGTTTGGTTTCTTTGTTTAATGGCATATCAACCTTTGTAGGTTATTTAATGCCAAAGTCATTCTACAAGAAGAACAGTAGTGGTGCTATT
>OY757945.1:51369752-51524752 GCA_963585895.1 Sepioteuthis lessoniana | reverse complement strand
AGCACCAGTGTGTGAAAACTCTTACCCGCTCTTTTCCTCTCTTTCCATTCATATCATCATCATCATCACGTGTGTTTGGTTTCGTGTGGGAGAATAAAAGACTGAGGGGGAGGTTGGCAGTTGCTCCTGCTGCTACTGCTGTTGTCGATGGCGGCGGTGGCGGCGGCGACGACGACCAGTGGAAGCCAGTGAGATGTTTACGGCTGATTTTTCTGGAGAAGGACGGAGAGAAGAAAGGAGGCTGCTTGAAAGACGAAAGAGCAGCAGTAGTTTGAAAAGGTCTGGGTACACCTGCTGCTGCTGCTGCTGCTGCTGCTTCTTACTTTGCTTAACGGGGTGGGAAGATTTGGTGGACTGTGGGTGCGGAAGAAGTACTGCCTCAGGAAACCAGGCTGGCGCGCTATCAATCACACTCGGCCGGGAAACACACACACACATACGTATATATAAGAAATAAAGCCTGTACGTGTGATCTAAACACGCACATGCAATGAGAGAGAAACCTTATCATAAAATAAAAATACACAATCAGCTAAAAGTGTTTTTTTTTTGTGCACGCCTAGGGAACCTACAAATTACGCTTGCCTCCTCATCGAAAACACACACGCACACACACACACAAAAGCTTTTAGTTATTGATTTGAAAACATACTTATTTTACTAAAATTCTTGTTAAGCCAGAAAAAAATTTAAAAAACGGCATCTCATAGCGAGACTTAATTATTATATACGATCCACTTAAAATGTTCTGAGAGAATAAAGCTATTTTCATCCCAATTTGCAATTTCGTGGGGTCTGCGTCCGCTCTGAACGGTTTTCCCCCCCCCCCAGTTATTTTAAGTATCCAAATTTTTTAAACAACAGAGATATCTATAAGATATAAACTAAAAATCATTAATAATCCTTCACTCCTTCTTAAATAGAAGCATCAATATCATCATGGACTGCTGTTAAGAAAACTTGACAGATTCAATAGTCTTTGTATGGTTAGTTAACATATTAATTGATAATTTTATTTAATGTAGTGGGTTTTGTTTTTGCCTTTACATAAAAAAAAAACAAATCAAATTAAAATTAACCTAAAAATGTCAACTAACCACACTACGATTTGTCAGTTTTTTTTGTTTTTTTTTAAATGTGATCCCTGATTATATTGATGCTTTTATTTTGGAGCGAGTGAAGACTTATAATTCTTTTTAGTTTAGTATCATAGTTATCTCCAGGTCTTTGTTTTTTGGGGTTTTTTTCTTTTAAAATTTGAATGATGAAAAAATAAATGAATAAATAAAAATGCCGTTTGGTTTGAACAAAGACCCCACAAAATCATTATCATATATAATAATAATAATAATAAATTTCACCATGAAGGGATGTTTTTATTTATCTTGTTTCTTTATTGGTTTAACAAGAATTTGAATAAAATAAATATTAAAAATTAAAATAATGTTCAATGTGGACAGAGAACCAACTAAATTATTATTCATTTGCAAATTGAGATAAAATTTGTTTTATACACACAGCAGTTAAAGTTTATCATGTATGTATGTTATATATATATATATTTTAATAAAGCAAAAAAAAAAAAAAAATCTGATTAACTGTTTTTACCGGGTTAACAAGAATTTTAGTAAAATAAATGTTTTCAAATCAATAACAAAAAAAAAGCTTTTTTTTGTCCCCATAGTTAGAAAATTTGGATTATTTTAAGTGTGTATGTGTGTAAAATATTTAGTGCGAAAGCCATCATTCAGTTGAAATTTGTGATGAAAAATGCTTTATTTTCTCAGAGTATTTCAAATCAATAACAAAAATCTTTTTTTTATCTATTTATTTCCCCTCCCATCACAAGGCATAGTTATCTTCGTTAATTCCAAAATTTATATGATTTAAAAAAAAAAAAAAAATAGTCTGTTGCGAACACAGTTCTTCCAAATTAGTCTGGTGCTGTTGTCTATAATTATTTTTCTAATATTGATATGAATAAAAACTTCACACCAACTGCAGAGAATACAAAGCCATTTTATTTTTAAACAAATACTTGTAGACAGTACTAACATATTGTCAAAAAAAGAAGAAAAAAAAAAGTAAAAAAAATTACAATGGAAACCACACACACACTCACAACTAAAATAATATATCATAATTATTTAAAGTCTCATGTGCTATGGATAATCATCAGTGTGTGTGTGTGTGTGTGTGTGTATATATATATATATATATATATATGGCATTCGGCCTAGATATCAATATATTGAGTGTATGTGTCATGTATCTAGGCTGTTTCTAAGTTCTGTTGGAACTCGAGGGAATGGACGAAATAATTTACCAAGTTAAGCTGTATATTTAAAAAGAAAGTTTTAATTTTCGTATTTATCTAATGACATTGTGAGTAAAGAAACAAATTATTTTTGCTGGTCTTTTTCAGCACTGCATTGCCAGTTGTTATGTCGCCACCAATCAGTGGTTCCAGTGTTCAATCGATCGTTTCTATCCTCTTCCACACATTTCGTCCCCCCCCCTTCCACTTATTATGATGGTCTTCTCTATTTTCAGTTCTGTCCGTCCTGAGATGTTCCAAATCCTTCAACCAACTGGAAATTTAAAAACGAACTGTGTGCATTTTGCTTGTGTTAATAGTTAGGGGAGGTGTGTAATATATATATATGCCTAAAGCCTAGATGTCTGCTAATAAACTCAAAACTGAAACAACCTAAGAATGTATGCCTCTGCACCAATATAGTGTAAGTCCAAGTCTGAAACAAGGCCAGCTGTAGAATTGTGAAATTGGTGCTACACAGTCTTCCATGGGTCTACTTGCCTTGAAAATTGGCATTTAACAATTTTTACAAGAGTTTAAGCAATAAACAACTAAAAAATATACAACTATGTCAACCACCACAGTGGACTGAACATATGCAATGCCAGTATAATTAGTTAAAGAACCCCACCCTCCTCTGCCTGACTGAACAGCCACCTGTCAAATATGGAGTCTTCTTTTTCTTTCTTGTCAGTGTAGGTGTGTGCATGTGTTTCATTGAATTCTGGGAGGATATTCAGTGGCAGATATTGTATTAACATAGGGTGAAGTATCTCTTTGTCTATCTATCTATATATATATATATATATATATATATATATATATATATATATATATATATATATATACGTGTGTGTGTGTGTGTGTGTGTGTGTGTTTGCTTGTAATATGATAATTTGTAGGAATCCCCTGTCTGTTTGAGTGTTCTATATTCATTCTGTTTTTAATCAAGAGGAAGACCCCCCCCTTTTTGTCTTTTACTGCTGCTTAGATTCTCTCTTTTTCTCTTCATGATTTCACATATGCTTGCTTCAAGAACCAGGTCTGTAGAGTGAGTGGGGTGGGGTGGGGTGCTGATTAAAACTTATTTCCTAAACTACCAAAATATAAATTATTCATTTTTTCTTTTTTTTCTTTGTCAAATCCAAATGCACATATTTCATTGTTATTGCACAGTGTTACACTTTTTTGTACTTATTCTTGGCATCTAATTTGTATGCAAATAAGGCACACTCAAATGCATTCCTTTACACGCAGGCAATTTCTTGCACGTGCATATACACACACATTTCATTTATTTTAGAATTTCCGTCATTATTCTTATCAAAGTCAACTCACTTCTTCTTCATATTTTGATATCTATAGAGTACGTGTGTTTATATTTAGAAGTGAAGGAGAAAAATATATCTATAATCTAAAAATGAAGGAGAGGAAAACGTGTTTGCAGATATATATAATGTGTGTGTGTGTGTCTAGTTGTTTGTGTGTATATATATATATATATATATATATATATATATATATATATATATATATATATATATATATATGTGTGTGTGTGTCTAGTTGTGTGTGTATGTGTGTGTGTGTGTCTAGTTGTGTGTGTGTGTGTGTATATATATGTGTGTGTGTGTATATATATATATGTGTGTGTGTGTGTGTGTCTAGTTGTGTGTGTGTATATATATATATATATATATATGTGTGTGTGTGTGTGCGTGTCTGTCTAGTTGTGTGTGTATATATATATATGTGTGTGTGTGCGTGTCTGTCTAGTTGTGTGTGTGTGTGTATATATATATATATATATATATATATATGTGTGTGTGTGTCTGTCTAGTTATATATATATGTGTGTGTGTGTGTCTGTCTAGTTATATATATATATGTGTGTGTGTGTGTCTGTCTAGTTATATATATATGTGTGTGTGTGTGTCTGTCTAGTTGTGTATATATATATGTGTGTGTGTGTGTCTGTCTAGTTGTGTATATATATGTGTGTGTGTGTGTCTGTCTAGTTGTGTATATATATATGTGTGTGTGTGTCTGTCTAGTTGTGTATATATATGTGTGTGTGTGCGTGTGTCTGTCTAGTTGTGTGTGTGTGTGTATGTATATATATATATATATATGTGTGTGTGTGTGTGTGTGTGTATATATATATATATATATATATATATATATATATCTCAAAATATGCAGGAAAAAATCTAATAAATATCAAAATTCGAAGATTTATATATATATATATATATATATATATATAAAAGGTAGTCTTTATTTGTTTATTGCTGCCTCACCTTCTTTTTTTCCCCCTTCCCTTTCTCTCCCCTTTCAATCACTCACCTCTCTCTCTCTCTCTCTCTCTCAAGACCAATATTGCACACTAATACCTACAGGCTAATTTTCCTTTTCCCTCTGAAACCTTATATTATTTAACTCTCCTTTCCTCACCTTTAAACATAGATTTATTTATTTATTTTTTATGTTTTTTACCAAAAAAAGCCTTCCTAATTATCTTTTACTTTTTTTTTTCTTTCTTTTATTGATTAAAGGTGTCAGCCATATGTTTTTTTTTGTTTTTTTTTCCTCTTTTTTTTTAAATTCTATTTGTGTTAGCAAACAAATATTTGTTGAGTATTACAAAAAAACCAAAGTAAGGCCTTGTTATTCAGAGCTGTGGTTGACCATAGCTGTCTATAAACATTAGAAGATCTGAATTTAAAGCTTGGATTTTTCCTTTCTTTTTTATTTCTTTCTTTACCTTACAAAATAAAGATTAAAGAAAAAAAAGATTTTTTTTTAAATTTTCAAACTACTTTGTTTTTTGTTTTTGTTTTTTTTTTTTTTGTTTTTTTTGTTTTTTATTAGAGGTTATGCATTTTGGGATTTTTCAAAATCAGTATTTTTTGTTTGTTTTATTCATTCTGAGATTTAAAAAAAAAAAAAAAAAAGGGATTTTTATCCATCTAATAAAGATATGTATATATCATATACTGGGCCATTGGCTTAATAAGTAGAGTGTTCGCCAATGGTCTGGGAGACCGAGGTTCAGTCATACCAAAGACTCAAAAATGGTACTTGATGCCACCTTGCTTAGCACTCAGCATTATAAGCTGAGGATCAAGGGTAAAGTGGAGCAATCCTGCGAATGGAGTTGCGCTCTCCCTTACACCTCAGTGTCGTAGCTATTGAAAAGGGAGCCTTCAGGTCACCCTCAATTATGATCACTAACTTTACTTTATATATCATAGACTAAATATATATTTATAATATTATCCGTCATTTATTTAAGAATATTATTATATTAACCACTATACAATCTGTATTTTTTATCTTTGATATTTTTTTAAGAATTAAAATTGCATTGGGTTGTTTGGAAAATAATGTTCGATTTTAGAATAAACTTTTATTTCTGATTTAATAAATTCAAGATGACAAAATATGATCTGTGATCATCAATGCATTTCTGCCATCAATTAACAAGGTGGTGTAATGGTTATCATGTCCTGCTCGAGCGGAGGGGTTGGTAAATATGATTTTATGGAGGTGCCCGTGGTGTAATGGTTATCGCTGTAGGAAATGGACACGGCGACATGAGTTCAAATCCTGGATGTGACTAATTGCATTTCACATAGCACTAATACCCTTAGGAAAGGTATGAATCCAATTATTCTCCCTCCAGCTATGGGTAAATAGTAGGGCAGACTAGGTTCTTCAGCCTTGGTGAGGCAACTAGTCTAGGAGAAGGAAAACTCTGAATTCAAACCTGTTAGACTCTGCTTAAAAATTGACCTTGTGTCATATCCTGCCCGAGTGGAGGGGTTAGGTAAATATGATTAACAAGGTTATTTATGCCTGTACAATTAAACTCTAAAAGATTTTGATGTCAAAAAATCTTAAAATGCAGATTCTACTTCTATTTTGGAATGGCATGTTTTTTTTTTTAGGGGGGGGGGGTAGTGTCCAGATGCTTAAAAAAATGGTAGGGAGTTGGTAAGAGATCAGGAAAATATGGTGGATGTGGAAAAGTCTGATCATATCCCAAGTCAGTGACAACATGTGGCCGAACATTGTCATCTTGGCAACATGTGGCCCAACATTGTCATCCTGTCAACATGTGGCCAAACATTGTCATCCTGGCAACATGTAGCCAAACATTGTCATAAAACAAAATTATGACCAAGCTTAAAAAGTAAATATATCTCTTCTTTATTTTTCCTGTTCATAATTTGGAGCATATAAACTTGAAAATCAAATTCTGAAAGAAATGATTGAAAATGACCAAAGAGGATGCTTTAATCATTTTTATAATTCTGACCTTCTTTTCATAGCCTCCAATGTTTATAACTAGAAAATTAAACTCATTTGTCAGCCCTTTCAGTTGGGCTTAGAATATGCCTACTACTTCCTCTGCATGGGGGGGGGGGGGTAAACACCTGGCAAAAGGGGTATCCTGGGTATATAACTAAACTACATCTGATGGTGGGGTTCCAGTTCTGGGAAGTGTGGTATACACTTTCATTGTGACTATTTCCAGCTCCACAATGACCTGGAGTGGTAGTACCTTTTATGGGTCACATAGATCGGTTTGAAAATTATTAGTATTTGATAGAAATACTTGATACCCTATAAGTGAGCAAATTATTTGGTCAAAGAATAATTACTTGAAGCCATAATTGTTCTAATAATTTTTTTTTTTTTTTCACAATTTTATGGTTTCAAATAACTAATAATAATAGTCCTTTGTAAACCGTTAAGTAACTATCCTTAATACAAATAATTTTCCAGCCCAGTCAGCTGGGGCTGTAGAATACACTGTCTGCATCTCTGCAAAGGGGTAAAACTCTCCCAATAAGTGTCCTGAATATGACATTAAACCATCTGATGGTGAGGCTCCAGTCTTGAAGTTTTTGGGAATTCGGAATACCCCTTTCATTGCCATTACTCCCAGGTCCACTCTGACCCAGAGTAGTAAGACCTGAGAGGGTCCTATCAATGGGCCGAATAGAATTGTTTGACATTTAACAGTGTATAAACAAATTACGGATGTTTAAGTGTATTGTTAGTAATACATTGCAATACTTCGAACCATTTAACTTTGGTTTCTTTTTCGTGCAAATGAATGAGTAATGTTGAATAAAATTATTAAGATTAAATAGCACTACTTGAAACTCTTTAACTGTCTGTGCTTAAATTGAATTATTGATATTACATAGTTAAAAGGTTCCAAGTATTACTGTGTGGAAATGAATGAATCGTGTTCAATAGAATTATTAGTGTTAAATAACAATACTTGTAACCACTTCACTGTGTGCAGACAAATGATTATTATTGAACAAAATGTGTTAAATATAAAGAATTGAGACTACAACACTCAGCATATGTAGAGACGCCTTTTTTCCCACTTGTTCTTATCACACTCTCACATAAACAATATGGCCGTCTGTTTACTTCCGGTCCTAGAAAAACATGCCCTTTTCTGGGGAGTATCAGGGGAGGTAACTTGCATGACTTAACAGAATTGTAAATGTTAGATAATAATAATTGATACCATTTAACTGTGTAAAAACAATAGCAATTCTATTGTACAAACAAATGAGTTCTAAATCATTTAAAAATGAAATTACTGACAAATTATTCACTTACAAATCATATGTATAGTCATTTAACTGTGTGCAAACAAATGATTAATAGTAAATAGAATTATTTGTGTTAGATAGAAATACATGAAACCATTCTACTGTGTGTAAAGAATGAGCTTAGGCTTGTTTAAAAATGTTATCAACTAAATGTGTTTACAAATCATATATTTAATATATATGTATAAAGAGGATTTGGCTTTAATAATCTACAATGGTTAATATGCCATAAAACCCAACCAAACTAAATCCTATATATTTGATATATATAAAAAGAGGATTTGGTATTAAATAACCGACAGTAGTTGATATGCCATAAAACCCAACCAAATAATTTTCCCATTTTCAAGTATTTCTATCTAACACTAATAATTTACAAGCAATTATATAGTTTCAATGAACTTATATATAAAAAGATGTTTTCATTGCAAACTCACTGCAGATCTTTTACAAATATTTTGATTTCTATTGTCCAATAAATTTTAGAATTTTCTCATGTTTTCTGGGGGGGAGTAAGCCACCCCTGTCCACCAAAAAAAAGCATGTTCTTGGTAGGACACTAAACTGTATCTGATAGTGAGGCTCGTGTTGTGGAGATCTAGGGAATGTGGAATACTCCTTCATTACCATTATTACTCCCAGATCCACTCTGACCTGAAGTGGCTGTGTACCTGTTAGGGTCCTATTTATGGGTCAAATAGATCTATTTGAAAATTATTTGTTTGACATGCTGTTAAAATCAACTAAGCTTGTTGATTTAAAATTAAGAATTAAAAAAAAAAATCAAGTTTTTGTAAACAAGGTTTTATTTAATATATCAACTCATTTAGGGGTATTTTATGTCTAGAGGTTAGGGAATTGTGTTCATTGTACATTCATATTTACATTTTTGTATACTTCTTACTTTTGTTTGTTTGTTTTTTCTTGGTCCAGTCAAATATGAATATTTCAACAGATCTATTTGATTCCGAGATGGAAAGTATGTTTTTTTTTTTTAAACAACAAAAACAAAAATCAAGGATATTTAATGGATAATTCTAATTGCTTTTTTTTTCTTTTCCAAAATCACTTTTTTAAAAAATCTCAGAATGTGCAAAATAAAGAAAAAAAAACCTACAAAGTCCATAAATTAATGGGGAAAAAATCTCAAATCTGGGAAGTGGAGGGCTTCTTTTTTTTTTTCAAAATTACTTTTTAAAAATCTCAGAAATGTGCAAAATTAAGAAAGAAAGAAATATACAAACAAAGGATTTTGAAAAATCTCCCAGTGCATAAATTAATGAGGGAAAAATCTCAAAATGGAGGGATTTTGGGGGTTTTTTTTCCCCCTTAAGAAAAGCAAAATCCATGCATGGAAATCAGATTTCCAATGTTCATAGAAGACAGCTATGGTCACTAGACATTCCTTTGTTTAACTTAATTCTTATTTTTCTTTTAACTTTAGTGGTTGAGAATTTTAGTACTGGAAGCATATATTGTGTGTGTGTGTGTGTTGATTTGACTTTTCTATTCTACAAGAGTGTGTCAAAAGATAATTTAGCAATACTATTCCCTAGCTCTCTGGATGCTTCTACTGAGGTCAAGCAAGTGACAAACCACTCTGGACTGTGAAATGGTGAGCTCATCTAAAACGCTGAGTGCTAGTCGCTAGATTTGTCTCTAATAGCCAAAAGAAAAGCCTTGGAATCTACTTGACCTTTCCTGATCGTCAAGCCTCTTGCAACCCAAACCAAATTTCTCAAACCATCTGCTTACTGTACTGTGATCAACTGCACCTTTTCTTTTTACCCAACAAATATTTTTCAAACTCATTAAGCACAAATTCGTGAATTAGACTGATGCACGTTCATCTGTGTGGCTTTCAAATTTCCACATGAAGTGAAACAGTATACAATGTTTCAGTGCATTAACCACTACAATGCTACAAACTATGACTCGAATTGCTTTGATCATATGATAGACGTCTTGTAAACTATCATGTGTCAAAATGTTACAAAACTTTTGACTTACCCTAGTAATTAAGAGAGAAACAATACTGTTATAGTAATGAAGTATACTTACTGTTGCTGAAGATGAGCAAGTCACATTAGTATAAAAAGAAAAGTATCGGTTATTACACTTCTTTTTATACTCATGTGGAGCTTGAAGCCCAAGTGTTAATAAATTCAACCATAGATATAAGTAAATACATTATTTGGTTTCTTGTGGGGGGGGTGCATCATCCTGTCGATAGAGGTTAGAATACTCTGACTGCATCCTCTGCAGAGGGTTAAGAAAAAGAAAGAGGTGTCTTAGGCATGACATTAAATGGCATCCAATAGTAAGTATCCATTTCTGGAGCTTAAAGAATGTGTAGCCACAGACCCAACCTTCAGTCCACTCTGACCTGGAGTTATATTACCTGTTCAAGTCCCATCTGCAAATCAAATAAGTCTGTTTTAAAATTATTTGTATTTGGTAGGAATACTTGATACTCTATAACTGGGTATGAACTGTTTATTAAGGATTATTATTATTATCATTATTAGTTACTTGAAACCATGTAATTAGTTTCAATTTATTGGTGTTTGGTAGGAATACTTGAAACCATATAATTGTTTATAAACAAATGATTATTGGGAAATAAAAAAAGGGCAATTTCAAAAGAATAACAACAGATGCTTTGATCTGATGCTGCAGTGCACAAATGTTCTGATTCAAGATGGCAGTACTTGGACATTCTGATTTGATGTGGCAGTTCACAGATGTTCTGATCCAAGCATGGCGGCAGCAATACTCTGATGGTCTTGATCTAAGGTGGTAGTGCACAGATATTCTGATTTGATGTATCAGTGCACAAACATTCTTGACCCAAAGTTGGCAGTGTATTAATGCTGCAATCTGAGGCAACAGTGTTAGACTTTCTTTGGAGGCAGCCATGCACAGAGGCTCTTGATCCAAGGCAGCCATGCATAGAAGATCTTGATCCGAGTTGGCAGTGCACAGGCACACTGGTGGCAGTAGTGACCAGAACCAGTTGCTCTTGATCCAAGGCAGCCATGCATGGAGGATCTTGATCTGATTTGGCAGTGCACAGGCACACTGATTGGTGGTAGTAATGGCTAGAACCAGTTGCTCTTGATCCAAGGCAGTCATGCATGGATGCTCTGATCCAAGGCAAATATATGAAATACTCCCATCATTTTTCCCCTGTCTTTTTGTTATAATAGCTATTAACAAAGAATTTATGCATTTTAGGAAAACATAAGTTTGTTTATTTATTGCTTTTCATCTCTTTTCAGGCTGCAAATTGAGGAAGGTCTGGCATTTGGGTGCCACATTACGTGTCCGTCCCTCCCCCCCGAGAAGAGTTGTACCAGCATCAGTGTTGGTTAGAGAAGCATCCATCTCCCAACTGATGAAGACCTGCTATTTTTCACCCTGCTGAGGTTCCCTCCTCATCTTCCTGTGTTAGCCCCTTCCCACTGAATTTAAGGAATTTGCCTTCTCTCAAATTAAAAGAAAAAAAGATCTACAGGCTTGAGAAGGAAAAACACTTGAAAAAAAAAAAAGAATTTTTTTTAAAGAAAAAAATAGAAACCCCTGATTTTCCAAAGTTAGTTCTGCTTTACCACTTATTATTGACGTTTTTCCAGACAGGAAAGAGGAAAGAAAAACAACTTTCCTTTGTTGTGAGACGTTCCCATTTCCTGAAACAGAATCTCCAAAAAAAAATTCAAAAATCAAATGAAATTTGGGTTAACAGGTGAAGAACATAAAAAACAGAATGAAAAACAAAAAATCTAGGCAACACACAGATAAACCTATGTTTTCTTGCACATTACAAAGAATAAAAAAATGATTTTAAATCATAATAAAAAAAGGCAGATATATCTTCTTACCCCAAAAAACTACCAAATTTACCTCCCTTTTTAAAGATTTAAAAAAAGATATTTTGAGATTTAAAAAAAAAAACATGAAAAAGTTAGGGGAAAAAAATAAAACTAAACTAACCCAAATATATAAATCACATTTAAATTACTAACAATACTAAATTAAAAAAAAAAGACAATAACATTCTGTAAGAAATATACATATCAATAATCTTACTCCTGTAGATGTAAGAACGCTTGTGTATTTTTAATTGATGTTGATAGATAATTTTTCAATAAGTATTATATGTATATACCTTTCTGCTTTTATATATATATATGTCTATCTTTATAAAACACGTGTACTATTACTTGTCCAAGTTTTTCTGTAGATAGACACACTATACGCCATTCTTACATATATATATATATATATATATATATATAAATATATACATATATAAGTTATATGTATAAAAATATCCCAATGCAACCTGAGGGGTCAGTTTGTGTTGAACACAAATTGCAATCCATTTACGGCCACAGTTGCATATTTGCAAGTGTAATAAATACATCAGATAGAGGCATCTTTATAAAATCTCATAGATGCAAGAAAAAAAGAAAAGCAATATCTCTTTCAAAGTTTTGATGTAAGTCTTTAAGTCAAAAATAAAACAGGGGGGGTTTAAAAAAATTTATGAAAATACTAAGATTTAAAAAAAGATAACAACAAAAACAGTAATAATAATAATAATAATCCTGGGCTAAAAACTAAAACCATGTCTACAAATCGTAAACGAGGTGTTAGCACCAAACCTGCCAAACAGGAACCAGCTCCGAAAGGTCCTGGTAAACCAGTTAGCGATCAAACTGATGGAGATTCCCTCTCAGAGACTGGGAACAATGACCAGAAAGTGCGTAAGGTTGGGCGACCGAGGAAATATCCGGTGGGCACCCCAGCTGCCTCGGGTGGAAATCCAGGCTCAACTCCAGGGAAGGGATCAGCAGCATCATCATCATCATCATCATCACTGGGGACTACTGACACTAACAAAAAATCAACGTCAAGCACGAGCGATTCCCAAAAGAAAGTACCAAAGGTGAAGAAAACAATGCCAACAGACTCTAAAAAGAAAAGCGTCAATAAACGCGCCATGGAAATTGAGGATACTTCCAAGAAAGCTCTTGATAAAATCCAGAAAACAAAAGCCAAGTCAAAACTCATAGAACTAAAGAAGAAAAAACAGTTGGGGGTAGGGAAAGTGGTTGGCAAGAAAAAAACAGTGGCCAAAGTAAAGAAGACAGTTGGCGCCAAGAAAAACTCTAAGGACGCTCAGGCCAAGCTGAAGAATAAGAGTGGAACTGGCGGGGCCACTTCTTCTTTGTCGTCGTCGTCTTCAGCCAAAGATCCGAAGACTTCAAAGGCAAAGAAGTTGGCCCAGAGCGTTGAGACTGAGAACAGTTCATCTAAAAAGGCTAAAAAGTTAGCTGCTAAGAAAGTGAAACTGAAAAAGCTTGCCAAAGTCAAGACCAAAGTGCTCAACGCCGACAAGAAGAAGAAAAAGAAAAAAGCGGTTCTTGTTGGAGGGAAAGTAGCAAAAGCAAAGAAACTTGCTCAAGGGGCACAGACCTCTATTCCTAAGCAGAAACCCAACAAGAAATCCGGACAGGCTGCATCTGTGTCGGCAAGCGCTAATGACGATCAGAAAAAAGCCGTGCTGGACTTGAAAAAGAAACCAGCAACAGTAAAAGGCACAAAACGTCTTGTGCAGAAAGTTTCAGCATCTGGAGAAAACAGCAAAATCCCCAAAGTAGGTAAATCACTTGCTGACAAGGTTCAGAAGATCAAGGGCAACACCCTGATAAAAATTGAAAAGGCCAAAAAACGAAAGGAGACTGAAGATACTGAATTGGATGTGCTGGCAACGTCCAGCAAACGGAAAAAAATGGACTCTGTTGATGCAAAGCAGCCTGCCATCAAAAAGTCTAAAATTGCTGGACAGCGGTCAGAGACATCAGTAAAAGTGTCTACCAAAGTATCTGCTGTTGAAGCGTCAAAGAAGGGTGTGGTTACGACTGTGCCGCTTACTGTAGGTGAAGAGAAGCAAAGTGTTTTAGATAAAGTTAATCAGCCTCCTGTTAGCCATGATACAAAAGAGGCTGAGGAAACGGACATTCCATTTGTATATAAAAAACGCCGTTTGTCAAAAGGGTCATCACAGGAAGAACATTCAGTTGAGTCTGTTGATATTGATCCTACAAACATAGCTCTCAGTGAGGAGGACAGTGAAAAAAGACAAATGAAACCCACTTGTACAGTTGACAATGTAAAGGTGACAACTCTTTTGGAGGCTGACAGTAAACAAGTGACTACCCCTTGCCCAGTGGACAGTAAAAAGGAGACTGCTTCAAGCAGAGTAGATAGTAAACAGGCATCTACCCTTTGCATGGGGGACAGTAATCAGGTGATGGATAGTAAACAGATAACTACTCCTTGCATCGTGGACAGTAAACAAGTTTCTATCTCTTGCACAGTGGACAGTAAACAGGTGACTGCTCCCTATGTGGTAGACAGTAAACAGGTAACTACTTGCGTAGTAGACAGTAAACAGTTATCTGCTCCTTCCACAGTGGACAGTAAACAAGTAACTTCTCCTTCCACAGTGGACAGTAAACAAGTAACTTCTCCTTCCACAGTGGACAGTAAACAGGTAACCACCCCCTGCATGGTGGACAGTAAACAGGTGACTACTCCTTACATAGGGGACAGTAAACAGGTGACAGCTCCTTGCATGATGGATAGTAAGGAGACAACTGTCCCCTGCACATTTGACAGTAAACAGACAAATGTTCTCTGCATGGTAGACAGCAAAAAGGTGACAGCTCCCTGCTTAGTGGACAGTAAAGAGACACCTGCCCCTTGTTTGGTGGACAGTAAACCAACAACTGCCCCCTGTTCGGTGGACAGTAAACCAACAACTGCCCCCTGTTCGGTGGACAGTAAACCAACAACTGCCCCCTGTTCGGTGGACAATAAACCAACAACTGCCCCCTGCTCGGTGGACAGTAAACCAACAACTGCTCCCTGCTCGGTGGACAGTAAATCAACAACTACTCCCTGCTCGGTGGACAGTAAACCAACAACTGCTCCTGGCTTGGTGGATTGTAAACAAACAACTGCCCCCTACTCCGTGGATAGTAAACAGGCAACTGCTCTTTGCACAGTGGACAGTAAACAAGTCATTACGCCTTGCACTGTAGTCAGTGAACAAATGACTGCTCCCTCCATGGTAGACAGTAAACAGGTGACTGCTCCCCATACGTTGGTCAGTAAACAGGTGACTACTCCCCATATATTGGTCAGTAAACAGGTGTCTGCTCCCTGTACAGTGGACAGTAAACAGGTGACTGCTCCCCATACATTGGTCAGTAAACAGGTGACTGCTCCCTGTACAGTGGACAGTAAACAGGTAACTGCTCTTCACACGGTGGACAGCAAACAGGTAACTGCTCTTCACACGGTGGACAGTAAACAGGTGACTACTCCCCGCACAGTGGACAGTAAACAGGCATCTGCTACCCCCACAGTGGACAGTAAACAGATAACTGTTCCTCACATGGTAGACAGCAAACATACATCTACTCCTTGCATGGTGGACAGTAAACAGGTGACTGCTCCTCGCACGGTGGACAGTAAACAGGTGGCTGCTTCTTGCAAAGTAGACAGTAAACAGGTGTCAGCCCATTGTACAGGGTACAGTAAGGAAGTGGTGATTCCATGTACAGTTGACAATAAACAAGTGATGTCTCCTTGTAAGGTTGACAATAAACAAGAGATGTCTCCTTGTAAGGTTGACAATAAACAAGAGATGTCTCCTTGTAAGGTTGACAATAAACAAGAGATGTCTCCTTGTAAGGTTGACAATAAACAAGAGATGTCTCCTTGTAAGGTTGACAATAAACAAGAGATGTCTCCTTGTAAGGTTGACAATAAACAAAGGACATATTGCTCAATTGATGGTGAAGTGGGTAAAGAAATTAATGCACAAATCAAGGTTAACAGTGAGCAAGTAGATACTCCTTGTAAGGCTGGCAGTGTACAGGTGGAGGCTCCTGGCAAGGCTGGCAGTGTACAGGTGGAGGCTCCTGGCAAGGCTGGCAGTGTACAGGTGGAGGCTCCTGGCAAGGCTGGCAGTGTACAGGTGGAGGCTCCTGGCAAAGCTGGCAGTGTACAGGTGGAGGCTCCTGGCAAAGCTGGCAGTGTACAGGTGGAGGCTCCTGGCAAGGCTGGCAGTGTACAGGTGGAGGCTCCTGGCAAGGCTGGCAGTGTACAGGTGGAGGCTCCTGGCAAGACTGGCAGTGTACAGGTGGAGGCTCCTGGCAAGGCTGGCAGTGTACAGGTGGAGGCTCCTGGCAAGGCTGGCAGTGTACAGGTGGAGGCTCCTGGCAAGGCTGGCAGTGTACAGGTAGAGGGTCTTAGCAAGATTGGCAGTGTACAAGTAGAAGCTGCTGGCAGTGTAAATGAAGTTAGTGAAAATGCCAGTGTACCAAACATATTTGTGAATAAAGAAGTGGTTAAATCTTGTACAGAACACAGTGAAAACACTAGCTTAATATCTTCGGTGTGTATTGAAGGGGGAGGGAAGAAGTTAAACAGTTCTTGCTCAACCATCAGCAAAACTGCTATTACCCTTTGCAATGTATCAGAGAGTGTGGGTAATGTATCGTCCAGTTTTATGGACAATAAACTCATTACTGGTTCTAGCCAGATGGACAATATGGGTGTAGGGGTGACCAAACCTAACTACATTCATAATGAAACAGTTCTCAACAAAGAGAAAATTGTAAATATTCCAAATGCTGAAAATTTAAAATCAACAGCCTCTGTACAAAGTGGTGAGGTTACAAAACCCTTGCCAGATGACATGATTGACAAAAAAACAAACAAATTGCTATTGAACGTTTTTGAAAGTCAGCCAAAATTGTCTCCAGCTCTAGATAAATCCTCAGTTTTGAAGAATTCTGATCCAAAGGTTTTTAATTCTTTAGATAAGTTAAAAAAAAGTGATGCTGACTTGGCATTGCAGAGATTTACTGGTAGCATTGCTACTGTGCAGTGCCAAGAGAAGTCGGTCCAAAATTTATTCTCGGCACCACAAGTAAAATCTGTCGTTAGCGATATTGTTTCCCAGAAAGACAAGACAGGGTTGTGTACAGAAGACAAAAAAAATGATGAACTGGTTGTAACTGAATCCAGTGGCAAACTGATTGTTGGCTCGCCACTGACCTGTAAGACTGCCCAACCAGGTGCGCATGAGACAAAACTCCAGAAAAATGTTCTAGTGGATAAAACTTCCTCCCCTACTTTAGAACATTCTTTGGAAATTCCTGTTGCCACAACAAATGAAGTAACATTTGGAAAACAAAAAGACTGTAAGATTTCCTCTAAGGTTTCTCAAGAGAAGAATTCTTCATCTGGTGAGGAACTTTCTGCCACTGTGACAATGCCAACTTCAGAAGACACCAAAGAGATTTTACCAGAGGCACGTTCAGAATCCCACCAAAAGAGAGAAACATTGTCTAGTACTAGCTCGGCATCAGTCTCCCTAAAAACCTCATCGATTCCATTAAGTGTTACCGGTAAATTACCAGGATCAGAGCCAGCCAAAGAATCCAGGAATCTTCTCAAAGACTTTAAGGAACACAATTCTATTGATTCTAATTTTGAAAAAGCCACTCAACACAGTAACAAAATTTCAGATTTAGAACCCAAAATGATCTTGTCCATGGAAAACAAAACTAAGATATCAGATGTGATCACTGCAGCCATTTCTTTCCCTTCTAAAACCGGCTGCTCGCCAAGACCTTTACAGAAACTAACCCCTGAAAAACCGATTTGCCCAACTGATGCAATCATCATTTCAAAATCTGTGCAAGTGCCTGCAGCATCATCAATTGGTTCCAAATTAACAGTGGCGCCATTAACCTCTACCAAACAGCAGGCTTCTGCAGTAGCCTGTGACAAACCAGTTGTCTCAAATCTATCACAGTCTGTTAGCAGCAAAGATAAGAACATTTTTGCATCATTTTCAGACTTGGATCCCTCTCTGGGTGAGAAGACCAGGTCGGTTATCAAGATGGCCCCCAAGGCCGAAACAACTATAACTGAACCATCTCTGGCTGACAGAAACATTCTCCCCTTGCTTACCAACAGACCATTTTCCTTTACATTGATGGAATCATTATCAAGTGAGAAAAGTCTCCCATCAACAAGCAGTGTAACTACGACCCAGGGGGGCAGTGTCATGCCCTCTTCTTCATTATCATCATCATCATCAAAGGTCAGTCTATCCACATCATCTATAAAGTCTGCCGTCAATGCCTTAAAACTCTCACACAAAGACCCTTCTAAAGAAGATTTCTCATCAACCCCCACTGAACCGGCACCCTCATCTATTACTCCTTCTACATTCTCTCCCTCATTAAGTTTAAAAAATGACATTTCTAAAATTTCTACAACCAATTTTATATCCAAAAACTTGGTCTCAGATAAACTTTGGCATAAGCCAGCTGAAGTTGCTTCCAAAGATGACCAGCACGATTCAAAGCCTGCTGAAGGCTCAATTTTGGGGTTGAAACATTCCTTTAAGGTCCACAAGGAAGAGGACACTTCCAATCGGCCAGAAAATCTTGGAGAGCCAGCAAAGAAAACTTCTGTGGTTGCTCTGTCAGCTGCTAAGAAAGATCCATGTCCGAACATCTTTTCTAAACTGGACGATTTGATCATATCCAAAATAACTGGGAAAGAAACTGCCCCGAAAGAGTCGCATTCAGCTGTTTCCAAAACAAAGGACAAAACATGTGATTTTAAAACATTAAGTCAGATTGTTTCTCCGGGAAATAAAGAACACATTTCTGATAAACCAACTGAACAGAATGTTGAAGCACTTGATGTTCCTTCTTTAGAAACATCTCTTCATTCAACAAAGGATCCCAACATTGAAATCAAAACTGGATCCAAACCCCAAAGGTTAACCCCAGAAAAAGAGATTTCTCCTTCTCCAGAGACAAGCACTAATTATTCCCTCAAAATCAAAACTTCCTCAGAAACTAATAAAGGTGAAGCGATGTTTTGTAAACCTTCCTCTGATGCCAAGTCAGAAACCAAATTGAAATCTGATTCCGTAACACCCGCAGTCAGTTTGGTATCACAACCTAAATCAGAATCTAAAAATGATCAAACTGTCGAAGAGTCTAATAAAAAAATCTTTAAAGAATCTGCTGCGGAATGTAAGGATTCCATTGTAGCTCTTGAGGCGGAAAGACAGCCATCACAAAAACAAATCTCGGAGAAAGTCGATAAAGAAACGCCTGAAATTAAAATAAATACTGAACCAACAAAATCTCCAAGTGACTCCTCAGGAAAGCCAGAACAATCAAGCTCTGTTGTTGAGAGTATCCCAACAAAAACAGAGACACCCTTGCCTTCATTTAAATGTGACCCTCAGCATTCGACTGCCTCTCCTTTTAATGTTAAAAACCACGATCAAGCTGCCACAAAATCAAATGATCATCCAACAATTGAGACGGAATCTACTGAAAAATCCAAGAGCGATAATGTGAATGATGTTGTTTTACAATCCGCATCTGTCAAGGGAGAACAATCTCAGTTGTCAGTGCCAACTGATAATGAACCTTCTTCAAAAGATTCCCCTCAAGGACCAAGTCTCACCAAGTTAGATTCATCTCCAACACAGGACACAGAAAAGAATTTGACGCAAAGCATAGAAGAGTGCACAGAAAAAGACCCCAAAACTTTGGATAAAAATGAAAAAGGGTTGTCGTCAGGATCTGTTGGACAGATTTTAGTCACCCATCCTGCAACAGCCAAACCATCTGTTGCTGCCATTGCACAGGAAGGCTTGGCAAAAGAGACAGTCATCGATGATTGCTGCCCTGAAAATAAAGACGATAAAAATCTTTCCGAAAAGAAAGAATTGTCTGAATCCTCAAAGAACCTGGCTGAAAATGAGGATCCCAAACCAACACAACTGGCATCACCCAAATCTACCTCAAACTCCCAGAAGGTATTGGAGGATGCTCCCATCCCTAAAAAAGATGAAGAGAAACCTCAAGAAGCAAGGATTGCCACAGAATCTCCAAAGACAGCAGAGGGAGCAACTGATACAGACAAAGCCTCAGTTTCAAAGAAAAATTCTGACTCTGCAGAATCTGAAGGGATTAAAGTCCAGCAGGCCAGTTCCCCACAAATTCCCAGTGCTGAAAATAAGGAAGAAATTGACAGTAAGGACCAAACAGCTGTTAACAAAAACGAACCGAAACCTGTTGTCATGTCTTCCAACACTGAAGATTGCACGACCAAATTGGCAGTAAAACAGAATGCAACAACAGGCAAAAATGTACTTAAATCAGATGATAAACTGAGCAGCACAGCACTTCTTGAGCCTCCTCCTACCCCTTATCCACCTCCTTACCTCTCTCCGAAACAGGACTCTGCAGATAGGAGTTCAGCCACACAGAGTGAGGTTGGGAACAGCTCCTCACCATCCGCAGTTGCTCGATCCAAGGTTGTAAGTAGGCCATCATTTCTGGTTCTTGACAATTGCTTTGTATGCATCATCTGCCGTCAGATGTGTCAGAGCAAACGAACATTTCATGCGCATATCTGGTGGCATCTCCACGTGCGCAACAAACTTTGCAACCACTGTCCCAGCGTGCAACAAAATGCAGACGGTAATGTTGGATTGCAGCAACAGCGACCAAACAAGTGTCCTTACGTTTTGGATGTGATGTTGAAAATCTGTCGTGCCCGGAAAAAAATGCACCGTTTGATTGTCCGGTCGGATGCTGACCAGACTAACCGTGAGAAAACGTTTGCAGAAGATGAGACCGACACAGAAAGTGTGGACCTGGATTACGAACTGGACAACGGTGGTAGTGGTGGCGGAGGTGACAGCTTCGGTGGCAAACCCGCTAACCAATCCCTCTCCACCTCCCAAGGGCAAGATACGGCGCAGTCTGAAAAAGATGGCAAATCTTACACTGACCTCACGGACGACAACAACAGCATCTTTGCACCGGCAAATGTTGATTATCTTCGCTCTCTCTACTCGAGTGGCAACAAGAAGCGCACCAAGAAATCGTCGTCGGCCTCAAACGCCCAAAACCACCACCACCACCACCATCACCACCACCACCACCACCACAGTTCTTCCTCTTCGTCTTCCTCGTCCACTTCTTCCTCACTGGTTGCCTCATCAACATCAGTTGCTGCCCAAAAGAAAGGCAGCTTTTACGTGTGTGGCTTTCAGTATTGCACCTACTCCTGCATGAACTGTCTGCAGTTTCGCCTCCATCTGCAGCAATGCCACAACTTCGAGACAGTCTTTCCGTGCTACCACTGTGGACAAACCAACTATTCAAAGGACGATCTCATCAAGCACATGTATAACCACTCCAATGCCCGCGATTTTCTTCTCTTCCGCTGCTCTTTTCCTCGCTGCCGATTCGGCACAAATATGCTACAGGAATTCCATGAACATAACAACATCTTTCATGTCGGCGAGCTGGTCTTTACTTGCTTCTACTGTAGTACAGAGTTCTCGGAGCTGTCTCAGCTCCTTGCCCATTTGCAGTCAAATCTTCTCAAATTTGTGCAGTGCCCTCACTGCACGGTGAAGGACCGCAACCGCCGAACGGTCCTCAACCATATCTCAACAGAGCATCCGCTGAAACCCAAGCAGATTGTTGTAACCAGTCAAGTGGTATGCAAGAAGAAACAGACTGTATCTCCCGACCAGAGCGCAGAACTTTCGCAGCAACAACAGCTCAACCTACACCGGAGCCTTTCTGAGGATCGGATCCTCGAGTGCATCAAATGCGGGTTGTTGTGTCGAAATATAGCAACCCTCCGAAGACACTCCCGGGTTTGCTTGAAAGATGCTCTTTCACACAAAAAGTCATTTGCCTCGTCACCAAAGGAGAATCACTGGACTCTAGTTTACTCATGTCAGTGGTGTAGTTTTCCGGCTTCGTCGGACACAATGCTCTTTCAACACACAGTCGACCAGCATCCGGGTAAAAATGCTAACTTTGAACAGATCGAGCTGAAGATATCCGGGTCAAGTGGCAATGGCAGTGATTCTAGACTGTCTACATCGTCTTGGTTAGAAGCAGCCAAAAGTGGCGCCTTCATTTGTCCGTATTGCAAAGTAGCATTTCACAATGAGAGAAATTGGAGTGACCACATGGAACGAGAGCATAATGGAGATGAACATGACATCAGTACCAAGAGGGGGCTTGATGGTGACGTGAAATACCCATGTGACTTCTGTGAATTCAATGGCACCTCAGAACAAGATCTTCACGAACACCAACAAATCATGACAGCAACGGAAGGGCCTGATGGCATGCATCGAAAAGTTGTCGACCTGGCCAACATTACTCCCAAGGTGACTCTACTGACTGACACAAAACTGACTGTGAGCAACGTTCTTTCTTTCAAGCGTTTTAAGCGTTCGCCAAGCAAGAAGATGAACAATGCTTATTTTAAATGTTCCGGTTGCCATTTTCGTAGTCTGAGCAAATGGCAGTCACTGAGGCACGTCAAGCACTGCTCGCTTGCTAAGAGACGCCTCTCAGAATATATTCGCAAGCGTAGCACCATGGGCAATGGAGGCACAGACGACGTGAAAATCGAACCTGTAGACCCAGACATAAAACCGCTAGAAATGGACGAAGAGCCCTTGTCATCGTCATCGCCATCCTCCGACCGTCCAAAGACAGCCCTCGAGGATGCTGATGTGCGTAATGTGTGGAACACAAGGATGATGTCGTACATGAGGGACAAGCAGATGAACTTGATGGCCAAGGAGGGGATTCTTGACTGTACAGAAACCGAAGGGTATCGGTGCTCCATATGCCGACACACAGGCAAGACAATGATCAACATACGGCAACACTTGTGGAAAACACATCTGAAGCTGAAGCCTGTCCACTGTCCCTGCTGTCCGTTCACTTCGTGGAAGAACTACACCCTGGAGAAGCACAAAATCAGCAAGCATCACCTTTCCCATCCGAATTTGTCTGACTATGAGATGAAGACTCTTGCCCAGAACCTGCAAGGCACATCCGACGGTCTTGTCGAGTGTCAGCTCTGCTTCTACAAGAGCCCTAGTTCCTACAAAGTGCGTACGCATATCTGGCGGACACATATGCACCTGGAGATGAAACAGTGTTCATTGTGTGCGTACAAGTGCTGGTATTTATACTTAATGAATATGCATCAATTGTCACGGCACAAGTCCGACAAGCCGCAAGCTGTAGATGGGAAGCCAAGCAAGGAAGAAATGGATGTGGATGACGATGACGATAAGCAGGCAAAGATGTCAGCCGACAATATCTGTAACCTCCTGGGAAACAGCAGTACAATGTCCGATGAGGACATGAGCCTGTCAGCAAAAGGCCTGATGGAGAAGAAATCCGGTAACAAGTACGAGTGTTGCGTATGCCGATATGAATGTGCACGCATCATGATTATGAAGATCCACATTTGGAAGCGACACCTGAACATCAAGCAAAGACGATGCCCGCGTTGTCCGTACATGTGTTGGCTCCAGAGCCGTCTGCAGCAACACATCTGCCGAATCGGAACATCGTGCTCCAGCAAGGGCAACCATGATGATGGTATCGGTGGCGGCGAAGCGTCTACCATGAGTGGTAAAGAGAGCAAATCTCGATGGGTCATCTCCAAGGCTGACGAGTTTGGTTGCAAATTGTACATAAATAAATCTAAACGTCCGCAGAAGCGGCTGTCAATGGATGAGTCGAGCCAACCCACCCCAAAGAAATTCCGCTCCATGTCAGACAGCGGAACCGTCACTCATAGTGGTGGTGGTGGTGGTGGTGGTAGGGGCGCCACGACGACGACAAATTTCTCAAAAGGCAGTAAAAACTTCTCTTGGATCCGACACACTTGGGAGAATTCTGTGACACAATCGTTCTTCCGTGTTGGGTGTCGGAAGCTGTTTGCGCGTACCACGGACCGTGTGAATCAGATGGAGATATTTACGTGTGTCTACTGCAGCTACAAGTCGTGGAACATGGAGGCTATGTGCCATCATAGCTACAAACACAAACTACAATGTGGTTATTGTTTGTTTAGAGCATACAGTCGGTAAGTGACCGTTTCCTTTTTCTTTCTTTCTTTTTTTTTTCTTGCACATCTGCTTTTGTGCAGATAGATAAGGTTTGGTTTGTTTAATGGCATATCAATCTTCATGAGTTATTTAATGTCAAAGACATCCTTATAGAAGAACAGCAGTGACACTGTTTAACCCATAGCCGGAGGGATAAATAGGGGTTTATACTTTTTCTAAGGGTATTAGTCTAAAAGTGAACATAATAGTGGGACTGAAGTTATTTAATGCCAAAAGCATCCTTGTAGAAGAACTGAAATGGTTGTACTACTTAACCCATAGTTTAAGGTATAAGGGGGTTCATGCCTTTCCCAAGAATTTTAGTCTAAAAGTGAACATAATAGTGTGCTTACTTTGTGGCTGCAGTCCAGCATCATAACCATCATGCTATGTGGACTTCTCCTGCGGATAGATAATCCTTTGGAAAAAAACAGCTTGACAGTATGAAAAATAGAGGACAGCTATCAAATTGACATGTTTTACTATAAGGTCAACCTTTTTCAGAA
Source organism: Sepioteuthis lessoniana (assembly GCA_963585895.1). Classification (NCBI taxonomy): domain Eukaryota; kingdom Metazoa; phylum Mollusca; class Cephalopoda; order Myopsida; family Loliginidae; genus Sepioteuthis; species Sepioteuthis lessoniana. The sequence continues at coordinate 51,500,218 of OY757945.1, read as the reverse complement.
TGACTGCCTTGCTGATACTCTGACTGTATCCCACTCAGAGGGGTAAGAATAAAAAAAGCTGTCATGGTATGACACTAAACTGCATCTGATAATGAGGCTCTAGTCCTGAAAATCTAGAGAGTGTGAAGTGCTCCTTCATTGTCATTACTCCCAGGTTCACTCTAACCCAGTAGTTTAGTCCATGTTAGGATCCCATCTATTAGTCAAATAGATCTGTTTGAAAATTATTCATATTAGATAAGAATGCTTGATATCATATTATTGTGGTCAAAGGTCTCTGAAGAAAAATATGAATATGCAAGGAATGCAATTCCCTAACCTCTAGGCATAAAATAACCCTACGTGTGTTGACATGCTATTAAAATCAATCAGTCACAATCTACAGACTTAATTTCATTCCTCAAAAAAATCTAATTGCTTAAATAATTGAATCAGTTTCCCTTTCTTTTAATTTGTCTCCCCTTAGTTTGGGAACTCTTATTGGCAAGATTTGAGGAAGAAAAGGGAGTAGAGAAGCATAAAAAGGTTTTGTCTCTTTTGCAGTGGCTCTATACAAGTTTTTACAGTTGATAAACCAATAAAACAGAAGAACATGACTTACATCTGTTCATGCCACCAAATGGGACTACAATATATATTTTCTGCGACTTCTAATCTGAAACAACAGAAAATAATATTTTATTAATTTATAGTTTAACATTTTGAGATGAACATTTTTCATTATTTCACTTGGAAGTTTATTTGTTTTTTGTTGTTTTTTTTGTTTGTTTTTTTTTAAGCTTAGGTTCTTAAATTATATGAATTCATGCTAACCAATCATCTTAGGACATACCTTAAACATACATCACCACTCACAAGCTGTTCATTTTTAGAAATGGCACCTTAATTAAATTGTCATATGCATGCATATATATATATATATATACACACACACACACCCTTTTCTACCGATATATATATATATATATATATACACACACACACACACTTTGTACTTGTATCGCCTTTCACCCTGGTCAGGTTGAACTAGCTTCCTCCCGAGCAAGTACAGCATTCGTAATATCGCCGTTTATTTTGCTCATTGAAGAAGATACTTTGGGATTTGATTGAGGGAAGGGTCCCAAGTCCTACCCGGAAAAACGCCCTGTTTGCTGCAGATTTTCCACAGACGCATTGACAGAGCAACCCGAGGCCACCGGTTGCTGGAATAGACACCTCCTGGATTTTCACCAGAGCTTCTTTAACTGGGTTGTGGCCCAAATACTGCTGGGTGCCAGACCAATCCGCCTTGGGTGGCCTTACCAGGAACCGAAGTTCCCAACAGCATAGCTCTGGCACTACCCGTTACTACCACCCTCAATATATATATACACACGCGCGCAACTCCTCCATCCATCCATCCATCCATATATATATATATATATATATATATATATATATAGTAAAAAGATGAGATCCTAATTTCTTTTAGTTTATTTATATACGAACGGTTACCCCTTTCTCTGTATATATAATATTTCCTCCTTGTTTTTATATTTTATTAAACATCCATCGGTGATTCAACATCACTAGATATCATTCTTCCTAGCCCTGATAAAGGTTCATTAAAACCAAAACGTTATAGTGTCCACTGACTTTCTTTCACTTTAAATTCTTCTTGGATTACCTTATTCATCAATTTTCTCTCTCTCTTTCACATATATGTATATATATATATATATATATATATATATATATATATATATAAATGTTAAAAACATAGATTTGTAGTGAATCTGACAGTATGATAGAAATATGTGGAAAGTTGGATGAATCAAACACTTAACTCAAATGTGTTTGATTTATCCAACTTTCCACATATATAATGTGTGTGTGTGTGTTTGTGCAAACAAACATGATGATGACTGGTCCATCTTCACAGATGACACTCTAGCATCATCTGAAATAAAACTTTTTCTTAAATTGAATCCTCTCAGTTGACTTTTCAGTTCAGCAGCTGTCTTCTAAACTTTAAAGGTGACAGATAAACTTTGTATCAGTATATATCTTTATAAGCTAAACTTAACAACAAATGACCAAAGTAGTACCACCTCGCCTCAGAATTCTGTTCACCTCTTTCACGATACTTAATGTGATTGACATATTCAGCTTTAGAGAGAACACAGTCACAACTATTACACATTCTAGCATTTTCTTGAGCCTGACAGTCCCATGGTATTTATTCCCTTCCTCAGCTGTTGCTTCAAATTTTCATGATTTTTATATCTCTGCTCAAAGAAGGTACATCCTATTTTAAATGTCTTTCTTTAGACAGATCTGTTGTATAGCCGTGATACAACTATGCATATACATATATATGTGGAAACATAATCAACAATAATGACAAACGAACATACTTCTTTAGAAAAATATACCTCTCACTCTTTATTCTCGAAAGGGTTGTGTGTGAGAGGTGAGTTGGAGACGGAACAGACTGCAACATATTGACCCCAAGTTCCTCTGACTATAGTAGCACTTCTTTCTTATTCTGTTGGGTTGCTCAACCGGGGGTCACTGAGGGCCGCAAGACTTCTGTCTGGAGCTGGTTCTCACTGCCTCGAACTCCAACTAACTGACTCCAACTAATTCAAACCGTCTTTTGCACTGGGTTATGTAATTGTTTGACGCCCACTTGCTTCTTGTGGGCGTCGCATCTGCACCGAATTCAACCCGTCCACAGGTGAAGGTGATATCTTTGACTTGATGCACCTGTTTCTCAATTGACGGCTTGGTCAAAGGTCAATATGTTACAGATCTTCTCAGTGGTAGCTTTTCCCAGCCCGGAATATCAATTTTCAGCAGTTTAAGAATATTTCTGATGATGTCTGTAATGTTTCCTTAGCTTCTGTTCAGTATGCTTGCCATCTAGTTGTTCATCATAGAACAGGCATTTGAGAAGTTTTCGGTCATCTCTGTACACACACATGTATCTTTTTTTTTCTGCAACTACCATTCTTTAGACTTATTCTACACTGAATTGTTGACTACTTAGTAGATTTTGAGATGGAAAGATAAAATATTTCTTACTGGTTTATTTTACAGGTATTATTGCGATACAAGTTTGGGTCTCATCAAAGAAAGAAAATTGCTTTCAGCAAGACTCAAACTTTCTTCTCACACCTGAAAGACTTAGATGAATAAAACAAAATTTTAAAAACATTTCTGATCAGAGTATTTATTCTGATTGATTATTAATTACCTTGTGCTATCCAATTGTTTTAAGGGTTGGTTGGTGTTTTATGGCATGTCAACCCTGGTAGGTTATTAAATGCTAAATCCTCTTTATACATATATATTAAATATATAGGATTTGGTTTGGTTGGATTTTATGGCATATCAACCATTTTAGGTTGGGAGGTGCCCGTGGTGTAGTCGTTATCGTCGTAGGAAATGGACACGCCGACATGAGTTCAAATTCTGGACGAGACTGATTGCATTTCACATAGCACTAATACCCTTGGGAAAGGTATGAATCCAATTATTCTCCCTCCAGCTATGGGTAAATAGTAGGGCAGACTGGGTTCTTCAGCCTTGGTGAGGCAACTAGTCTAGGAGAAGGAAAACTCTAAATTCAAACCTGTTAAACTCCGCTTAAAAACTGACCTTGTGTCATATCCTGCCCAAGCGGAGGGGTTGGTAAATAGTATCAACCATTTTAGGTTATTTAATGCCAAATCCTCTTTATACATATATATTAAATATATAGGATTTGGTCTGGTTGGGTTTCATGGCATATCAACCATTGTAGGTTATTTGATGCCAAATCCTCTTTATACATATATATTAAATATATATGATTTGGTCTGGTTGGGTTTTATGGCATATCAACTATTGTAGGTTATTTAATGCCAAATCCTCTTTATACATATATATTAAATATATAGGATTTGGTTTGGTTGAGTTTTATGGCATATCAACCACTGTAGGTTATTTAATGCCAAATCTTCTTTATACATATATATTAAATATATAGGATTTGGTTGGGATAAGTTTTATGGCATATCAACCATTGTAGGTTATTTAATGCCAAATCTTCTGTGTATATATATATATATATATATAATTTGATTTGTAATTAAATAGTTTGTAGGTAACATTTTAAAATGAAGCCGAGCTCATTTGTTTTCATACAGTTAAATAGTTTCGAGCATAGTAGAAATTCAACAGTTCTATTTAACCAGTAGATGGGACCTTACTATCAATCAGAGTGAACCTGGGAGTAATGGCAATGAAGGAGTATTCCACCATTCCCCAAAGCTTTAAAACTGGAACTTTGCCATCAAATGGTTTAATCCATCATATCCACTCTTTCGGAAGAGGAGGGAAGTCTCACCCTTCTGCAGAGATGCAATCTTTGTGTTCTACTGCCTCAGCTGACTTCACTATCAATTGTTTAAGACGTTGTTTGTATAAGGTGTGGCTCAGTATAATGTAGGTTACAAACTTGCATTGAAAAAATTTAAAAGCAACCTCTTTATTCCATTTTCATTTTGTGAATGGATTAAAGACTTTGTTAGTTGCACAGCTATTTTCTTTGCAGCAGCATGTTTATCAATCCTATGGAAGTCAAATTTTTTCCCCAGCAGCATGTTAAGTCTACTGTATGGATGCACCACATGGATGCTGATTTAAGTGTATAGAGAAAAAAACTAGACAGGAATTTTACAAGAATGCTACGAGCTGTATTGAACAAACCCTGGAAGCAACATCCCACAAAGCAGCAGCTGTACGGCCACCTACCTCCCATCTCTAAAACTGTCCCAATAAGATAGATAAGACATGCAAGACACTGCTGGAGAAGTAAGAACAAATTCATAAGTGACATTATCCTATGGACCTCTCCACACGGACGTGCAAGTGTTCGTTGACCAACAAGAACCTATCTACAGCAACTCTGTATCGACACAGGATGTAGTCTAGGAGACCTGCCAGAAGCATTGAATGGCAAGAGAGAGTCAGGGAAACCCATGCTAGCAGCACATGATGATAATGATATATGATTTTATAAGTTCCTTTACTTTATCTGTTAGAAAGGACTCTCAAATTCTAACATTTTACCTTTGACCTTTTTTTTCTGCTGTTTGGATTGGTTTGGTTTCTTTGTTTAATGGCATATCAACCTTTGTAGGTTATTTAATGCCAAAGCCATTTCCCTAGAAGAACAGTACTGGTACTATTTAACCCATAGCTGGGAGGATAAGGGGGTTTATACCTTTCCCAAGGGTATTTGCCCGAAAGTGAATGTAATAGCGCGACTGGAGTACGAACTCGCGAAATACGATTCCGCAGTCCATCGCTTTAACCATTACACCACGAGGACACCCCCCTTTTTCTGCTGTTTATTCTTCATAGTTGATTATTTGAACATTTTTTATTTAAACACTTTAATAAGACCAGCATTATTGTGGTTTGTGTCGTCTTCTTCTTTTTATATATCTATACCAGTTGAAATATCCAGTCAATGACTAGACTAGGATTTTAGAAAGGAGAAAGAGAAGAGTAAGCTAAGAATTAAATATGTGGCCTTATTTGTCATTAGAAGATTTTGCCTTTTGATGCAAATAAAAAGTATCCTTTTAATTTAGGAAACTTTTTTTTTAAATTCGTTTTTTTGTTTCTAATTGGAATATTATGTAAAGATATGTCACTGTATACTGGTCTAAGTTTTAAAATATTTTCATGATCCTATTTACCCAACCCCTCCGCTCGGGCAGGATATGACACAAAGTCAATTTTTTAAGCGGAGTTTAGCAGGTTTGAATTCAGAGTTTTCCTTCTCCTAGACTAGTTGCCTCACCAAGGCTGAAGAACCCAGTCTGCCCTACTATTTACCCATAGCTGGAGGGAGAATAATTGGATCCATACCTTTCCCAAGGGTATTAGTGCTATGTGAAATGCAATCAGTCTTGTCCAGGAATTGAACTCATATCGCCGTGTCCATATCCTGTGATGATAACCATTACACCACGGGCACATCCTAAAATATTTTCATGATGAACTTTTTTTTTTTTTTTACATTTAATGCTCAGTTAGAAAAAAAATCTCTTCGTTGATTTAAAAAAAAAAAAAAAAAAAGCACCATAGTTTTACTTGAAGTTTTATTTACTCTCTAAAAACTTAATCAAAGAATCTTAAAAATTCACGTTACAATATTCTTTTATTTTAGGAGATTTTTCTTTCCATTTAAAATACCATTTTAAAAACGTAACGCTATACTCGTGTGTAGTTTAAACATTATTTTTGATTTAATTTTTCTTAAGACTTTTTTTTAAAAATATGACAAAAATCTTAATTCAGTTTTAAATTGCCTGTTGAGTTCCAGTGATAAAAATGTATTCATTTAATTGTTTGAATTAGAACTGTTTGACTAAATTGAATAGCTTGAAATGGAACTATTTTTGACAATTAAACTGTGTACTTTTGCTAAACTGAACTGCTTGAAATAGAACTGTTTTGACATGGAAACTGTACTTACACTGAACTTAATAGAGCTGTTTTTGACATCAAAATTGTATTTATGTTATACTGAATTGTTTGAAGTGGAACTGTTTTGACATCTGTGTATGGACAAAATCTATACTTATTATACTGAACTGCATTGTTTGACTAAACTGAATATCTTGAAATAGTTTAACTGTCAAGAACATTTCTGTGTACTCATGCTAAATTGAACTGTTTGAAATAGAACTGACTATTTGTATAAAAATGAATTTGGCCTTAAATAACCTACAAAAGTTGATATGCCATAAAAACCAACCAAACATCAAACTCAGTACCAATAAAATATGCAGCCTCCATGTCATTCAATCATCTTGCTTTTTCTCATGACTTGATACCTGATTTTGGACTGGGAGAGGGTGTCATGCAAGTTATACAAGTGTGTAACATTACCATGGTGAAGGAGGAGTGATTAACAAGCTCGGAGCTCATAATCACAAATCTGTATGTGGGTGGCTGTATTGTTGATAGAACAACAACATGCTTTGGTGAAGTTGTTAGTGCCTCTAGTGTTGGACTACTCTCTCTCTCTCTCTATCTATATATATATATAATGTAAAATGTGGTATACAAGTCAACTTTTAACCCTGAAAAAATCTCTGTAAAACTAGGTGTCAACTTTTTATGCCGAGGCTAAAATCCAAATTGCTTGAATTAGAACTGTTTATATGTATAAAAATGGAGGTGCACGTAGTGTAATAGTTATTGTCGCAGGAATTGGACACGGCGGCACGAGTTCAAATCCTGGACTGATTGCATTTCACATAGCACTAATACCCTTGGGAAAGGTATGAATCCAATTATTCTCCCTCCAGCTATGGGTAAATAGTAGGGCAGACTAGGTTTTTCAGCCTTGGTGAGGCAACTAGTCTAGGAGAAGGAAAAACTCTGAATTCAAACCTGTTAAACTCAGCTTTAAAAATTTACCTTGTGTCGTGTCCTGCCCGAGCGAAGGGGTTGGGTAAATATATGTATAAAAATGGATTTTGGCATTTAATAACCTACAATGGTTGATGTGCCATAAAACTAAATCAACCAAACAATCATTAAGTGGAACTGTACTTCTAACAATCGATTTGAATTACTTTGTGCAACTCCAACAGATTGCTACAAACATTTCCAGCTTCAACCCGTGTTTGGTGAATAGATTCAAGGATTTAACAAAAAATACTAATAAACTGTAACACGAATTAGCTATTATATCAGGGGCGGGCACATATGAGGCTAAAGAAACCCGCAGTCAAGTTATTTATATTTTATGAAGAGCCATGCATTAAATAAATTCAATTCCAAAATCTGAAATTGAAAGAAAATAATTAATTTATGACTCGGAATAATTATACTTGTAAATAATTCTAAAAGCATGATAAAAAAAAATCTCTCCATTCTATTTAAATAGGAAAACTGACATGCACAACCACCCACAAAGTCTAACATTCTGCACAGGTCAATGTGGCACAAATCAGCTGAAGTACAAAGTAGCATAAGCAGTATAAATACGTGTAGACTGGTTAATAAATTCTGTGCACGTGCACACTACAAACGGTTGGGGGGGGGTGGAAATAAAATTTTAATTGAAGCTGCACTTGACTCAATGTGGCTCTCAGAGCCGCATTTGCCCGGCATCATATAATATTAACACGATATCATATACCATTTCCAACAGCTGATACACTGACTGTAAACTTTTACCAAAACATTACAGGGGGTGTCCTCATGGTGTAATGGTTAAAGCGATGGACTGCGGAATCGTAGTAAGCAAGTTCGTACTCCAGTCGTGCTATTACGTTCACTTTCAGGCAAATACCCTTGGGAAAGGTATGAACCCCCTTATCCTCCCAGCTATGGATTAAATAGCACCACTACTGTTCTTCTAGAAGGATAGCTTTGGCATTATATAACCTAAAAGGTTGATATGCCATTTAAAAAAAGAAAGAAAGAAACCAAAACGTTACATTAGCCTACTGTATGTTTGGGGGTGGGGTTTGACCTATACACTAGGTCTAACCCAGAATTTTGTGCTAAAAATCTTTAAATCAACTGGATGTGGTGACCAGAGTTCAAATCTTGCCTAGTCGGCTGGGGCTGTAGTATATACCAACTGCACCTCTACAGAGGGAGTAAGAAACTCCCCCACCCCCAATGAGTGTCCAGGATATGACACTAGACCATCAGATGGTGAGGTTGCAGTAATGCTGAAGCTTTGGGGAATGTAGAGTACCTTTTCATTGCCCTCACTCCCAGGTCCACTCTAGTTCAGACTGGTAGCATCTGATAGTCTCATCTATGGGTCAAATAGAACTAAATTGAGTACTTATGCAAAACTGAATTGTTTGACTAAACTGAATAGCTTGAAATAGAAATGTTTTTGAACATTAAACTGTGAACTCATACTAAATTGAATTGTTTGAAATAGAACTGTTTATTCATATAAAAATGGATTTGACGTTAAATAACCTAGCAAGGCTGATATACCATTAAGCCCAAACAACCAATTGCTCAGTTGGCTGGGGCTGTAGAATATACTGACTGCACCTCTGAAGAGGAGGTAAGACCCCCCACCCACAACAAGTGTCCTGTATATGACACTAAACTATCTGATGGTGAGGTTCCAGTGACGCTGGAGCTTTGGGGGATGCAGAGCACTCCTTCATTGCCATTGCTCCCAGGTCCACTCTGGCCTGGAGTGGTAGCACCTGGTCGGGCCCTATCTATGGGTCAAATAGAACTAAACTTTGTATTTATGCTAAACTGAATTGTTTGAAATAGAATTGTTTTTGACTTTGAAACAGTACTTACGCCAAACTGAATTGTTTAATTTAGAACAGTTTTGACATTTAACCATGTAAACAAAATCTATACTTCTACTAAACTGAATTGTTTGAATAAGAACTGTTTGAATAAACTGAATGTTTGAAATAGAAATGTTTTTGACAATTAAACTGTGTACTCATGCTAAACTAAATTGTTTGAAATAAAACTGATGATTTGTATAAAAATGGATTTCAAATTAAATAACCTACAAAGGTTGATATGCCATAAAACCCAAACAACCGAAGTTCAAATCCTGAATGAGGCTGTTTTTATTTCAGCTAACACTAATACTCTTGGGAGAGGTATGCATCCAACTATTCTCCCTCCAGCTATGGGTAAATAGTAGGGTAGACTGGGTTCTTTAACAATGGTATGGCAACCAGTCTAGGAGAAGGAAAACTCTGAATTCAAACCTATTAAACTCCGCTTAAAAATTGACTTTCTGTCACATCTTACTTGTTGGGAGGGGTTGATATATATATATATATATATATATATATGTGTGTGTGTGTGTGTATAAAAAGGTAAAACAGAGGAAAGATATATATTAGTATATTTGATGATTTATTTTATTGTCCCAATGTGTTTTAGCTTCAAAGTTTTTATCTGAATATAGAAATATTTTATCAAAATTTATTTTAAGTATGAGAAATAATTATAACAGACAAATTTTTGATTCAGTTGGAAGTTTTCATCAGAACCAACAGATGTTGTTATATGAAAATGAAATCATCATCATGTCGTACCGCTAGCACGGATATCCCTGACCCTCTCTTGCCACTTCTCCCTATCGTTCATCGCCTCTGGCAGGTCTTCAGGGCTACATCCCGTATCCTCACATAGCTGCTGTATGTATGTTCGAGCTGGTCGTCCTGCTTTTGCTCGGCCATATGCAGGGGTCCATAGGAGTACATCACTTATAAGCTCATCCTTGCTTCTCCAGCAGTGTCCTGCGTATCTGGTTCGTCTAACTAGGATAGTTTTCATGATGGGAGGCAGGTGGCTGTATAGTTGGTGCCTTGTGGGGTGTTGCCGCCAGGACTTGTTCAATATTGCTTGCAACATTCTTGTGTAATTGCCGTATAGCAGTATCGATACGACCGCTGCCTGGAAGAAACTAATACAGTGTAATATGTTGTAAATTGGTTACTTTGTGCAATTTAGAACATATCACCCTTTATTATCTTTTGTCTATACTTAAACTTATCAATGAAAAGACTTTTTTGTTGCTAGAAATAAGGGGTTGTTCATTACTCAGGTAATTATTACTCCTAGCAGAACCCATGGAAATTCTATGGAATGAAAAGATCTAAAAAAAAAAAAAAAAATGCTATATAAGCAAGAAAGGAGGATTTGCATCAGATCAAACTCTGTGTTCAGCCCCGATGGAATTGTCCTCTCTTAAATTCATCTATCCCCATTAAGTAGCATAGTAAATATGAATTATTGTTTCTTTCTTTCTTTGTTTTAATGGCTTATCAACTCTTTTTAGGTTATTTAATGCCAAAGCCATTCTCCTAAAAGAACAGTAGTGGTACTATTTAACCCATAGCTGGAAGGATAAGGGGGTTCATACCTTTCCCCAAGGTATTTGCCCGAAAATGAACGTAATAGCGCAACTGGAGTACGAACTCGCGTACTACGATTCTGCAGTCCATCGTTTTAACCATTACACCACGAGGGCGCCCCCTGAATTTTTGTAGATTGGTTTGCTAAAGATTTGATGAGACCTATTGAGTTTTGAGGTTCCAACAATGTGTTCTCAAAGGCTGAAAAAGAAAAACATCTCTGAAAATTCCTTGGTACCAGCAATACAACTATCCACAAAATAAAATATGCAACTATATATTGATCTTGTAGTTTTGGTAGAATTAAATACTAACAATTAATATGTCTAGTAAGAACTATATAGATTATTATTGTATATTTTAGTATTATTTATTACAAAGGCAACAATAATAGGATTTATTTGTAATAAAATTGCATATCATTCTTGCTGTCCTGGATATGACATAAAACTACATCTAATGGTAAGGCTCCACTCTTGGAGCTTCGGGGAATGTGGCATACCCTTTCATTGCCATTACTCTCAGTTCCACCCTGACCCTGATTGGTAGTGCCTGTTAGGGTCCAGTTTAGGGGTCAAATAAAACTGTTGAATATTTTACTTGGTATTATTAATTTTGAAAACTTACAGCTGTGTGCAAATTATTTATCTCGGGTAGGAATACTTGATCAATAGAATTACTAATGATCGATATTAAATAGAAATACTTAAAACCATGAAAACAAATAAGCTGTAAAAATTAAGTTTTATACAAACTATTGGCTCACAAATCATATATATGAAAACTTAATTTGGCATTAAATAAACCACAAGGGTTAAGATGCCATTAAATACCAACCAACCAACCAATATTCTGTTCCTCTTGTTTTTCGTTTTTGTTTTTTTTTTTTTCGTTTCGTGGAATTTCTATCGGTCCTGCTATTAATAAATAATAATCTAAGGTAGGTTACTCTGTAAAAATTAGTTTATCTTGTATTGAATTACCTCCCTTCGTTCAGTCCGCTTAATTTTTTATTATTTGGTGATTGTTAATTTATTGTTTTTGTTGCGCATGCGTAACCTATATAAAATATTAAATAATGAATCTGTTTCTCTATAAACATTTCACTCACTTAGGTGATGAAATCGATCGATGTTGATTAATTTCACTTATTAAAAAGAAATTGATATCAACAAAAATCATTCAATGAATGAGGTGAAATATTGCGTAAGAGGTTTGCAGTAGGAAATACTGTTTACAGTCGCACCCTTTTCCAAAGAAATCAATAGCAATAGGTCCTTTCGTGTCCCACAAGGTTGTCAGCATGACCTTCTTTACTGACTGTTGTGCTTGCTACATTTTCCTTTACTAGAGAGTCAGTCTATTTCCACTTCATAGAGTGTCTTTTCTGCTAAAACATGCTTTTCTGTACACATCACATATTTTCCTGTAAATTTCACCTAGTTTGCACTTTTCAGACACAAAAAATTTGAAGACAGACCTCTTTTCAAGCCTGGAGTATTTTGTTTGGTTTGCCACCATTTTGAATAGTCTCAAAATGAATATTCTTAGTAGATTAAGATAATTTTTGATTTAAATAAATTCCAAACACTAGAGTTTATATTTATGAAAAAATGCCTAAGTTAAATATCATGTGTGTTTCATTGATCTTGCTCCCTCTCCACCCGGGGTTCATAATAACTTTTGCTATGAACAGGATGTAACACAAGTCCTAAATTTGAACAATTTGAAAATATTAAATTGAAATTTGTAATTCAATTTTTTAATGGTTAAAATCTTTGTTTTTGAAGTATATATTTAACCAAACCCTCCACCACAGGTAGGATATGACACAAGGTCCATTTCTAAGCAGAGTTAGGCTAGTTTGCATTCAAAGTTTTCCTTCTCTTGGACTAGTTGCCTAACCAAGTGGCTGGGGCTGTAGAATACACTGGCTGCATTTCTGCAGAGGGTTAAAATCAACCAACAAGGGTCCTGAATATGACACTACGCAATCTGATGGGAAGGCTCCAGCCTTGAAGATTTGTGGAATGCAGATTACCCCTTCATTGCCATTGCTCCCAAGTCCATTCTGAATTGGAATAGTAGCACATGATATGGTCCTATCTATGGGTCAAATAAAACCATTTGACCATTTAACTGTGTGTAAACAAATTACTGATATTTAATTGACTTGTTAGTGATCGATAGCAATACTTGGGACCATTTAACTTTGTTGACTTAGGTTTATGAATCCTATATATTCAATATATATGTATAAAGAGAATTTGGCATTAAATAACCTACAATGGTTGATATGCCATAAAACCCAACCAAACCAAATCATATATATTTAATATATATATATAAAGAGAATTTGGCATTAAATAACCTACAATGGTTGATATGCCATAAAACCCAACCAAACCAAATCCTATATATTTAATATATATGTATAAAGAGAATTTGGCATTAAATAACCTACAATGGTTGATATGCCATAAAACCCAACCAAACCAAATCCTATATATTTAATATATATGTATAAAGATGATTTGGCATTAAATAACCTACAATGGTTGATATGCCATCAAACCAAACCAAGCCTAAAGAACTTAGTCTACCCTACTATTTATTGATAGCTTGAAGGAGACCAGGATGATTCATACTTTTCTTTAGGGCATTTGTGGAAAGTGAAATGCATTTACTTCTCTAAGTAGTACCTAAATGATTTCCTACATTTTCCTCACAAAAGAAATGAGTAAAAACTTTATTTTTTGATAACAGTTATTATTATTACTTTTGAGTAGATTAAGAACTTTATTTAGGGGGTGTCCTCGTGGTGTAATGGTTAAAGCGATGGACTGCAGAATTGTAGTAAGTGAGTTCGTACTCCAGTCGCGCTATTACGTTCATTTTCAGGCAAATACCCATATATTAAATATATGATTTCTTAACACATTTTTAAATGAGGCTGAGCTCATTTTTTTCCCCACAGTTAAATGGTTTCACTTATTTTTATCTAATACAAATAATTCTATTTACTATTGATGATTTGTTGGCACACAGTTTAATGGTTTCAAGTATTGCTATGTATCACTAACAATTTAATTAAAAATCAGTCATTTGTTTACACACAGTTAAATGCTCAAACAGTTCTATTTCAAACAATTCAGTTTAGCATAGATACACAATTTAAATGTCAAACACTTCTATTTGACCCATAGATATGACCTTTTCTGGTGCTACCACTTAGGGGCAGAGTGGACCTGGGAGTGATAGCAATGAAGAGAAAATCCACATTCCTCACACCTCCAGCATTACTGGAGCCTCACCATCAGACTGTTTAGTGTCATATCCAGGACACTCATTGGGAGAGTCTTACCCCACCCTGTAGAGATGCAATCAATATATTCTGCAGCTCCAGCCGTCTGTGCCATTTGATTTTAATGTTAATAGTAGTTTAATTACTCGTTAAAATTCTTTTAAAATGGACAAAAATTGACATTTCAGGCATTGTATTTAAATTTTAAGATTGTTTTTCGTTTTTAAATATATATGTTTTTATTTGTTTATTAAATAAATTTCCTTTTTCTTTTCTTTATTTCTTTTCTAAAGAAATCTAATAACCTGGGATATTTTAGAATTCAGTATTTTTATAAAATAATTCATTTAGAATATAAATTTTTTGTTTCATGACAATATGTTTATATGCATTATTGGCAACACTGAGATATCGAGATCTTTTTCGTCACATTCAGGTCATTAATTCACATAGATTACCTCTCTGCTTTGAATGGGTTGTAAGTGAACGACACATCACAAATAGCCATCATACCCAATCGGTCATTTTGCTCGGTGTATAATATTTGGCAATTAGTCTACCTGATCCAGAGATTTTTGATCTCTTGTTATAATGACATTTATAATTGCTAACTTGTCAATTTACTCCCTGTTGACTCCCTATCCTTTTATTTACTACCAGGGATCTGTATGGACCACTTTGAAAAATCCTGGTCTAAACAATCTGAAAATAAAAAAAGTCAAGTGGCTGGGGCTGTAGAATACACTGACTGCATTTCTGCACAGGGTTAAAACCAACCAACAAGGGTCCTGCATATGACACTACACAATCAGCCTTGGAGATTTGGGGAATGCAGATTACTCCTTCATTGCCATTGCTCCCAGGTCCATTCTAATGGTTGATATGCACTAAAACCCAACCAAACTAAATCCTATATATTTAATATATATGTATAAAGTTTTGGCATTAAATAACCTATAAATGCTAACTTGTCAATTTACTCCCTGTTGACTCCCTATCCTTTTATTTACTACCAGGGATCTGTATGGACCACTTTGAAAAATCCTGGTCTAAACAATCTGAAAATCAAAAAAATATATATATAAAATTAGAAAAAGAACTAAAACAACAGGTAATTAAAGGAGCAATAAAAATATTGCTTATTTGGAACTCTTTTTATTGCACATTAACAAACCTAATTTTTCTTTGTCATGCGTCTCCCCTTTTGCTATTCTTTGTAAATATGAACTGCAGGAGGTGAATTTTTGAGGAAAATAATTTTCTGTTTTAATTTTTCAGAAAAAAGATAATGGAACACATTGAAGAATTCCATCAGGCACCCCCAAAGATAATCCAAGATAAGAATTATAAGAAGTACCGTATGGTTTTTCCTTCCCTCGGAACGACCCGGGATAAAATGCGTAGTAAGGGGTCAACTGAACGTCAGCGTCGACGCAGGCGGACCAGTGGCAATACCCGCAGCAGCAATGTGATCAACTTAGATGATTCGGAAGAATCTGATTTGGATTCAGAGTCGACGTCGGACTGGCGGCCGTCGTCAGATAGCGAAGACGAGCAGGAGGAGGAGGAGTGCGTTACTAGATACTGCTGCTGCCACTGCTCGATGAGGACTCATGATTTTGATCGATTCCGAAAGCATGTTGCCAAACATTCCAGAAGCGCGGAAGATCTGCAGTGCCCGACCTGTGTCTACCGAACGCGGGACGCCTATAAATTTCAACAGCACATACGACGTCACCCAAGCGAACACTTTTGCGGATACTGCAATTTCTCATCGATGCAGGAGTCATTTGTACAGCTTCATGTGCGAAGGGTGCACCCCAAGAAGCCAGTTCAAATCCACATCCGCAGTCAGACGATAGCTGCTGCCGCTGCTGCAAATAGCGGCCGGACTTTGGCCTCGCCATCAGCGACTTCAGCTAATTTTAACGTCAGGGTCATCTTGCAGGATTTTCTGGCAATGGATACTGTAGATTTTGAAACAATCTTGAAGACAAATGTTGTTCACAGTTTGGACCTTGAGAATATCATTCTTGAAGAAGATAAACTCCTGTCCGTTTTATGAGTGAAGGTTAAAAAAAAAAAAAAAAAATTTGAGCGAAAGAAAGATTGGTTTAAAAAAAAAAAAAAAAAAAAAAGCTTGTGTAAAAAAATGGAAAAAAAAAGAAAAAAGACTTTTTTATTTTATTTTATTTTATTTTTTTTTTATTTTTTTTTTTTTTATGGCTATAAACGATGAACAAAAGATGGAAAGAAAAAAAAAGCAACTAAACAAAAATACAATTTCCTTGTTTACAAGTCAGAATTTTTTAATTTTATTTTTTATTTCAGGAGAAAAAAAACTTTCTTGAATTTTTTTTTTTTTTTTTTTTTAATCTTCCCCCCCCTCCTCCAACCAAATCTATCTTTTCACATTCATTTTTGACAAAATGTAGGATTTAACAAAATTTTTTTTTTCTTTTTTTAGTTTTAGTCCAAATTATTTGATAATTCTGATTTTTTTTTTTTTTTTTTTTTTTTTATAAAAAAAACTTTTTTTAGCTATATATTTTTACTTTTTTTTTCCCTTTTTTAATTTTAGTGAATTTTCTAGAATAAATCTCTTCACTCTTAGTTTTTTTTCTCCCCATTCCCTCATCGAGGACACAAAAACAAAAAAAACTCACGGAAAGCTGTTTGCTATAAAAACCAGAGAAAAGAAAAAAAAACTTATTTTCTACTTAAGTACAAAAACTGAACGTATTTTCTACGAAATGTTGAAAGTACATTGTGACTTTTTGAGAAAATTTCTCATTTTTCGTGTTTTTAAAAATCAAAAAACTTAATAATTTTTTCCACCCCCTACCCCTCCAAAAAAAGAAAAAGCAAACTTAAGATTCAAAAACATGTCAGAAACATTGTACTTGAAAGAAAAAAAAAATTTTTTTTTTTTTTTTTTTTTTTTTTTTTTTTTCCTTCAAATTTTAAGTTCTGACATTTTTGTCTAAAACAAAAAAAAAATTCATTTAGTTTGACATTTTTATTTTTAATTTTTTTTAATTTTTTTTTTTTTTTTTTTTCCTTTAAATTTTTGTTACTATATAATCTAGAAAAAGAAGAGAAAAAAACAAACAAACAAACCAAGATAATGTCCAAAATTCTGTGCTGTCTTGTAAGTGTGGTATGGTTAAGACCCAAAATTGTTTCAGCTATAAATAATAATATTAGACATTGAAAATCATTTTTATTTCTTCCAGGTTCTTTTTTTTTTCTTTTTTTTTTTTCTTTTTGTCGTCAACTTTCTGACCCCACCAAAAAAAAAAATCACCTTTTTTTTTTTTCCTTTCTTTTTCAGCCCAGTATATGTTCATTTTTATCCCCCAAAAAGATGTCGTTAGATTACTTTAACCTGATCTTCAACATTTTACAAACTGTATGACATGACCAAGAATTCCTTCAATAAATTGTTAGAACCTAAAATATCCAACTATATAGTCAAGTCCTGCTTAAAATACATGTTTCAACTAGATGAATGAATTTAAGCAGCTGGCTGATTATTTAGATAGGTGAACTCTTAGGAACAACGCTTACTGTAGGTGACTCCTTTAAGATTGATATTTGACTCAGCAAGTTCTAGTCAAATCCTGCTTAATCTTGTGTTAGTCTAAAGTGTTATTGAAACATTGTTGGTCTGATGAGGTGTATAAAGACCACCCCCATGAAAAAATTCCTAGTCAGTCACTACACACCAACCTGAGTGAGATGTTACATTGCTGTTATGTCAGCTGGTTGTTCTATCTCACCAACCTGTGTTGTGTTCATTTGATGGCTAATGAAGAAAAAATGTAACTTCTTTTCTTGAGCAAATTGTTTATTCACTTCATGATGTCTTCTTCACGTACATTACCAACTCCATTTCAAAGTTGGGAATCAGCCAGAGCATAGATGAAAATGGATGTGGAGCCTTCAACTGCTCTCAGCTACGATTTGAATTCAACGATTTTAGTCACCTGACTTTAGTTCCTCTAATGAAAGCCAAGCTAATTACACCAAGTTGACCTTAAAAGTTTCACTTTGGGACAACTGTTTAAATCTTGATTTATCTACATCACCGTTCAAATAATAGATACAACTAATCTAATTCTTCAGTATATCTCTGCAGTCACTGATGAACAGATTGATTGCCTTGTAGCTGCTTGTTATTCGTCTAATACAATAAAATAAATTAGAAAAAAAAACCCACAAAATATAGAATCAGATAACATTTATTTGGAAAATATCCACAGGATACTCAATTATATGATTTTTTTTTATATCTCTGGTGATAATCAATATGAAAAAAATAACATAAGATTCAATATTTGTTACAATATAATATAGATACTTGAACTAAAACTATATTTATTAATTGAAATGATAATTACTCAAAATTTATTAGCATAAATCTATGTTGTCTTTTTTATGTAATGCACACAAAAAAAAAGGAAAGAACGACTTGTATATTTCACTGCAGCTGAGTCAGGATTTATGTCATTCTGTGCTCAGTGCTCTTGCTGAGTCATGACTTGTGTCACTCTGTGCTCAGTGCTCTTGCTCAGTCATGTCTTATGTCACTCAGTGCTCTTTCTGAATCAGGACTCGTGTCACTCTGTGCTCAGTGCTCTCGCTGAGTCATGCCTTATGTCACTCAGTGCTCTTTCTGAGTCAGGACTCGTGTCACTCTGTGCTCAGTACTCTTTCTGAGCCAGGACTCGTGTCACTCTGTGCACAGTGCTCTTTCTGAGTCAGGACTCATGTCACTCAGTGCTCTTGCTGAGTCAGGACATGTCACTCTGTGCTCAGTGCTTTTGCTTAGTCAGGAGAGTACTGGGAAGGAGAAAAATAATCAGGTTTCCAGCTAAGGATTAGGAGCATTTTTTAAAAAATGTGGGGGTACCAAAACACTCCAGGGGACTAACACAAGGTTAAAGCACTTGTTCTGACTAGATTACTGAACTTAAGCAGCCTTCTCATTATTTAGATTGGTGACCAATTAGGAACAGCACTTACTGTAAGCAATTCCCATGGTGTACTAGTTAACAAGCTAATCTAGCAGATGATAACTGCTGTATTCAATTCTTACTGGGTGCTCCATGCTACTGGCCTTGTGCCAAAGTAAGCTTTAGTAAATGACCACATCCAGTAGTAGTATCATCTGGTCTAAGAATTCCTTATAGGAGCAACAGACTTATCAACTGCAATGAAAGGAATCAAACTCGGTACCCTCTGTGAAATTCCATAAATGCATTTATCTCCATATTGGAGAGTAAGATCCAAATAATCCAATCTTGATGACGGATTCTGTTTTCGTTTTTCTTCTCTCTTAATTGCAGTGAATTCACAAAATATATGTTTAAAAAAATGTAAATGAAACACTAATCTGAATTTTTGTTGGGATATTTTCTAAATTTCATGTCATACACTAAGGTGAGTCAAAAGTTTTGCAATATTATAGTAACATGAGGTACTTTTGCTATGGTTGTGAAGATGATGAACCACAATGGACTAGGAGATCCTAGCTTGCCTGATACTCTCTGTATATTACTTACCCAATTTGCCTCTATGGCTTGGAGCATGACTTCAGAATTCACAGTTTTAAGCTTTCTGGTACTTGCCTGATGGTCAAGGTTCTTGTTGCAACCCGAGCAGAATTTCTTGAACCGTCTGGTTACTGTACTGGGTGATCATCTTTGTCTTTTGCACCACAAATGTTTTTTGGATGCTTCCATGGCATTTTGGCCCAGTTTTGAACTTGTCAAGTATAAGCTCCTGAATTAGATTACGTTACATGTTCATCTGTATGGCTTTCAAACAATACACTAGGTAAAGCACTGCGCATGTCAGTGCACGAACTACCACAATACTACCAACCACGACTCAGACTGCTGCTAAACTAGAACATTTGAAAATATTTCAAAACTTTTGACTCACTCTAGTAGTTAGACTGTTTTCCTCATCTATATTTTTCATCTTTTTATCTTTAGGCTGTTTACCTTTCAGCCTTCTTTCAGCCTTCTTTCAGCCTTCTTTTGTTCTTTAGTAAGCTCCCCACCCCACCCTACCCTGGATAATGGTTACCATCATAAACTGACTTGACATACTAAGTTCAGATCCTGTTTTAGACTTTATAAATCTGTCTTTTCTCTCAGAAGAATGACTGACCGGAATTTCATCTGTATATATTAAATTTGTTTTTTTGGCATATTTACTTTTGTGGGTTATCTAATGCAAAAAAAAAAGCCAACTTGTAGAAGAACATCTGTGATACTATTTAACCCATACATTGGGGGGGGGATAAGGGGGTAATACCCTTTCACAAGGGTGTTAGTTCAAAAGTGAGTGTAATAACGCTCTTTCTTACTTTGAGGCCACAGTCTGGCTATCTCAAAGGAACTCTCCTTCATCTGAATGTGGATATTGTATTTATATTGTATAGATTCTGTGCAGAGATTCTTTCACTCTGTTTTTTTTTTTAAATTGATATGACAAGATAAATAAAATGGCAGATGCCCAACGAGGCATAAAAAAAAAAACAAATAATGATATTGATAAGTAATAGTTTTACTAGACCAAATAAAATAAATAATGAAATGCTCTCTCTGTCCAAAAATGATTGTTACAGTTAACATGTAAATTTCATACCCAGTGTAACAAATATTAAGAGTTCTCATAGTGTAGTGGCTAAAGTCCTGGACTGCAACCTCAAAGTAAGCGAGTTCCAACTCCAGTCGTGCTATTACATTCACTTTCAGACTATAATAACCTTGGGAAAGGCATGAATCCCCTTATCCCTCTATGTTAGACTGCAGCCTCAAAGTAAGCAAGTTCAAACTCCAGTCATGCTATTACATTCACTTTCAGACTATAATAACCTTGGGCGAGGTATGAACCTCCTTATCCCTCTCGGCTAAATAATGTCACTGCTGTTTTTCTCCAAGGATGGCTTTGACTTTATATAACCCACAAAGGCTGATATGCCATTAAACAAAGAAACCAAACCTGACACAAGAGAATTGAACTCACTTTAAGTTGTCTGTTAGGCTCGTTTGCTAACCATTGCACCATGCAAGATGACAGAACTAGTAATAAATACATATGTACATTTTGACTCTATTTTGTAGTGGTGGTGGTGGTGGTGGAAGGAGGTATGGATTTTAGTTTTTGTCGTCACTAGCAGAAATGAATGCCTTTTACATCTTTGGATATTTATGATTTCTAATTATCATTTGTGTTACAGACATTAATAAATACATTCATTATTTAACAACGGTAACACGTCCTTTATATGCCTCTGAGGAAAAGAAAAAAAAAACTTGCTACTTGTCCAGAATAGCTCTCAACTTTGAAAATTTCTCTTATTTTCTTCAGTAATGGACAAAAAGATATTTATATATATGTATATAAATACGAATTAAGTCTACGAAGAGACTTCAAAGGAACAATCCATAGAGAATAAATATTGTTAAGTACAGTGCTCATTGCACGGCTATTATTATATAAGAATATAGACATATATAAAAAAGAAAACTCATATGCAGAGCAAATATATTGATATTATCAGGTAAAATTCAACAGATATGATCCATTATAAATTTATTTCAACAATCTTTTGATTAAAAGATTGTTTCATCAGATGGTATACAAGATTTCAGTTGTTACTGTTACACCATAATGAATTTCCTGGTGTAATGGTAAAAACTTCATCAAATCTTTTATACCGTATGATGAAACTATCTTTTCATCAAAAGATTGTTGAAATAAATTTATAACGGATCATATATGTTGGGTTTTATCTGATATTAATAATGTGTGTGTGTATATTATGTATGTATGTATGTATGTGTGTGTGTATAGTATGTATGTGTGTGTGTGTAGTATGTATGTATGTGTGTATATTATGTATGTGTGTGTGTATATGTTATGTATTTGTGTGTGTGTGTGTGTGTGTATATATATATATATATATATATATATATATATATATATAAAAGAAAACGGAAGGAAAAATACATATAGATGGATGAGAAAATTTATCAATAAATATCAAGATCCACCAACACATTTTAACCAATATTAAATTCAAAAAATTTCAGGTAGAAGGTATTTTAGATCATTTTCAGGGTGGGAATTGTGAATTCAAAATAACGGTTTGAACAATACAGAAAAATATTTGGAAAAGATTCAGTCATGAAACTTTTTTCTTTTTTTTTTTTTTTTTTTTTAAGTTAAGGAGAAACACAATCTCTATAAAAAGTTGATAGAAAATGAAAGAAATAAGAGGGGAAAAAAAGGAACGGTCAAAAGAAATAGCATAAAGAAAATGAGAAATATTGTGAACAGATGGAGTCACTGTATCTAGTTTGAAGGCAGATAGAAATATCTATTTAATTATCAATGTTTGTGTAACTTGAAATCTTTCAGCATTATTTTGGCTAGATAAGGTGATATTTTATAAAATCCTGGTCTCTGTTGTATTGTAATGTGAAATAGCAGTTGATTCTATAATTCTACATGTGCTTTTATTATGAATGAATGTGATGTTGTTTGAATGTTGGAAGTCAAATGTACGGTTTGTTGAGATGTTATGAATAACTAAAACGTTGGAAAAATTACCTGATTTAAAGTCTCTTCTGTGTTCATTAATTCGTTTCGGTAAATCTCTATTTGTTTCTCCTATATAAGATCTTGGTCAGTCCTGGCAGCAAATTCTATATATACCTGCGTTGGAATAAGATTTTCTTTTATTGTTTCTTAATTGTTTTATTATTTTGGTAGAACCAGTGACCATCTTTATACCTAAAGATACCTAAATGTTTTTTTTTTTTTTTTTTTTTTTTTTTTTTTGAATAATCGAGATTATGCGATTCTTAAGTAGAAGTATATATATGTTTTTTACTGTGGTGTTGGAATTTGATTTTAGTTGGGAATCTTTAGTCACCTTTCCTTTCCTTTTCGCTATTTCTTTTTCCTTCCTCTTCCCCTCCTTTTTCTTTCTTTCTTTCTTTCTTTCTCTTATTTCTTATTTCTTTCATTCTCTACCACTACAAACTCCAACATTTTTTGAAAATTTACATTTCATGACATAATCTTTTTTTTTTTTTTAATATTTTTCGAAATCATGCAAACCTTTATTTTAAATTCACAATTCTCATCCTGAAGATGATCTAAAATAACTTTTACCTGAAATTTATGTAATTTCATATCTTAGATAATTTCATTCATTCTTAGATAATTTTCTAATGCATTTATATGTATTTTTCGTTTCATTTTCTTATTTTTACAACATATCTGTCTAATTAAACTTCATATCTTACTCAAATATATATATATATATATATATATATATATATATATATAGTTTAATCAGATGGAAACTCAAACCTGGTTAAGTTGTCATTATAAATTTATTTCAGTGGAGAACATTACTATACTCTCCGTCGAGACAGAGAGTATAGTAATGTTCTCTGCCGAAATAATAAAGGAAGTGCCCGTGGTGTAATGGTTATCGTCATAGGAAATGGACACAACGACACAAGTTCAAATCCTGGACGAGACTGATTGCATTTCACACAGCACTTGGGAAAGGTATGAATCCAATTATTCTCCCTCCAGCTATGGGTAAATAGTAGGACAGACTGGTTTCTTCAGCCATAGTGAGGCAACTAGTCTAGGAGAAGGAAAACTCTGAATTCAAACCTGTTAAACTCTACTTAAAAAATTGACCTTGTGTCATATCCTGCCCAAGCAGAGGGGTTGGTAAATATGATAATGGCAACTTAACCAGGTTTGAGTTTCCATCTGATTACACTATATACACTCTGAATGTGAATTTTGTTACATCACTTATTCCCTTGCTGGTATATAACAATAGCCACACATCGAGCACTCACATAGATTTATATGATATTCCTCATATATTCTATAAAAGAATAATCCACACCCACTGTCTTCGGACGCTGACTGGATATTATATATATATATATATATATATATAAAATACTTACATTCCCCATCCAGATAAGAGCAACTTCCAGTCTTTTACTTTATTTTTAGTCAACAGAACTACATCTTCATTTCGCTACAATTTGGTTATTGGCCATATTTCTTTAATATTTCCTTTTTTCTTTTTTTTCTGAACAGTTATCTTTTAACTTGCAAAAATTATAAATCCGCCATCAATTGACAACTTCTGAGTAGTTGGTGATTAAGAAGTCTAAAGAAATATGGCTAATGGCTGAATTGTAGCTGATTGAAGATTTTTTGAGGCTTAACTGTTCATTAAGAAAAAAAGAATTGGCTAAAATTTACTCCTGTCTGCATAGTAAATCTAAGTATTAGATTTCTCTATAATTTTTTTGTACGTTACTGCAGAAATTATTCCTTTTTTTATGCTATTCTGGACAAGTATGAAGATGGCCATCAATTTTATTAAGAATTATTTTACTTTCATGAATATTTTTCAAATTTAATAAAGTTCTGGTAAGTGTTCTGTAAGAGTAAAAAAATAAAACAAAGAACTGCTTCAGTATGGAGGTTAGTTTTAAAAAAACTACTTATATTAAACGGACACAATCGTCAAGACATTTGCTACCGGATCTTCTTTGAGGTTCCAAGAGAAAGTATTATTTAGATGAGGGACCACAGCCTTTTTAACCTGAGGACCACAAAGCTCAAATCAAGAGGGCCCAACTCCACGATCTTAAAAGGACAGAAAAAAACTAGCTAAATTAACAAGGTAACAATCTATTTATTAGTGAGATGCGATGTTGTTGGCAATCACAAAAATGATATTATATCAGAATTAATTGAAGAGATCGACATTTGATGATTTGGCAGTTGCGAATGCAGTGTGCTGTTGGCCAAGGATGTGGCCAAGGATGTGGCAAGTAAGAAACTTGGACTTTAAATCGTCTGAACACTGAAGATTGATGTGTTCCATCTGCAGTTTGAATGTTATTTCTTCAGAATCCACACCAAAAAAACAAAGAGGAAAATTAAGTGTCAGGTTGTATGGTTGGGCTTTGTTGGCCACATGTGGCCTCCTGGTTTAAGTTACATGACCTTTTGTGAAAATAGCAAAGAAAGTTTCAAGCCCAGATAAAATTCCAAATTTTGCAAGGTAGGCAGGCAGACCACACATTAAGTATACAAACAATCCCTTTTCATAGTAAAAATAAATTGAGTCCCATCTGCAGCCTTAATGGTATTTCTTCAATCAAAAGGTGAAGAGAAAATTTTGAAAGTGGTGTGTAAAGCCACATGGATGGGCTTTGAGGGCCTCATATGGCCCACGAGTTGGGTCACTTAACATCAGATAATATCCTTATCTTTCATAATTTTGTCCTATCTCTTAGTATCAGTCTCCTGTTCACAAGAAGATTTTTCACACAGTATTAAGGGATTTATTTTCACTGAAAAAAGAGCCAAGTGATTTTAATTCTTTTAGAATATTGATAGGATTTGGCAATCTTCCTTCACAGTTGCTTATTCTCACCGGCTAAATGCATCAACCCCACATTTTGTAGATTCTTTGAAGACAAGAAAAATCAGTCGTGTCACAAGTTTTGTTCAAAACCATCGAAGCCGAAAGGCATTCACAAGTATGTTTACCATCCGAGAAAATGAACACAGACATTCAAGTTTCAATCAAACAAAGCAGAATTTCATACCTTTCCCAAGGTATGAAATTTCATACCTTGGGAAAGGTATGAAATCTTCCAGCTATGTTGGGTAGATTTGACTCTGGGATGGCAACCAGCCTTGTGACCTGCTATATGTTGCTTTGTGTGAGTTGTCTTGGGTGCAAGTTGCTTTGGGTGCTTTGCCTTGGACGCTACTATATATTGCTTTATGTATGAGTTGCTTTGGGTGCAAGTTGCCCTGGGTGCTGCTATGTGGTAATTTGCCTTGGACGCTAGTATATGTTGCTTTATGTGCAAGTTGCCTTGGGTGCTGCAAGTTGCCTTGGGTGCTGCTATGTGGTAATTTGCCTGGGACGCTAGTATATGTTGCTTTACGTGCAAGTTGCCTTGGGTGCTGCAAGTTGCCTTGGGTGCTGCTATGTGGTAATTTGCCTTGGACGCTAGTATATGTTGCTTTATTTGCAAGTTGCCTTGGGTGCAAGTAGCCTTGGGTGAGTTGCTTTGGGTGCTTTTAAATAGTGAGTTGCTTTTAATGCTGTTATATGATGTTATAGCCTTGGACGCTACTATATGTTACTTTATGTGTGAGTTGCCTTGGGTGCTATTAAATAGTTTCCGTAAATGCTGCTTTTTGTGTGAGTTGCCTTGGGTGCTTTTTAAATAGTTGCCTTGGGTGCTGCTATGTGGTAATTTTCCTTGGACGCTAGTATATGTTGCTTTACGTGCAAGTTGCCTTGGGTGCTGCAAGTTGCCTTGGGTGCTGCTATGTGGTAATTTGCCTTGGACGCTAGTATATGTTGCTTTATGTGTGAGTTGCCTTGGGTGCAAGTTGCCTAGGGTGCTTTGGATGCTGTTATATGATTTGCCTTGGACGCTACTATATGTTACTTTATGAGTTGTCTTGGGTGCTATTAAATAGTGAGTTGCCTTGGGTGCTTTTAAATAGTTGCCTTGGGTGCTGCTATGTGGTAATTTGCCTGGGACGCTAGTATATGTTGCTTTACGTGCAAGTTGCCTTGGGTGCTGCAAGTTGCCTTGGGTGCTGCTATGTGGTAATTTGCCTTGGACGCTAGTATATGTTGCTTTACGTGCAAGTTGCTTTGGGGGCTGCAAGTTGCCTTGGGTGAGTTGCTTTGGGTGCTTTTAAATAGTGAGTTGCCTTTAATGCTGTTATATGATGTTATAGCCTTGGACTCTACTATATGTTACTTTATGTGCGAGTTGCCTTGGGTGCTAATAAATAGTTTCCGTGAATGCTGCTTTTTGTGTGAGTTGCCTTGGGTGCTTTTAAATAGTTGCCTTGGGTGCTGCTATGTGGTAATTTGCCTTGGACGCTAGTATATGTTGCTTTATGTGCAAGTTGCCTTGGGTGCTGCAAGTTGCCTTGGGTGCTGCTATGTGGTAATTTGCCTTGGACGCTAGTATATGTTGCTTTATGTGTGAGTTGCCTTGGGTGTAAGTTGCCTAGGGTGCTTTGGATGCTGTTATATGATTTGCCTTGGACGCTACTATATGTTACTTTATGAGTTGTCTTGGGTGCTATTAAATAGTGAGTTGCCTTGGGTGCTTTTAAATAGTTGCCTTGGGTGCTGCTATGTAGTAATTTGCCTTAGACGCTAGTATATGTTGCTTCATGTGCAAGTTGCCTTGGGTGCAAGTAGCCTTGGGTGAGTTGCTTTGGGTGCTTTTAAATAGTGAGTTGCTTTTAATGCTGTTATATGATGTTATAGCCTTGGACGCTACTATATGTTACTTTATGTGCAAGTTGCCTTGGGTGCTGCAAGTTGCCTTGGGTGCTGCTATGTGGTAATTTGCCTTGGACGCTACTATATGTTGTTTTATGTGTAAGTTACCTTTGGATGCTTTTAAATAGTTGCCTTGACTGCTATTAAAATAGTTTAAAATAGGGTGCTTTTAAATAGTGAGTTGCCTTGGCAATTAAATAGTGAGTGGGTGCTTTTAAATAGTGAGTTGCCTTGGCAATTAAATAGTTTCCGTGGATGCTGCTTTTTGTGTGAGTTGCCTTGGGTGCAAGTTGCCTTGGTGCTGCTATGTGGTAATTAAATATTAAATAGTTTAAAGATTAAATTGTTTCCGTGGATGTGCTATATGTTGCTTTTTGTGTGAGGTGCAAGTTGCCATGGCTGCCATGAGTTGCTTTGGGTTCAAGTTGCTTTTAAATAGGGTGTTGCTTTATGATGATTTGCCTTGGACGCTACTATTTGTTGCTTTGTGTGAGTTGCCTTGGGTGCAAGTTTTCTTGGCCGCTTTTAAATCGTGAGTTGATTTGGGTGCGTTGCCTTTGGCTGCTTTAAAATGGTTACCTTGGGTGCTGCTATGTGGCGATTTGCCTTGGACGCTACTATGTGTTGCTTTATGTGCGAGTTGCGTTGGGTGCAAGTCGCCTTGGCTGCTTTTGAATAGTGAGTTGATTTGGGTGCTGCTATATGATGATGTGCCTTGGATGTTGCTTTATGGGTACTTTCTAATGGCAAGTTGCCTTGGCTGCTGTTGGCTTAGGTGCAAGCTGATTTGCCTTGAATACTCCTATATAGTGTTACTTTGGGTGTTCTTACATTGTGAGTTGTATTGAGTGTTTTTTAAATGTTAAGTTGCCTTGGGTGTAAATTGCCTTATATGGAAGTTTCCTAGGGATGAGTTGCCTTGGGTGCTCATATATAGTGAGTTTGACTAGGGTAAAAATTGCATTAGTGTACTTTTTATAGTGAATTAACCTGGGTGCAAGTGTCTTAAGATTGTAGCTTTTAAATGGTGAGTTGCCTTGGATGCAAGCTGCTTTGGACGCAAGTTTGATTGCTTTTAATTGGTGAGTTGCTTTGGGTGCATGTTGCCTTGGGTACACATATGCAAGTTTCGTGGGTAAGAGTTGTCTTGGGTGCTCTTATGAGTTGCCTTGGGTGTTATACTGCATGTTCACTTGGGTAAGAATTGCTTGAGTAAGGTGTTTTGGATCTGAGTTGCCTTGGGTGCTGCTATTTGGCATAACTTGAGTGCAGGTTTCAAGAAAATGGCAAGTTTGCCTACGGTGCTTTTAAATCAGGAATTGCCTTGGGTGCAACTAGTGAGTTGCTCTGTGAGAAACCTGGGTGCAAGTGTACTAAGATGAGTACTCTTAAATGGGGAGTTCCAAGACATATATGGTGTGTTTCAAAGAAACCCAAATTGCCTTGAGTTCTACTATATGGCATGTTACCTTGGGTGTGAATCACATTGGGTGTTGCTACACACATTACTCAATAATTCCCTGGCCTAACTAATAAAACAACAACTTTTAGGCAAAATTCGTCTTTATTCATCAATATAGTCTCTTTCTAGGGTGATACACTGATTCTAATACTTCTCTAACAATTCGATGCCTTTTTGTAGAACGATTTGACTGGCCTCAAAATATGCCTCAGTTTCTGATATCACTTCTACATTGGAGCTAAATCTCTTTCCTTGTAGCATTCTTTTGAGGTCTGCTAACAGCCAGTAGTCACTGGGGGCTAGATCTGGCGAATAGGGTTGGTGCAGTAGCAATTCATCTAATTTTGCGATCATCTTATGACACGGTGCATTGTCTTGGTGAAAGAACACCTTTTTCTTCCTCATTTGTGGCTGTTTTTTTTTGGTGATTTCTTCCTTCAAATGCACCAATAATGCTATATAATATTCGCTATTGATGGTTCTTCCTTTCTCAAAGTAATCAATGAACAAAATACCTGTGCGTCTTTGGTTATTTTGGACGTCTTTCACCTGCTGCTGTCCACTGATTCGACTCTGGAGTGAAGTGGTGGATCCAAGTAACTATTCTTAATACAAATAATTTGCAAACAGTTAAATGGTTTCAAGTAACTAATAATAATAATAATCCTTAGTAAACAATTAGAGCTTCAAGTAACTATTTTTAATACAAATAATTTGCACACAGTTAAATGGTTTCAAGTGACTAATAATAATAATCCTTAGTAAACAATTAGAGCTTCAAGTAACTATTTTTAATACAAATAATTTGCACACAGTTAAATGGTTTCAAGTGACTAATAATAATAATCCTTAGTAAACAATAAGAGCTTCAAGTAACTATTTTTAATACAAATAATTTGCACACAGTTAAATGATTTCAAGTAACTAAAAACAATAATCCTTAGTAAACAATTAGAGCTTCAAGTAACTATTTTTAATACAAATAATTTGCACACAGTTAAATGATTTCAAGTAACTAATAATAATAATCCTTAGTAAACAATAAGAGCTTCAAGTAACTATTCTTAATACAAAAAATTTGTACACAGTTAAATGGTTTCAAGTAACTAATAATAATAATAATCCTTAGTAAACAATTAGAGCTTCAAGTAACTATTCTTAATACAAATAATTGATAGTTATATGGTATCAAGTATTCCTATATAATACTAATAATTTTTAACAGATTTATTTGGCCAATAGATGGGACCCTAAAATGTACTACTACTCCGGGTCAGGTGGACCTGGGAGTAATGAAATTGTACTGTACATGTGCGTTTCTGTTTGTCTTGAAGGAAATGCAATGATTGATTTTAACTGCATGTCAGCCCATCAAGGGTTATTTCATGCCTTGAGGTTAGGGAATTGTGTTCATTGTACACTTATGTTTACATTGCTTTTTTGCACAAATTATTTGCGCATAGTTGTATGGTTTCAAATATTTTTATCGAATACAACAACTTATCAAACAGATTTATTTAACCGGTATATGAGACCCTAATAGTTATTATCACTCCGATTCAGAGTGGCCCTGGGAGTAATGACAATAAAAGGAACCTCTACATTCCCTAGAACTGGAGCCTCACCATCAGATGCAGTTTAATATCTTACCCAGGAAACCCTCAACCGGCTCATTGGTCTAGTGGGTAGAGTGTTCGCTAATGGTCCGGGAGACCTGGGTTCAATGTCTGGTCGCGTCATAACAAAGACTTTAGAAATGGTACTTGATACCTCCTTGCTTAACACTCAGCAATATAAAGCACGTATCAAGGGTAAAGTGGAGCAATCCAGGGAAAGGAGTGGCGCCCTTCCCTACACCTTGGTGTAGTAGCTATCGAAAAGGGAGCCTTCAGGTCACCCTCGACTACGGTTGCCAATTTTACTTTTTTCCTCTACAAGGGATATAATCAGCATATTTTAATTTCTGCTTGCAGGGCAGTTTTATAATACTTGTTTGCACATAGTTATATGGTTTCAAGTATTCCTATTCAATACTAATAATTCATAAACAGATTTAAATTTAAAATGACGCATTACCAATTAAAAGCTAAGTAATTTTCAATAATTTTAAACGAAGAATCTCTTTCAATTTCTTCAAAATTATTTTTCCATCGTCCTGTACCCTAGCCATGATACAACTATGTGTGAAATGGACATATATATATATATATATATATATATATAACATATATATATGACAGAGATCATAGGAATCTCGAAATTCGAAAAACACGTAACGACTTCTCAGTTCAGGTACGAAACTTTTTATTACCTTTGAGTTTAAAGGTTTTTCGACATAAGGAGAGAGAGGCGCAATCTTTCTATTCTGGCGGTTTTATCTCCCCCCACTCCAACACGTGTGGCACCCGCCACAAAGGTCTCCGCGAGCAAGCGAAAACCAACCGTCTTCCCCCGAGGCAGGTCTCATTTCAAAATCTCCCAAAATCCTCCGCGCGCTTCTGGTGCGTGACGTCATTCGCACTCGCTAGCCTCCGTTTCCCAACTGGGCTATTGGGACATCTCTGAGTGACACATCCGCTCCGCTCTGCGCACGCGCGTAAACACCTGTGTTAATGTAAGTAACTAAGTAACCCATTCACTCAGCCGAAAGGTTCTCGGCCTAACTAAACCCAAAGGCATGAAACCGAAATCCCTCGGCCATTATATTACAGTCCTCTTATTTCATCAATTTGGTTGGGTTGAATTTTATGACATATCAACCATTGTGGGATAATTAATACCAAATCTTGTTTTACACACACACATATATATATATATATATATATGATTTGTAGTCATTTTTTAGATAGATTTTTAAACCAGCCTGAGCTCATTTTTTTGTACGCAGTTAAATGATTTCAAGTATTTCTATCCGTTGTAATCAAACGAAAGATTACAGAATGAGAAATAACCAAAACGGAGGTTTGAAAGGAAATGGAAACCTTTATAACATTAAACAAATACAATACTCGTCAACAGACATGAAGAAAGGTATCCACTGCTAGTGGTGACGACTTAGCAAAATCACTCCCGCTGTTCTCACAATAGTGTCCAATGTATTAATGAGGAATGGGACTTATCCATTAATGTTCACAGGTAGGGTATATACCACTAGCACGAATATTTCTATTTATTGTTAATCATTTGTTAGCACACAGTTAAATGGTGCCCGTGATGTAATGGACACGCCAACACGAGTTCAAATCCTGGACGAGACTGATTGCATTTCACATAGCACTAATACCCTTGGGAAAGGTATGAATCCAATTATTCTCCCTCCAGCTATGGGTAAATAGTAAGGCAGACTAGGTTCTTCAGTCTTGGTGAGGCAACTAGTCTAGGAGAATGAAAACTCTGAATTCAAACCTGTTAAACTCTGCTTAAAAATTGACCTTGTGTCATATCCTGCCCGAGCGGAGGGGTTGGGTAAATATGGTTAAATGGTTTCAAGTATTGTTATATAATAGTAACAATTTAACATCAGTCATTTGTTAGCACACGTTTCAATGGATATACATAAAGGATTTATTACTTTTTCGTTTACGCACAGGTAAATGGTTTCAAGTATTGCTATGTATCATTAACAATTCAATTAAACATCAGTCATTTGTTTACACACAGTTAAATGATCAAACAGTTTTATTTCAAATTCAATTTAGCATTAAACATTTGTTTGCGTACTGTTTAAATGTCAAACAGTTCTATTTGACCCATAGATAGGATCCTATCAGGTGCTACCAATCCGGGCAATAGTGGACCTGGGAGTGATGGCAGTGAGCCTTACCATCAGATTGTTTAGTGTCATGTCAGGAAATTCGTTGGGAGAGTCTTACCACTCAAGATGTTCAGTCGGTGTATTCTACAGTTCCAGTCGACTGGGCTAATATCCCCAAGATACATTTGTCCACGAGGTGAGGTAAACAAAGGCTCTATCCTCAAAGAACTTTTTCTAGCATTCCCACACAATTGATAATTACCTAAATACACTCTTCAGTCTCTAAGATGCAATGCATAATCCTAAAATATTTGGGCCCTTTTTTTTTCAGAACACTGAACAAAAAGGTTTATTACCTCCTTAAAATCAATTCCATACTTATATATACAATATTACCCAGACTTGTTTCTAAAGCTCCGTCTCAAAGTATGTTAAGGGGTGTCCTCATGGTGTAATGGTTAAAGCGTTGGACTGCGGAATCGTAGTAAGCGAGTTCGAATTCCAGTCGCGCTATTACGTTCACTTTCGAGCAAATACCCTTGGGAAAGGTATGAACCTCCTTATCCTCCCAGCTATGGGTTAAATAGTACCACTAATGTTCTTCTAGGAGATTGGCTTTAGCATTAAATAACCTACAAAGGTTGATATGCCATTAAACAAAGAAACAAAACAAAACCAAACTAAAGTATGTTAAAAAGTGTGTTTTGTTTGGTTTGGTGCCTTTGTTTAATGGCATATCAATCCTTCATGGGTTATTTTGCGATGTAACCACCTTGCCTACCACATGTGCATTTAGGCCAATATGCATAATGCATTCTTGGTGTTTTTTGTTGCACTTTTGCGGATTCTGCTATATTGCGATGTCAGGGATCCCTCACTGGCATAAGCGCGGGAGACGGTAGGGTCATAAGGACAAAGAAAAGACGACACCAGGGTTGAGAGACTGGACTTTCCTACGGATGGGAATGGGATTGTCACTTCGGAAACTTTCTCTAGGTTGCCCCCACCCCCCACCCCGCCCGCTAACAACTACCCTCCGCGTCTAACTCGGCTCTCACTAGTCACTTCCAACTCACTTTTCTCCCTCATGCTAACACCAGTGGCTCTGAATTTAGAATGGATCTGACTTTCCAACACCCCAGAATGTGGCACAAGGCTATTTTATGGTGGGGACCCGGCAGGTGCAAAAATACTTGGTTCAGTTGGCATTCCCTTAGGGGTGCGCTTCTGACTATCGCTGCCTTTCACCAGACAGGATTTGACACGAGGTCTTTTTTATAGTGAGGGTTTTAGGAAAAGGAAACTCGAGTTCGAGCCGAAACTGATGCCCTGCTGGACTGTGTTGGTCATAGGTTCACTTAGTGCAATGTGAGCCAGAAGACCCTGTAGCAACTTTGACTCACTGAGTGCAAAGTGACTTTGGCACGAATGTCTGCTCATAGCTTGAACTAGACCTAGGTCAAATGCTATGATTTCATCGCCCCCCCCCCACCCCGGAGGGTGGCCCGGGAACTATTCGGTCTCGAATCTATCATTAAACTAGAAGCTCCATCCGGCACGAGTGCCCGGCGACGGCTTCTGACACCAAGCAATAAATCCAACTCTGCAAATCAACTAAAGCCTCGAGGACGGGCTCTTAGGATCAAGTGTTTAATAGCACCAAATCATTCGACATGATTACTAGGTGGCGTGTTTGGAAACAAGTGAGTTGGCCTGGGACTTCTCGTCGACTAGGAATGGAATCGGGTCTTATAGTTGTTCAGGGATGGTTAAACCTTCCAGTACTTTCAAGATTATTCCACCCCACGGGAAGGGCTTGGTCATTTCCCGTTACTTTGTTCTCCTCTTCGCGAGTAGCCTTAAGGTCCTTCATAGTTGCGAGGTCACTTCGTTCAAGCCCAGGTTGACCAACTGATAGTGGGTGGTTGAATTATTTCCTCTTCCCTCATCTTGTCACATATTTAAAAAATGCACCTACATACACACATCTACATATTCACACACACATATACATATGCATACATACACACATGTATATACATTTGGCCAGTCAGCTGGGTCTGTGAAATACGCCAACTGCTTCTCTGCATTGGGGGAAGACACCCTCAACGAGTGTCCTGGTATGACTAAACAATATGATGGTGAGGTTCCAGCGTTGCTGGAGCTTTGAGGAATGCGAAGTAGTTCTTTATTGCCATTGCTCCCAGGTTCACTCTGACCCGGAGTGGTAGCACCTAATAGAGTCATATCTATAGGTCAAATACAACTAAACTGTGTACTTATGCTAAACTGAATTGCTTCAAAATGGAACTGTTTTTGTATGCTAAACTGAATTGTTCAAAATAGAGCTGTTTTTGACATTGACACAGTACTTACGCTAAACTGAATTGTTTGAAATAGAATTGTTTTGATAAAAACTATAGTTATACAAAACTGAATTGTTTGAATTAGAACTGACTAAACTGAAGAGCTTGAAATAGAAATGTTTATGACAATTAAACTATGTACTGATGCTAAACTGAATTGCTTGTAATAGAACTGTTTATTTGTATAAAGATGGATTTGGCATTATGTAACTTACATTGTTTGAGTTTTATGGCATGTCATCCAAACAACCATATTCACACAAACACATCTATACCAACGGTCGACTCACAACTCTCAACATCCATACAAACACGCGTATTTATAACTTCACCAAATGTCCGTAGTGTCACAATTTAATGCCAAAACCATCCTTCTATGTATTTACCAACCCCTCCAACTTTTTAAAGTGGAGTTTAACAGGTTTAAATTCGGAATTTTCCTTCTCCTACACTGGTTGCCATACAAAGAACACGGTATATCCTACTATTTATTCATAGCTGGATGCATACCTTTCCCAAAAGTTTTAGCACCATTTAAAATGCAAACAGCCACATTTAGGATTTGAACTCGGTTTTCCTTCTCCTAGATGGGTTGTCATACCAAGTCCCACGGCACCGTCTGCCCTACTATTTTACCCATAGCTACAGGGAGGATAGTCGGATTCATACCTTTTCCGAGCTATGTGAAATGCAAACATCCTCGTCCAGGATTTGAACTCGAGTCGCTGTGAGTATCATTTTTTAAAAGTACTTTACTTGGGTGCTCTGCGTGAGAAAAACGGTTTTCTTTTCAAGAAGCCGGGACTGCAGACTATGACACGACGTGTGGTTAAGTACTTAATTAATTAAAATTTATGAAATATATGAAAATTCATATATATATATATATATATATATATATCTCAAAAACAAAAAGATCCTTAAAATAAGTATCTTTTCGTTCAAGGCTTATATTGACCTAAAAAGCTGGTTGGTCGTTCCTAAGGGTCAGTTAAGTGCAAGATAATCGTTTCTGGTTTTAAAGGTTAGTTAAGTGCGAGACAATTATTTTTTATTTTGAAGGTTAGCAAATTTATCTAATTTTTCGGTTTTTAACTAACTTTATCAATCACAATGATGAAATGGGTTATTTCGTAAAACATATTTTTCTAGTCCTTATCTTAAAGTTCAATGTCAAAAAGGACATTTAATTTTCCTCCACTCTAAATAAAGGTGAGTTGGGCATGGCTCATCCAGTCAGGTGAGGCTGAGAATTTTTTGTTCAACCCCATTACTCTAAACCTGTTCCCATCTAAAAAGATTTTTCCCTATACCTGTAAGATATAATCCTGAACTAGGATTGGCTGACCAATGGAAATATGACTCCTAATTGTCTCTTATGGACAACCAATCAGAAATCATTTTTAGTCCAGATATTAATCTATAAAAATGGAATAAGAAAACAAATCCTCAGAGAGGATGAGAAAAGGGACCAAGAAGAAACTCAAGACTGCCAAAGAAACATCTCTTCCATTCTAGACCCGAGACATTCTAAACAACATTCAAACGTTACAAAAATTCAAAGTCCCAGACTTTAGAGACAATTGTGTCACTCTAACCTCACCTCATCATCACTCTTCCTCTCACGATATTCTTTCTTCTTCTGTTTGCCAGGAAAGCAAACATCGTTTGTTTGTTATTTATTATCTCACAAACGTGCTTCAATAAATACGATTTTCTTGTTGTTGTTGTTGTTGTTGCTAAACAACGGGTTTTCTCTACTCTTTGTGTTGCAAGACAATCTAGCCACTCAAATTACCTGACCATCAGAAGAAGATCCGGCTGAATTGTGTCAACCCCCTCTGGATCTTTCAAACACAGCGTGGGCACGGAAGGATTTGACCAAGCAAACAGTTGGAAGCTAATGTGGTTGTCACAAACACAATTGCCACAAGTACTGTGACTAGTAGTCACACCACATTGGGCTCCGTAACCACAATACATTCAAGGAAGTAATCAAGGACTATACAGTTTAGTTGCGAGAGACGGGGAGAGAAGGAGTTGTGACTCGGCAGTCGGTTGTTTAGACACAGAACTTCGTCTGCTGAATAAAGGTATCAGCGCTCAATTTTATTTTGCGAATTGTCACGTGTTCCCCCCCCCCCGACCCGGATAAATTCAAATAATAAAGAAACAGCGAGTCTCTTCAAAGAATTCGTTTTTGCTTCTTTTTCTCACTTTTATAGAGCTGACTCGCACTTAGTACAGTTTCGACCAAAACCTGCGATCAAATAATATTTACGTAACAAAACAACGTTGGCTTAGGTTGTTTAGCCGGTGAGACTGGGGAGACCGCGACCGAAGACTCTCACAACTCGTCCCACCAGACATTATACAAAATTCTCAATTCAAAGTGAAAAGCTATTTCTTGGATTTAAAATGTTTCCTAATCAAGGTTTGGTTTCTTTGTTTAATGGCATATCAACCTTTGTAGGTTATTTAATGCCAAAGACATTCTCCTAGAAGAACAGTTGTGTTACTATTTAACCCATAGCTGGGGGGATAAAAGGGTTCATACCTTTCCCAAGGGTATTTGCCCGAAAGTGAACGTAATAGCACGACTGGAGTACGAACTCACGTACTACGATTCCGCAGTCCATCGCTTTAACCATTACACCACGAGGACACCCCCGATGTCTAATCAAGTCCACTGTTTTGATTCAACAGCTGTCAAACCTCCAATAAGGATTCGCTCTGTAATAAGTAAATCAAAAGAATAACGTCAAGGCATTTATCTTTCAAATAAATACGAGGTGCATACGATAAGTTTCCAGACTTTTTTCGTATGGGCACTTTTATTGATAGTACACACATGAAACTCAAGTTCCTTCAAAGTAATCTCCTCCAGCTGCAATGCACTTGTTGTACCGTTCCAACAACTTCTGGAATACCCCGTTGAAGTCCTCTTGGGTGAGCGTGTCAATGACCTTCGTCACAGCCTCTTTCATCTCCTCAATTGTCTCATAACGACACCCTCTGAGATTAGGGAATAGCCAAAAGTCACAGGGAGAAAAGTCTGGACTATAGGGACGGTGAGGAACTGTCTTGATGCCCATCTTGGTCAAATAGTCTGTGACAAGGATGGAGTTGTGGACTGGTGTATTGTCCTGGTGGAAATGCCACTGACCCGATTTGAAGAGTGCTGGCCTCTTCCCTAGGAATCTCTTCCTGAACTCCCTTAAAATCTCAACATAGTAGCCCTAACCCTAACCCTTTGGCCAATCAACTCTGGTCTATAGGCTTCCTTACTCCTCCCACACCTCTCATAATCCCTCACAGACTACCTACATTCCTTTAATCTCTTATGCCACTCAAAAACTGATGCTCGATTCATGCAAGATGGTCGAAAAGCAGTCTGAAGTATTCCATACGTTTCTGTGGCATTTTTCCAAGTTTAAGACCGAATTTTATTGCGTATCGTTCTTCTATAGTGTCAGATTGCATTTTTGAAATTCACCAGCAGTGACAATCAGGCTTTAGTAGGGTGTATTCCAATTCCTGTTGTAGCTGTTTATTTGAACCTGAATTCATAAAAATTGGTCAGTCATCTCATAATATGTATAGCAATAACATACTGAATTTTCAAGAGTCTGGAAACTTATCGTATGCACCTCGTATATCTCTCATTTTATTCTTGGAAAAGGCCCACATTTAGTTGCTAGTTGAGAGATAGATGGAGAGACATATACCCAGAGAGGGGACTTCTTCTTTCCATATCTTCTTTGAGGAGCCAGGGGATGCCAACGCTTGTACCCCCTTGCAAGCCGTTTCGTTAGACGGCCTAACGCCTCTGATCGGCTGCGTGTCCCTCACTCTACTCCGATTCTCTGCACTCTGTCTAAATCTGCCCGCGTGGTTCTCATCACGTGGTCTCCTTCCTGTTACACACCTGTTGGACCCGACTGCCCTGACGCGCTGCCCTGTTTACTAATCACAATGTGACAGCTTGTCAAAGCACTCAGGGTCACTAGGAACGAACCGAAAATTCATGTCATACGTCATATAACAAAATAACTTAAACATGTCTGGGAAGAAGACACTTGAAGAGAGAGATTGAATCCCTCTTTTTAACAGCACAAAATAATGCCATAAAGACTAATTCAAAAAATTGATAATACGCAACAGAATAGGAAGTGAAGATTATGTAGCGACAGATATGAAAGAGTTAATCACATAAGCTATATTTATCGCTGCTTCCCACCAGACAGGATTTGATACAAGGCTTTTTTTATCGTGGGGGTCTTAGGGAAGAGGAGGTCGGGCACGAGCTGAGATTCGTGCCCTGCTGGACTCACTAATTGCGATGTGAGTTTGACACGAATGCCTGTTCATAGCTTGAACTTGACCAAAAGGTCTAACGCAACGCATAATGATTTAATGATAATGATAATGGTTTATCGCCCACCCGAAGGTGGACCGGCCGACACTAGGAACCATTCGGTTTCGAATCTTAAATTCCCATCCGGCACGAATGCCAAACAGCCCGGCTGAAAAGCCAAGAGCAGCGAATACGTATACCCGGCGACAAGCACAAAAATGAGCATGTTTGATTTTTTTTTCTTTTCATGTATAGAAAGATCATTCACAGCAAAAGAAAAGACATTTAAACATTAAAAATTGGTGGGGGGGGTTTACACAGGCATTTACACATTAAACATTGGTGTGCGTGTGTGTGTGTGTTACACAGGCTTTCACCTACCTAGGAAGCAGTGTCTCATCAACCGAGACAGACATCAATACGCAACTAGCAAAGGCATGGATAGCTATCGATAAGCTATCAGTTTAGTTTCTTTGTTTAATGGCATATCAACCCTTTTAGGTTATTTAATACTAAAGCTATTCTCCTAGAAGAACAGTAGTGGTACTATTTAACCCATAGCTGGGAGGATAAGGGGGTTCATACCTTTCCCAAGGGTATTTGCCCGAAAGTGAACGTAATAGCGCGACTGAAGTTTGAACTCGTTTACTACAATTCCGTAGCCCATTGCTTTAACCATTACACCATGAGGACATCCCCAAGCTATCGGTCATATGGAAGTCTGACCTGACGGATAAAATGAACCGCAGTTTTTTCCAAGCAGCGGTCGTGTCGATACTACTGTATGGATGCACTACATGGATGCTAACTAAACGGATGGAGAAAAAGCTTGACGACAACTACACAAGAATGCTGCGAGCAATATTGAACAAGTCCTGGATGTAGCATCCCACAAAGCAGCAGCTGTACAGCCATCTACCACCCATCACGAAAACTATCCAAGTTAGACGAACCAGACATACGGGACACTGCCGGAGAAGTAAGGACGAATTCATAAGCGACATACTCCTGTGGACCCCTTCACATGGACGAGCAAAGGCAGGACGATCAGCTAGAACATATATACAACAGTAATGTGCCGATACAGGATGTAGCCTTGAAGATCTACCGGAAGCGATGGACGATAGAGACGGGTGGCAGGAAAGGGTCGGGGATATCCGTGCTGGCGGTGTGACATGATGATGATGATGATTATACTCCATTTTCTCGAAGGTATTGTTGATATTTCATCGCGGTTGATACAAAAACATGAATTCTTCAGTTATCCGTATAATAGAACCAAGTCCTGTGTGTCTCACACGATCTAGACTGCTGGAGAAGTAGGAACGAACTCCTGTGGACATCTTCACATGACAGGATGACTAGCAAGAACCTACATACAAAAGATCTGTGCCGATACGGGATGTGACCTTGGGGACCTGCCGTAAGCGACGGACGATAGAGAAGAGTGACGGGAGAGGTTCAAGGTTTGATTTGGTTGTTTGGGTTTTATGGCATATCAACCTTTGTAGGTTATTTAACGCCAAATCCATCTTTATGCAAATAATCAGTTCTTTTTCAAACAATTCAGTTTAGCATGAATAGTGTTTAATTGTCAAAAACGTTCCGATATCAAGCTATTCAGTTTATACAAGTTTTTTGTTTATTTGTTTGTTGGGTTTTATGGCATATCAACCTTTGTAGGTTATTTAACGCCAAATCTATTTTTATGTAAATAATCTGTTTTATTTAAAACAATTAAGTTTGGCATAAGTACACAGTTTAATTGTCAAAACATTTCCATTTCAAACTATTCAAGCAGTTATATGTAACAATTCAGTTAAGTGTAAATACAGTTTTAATGTCGAAAAACAGTTCTATTTGAAATAATTCAGTTAAGCATAAGCATGCAGTTTAAATGTAAGTACGGTTTAATTGTCAAAAACATTTCTATTTCAAGCTATTCAGTTTAGTCAAACAATTCCTTTTAGCATAAGTATGCTGTTAGTTCTATTTAACCCATAGATAGGGCCCTATCAGGTGCTACCACTCCGGGCTAGTGTGGACCTGGGAGTGATGGCAATGAAGGGGTACTCCGCATTCCTCAAAGCTACTGCATTGCTGGAACCCCACCATCAGATTGTTTAGTGTCATATCTAGGACACTCGTTGGGGGGGTCTTACCCCTCTGCAGAGGTGCAGTCAGTGTATTCTACAGCCCAGGCCGACTGAGCAAGAGAGGTTCAAGGATATCCGTACCGACGGTGCGACATGATGATGATGATGATGATTAAAACCTGAGATCATTTGAAAACTTTTGGGCGTTTTCGAAAAACGGATATAATTTCCTAAGAGCCAATTCTCACTCAAATGTGCTGAAACAACTTACAATAAGATACTTAATGTTTTGTTTTATTCTTTTCCGGTATAAATATACCATACAACAGAATTCATGCTAAATATATAAGATATATACATAAGTTAGAAAAGTTGGCGACAGTAGTCGAGGGTGACCAGAAGGCTCCCTTTTCAATAGGTACTACACCGAGGTGTAGGGGGAGGGTGGTACTTCTTTTCCTAGATTGCTCCACTTTATCCTTAATACGTACCTTATATTACCGGCATTAAATGACCCCTTGTGGTTGCTATGCCGTAAAACAAAACAAAAAAAGTACCTTATATTGCTGAGTGTTAAGCAAGGAGGTATCAAGTACCATTTTTAAAGTCTTTGGTATGACGCGACCTGGGACTGAACCCAGGTCTCTCGACCCATTGACGAACACTCTACCCACTAGAACTAGACCAATGATGCTTAATATTTTGTTTTATTCTTTTCTGGTATAGATAGACCATTTGTTGTAAAAGAAAAGGCGTTTAAACATCAAATATGGAATTTTTAAGTTGTTTCAACACACGCCGTGAAAATTTGATATCATTCGAACAAGAATTGCTCATATAATGAGATCACCGAATTATATCATTTTTTTAAACGACTTGTACATCTAAGAATATATCAAATTCACCCCCCTCTCTCTCTCTCATATGTTATTTACATATATATATATATATATATATATATATATATATATATAAGAGTCTCGGTCGCTGCTACTCCCTACCACTTACTGATCGACATCGTTGGCAGGACCTAAGGAAACAGCTACAGGGCACCTCTGGTGGTGTAACGGTTAACAAGCTAGATTAGGGAACTTACACGAGTGAGTTTGAGTCTCATTGGGTGCCCCATTCATTCGGCCTTGTACCTCATCGAAGCAAAGAGCTTTGTAAATTACCCTAAGGAAACAGCTACAAAATGGATTACGCTCCATCGATAAATGTGACCTCATGAACAAAGCTAAAATATGGTGCATTTATTTTGGATTAATTCCTAAATTAGCATGGCCATTGCAAATATATGAGGTATCACTTACAAAAGTTGAAACAATGGAGCGGTTAATCAGTAAATTTATAAAAAAAAAACTGGTTGGGAGTACTTAATTCCTTAACAAACGTGGCACTATATAGTTCATCAACAAAACTAAAACTTCCAACGTTGTCACTTGTTGAAGAATATAAATTAGGAAAAGCACGACTCTTCCAAATGCTGCGTGACTCTCGCGACCCTCAGGTGAAGAACACCCAGCCTTCTGTGATAACCGGTCGGAAATGGAAGGCAAAAATAGCTGTTGAGAATGCTGAATCGGCCCTCAAGATGAAAGAAATAATTGGCACTGTGGCAAATGGAAAAGCAGGTCTAGGCCTACATCCACAGCGTTGATGGTCGAAAGAATCTACAGCAAACAAGAAAAATGGCGTCTGAAGAAATCCATCATCTTGAGGAAGTTAGGCGTTTTGCTACAGCTGTAGGACAAAGGAAACAGGGTGCATGGACTAAGTGGGAGAATGCAAAAGACAGAGCTGTCACATGGAGTGACCTCAAGCACATGAAACCAAAAAAATTAAATTTCTTCATAAAAGCAGTCAACGACGTCTTACCAACACCAGTCAACCTTCATGCTTGGGGGTTAACTACATCCGACCGATGCATAGCATGTGGGAAAACTGCGAGCCTCAAACATATTCTCACTGGATGTGAGTATGCTCTAAGAAGTTATACTTGGAGACATAACGAAGTCCTGGAGATTTTTTCTGCGGTTTCAAAAACATGTTGTGAGACTGCCAATAAAGCTCTAAATATTATCAACAACAGCAATTCAGTTCGTTAAAGAAGGAAATATTTCGAAAACTTCACGTGAAAATATGCTTGAGGACTGCACGGACTGGCACGTCGCAACCGATTTAAAACATAACTTCATATTTCCAACTGAAATAGCGTTAACAACAAAGCGTCCAGATATTGTCATTTGGTCCGTTAAATCAAAAAAAGTTTTCGTTATTGAGTTAACGTTCCCTTATGAAGAAAATTTCGACTGGACACATCAGCGTAAGTTGGAAAAATATGAAGATCTGCGAGAACAATGTGTCAGAAATGGCTGGATAACAAATGTATTTCCTGTCAAAATTGGATGCAGAGGTTTTATTGCCAACTCAACCTCCG
Organism: Sepioteuthis lessoniana; assembly: GCA_963585895.1. NCBI lineage: Eukaryota > Metazoa > Mollusca > Cephalopoda > Myopsida > Loliginidae > Sepioteuthis > Sepioteuthis lessoniana. Next base: position 51,456,115 of record OY757945.1, on the reverse strand, counting down.
TTTTCTTTTGTTTTTTTTTTTTGTTTTTTTTACTAATATTGGACTTCCTCCATCAGACAAGAGGAAATACATTGAAAAGATCCTAGATAAGGCTCTAACTGCATCAGCGAGGATCTGGCAATCCCAATGAGCAACAACAATCTGACAAAGTCTTGTAGTGTCGTGAGATACTGCTGGGGCGCTCTGGGCTAGTGGCAATGATGCTTCGGCCCCGAAACCATGTCCGAACCCAGAGTCATCATCTGATGAAGGCTTTGTTTGACGCAATGCTGTTGTATAAACATCAGTTATTGTATGATACCTACTAGTTGTCTATATTTCAGAGACGAAGCTTGATGATTTTTATCAGTAAGAGTTTTCGGACTACTGTCTTCGTCTTTATTGTTTTTTTCACAATGTTTCGGCCGCTATATCCTCTGGCCTTCCTAAGATATACCCTGTTTATCTGGGCATAGAAATGATTCCACCTGGGAAATCATTTTTAAAATTTGACTGTTGATCAAGAACTATGAACGTCTTGTTTGGTCCAGACATAAAGTTAGACCCCTGGTCCAATGGAACAGATAAGAGGATACCGACAAAACTAAAAAAAAAAAACTTTATAAGAGCCTTAATAATACTCTTTGTTTTGACATCCCTTAAGGGAATAGCCTCAGGGAAACGTGTGGAAGCACACATAACCGTGAGAAGATAATGCCCGTGTCTCTCAATATTTGAATGGGTTTATAACAACCAGTATCGATACCGACCCTTACCTTTCACAGGAAAGGTTTGTAATTTTCTAACGGGGAATTTTTTTTAGGTTCCTGTTTAGTGGGAGTTCTTGAGCCGGTGAAAACCCTCTCCTTCGTGTATTTTTTATGAAGGCATGTGGATAAGGGAAGCCCTCAGTCTCCTGTTTCTTTTTTAGTTTGAAACAATTTGATATAATGTGCCCACTTCTTTTACAAAAGGCACAAGTGATTGGAGAATCTTTTCCAGGCATACTGTGAAAACGCACCATTTTCTGTCTGGAGAAAGGGCCCAGAACAAATTTTGTTTGAGGAGGGAAAAGGGGGCGAGTGACTGACCTGGCCGTTGCTTTCATTTTATAATTTTTGCTTGGTCGGGTGTTTTTCATCTCGTGAAAATTCCTCATGTGTGTTAAGTTATAGGAGTCGTTAATGACTGCTGCTTCATCAACCCTATCCAACTTTTTGTCGCTGAGGTGGGTTGCTATGTCATAGGATAAGCATTGTTGGAAGTTTTCGGTAAGGATTAACTGCCGTAATTTCTCAAAACTACTGTCCACATTTTTTGCCTTTAAATATTGGTTAAATACATCTTCCTTCTCCCTTGCAAATTCCACAAAGATTTGGTTTGGGAGTTTCTTTAATTTTCTAAAATGCTGCCTATAGGCTTACCGGAAGTAATTCGTAGGCATTTAGTATGGGGGGGGGGAAATTTACTAAGCTTTTTGCTTAGATGTGGCACAAGGCCATATGAAAGTGGCACCCAATGAGACTCGAACTCACTCGTGTAGGTTTGCTAGTCGAGCTTGCTAAAGGGAAGAGTATATTTCAGCAGCTTTATCTGTTTAAAAGACTTTGTATTAGGGTCGGCTAGAAACAATGCGGCCAGTTTAAATTTTCGGCTATTTTTTCGAACTGGGAAAAATACTTGTCAACGGATTTTCCGAAGAATTTTGGATCTTATATTTCTTGCTACGTCGAAAACAGGGTTAGGAGAAGTGGAATTACCATTCTGTAACTATAATCTTTCCACTTCAATCTTTAATTTCTCCAATTCTATTTGTAGCAGTATATTGTCTTGAGGAAGGGTTTCTATTATTTCCTAACACCTAGAAATTGTATAAATATACAGAGAGAGAGAGAGGGGGGTAGACAGAGATATACTATTATCGTAGCAGTATATTGTCTTGAGAAAGGGTTTCATTAGTGTTATAACATTCTATTATTTCCTCCTCTGCTAATTTCCTTGCTACAATTCTTTTTATTTCCTCCTTCCTCATCTGTCAATTTGCCTGAAGGTCGAAATGTATAACAAATTGCAATGAATTCTCTTTTGTCAGGGTCTTAAATTCGTCTTCCCGGTTGGGATTTGACAAAAACTCAACGACAGAGAAAAGCATGATTTTGCAAAAGTTAAGGCTTTTCTATCAGTAAATTTCAGTTAGCAGTCATCATCATCATCATATCGTGCTGGTAGCGCGGATATCCCTGACCCTCTCTCGCCACTCCTCCCTATCGTTCATCGCCCTAGGTAGGTCTTCAGGACAACATCCTGTATCCTCACATAGCTGCTGAATGTACGTTCGAGCTGGTCACCCTGCTTTTGCGCGGCCATGTGTGGGGATCCATAAGAGTACATCTCTTATGAGTTCATCTCTGCTTCTCCAGCAGTGTCCTGCATGTCTGGTTCGTCTAACTTGAATAGTTTTCGTGATAGGGGGCAGGTGGCCGTACAGTTGGTGTCTTGTGGGGTGTTGCTGCCAGGACTTGTTCAGGATTGCACGCAGCATTCTTGTGTAATTGCCATCTAGTTTCTTTTCCAGCCGTTTTGTTAGCGTTCATGTAGTGCATCCATATAGCAGTATCGATGTGAGCAGTACCTTGTAAAAATTATTGTTCGTTATTATTATTATTATTAATTTTTTGGACGAGCCCCCAGTTATGTTACAACTACGGTGAATTTAGGATAGGTACCTAGGGGTAGACTTGGTGCCCCACAATCAGAACACAAAAATAAGATGTATGCAAAATAGTCAAATAAAACAGAGGTTTGGTAATGCTAACCTAAATTTATTTATAGGGAATGTACAGGCGACGAGGAGGCATACAAAGATAAAAACAAAAAACAGTAACACGAGGGAAAAAGGGGCGACAGTAATAACATGGGCTATAATCAACATGAAATGTATTTTTTGGGTTAAAGTTTAGAAGATTATTTAAAGTCTGGCTGAACAAACACGGTTAGTTCCTTTGTCTCGGGGGATGAATTCAGGTACGTCTTACTCTGTTAGCGGTAGGAATCATTCTGACTCACAGGCAGAAACACCAGGGTCACAAGACCAAAATCAGCAGCAGACTCAACCCAAACCATAAGGCCAAAGGGAACTGGGAGGCTATAAGAATGAGCCGTGCAAGATAGTATTCAAAATGACCCAGATCAAAAGGTAAGGGAAAATTCCACTCTTAGTTCACAGAGGAGACATGAAGTCTGCTCCGAAGGACAAGGTGAAAATGGGGGCCTTAGGAGGTAACAATATATATATATATATATATATATATATATATATATGTGTGTGTGTGAGTGTGTGTGTGTGTGTGTATTTATGCATAGTTTCTTCATTCATACATATTTAATTAAACAATACAGACATTTTTTGTTTACATATTACTACTTTGTAAAAATGAGCGTTTATACTGGTGTATTGTGTAGCGTTTATTTATTTTTTTTTAATTTGGTTCTATAATAGCGGCAGTATCTACAGGCATTTAAATAGTAGTGTACATGCAAAAGTTACATTACTTTTGCAATATACACACCTCTGACGATGGTCCAAGATCGGACCGAAAATTCTAGGGAAACCATTAACTATGGAAGGTTTATTAACTAATTCTCACCTAATATCATAAAATCGATATGACAATTAGAAAGGATAAACGCAAAAATATATAGACAAAAATGTCTCAATAGTTTAAGCAAATATATATATATATATATATATATATGTGTGTGTGTGTGTGTGTTTCGCATACGTATAACATTATATAGAAGATACTTGTACATAAAGTGTTGGCTCTGCTTTGAGTTCATTGTAGGTAAACGCCTTCAACCCTGACCTTATTCTCCGCGGGATTTTCACATCCTTGTGTCAGTTCATATTCACAATACGGAGTGGTATTACCCGATAAGGCCCTATCCGTGAGTTAAATAGAACTAAATTGCGTACTTATTCTAAACTGAATTGTTTGAAATAGAACAGTTTTTCGTATTCTAAACTGAATTGTTTGAATTTGAACTGTTTGACTAAATTGAATTGCTTGAAATAGAAACATTTTTGTCAATTAAACTGTGTACTCATGCGAAACTGAATTGTTTGAAATATAACTGATTATTTGTATAAAAATGGATTTGACATTAAATAACCTCGAAAGGTTGATATGCCATAAACCCAAACAACCAACTAAACAACCATATTCACCATAGACGACGTACTCTTCTTTACCCCTCCCCTCTCCACTTGGTTTCGTCGCTTCCCGCCACTGTGCGAAACTGCGGTACATCTTCAGAACGCATTGATTTAATTTTGGTTTGGTTTATGTTCCACGAAGAAGGAGGAACTGCGACTAGATACGACACTATGGAAGATACATAACAGGAATATCATTGCATGAACACAATCCGAGGCTAGGTATATCAGGAGTGGAGCGGAGGGAAGGACGAGATCACGAAGTACCGAGAGCAGAAGATTCACGGGGATGGATACGTCACAAGGTTCATAACCAAAAAACTGAGCCATGCAATTTTCGAATGGTATCCGATAAACCGGAAATGACCATTTGGGAGACCTTCACGATAATGGTAGGATGACTTTGTCCAGCGATTCAGGTCTTCATAAAGAAAAATGAAATCACGACAGGAATGAAAGTGAATTGGCCAATAATATATATATATATATATAATGATTGGTTGGGTTGGGTTTTATTATGACACCCCCGACCACTACCTCGTCCACCTCCCTCCAATCTCTCTGCTACAACGTGGGAAAAAACAGATTGAAATTTCCCTCCAGGAAAGTGACCATACACCACCCTGCCCCACGCTGTGATTCTTTAAATGGAAAGGCAGCGACGATCACGTCTGAAAAGAAGAGAGGGGTTGCTGGCAGCCGAAGACTGAAAACCGAAGGGTATATATTGTAGAACAAAAAAAATACAACTCCGATTCCTGCAGTAGTTAATAATAAAAAGGTTTTATAGTCTTCAAGTTTACAGATGGTAACAAAATCTGCGGGTGTGACTTATATTGGTCTAAGACGTCGGTTTGGCGAGGGTTAAGTCTTCTAAGCAATAATTCGTCCTAGCGGCAGACTGGTGATATGAGTTGGCAGCACGAAGCACAATTCCATTCTGTTGGTCCCTGCCTGGTCAGTTCTGCTTGTCTACTTCGTCTGGTCCCAACTGCTTCGCTTACTGCCACCAACTGCTGAGCTCAAAAATCAGCTTGTTTATATAACAATTGCCAATATTCTGGGGTTGGTTCTGACTGAGGCAGGGGTGATCTCCATAACGTCATTTTCAACTCATCAGACATCCGTTATGTCTTTGTTTCAATTCTCGTCATCAGAAAGGGTCCAACCCTTTTTCCACTTCTTCCATTAAGTCGCTCCTCTCACTGCACTCGTGATGAGGAATACAGGAGGATAGCTTTCCTCCTACCAGTACAGTTTCTCTCATTTTACTGCTTATGACGTTTAGCTGGAGATTCCTCCCCTTATGCCCAAATATGCTCGCCTGTCACCTTTTTGATGGAACTGGTTTCAACCTGCGTGGGAGAAAGGGCTGGTCTTCATCCCAGGCTAATTGATAATTCCCTTTTCAGCACCGATAAGTAATTCCGGAAAATTACCTCACCTCATTAGTTGCAGTGTTTTCATCAAATGCCAGATAGCCTTCCTACCATCAACAAAGAATCCTTGGTTCACCTCTCAACCACTTTTTCTTCCTCAATTTCCGTTTGTACTTGTTCGCCTCTGAGGTCTATCTTTTAACTGGTCATTGTCAAAAGTTCTTCTCCCAGAATTTCAATTTTACACTTCTCGGCAATTATATTTGGCTGCTCAACTTTTTGTTTAAACCTTCATGTACCACGCCACAGGCCAATATTGTCACATTATGGCATGTCAACCACTGTAGGTTATTTCATGCCAAATCCTCTTTTTACATATATATCAAATATATAGGATTTGGTTGGGTTGGGTTTTATGGCATATCAACTATTGTAGGTTATTTAATGCTAAATCCACTTTATACATATATATTAAATATAAATGATTTCGTTTGGTTGGGTTTTATGGCATATCAACCATTGTAGGTTATTTAATGCCAAATCCTCTTTATACATAAATATTAAATATATATGATTTGGTTTGGTTGTGTTTTAAGGCATATCAACGATTATAGGTTATTTAATCCTAAATCCTCTTTATACATAAATATTAAATATATATGATTTGGTTTGATTGGGTTTTATGGCATATCAACTGTTGTGGGTTATTTAATCCCAAATCCTGTTTATACAAATATATTAAATGCATGTATGATTTGTAAACATATTTCGTAGATAACATTTTTAAACATGCCTCTTTTTTTGCACACAGTTAAATGGTTTCAAGTATTGCTATATAATAGTCACGATTTAACATCAATCGTATGTTTGCACGGTTTGTTCGATTTGACCCATAGATATGACTCTATCAGGTGCTACCAATCCAGGACAGTGTGGGTCTGGGAGTGATGGCATTGAAGGGATACTCCGCATTCCCTAAATCTCCAGCATTACTGGAACCTCACCATCAGATTGTTTAGTGTCATAGCCAGGACACTCATTGGAGGTGTCTTACCTCTCTGCAGAGAAGCAGTCGGTGTATTCTACAGCCCCAGCCGACTGGGCTATATATATAATGAGCAAATAATGTACACAATTTTACGATGAAAAAAAATTGTCAATGATTCCACGAAACAGAGGAAGTTTAAAAATATCGCAAGACTTTCATTCCGTAACTCCGAGTTTCACGTCCTGATTAACACAATCTTCAAACCTCCCTATCGGCGATGCTTAGAGTATGTGGTCTGCAACACCTGCAGAGGGGTAAGACCCTCCTCATAAAGGATGTGATAATAAACTGCACCCAGGATTGAGGCTCTAGTTTTGGATATCTGTGGTGTGTTGCGTACCCCTTCATTGCCATAACTCCCATGTGCACTCTGACCCGAACTGATATTACTGGTTAGGGTACAATCTATAGATTTAATATATCTGTTTTAAAATTATTTGTAATAATTGGAATGATTGATGCAATATAACTGTGTGTAAATTATTTGTATTAAGAATAGTTATTTGAAGATGGGTCTCTAACTGGTATAACCACTCCAAGTTTGAGTGGACCTAGGAGTAATGACAATTAAGGAGAACTTCAAACTCCCCAGAGTCCCAGAAAATGCAGTTTAGTGTCAGGACATCCCCCTCTACGGCGGCGGTGGGGGATATTGTCAACTGATTCTAATCTTCGTCAATAGGGCATAGAATTAGAGTCAAAGAAGACCAAGTCAGGATCGAACTCAAATCACAACGTTGAGGTATCTACAATAGCCAAATTGGAACCGTCCCCAATTGTTAATGAGAGAAAGAAATATTATTTTAAGGAATGAATAAATAAATTTCTCTTTGGACGAACTTATAACCAGAGTCACTCGTTTCTTTTTATCATGACTGAGGCATTTTATTTGAGAATATGTATTTTTTTAACCTCATCAAAGAGGAGAGTTACAAGAGTCAAACTGGATTCATTTGAAAAACTATCAATGGATTTTTACTGGCATACAGAAAAGGTATAGTGTTGATTTTTCTTTTTCTAAAAAAACTGAAAGTGAGCCATAAAAGAAAAATATCTATAAATTAAAAATGTTTTTTAAATAAATGTTTCTATGAAATGCTATAGCATTGTATAACTTGAATCACACACAATTTATTGGTTTTGAAAAGCTTTTATTTGATTTTATTCAAGTTTTAGAAGCAAACAATCAAAATGTCTGTGTTTTTAGACTTCTTTTCTAAAATGTAACTTTTAAAGTGGACTTTTTATTTTCTTTTGCGTTCTTTTCAAAATTTTACAAGCAAAAAATCGAATATGTCTGTGTCGTTAGAGTCCAGTATTTAATTTACTCATTTGCCAAAGCAATTTTTTTTTTTTTTTTTTGCAATCAATTCTAAACTGCATACGATTTTTTATTTATTTATTTATTTATTTTTATTTTTTTATGTAATCAATCAAAAAATAGTTTTCGGCTTTTACTCATTGAATGATTTGAATAACCCACCCCCTCGACTTTGACAATCTACATCCATCCACGTCTTGAGATTTCTAATTTCAATGTTGTTTGATTTTGAAACTATTTTAACTTAAACTCCTGGGTAATGTCAAATACTCTTTTAAGTGTGTGTGTGTTAATAAAATTGTCGTACCTATTATCAGACTTGAGATCATTCGAGAGATTTTATTTCATTGTGTTGCTGGGGAGGGGGGGGTCTTTAAGCCCTTCTCTCAGTCTAAATTTCAATTGGACGCCAAAATGATAGGCTGCAAAAAAGGCAATTTGCATTCATTTTTCGGTACTTATGCATCTATGTTACCGCGATAAAGCCGAACTTTCACGAGCGTTTCCGACCCGATAACGACAAAACGCATGAAGACCATCTCCAGGCATAGATTTTTCTCTTTTTTTTTTTAAATGGCAAGGATGCTCGCATGTCCGGCAACTTTTAATTTTGCCAATAAGTTTTTTGGTACTTATGCACTTATTATACCGCGCTGAAATAATAACATGATTATTTAGAAACCCATTCGTAACATGGGGAGGGGAGGGTGTTTTGTAATTATTCTATACTCTCACCTAACAATTTAATAAAAAAATAAAAAATAAAAAATAAAAAAAAAGATATCGGAACACTTGAATTTAACTTGAAAATACCATTCAAAAATAGCCCGGCACAATAAGTGCATAAACACTAGTTTTTTTGGTTTTTTTTTTTTTTTTTTTTTTTTTTTTCAGAATTGTATCAACTTTTCGCTTAGCTGCGATAAATTCATGTTGTTTAAAATTGCTTGAATAATACTGTTCTCGTAACTTTGTCAACAAATTGATTGAATTATCTTATCGTCTGCTTGCTTAAATTTGATTGGCTAGGCGTTTCGGCATAGCCCGATTCTTTCCGTTATCGGCCCGGAAACGCTCGTGAAAGTTCGGCTTTATCGCAGTAACATCGATGCCAAAGTACACAAAATGTTTAATTTACTCATTTGTCAAAGCAATTTTATTCAATTTTTTTTTCCGAATGAATATTAAACAGCTTACGATTCTCTTTTTTTTTTTTTTGTAATCAATCAAAAAATAGTTTTCGGCTTTTACTCATTGAATGATTTGAATAACCCACCCCCTCGACTTTGACAATCTACATCCATCCACGTCTTGAGATTTCTAATTTCAATGTTGTTTGATTTTGAAACTATTTCAACTTAAACTCCTGGGTAATGTCAAATACTCTTTTAGGTGTATGTGTGTGTGTGTTAATAAAATTGTCATACCTATTATCAAAGTTAAGATCATTGGAGAGATTTTATTTTGTGTTGCTGGGGTGGGTCTATAGGATACACATTTTTTCTAGTCTTAAAATAAGCAATAAAAACATACTTAAGAACATTCTAGAAAATTAGGATCGGAAGTGAACCTACAGAAAATATTTAGGCTCGAAAATAAAATAGTAAAATACAAATCTGATTGGTCAATAAATGTCTACGCGCCAAAATTTTAGGACGATTCTTTGATCCACCTGTAGGATATAAATAACACAGAGTTAGGAAGCCAGACACACAAGACACAAGCTTACACACAGACGAACACAAGCCACTAAGCCAGTAGCCGATACTATGTCCAACCAATTCCTTTCCTTCCTCAACGAAAGTTCATGACCTCTTTTCAAATGGCCGAGAATTATATTCAAAAGGAAAACCCGACAAACTTTCTTTCATCAACGCGACACGCTGTCGCCACAGTCATAAAACCCGCTATAAACTTAATGTAAGTAAGAACGACTTATTTACGGACTCTGATAACATGAACATACACACATCTTTCAACAAATTTATTCTCTTCTTCAAACTTTATTTTCCAAAAGGCCATTTACACATCATGTATTTTGTTTTTCATATTCTGTTATATGCATATTAAATTGTTTGTTATTTAATGTTCGTTGTGTTCTATTCCATTTCTTTTGCGCGATTGTAAAGTTTTGTGTTGTATTTGTGGTGGGATAATTTAGAGAGCAATCTACTGAAATAACCAAATTACATACTCCCCCCACAGGTCTTTCCAATTGTGTTTTATTTGAAAATTTTCTGGTTCAGCCCTTCTCTCAGGCTAAATTTCAATTGGACGCCAAAATGAAAGGCTGCAAAAAGGCAATTTTTATTTATCTATTTTTGTTTCTCAGATTTGTCATGAAATGAATATATTATCTCCCGCCCCCAAACATTCTTCAACCTTTTTCTCCGCCCACAGCAAGTCACGGATCAGTTCTCAATCAGAATTTGATGTCTAGTTACTTTTCTTGTTTGTCTTGACGAGAGTAAAAAAAAAAGCTCAACAATGCCTTTTTTTTTTTTTTGCTTGACCTCCATATTCCAGAAATAATTAAAGAAAAAATACAATTTTAAATTCTCCCTGACAGTATCCTCTGCGTAAGGGTGAAACCCTCAAAAAAAAAAAAAAAGGTATTGTTCTATGTATGACCCTAAAGAACTGATTGTTATTGGTTACTTGCTTACAAATTCTAGGTGTTAGATAAGAATACTTGAAACTATATAACTATGTGCAAACAAATTTCTATTGTTATTCAATAAGAATGGCTACTTTTTAACCATATAATTGTTTATAAATCATTAGTGTTATAGAGGAAACCTGTCAGTGAGATTTAGAAAGTCTTCCTTTGCAGTAGGGTAAGAACCCCACCTCCAAATGAAGTGCCCTGAGTATTACACTGAATTGTATCTGATGGTAAGGCTCCCCTTTTGAAGGTCTCGGAAGTGTGAAGTCACCTCTTCATAACCATTACTCTCAGATCCACTCTGACCCTGAGGGATACCCTTTTTTGTGGTGGTGGGGGGTCCGATCTACGAATCAAATCGATCTGTTTAAAAATTATTTATATTATAGAGAAATACTTGATGGCATATAACTGTAAATTATTTGTTTTAAGAATTGTTGATTAAAGTTATAATTGTTTACTGAGGATTATTATTATTAGTTACTTGAAACCATTTAACTGTGTGCAAATTATTTGTATTAAGAATTGTTACTTGAAGCTCTAATTGTTTATTAAGGATTATTATTATTATTAGTTACTTGAAACCATTTAACTATGTGCAAATTATTTGTATGAAGAATAGTTACTTGAAGCTCTAATTGTTTACTAAGGATTATTATTATTAGTTACTTGAAACCATATAACTATGTGCAAACAAAAGTAACTATTTTGAAATAGATAGAGAGACTTAGAAAAGTACAATAATTAGTATTCGGTCGAACCGTGTGCAAAAATTATTCGGTAGGATCGAATACAAAAGGCATCTTAGAAAGCGACTGAACAATAAAATGAATGCAATTCCTTAAGCTCTTGACATAAAATTACCCTAGACGCGTTGACATGCCGTTAAAATCAACCAGCACCTTTTATTTTAACTTAATTTCTACCCCCCCCCCTTAAAAAAGGTGCTTATGCATCTGTTACCGCAAAAAAGCCGAACTTTCCCGAGCGTTTCCGGAAAGAATCGGAATATGCCGAAACGCCTCCTCATCATCATGTCGTGCCGCCAGCACGGATATCCCTGATCCTCTCTCGCCACTTCTCCCTATCGTTCATCGCCTCTGGCATGTCTTCAGGGCTACATCCCGTATCCTCACAGAGCTGCTGTATGTATGTGGGGGTCCATAGGAGAGCATCACTTATGAGCTCGTCCCTGCTTCTCCAGCAGTGTCCTGCGTGTCTGGTTCGTCTAACTTGGATAATTTTCGTGATGGGAGGTAGGTGGCCGTATAGTGTGTGCTTTGTGGGGTGTTGCCTCCAGGACTTGTTCAATATTGCTCGCAGCATTTCAATCAATTGGTTTACTAAGTTACTAACAAGTGTAAACATGAATTTATCGCAGCTAAGCGAAAATCTACAATGTGCAGAAATGGTGATTCAATTCTGCCAAGAAAAAAACCTTATTGGCAAAATTAAAAGTTGCCGGGCATGTGAACATCCTTGCCACCTAAAAAAAAAAAAATTGTGCCTGGAGATGCCGTAACACCAAATGCAGGACCTGGATTATTATTAAATTGTTAGGTGGAAGTACAGAATAGTTACAAAACACCCCCTCCCCTTGGTAAGAATGGATTTCTAAATTAACACGTTATTACTTCTGCACGGTTCAATAAGTGCAGAAATACGAAAAAAAAAATATTTAAAGACAAAAAAAGGATACACAAACCAAAAAAAAAAAAAAAAAAAAAAAAAAATGGATAAAATAAAAATCAAACTATTTTTTTTTTATTTTTTTTTTTTTATTTTTTTTTTTTTCATATTTAAAATTACCATACATTGACTGTTGTTTTTATTCTTTTTCTCCTGGTTGGTAACATTATCCATTAAAAATTGTCTTTTTCACTTTTTTTGTCGTCATGCGTTTTGTCAACAAATTGATTGACTTATTTTATCGTCTGCTTGCTTAAATTTCGTTCCGGAATATTCCGATTCTTTCCGTTATCGGCCCGGAAACGCTCGGGAAAGTTCGGCTTTTTCGCGGTAACATAGATGCATAAGTAGCAAAAAAAATTCTTGATCATCCAATACAAACAATACCCGAAAAAGGCCGAAAATAAAAAGGCTGAAATGTTGGAGAGCAACCAAGATAAATATAGCAGTCTTCAATGTGTTGTTTTCGCCGGGTTGATTACAGCCTACTGTGTTTTTTTTTTTTTTTTTTAATTCACTTTTTATGGGAATGCAAACCCCTAGAATAAATGAAATGTCATAGTGGTTCAATTTCCGGGGGTAGGAATCTTGGGATGGTTGTCTCAATTTGAATATTTGATTCCATCCGGGAGAGAACAAGTCATTGTGTTTCGATTACACATTGATCACTCCAAACTTAGAAACTCCTTTTATATATAAAAACTTATTTCTAAGAAAAAAAAATCAAACCGACCACGTGCGGCACTTGATTTGGCCGGAGTGGAGAATGGAGAAGTAACCCCAGACAGTGCGGTACCAAAAAGTGACTTCCTCCTTTGTCGAGAACTACTAGCCTGACCTTCAGTTCGAATTGGAGGATCGAACTGTACAGGTACGAAAAACTTAAGCCAGCAGATGGGTTTCGTCACTCGCTTCTTGAGTTGCTGGTGAAGATTTGTAGAGAAGAGGAAAATCTCGTATTTTGGTTTGGCGCGCAATTTAATTCAACACTGAATTTCACCCAATCAGGATGACTTATCCTATTCAGCCCGGACCTTCATTTCCAGCTAGCAAAACGGATGAGCGGCCAAACCCAGTCTCTTCAGCGTGAGACGGCGACCAGAACAGACGTTCCTCTGGTTGTCCCTGCTTAGCGATGCTTTTTAGCTAGACAAGCCACCCAGTGTGGACAACTCGCTGTGGCTTTAACACTAGCAGCAGCAACATGGACACTCAACGAGGGAACCATCTAATTTATGGATTCTTTACGAGGAATCCCAGTTGAACATAAATTAGAAACATTCAGCATGCCTTCCACAGGCACCACTTCATGTCACCCCCCAAAATGTCTATGTCGATCCGAGCGTAACTCCGCTCTCGACACACTAGCTCATATTTCACTTCTGGTCCATATGAATGGAGATAACGCATACTCTCCCCAAAAATATCAGACACACAAAAATACACGGTGACTCTAAACACAATCCCTCACACGTCCGACAACACACGCTGCTTTCTCAACACCCCGCTAAGCCACTTCGGCTCCAACACTAACAAGCCTAAACCCCACGAGTCTTGCAGCACCAAAAGCAATTCAAATATTCAAAGCTGCAAATAAAGAACTTTCGTTGTTGTGCTGTTAAAGCAAAGTTTCGTAATTCATTTGTGTTGCCTAAAAAATATAGTGTTCGGGAAAATAACAAATTTCCCGAAACCGCTATAGATTTTAAACAGGCTGAAACTTCCCAAGAAATAAAAGTAAAATTAAATGAAAGTCGATTACTCAAATTCTACCAAGTTAAACAACTGAAAGAAAATTCAACCGAGAATTCTGCTAAAAAGAACTTTAAAGAAAACTCGAAATTAAATGAACTCTGAAACAAAGCAAAAAAAAAAAAAAAAAAAATGAAAATACTCAAATTCAAAGAACTTTGTTTTCCGGACACTCTCTCAGATAAGTTCCAGCAAATTGTACTAAAATTTGCAACACTTCCTTTTCTATCCGTTTCTTTTGTATAAAATTCCCTTTTAAAAACTTTATCTTTTCGAATCAGTATCCGAACTATTAATAGAAAGCTGCGGAACTTCCTGTTTAAACTTACCATATGACCTTACCGTTTAAAGGCACAATGAAGCCCCCTAAAAACATCACCCAGTTAAATACTAAACTTTGCTTTGGTGTCGTTCACTTCAACAAATTTTATTCCCTCCAAATTCCTTTTATATTGAAATTTTATCCCTTAAAATTTCTTTATACGAACAACCAGTTTTCAGCATTTCAAGCACTCCACACAGTTCGATATTTTCTCATAGAATGCAGACGTTTAACTCTTATCAAATGTCTTTTTTTTTCCAACGCAAAAAATAGGTAAAACCTATTTGAAAATGGATGGCATTTTGTCCTTGAAAGGAATTAAATAAAACCAAAAGCTTTAAACGTAAGCTTAATCAATAATACACCAAGTAATTATTAGAAAACCATCTCAGAGAATTTTGACATTATCATTAATGATTTTAATGACATATCAACCTGTCAAGGGCATATTTTATGCCTCGAGGTCAGGGAATCGCATTCATTGCACGTTCCTCTCGAATACTTGCCCAGTCGACTAGAGCTGTAAAATACATCGATTGCATCTCTACAGACCCCCTCCCACTAACGAGTGTCCTGGATATGACACTAAACAACCTGATGGTGAAGTTCCAGTAATGCTGGGGTTTTGAGGAATGCAGAGTAATCATTTGATGCCATCGCTCCCAGGTCCACTCTGTCCAGGAGTGGCAGTACCTGAGAGGGTCCTAGTTATGGCTCAAATAGAACTAAACCATGGTTTTGAGTGTTTTCCTGTTTTGTTTTTGTTTGGGTTTTTTTTTTTTCGTTTAGACTGCGTATTTATGCTAAACTGAATTGTTTAATATAGAACTGTTTTGATATTTAAATTGCATACTTGTGCCAAGTTGAACAGCTTGAAATAAATATTTTTGACATTGAAACTACTTATGTTAAACTGAATTTTTGAAATAGAACAGTTTTGACATTTAACTGTGTGTAAACAAAATCTATACTAAACTGAAGCGGTTAAATTAGAACTGTTTGACTAAAATGAATACGATGAAATAGAAATTATTTTTTCAATTAAACTGTGTACTTATGCAAAACTGAATTGTTTGAAATAAAACAGATTTGTATAAAAATAGATTTGGCATTTAAATGACCTCGAAAGATTGATATGCCATAAAACCCAACCAACCCACCTCGAATGCGAGTAATTTTTTAAACAGACTTATTTGGCCCATAGATAGGAACAAGAAGGTACTACCCTCACTCCCAGTGCAGTGTTTACCTGGGAGTACTGTTATGAAGCATAGAACCTTCAATATTAGGCTGTTTGGTGTCCTGATTTCCGTCTTTAAATATCATCTCAATCACAGCACCAAATATGATATTGCAGGCTGATTGCTTAAATTCACTGTAGAAAGACATCGTTCCGGCAAAACACTCTGATGTCTTGATACTGTATCGAACAACTCTCTCTCATTTGCACCTGAGACCCCAGCTGCAATTGCTTGCATTTCCCAAATGACCAAGTCTGGTAGAAGGCTGGGTTGGTCAACTCTCCTCCGAGAAGGCTGCTCGTTGAGGCTGATTTAAAAAACCAATCTCTAATCGATCCCTCGGTTGCCGCGTTTTGTTTTTGATTTCAACCAAATGCCAAATCAAGTCAACCACTTGGATTGAGAGTTGTTAAGGGTAAAGAGAAAACGACTTAATTCAATCAGGAACAACGCCGGTTTTCAACAAATAATGAAGTTATCCTATTCTGTAAGTGATTACAATGCTTAAAAAAATAAACAAACAAGTCTGAAATTATCTACTTAGCACTTTGGTTCGAAGAGGGTTAGGCTGAAGAAATTCGTCTATCAGGGCTGGTCTCTGGGTCTTTTGCGTCGACTTAGTCCAAGCCAGGAACCGCTGCTAGAAGCTCAATGGAACTGTCGTCATAGCTGCTATGGACTTCTCTGGTTCTCGAACTGGAACTAACAAGGCTACAAAAGTCTCAGTTTATACATAAAAAAAATCCTAACTTTATTGGTGATGGATCTGAGAGGTTTTTAGTTACATTGATTCACTATTACCCGTTTACGATTACCAAGAAATCAATTCTCCCGTTCACGGACTGAAGTGATTTCAACCCTTCTCACTCCAACCTCATTCAGACTATACCTCCTACTACTACTCTAGTCATGAGGAGATCACGAGGAATCTCTCCTCCCCCTCCCCCTTCTCTCTCATCCTTTCTCCAAGGATAGATATTGCTGTCTAAGCGATAAACATTTTCCTCGGAGCATAGACGAAAAGGCAGTCGTTGCCTTTTAGATAATTAATTTTACCTTTATCTCGATTTCTTAGTGCGAAATGGACCCGTCTCGAAATAAGCCAGATGCTTCCTTATCTAGCCGAAATGGCGACATATTCCCAAAATCAGGAGAATATTATTTTACCGTCATAGGAAACCTTTGGGCTAGGCATCACGCGGACCTCTCAAAGACAATCCAGATGTATCAGCTTGATCGATAAACTGTCACATGCAGTTTGATCTTCATAAGTGAGATTTCTTTCGTCCTTGTTGTATATATCGTATTGTAAGATGTCTCCCCCTGCAGCCTCCACTCTCTGGAGGAAGGGGAATTTTTTTTTAATTTTGCAAATACTTTTGGTAATTTCAAAATTTGGCTTCTTGTTTAATTCATTCACTTGTTTGCTGTTTTGTTTCCTGGCCTCAGGTGCGCCTCCTTTGGGGGAGTGCCGAGTGGGTCGAAGGCATTTTTGGATTTTGCCGGGCGCATGTGGGCTGCGGCCCTGCATCCGGACCCACTTCAGAAAAGGACTTGTCCGGTGGTGGGACGGAGAACAAATAAATTTGGTAATTTTTTGTTGATGAAAAGTTAGTTTATTTTTTATTTTTTTTATTTATTTTTTTTCCTGGATTATTTTTTAAATTCTTGCTTATGTAAGAAATACGCTTGTTTCGTTATAAAAAGTCGCTGGGTAATGTCATCAGTTGTCTTTAGCTGGGTCTTGGGGGTTTCGAATCTTTCGACATAATACCCTCCTCGCCAGCTGGACCCCACTCGGGTTAATCACACCCGGTCCCTCACCCAAAAATTAAAAACACTACTTGTTCCGCTTGCTTTTTAAAGAGACTTGTCATAGTAGACCCTGGTTTCCAAGCATTTGATTGGTTAATGTTTTAACCAACCAGTTTGCCGGGCAAGTGTCTTAACCAGGTCTTATCAAATACTAACGTTTTTCTTTCATTTTTGGCTATACAAGTGGTTTTGTTAATACCAGGTTCTTTCTTTCTTTCTTTATATATATATATATATATATATATATGGTAGTTATCACTAATTATAATCTTTTTAAAAATCGGGATTAAAACCCTGTAGTAAATTTTGTCCAGTCAGCTGAGACGGTCGAATACATCGACTGCATCTCTGCACAGGGGTAAGACTCTCTCAACGACGTCTGGCCTAGTTGGCTGAGGCTGCAGAATACACCGACTGCATCTCTGCACAGGGTAAGATTCCCCCAACGAATGTCCTGATATGACACTAAACAATCTGATGGTGAGGCTCCAGTAATGCTGGCGCTTTGGAAAATGTAGAGTACCCCTTCATTGCCATCGCTCCCAAGTCCACTCTGTCCCGGAGTGGTAACACCTAATAGGGTCCTATCTATGGGTCAAATAGAAGTAAACTGTGTACTTACGCTGAACTGAATTTTGACATTAGCTGTTTTTACGTTTAACTGTGTGTAAACAAAAAAAAAATATACTAAACTGAATTGTTTGAAATTTAATTCGGCGTTAAATGACCCGAAAAGGTTTGATAAGCTGTGAAAGAAAACAACAAACCTGTAATGAATTAAATAAGCTGCCACCAGAATTAAGACGCTAGTAGTAAAACGGTTATCGCCGTAGGAAATGAACATGGTAATTTGAGTTGGAATCCTGGATGAGGCATTTTGCATTTCACATAGCGCTTAATACCATTGAGAAAAGTATACATCCAACAATTCTTCCCTCTTACCAGCTACTGATAGACTGGGGATCTTTAACTTTTGTATGGCAACCAGTCTAGGAGAAGGAAAATTCTGAATTCAAATGAAAGGAGCTCTCTTCTCATTAGTCAAACTAATTTGAGAGCTGCTCCTCTTAAAATGTTTAAACAAAACTTATTTTTTTATCAATGGTGCTAAATCTCAAGAGATAGAAATCTTGGTCTGCGGATTCAATTGGATTCTTTTTTACTTCGGCGAAACTCTAGATGACACGAATGATACATATTTGTTTTATCGTTCTCATCTGCTAAAAACGATATCAAAATACGCTTAGGAGAGTCTCTGTGGCGTAGTAGCTAACGTGCTGGACTACGATTGCACAGTAAACAAGTTCGAACTCCAGCCGCGCTATTACGTTCACTTTCGGACTAATACCCTGGGGAAAGGTATGAACCCCCTCCCTTATCTCACCAGCTATATGTTAAATAGTACTCTTACTGTTCTTCTGCAAGGATGTGGTCCTATGCTAGTCACGGAGCCAGTAGGATTTGTCAGGTCGCGTAAGGCAATTTGTTGCAATAGCTAAGAGCAATCGGCCGTGAAGAAAGAAAGCTAAACATTGCCGCGACTGAGGAACGGGAGCTATTTATGGTTCCTTGGAGCATCCCATTGTGCACAAGTGGGCGATTCTATTGCGTGGGTCGTGGTTGGCTGCTGGTAAGTGAGTGAAGGCATTTCATTATATAAACCAGCTTCAGTTTAGCATAGTAAGAAAGACTGCACTGAGCTACGACCAGCCAGCTGGACGCTTTACGGAGGTATGTGTTATTGTTATTCTACAGAGCCCAATGTCACAGTACTTGTTGTGGCTATTGTGTTCGTGACTACCACATTAGTTTCCTGCTGTTTGCTTTGTCAAATCCTTCCGTGCCCACGCTGTGTTTGAAAGATCCACGAAGGGGGTTGACACTATTCAGCCGTATCTTCTTCTGACGGTCAGTAAATATGAGTGGCTAGATTGTCTAGCAACTCAAAGAATGGAGAAAACCCATTCTTTGACAAGAACAACAAAAATCGTTTTTATTGAAACATGTTTGTGAAACAATAGTGTTTGCTTTCTTGGCAAACAGAAGAAAGAATATAGAGAGAGGAAGAGTGACGATGAAGTGCGGTTAGAGTGACACAAACGTCTCTGAAGTCTGGGAGTTTGAATTTTTGTAACGTCTGAAGGTTGTTCGGAGTGCCTCGGGTCTAGAATGGAAGAGATGCTTCTTTGGCAGTCTTGAGTTTCTTCTTGGTCTCTTTTTCTTATCCTCTCTGAAGATTCATTTAATTATCCCATTTTTATAGATCAATATCTAGACTAAGAATGGTTTCTGATTGGTTATCTAATAAGAGACAATAAGGAGTAATATTCCCATTTGTCAGCCAATCCTTGTTTGGCATTATATCTTACTGGTATAGGGAAACTCCTTTTAGATTCTTTGACCAATGGGAACAGGTTTAGAGCAATGGGGTTGAAAAAAAAAATTCTCAGCCTCACCTGACTGGATGAGACATGCCCAGCTCACGTTTATTTAGAGTGGAGCAAAATTAAATCTTTTTTTGACATCGACCTTCAAGATAGAGACTAGATGGCTTTGTCATAAAATAACCCATAAAGGTTCATATGCCATTAAACAGAGAAACCAAACCTATCCAGTTGAGCAATTACATTCACTTTCGGACTAATATCCTAGGGAAAGGTATGAACCCCCCCCTTATCTCACCAGCTATTGGTTAAATTGTACTCTTACTGTTCTTCTGCCAGGATGGCTTTGGCAGTAAATAACCCATGAAGGTTGATATGCCATTAAAACAAACCTAATCGAACATGTGCATTAGAAAGTCATGAGCTGTTGTTGACACTGTAACATAATTGAATGACTCGATAAATAAATCAGACGATAGTCACCGAATAACGAGGCAGAGGCACCCGTTGTAGTTGAAAATGACTAAGGAAAACTGTAGGTCCGAAATCTCGTGTGCATATGCACAGGAAGCGGATGTCCCTACTCGACAGGCAGAAATGAGGGGATAACTAGTGTCCGTTTGGGAATCGACGGCAGGACGCGATAAGCTGAAGACGTCAGTAGAACAGCAGCCACGAAGATGTTAGGAAGGAAAGTTTACGGTCACTAATTCGGGAGGGGGGTTCCAAGGGGGGCTTAGACTATGCGACCCAATGGATAAGCGGGTTAGAACCAGGAAAAAATTCCAGGTCTATGTCAGCTCATCCTTTTCTCACTAGGGTATCTTGCTTATTTTTGTCTAGTTGACGTTTGTCTCATTCCTTTCTTCCGGCAGCTACTTGTTACCTACTAGTAAATAAAGCTTTTAATGTTTAACAGTTTCGCAATTGTCAATTTGTTACTACGGCGAAGTCACAGCGGGGGTCTAAAGTCGCGTGGCACAAAGGGTTAATAGCCATAACCTGTGGTCGTGTCAGTACTACTGAATGGGCACACCACTTGGTCTTTAACAAAGCGTTTAGAGAAAAAGCTAGATGGGAACTGCACTAAGACGCTGCGTTTTGTTTCGAATAAATCTTGGAAGCAGTACCTAACAAAACAGCTGTTATTCGACCATTTCCCACGCTACGATGTCTGATCATCTGAATGGCAAAATCTAGAGTCCAGTCAACAAGCCACTATAAACATATCAAATCTGTGAAAGGATTTTAACTTTGAATGCTTTTCTTTTTCATTCTCACACGTGGGTGACCAGTTGGTTGTCCTTATTTTCTCGTTAGGCTATGAGCTCCGGATTATTGTCTGTGATGATAAAAACGGGAGTTGGGTAAAAGACATCAAAGCAATTGTTCTGGCTATGGCACTAAAATGTATCCGATGGTGAGGCTCCAGTTCTGAAGATTTGGGAGTGTGGATTACACCTTCATTTCCATTACCTCCAGGTTCACTCTGACACGGAGTAGTTGTACCTATTCGGGTCACATCTATGCGTCAAATAGATTTGTTTGAAAATTATTTGTGTTAGGAATACTTGACTCCATATAAGTGTGTGCAAATTATTTGTATTAAGAATAGTTACATGAAGCTCTAATTGTTTACTAAGGATTATTATTATTAGTTACTTGAAACCATTTAACTGTGTGCAAATTATTTGTATTAAGAATAGTTACTTGAAGCTCTAATTGTTTACTAAGGATTATTATTATTATTATTAGTTACTTGAAACCATTTAACTGTGTGCAAATTTGTATTAAGAATAGTTACATGAAGCTCTAATTGTTTACTAAGGATTATTATTATTAGTTACTTGAAACCATTTAATTGTGTGCAAATTATTTGTATTAAGAATAGTTACTTGAAGCTCTAATTGTTTACTAAGGATTATTATTATTAGTTACTTGAAACCATTTAACTGTGTGCAAATTATTTGTATTAAGAATAGTTACTTGAAGCTCTAATTGTTTACTAAGGATTATTATAATTATTAGTTACTTGAAACAATTTAACTCTGTACAAATTATTTGTATTAAGAATAGTTACATGAAGCTCTAATTGTTTACTAAGGATTATTATAATTATTAGTTACTTGAAACAATTTAACTCTGTACAAATTATTTGTATTAAGAATAGTTACTTGAAGCTCTAATTGTTTACTAAGGATTATTATAATTATTAGTTACTTGAAACAATTTAACTCTGTACAAATTATTTGTATTAAGAATAGTTACATGAAGCTCTAATTGTTTACTAAGGATTATTATTATTAGTTACTTGAAACCATTTAACTGTGTGCAAATTATTTGTATTAAGAATAGTTACTTGAAGCTCTAATTGTTTACTAAGGATTATTATTATAATTAGTTACTTGAAACCATTTAATTGTGTGCAAATTATTTGTATTAGGAATAGTTACTTGAAGCTCTAATTGTTTACTAAGGATTATTATTATTATTATTATTAGTTACTTGAAACCATTTAACTGTGTGCAAATTATTTGTATTAAGAATAGTTACTTGAAGCTTTAATTGTTTACTAAGGATTATTATTATTATTAGTTACTTGAAATCATTTAACTCTGTACAAATTATTTGTATTAAGAATAGTTACTTGAAGCTCTAATTGTTTACTAAGGATTATTATTATTATTATTATTAGTTACTTGAAACCATTTAACTGTGTGCAAATTATTTGTATTAAGAATAGTTACATGAAGCTCTAATTGTTTACTAAGGATTATTATTATTAGTTACTTGAAACCATTTAACTGTGTGCAAACAAATGACCATTATCAAATAGAAACAATCCAGTCGTGTCTAGGCTACGGCCCTGCGCTCGAACCCAAGTTAATAAGGCCTCATGCCGTATTCTCCCGTTTGGTCAGGCGTGCGACAAATACTGAAATAATCACTTGAAACCATATAATGATTAGTAAGCAATTCAGGTGCTGAGTGGACCTAGGAGTAATGGCAATGAAGAGATGGTTTCACACTCCCTCAGAGATCCATAAGTGGAGTCTTACCATCGTATGCTGTTAAGTGTCATACCCAGGGCACAAGCTATACTGTTTTCATTTATTACTTCGTGGCCCAATCGGCCGGGGCTGCAAGATATGCTGACTGCATCTCTGCAGAGGGGTAAGACTCCCGCAGCGAGTTTCCTGGACACTAAACAATCTGATGGTGAGGCTTCAGTAATGCTGGAGCTTTGGAGAATGCGGAGTACCCCTTCATTGTCATGGCTCCCAGATCCACTCTGACCCGGAATAGTAGCACTCTGATAGAGCCTTATCTATGGGTTAAATAGAACTAAACTGTGTAATTACACTAAACTGAATTGTTGGAAATAGTACTGCTTTTCCATTTGTGTGTAAACAAAAAAAACTGTATTTAAACCAATGACTGAGTGTAAACAAGGCTGTACTTATCCTAAACTGAATTGTTTGAAATTAAGTGAACCCTTTCACTGTGTGTGGGGTGGGGAGATGATCTCAGGTTTGTTTTGAAATCATATTTAATGTATGTAAGAAAAGGATTTGCCATGAAATGATCCCTACAGCGGTCGATATGCCATAAAACTAAACCAAACTATTACTTCAGGAAATGAGTGAAGGAATTTAAAACGCCCAACTTTATATGTAAATAAAGTCATCCACAGACAGATCTGTTTCGTTCTATCAGAACTCATCAGTTTGGCTAGACATACTAGCTTCCCGTTGCTGGGATCGAAACCCGGTTGACTCAAACGCCAATCCAAGCTTCTACCCCTCATCCACGAGGGAACAGTAGCAACGAAGTAAATTTTAAACGGTTATGAATCACAACTGTTTACATACATCCGCTTAACGGCTACCGAGAGCTCAATTCATATTTGAAGAGCCTTGCAACAAACGCTAATCGCAACGCGATAACTTCATTAGCTTAGAGAACTCAACCCCTCGGGGGTAGGGGAGTATATATATCTATAGTCATATAACATATATATTATAATGTTGGTTGTCACTAAATCACTTGGTGGGTTTATATCGAACCAAGTGCAATATAATATGGAGAGTGCTGAATATCTCGGACAGAGCTATTTTATTATATATATAATTCATGGAATTTAGACGGCGACCCCTGGGTTTCATGTTGTTTTTGGCAAAACAACAATCATCAGTCAGTTAACAAAATGAAAAATGGGATTGAACCTCAGTCTCTCGGACCATTGGCCAACACTCTGCTCATTAGACAATGGCCCGGTAAATTAAATGAATAAATAAGCGCTCGTGGTGTAATGGTTATCTTCATAGGAAATTGACCCTGCGACCCGAGTTCAAATCTTGGATGAGTTTGTTTGCCTTTCAAATTGTGCTAATGCCCTTTGGAAAGGCGTGAATCCAACTATCCTCACACACACACACATATATATATATATATATATATATATATATATGGGCATGATGTGTGGACCCATTTCGTCTGAACGACGAAAACTGGGAGTGTACCTTCACACGGCCTAATGGTGAAGAGCTGTAACGATGTTAAACTTAGCGACACAATTGAAGACGTCAAGATGTAACATCCGGCTTAAAAATATTGGTTACACGAACTCTGAGTAATTTGTCTGGTTCTAGCTTCTTCATTTACTCATTCGACGGTATATCTCACTGAATACAAAACAGTTGGTATTTGGGGTAGGTAAGTGGTGGGGGTGGGGAATACGATAATTCAACGGATGACTAAACAAGTTGGATTCAACCTGTTTTAATATATTGCACAAATATTTGGGTCTGTGATATGAATAGAGAGAAAGAGATACGAAGAGGCATTTGAAAGGGGAAAAATCAGGAAGAGAGATATGAAGAGGCTTTTGAAAGGGGAAGAGTCAGGAAGAGAGAGAGAGAGAGAGATATGAAGAAATTTTGAAAAGGGAAGCGTCAGGGAGAGAGAGAGAGATGAAGAGGCTTTTGAAAGGGGAAGAGTTATGAAGAACGAGAGGGAGAGAGAGATATGAAGAGGCTTTTGAACGGGTAAGAGTTATGGAGAGAGAGAGAGAGAGAGAGAGAGATGAAGAGGCTTTTGAAAGGGGAAAAATCAGGAAGAGAGAGATATGAAGAGGCTTTTGAAAGGGGAAAAGTTATGAAGAACGAGAGGGAGAGAGAGATATGAAGAGGCTTTTGAAAGAGGAAAAGTTATGGAGAGAGAGAGAGATATGAAGAGGCTTTTGAAAGGGGAAGAGTCAGGAAGAGAGAGAGAGAGAGAGATATGAAGAGGCTTTTGAAAGGGGAAGAGTCAGGAAGAGAGAGAGAGATGAAGAGGCTTTTGAAAGGGGAAGAGTCAGGAAGAGAGAGAGAGAGAGAGATATGAAGAGGCTTTTGAAAGGGGAAGAGTCAGGAAGAGAGAGAGAGATGAAGAGGCTTTTAAAAGGGGAAGAGTCAGGAAGAGAGAGAGATGAAGAGGCTTTTGAAAGGGGAAGAGTCAGGAAGAGAGAGAGAGATGAAGAGGCTTTTGAAAGGGGAAGAGTTATGAAGAGAGAGAGATGAAGAGGCTTTTGAAAGGGGAAGAGTTATGAAGAGAGAGAGAGAGAGAGATGAAGAGGCTTTTGAAAGGGGAAGAGTTATGAAGAACGAGAGGGAGAGAGAGATATGAAGAGGCTTTTGAAAGGGTAAGAGTTATGAAGAGAGAGAGAGAGATGAACAGGCTTTTGAAAGGGGAAGATTTATGGAGAGAAAGGGATTTGCAGAGGCTTTTGAGTGGGAAGAATTATCACGAGAGAAATATAAAGAGGCCGTGGGGATAGATATATATATATATATATATATATATATATATATATATATATATATATATATATATATATATATATATATATATATATATAAAAGACGGATGAAATATTTGTTGGTAGATAAATCGATATGTACAAATAAATACACAAAACATTATGGAATAAGCGCAATTAAAGTAAATTTGACGACCTTAGTCGAGGGGGACCCGAAGGCTCACTTTTAAATATTTACTACACCGAGGTGGAGGTGCGGGCGTTACTCCATTCCATGGATTTCTCCACATTACCCTTGATTCTTACTTTATAATGCTGAGTGTTAAGCAAGGTGGCATCAAGTACCATCTTTTTGAGTCTTTAGTATGACTCGACCAGTGATTGAACATCCTTGTCCCGGACCATTGGCGAACACTGTACTCATTAAACAATGGCCCGGTAAATTAAATGAATAAATAAGCGCTTGTGGTGTAATGGTTATCTTAATAGGAAATGGATACTGCCACTCGAGTTCAAATCTTGGACGAGTTTGTTTGCCTTCCACATAGTGCCAATGCCCTTTGGAAAGGTTAGGATCCAACTATCCTCATATATGACCAAGTAAACCTCTGCATGATATGTGGACCTATTTCGTCTGAACGACGAAAACTGGGAGTGTAATTTCACACGGCCTAATGGTGAAGAGCTGTGAACATTATTGTAATGATGTTAAACTTAGCGACACAGTTGTCCTCATTGCAGTCATGAGTAGACAGTTGGGCAAATTGGGATATGTAGTTTTGGGATGGCAGCCAATCTAGGAGAAGGAAAACTCTGAATTGAAACCTGCTAAATTCCGCTTTAAATCCCTGCTCGTGCCGGGTAGTTGTATATGGCGGAGTCCTCGTGGGGTAATGTCTAAAGTACTGGACTGCGGCCTCTATGTAAGCGAGTTCGAACTCCAGTCGTGCTCTTACGTTCACTTTCGGACTAAAAGTCTAAGGAAAGGTATGAACCCCCTCTCCCTGTCTTTCAATTAAAGACAATTACAAAATTCGGTACGGACCCGACTATAGAAGACCAGATAAGAACAAATAATTGGATTTATAAGACCAAAAAATCAACTTCGGGGCCCGTGGCGCAGCGGATAGAGGCGTTGAGTCTCTACAGTTCCAGGTGAGCATCGTCAGAAGATAGCGGTTTCAAATCCTACCCAAGCCGGCCAGAGGTTTACTTAGTCAAAAACGTGGTGCGATAGACAACAACTATGGAAGGCAGTAATTACTCGGGATACGGTTACAAGACTCAGCATTCCTATTCGAGGTCGCGGTAAATCACCTGAAGAAGGCCAGAGGTGAAATTTGGCCGAAACGTAGTGAAAGAAGAAACAACACAAAAACTACCAAGATGAGGACAAAAGTCCGCAATAAATAAAAAAATTAATTCTCAGATTAAGCCTCATCTCAAAATGATTCCAATTAAAGACAGTATCAGGCTTTGGCTTTAAATAATCAACGGAAGTTGATATGTCATTAAAGAAAGCTAAATACATAAGAATATAATGAATTGATAAAAAATAATTTAATCTAGTTAGTTTAATGTATGTTTTATGAAGCCACAATATTCACCTAAAGAAAAAATGTTTTCGGTCTTATCTTTTATTAGTTAATTTACTGCTAAATAAGAATTTCAAAGATCTATGTCAACATCCAATAAGTGCAACTTCTATAATTTTTGCCTGGCGTCGTATTGTAAGTCTAAATCAGCCCAGATTGTTTGAGAATCAAATCTTTTTTGCTGGGACACTGGTTCGACAAACCCAAAACTCTAACGCCTTGGTGTGATGAAGTTTAGTGATGAATTTTTTGAATAATTCCTTGTGTCAACACAAATATATCGGGTCCCTTGCATCCTTGACATGGTTAGATCAGAACTGGAACAACGTCAAAGGAACAATCGATTTTCCTGAGTAATTTAACAATAAGGTTTGTCTGTTTTTCTCTCTCTCTCTCTCTCTCTCTCTATCTAATATATATATATATATATAATGCGTTCTTCCTCGGCAGTCCTTAATTTTAGCAATGGTGATGTAGAGCGGCTTTTCTTTATGCTGCTGCCTCAGCTGACGCGGTCTGAAAAAGGGATAAAATAAATGTTTTCTGACAATATCCGCTCCCACTTGGACCAATGAAAAGACCGATTTCTTTTAGAGAAAGAAGCTCCACCTACTCTGATAACCCACGAAGAAAAGCATTACTGTATCTGATGTTAATCGTTCTTTAAATCTGAACATAAGTTTTCAAACCAGACAATTCGGTGCCGATCACGCTTTAAACTCAGGACGAAATATTTTTCCTCTTTTGATGACTCCTTGGGCGTACATTTTCTGCTTAATTTGCTGGCGGTCAGATTTTCATAATCATTATTTAATTTTTACGCTTCACACTCGCCCTTTGTGTACAGTATTTGTCTCTACAAAAAGACACAGGAAATAATTATGACAAAAAAAAAAGCAAGGGTGGTAGTAGTAAATATACTCTCTGACCCAGATAATCGATACGAGTGGAATTGAGAGAATTGCTACTCTTTTCCAGCGGTATCCTAAACGCTGAAATCCACAGAGGGACGAAAAACAAGTCCGGTTTCTAGGCCATGTTGCGTGAAAAAGAGAGAAAATTATCTGCGTATTATTTCACTAGTGTTGTTGGACTGATTTGTGTCGCTTCGTTGGCTTATAATGTGTTAACATTACAAAATCAACTCTGCAAAGCTTGAAAAGCTGATTTCGGATCGTCAACAACCCCTCCCCGTCCAAACCAAATATTAACGCAGTTTGTTACTCGTTTCGAGCTTGAAATGTGATACACAATATATAAACATTGTTTCTTCTTCTAATTATTTTACACTCACGCCCAGTCAGTTGCCGGTCGAATACCGGGTTAGATTTTTCAAATCTCTTTGTATTGAATTTGATGGGATTGGCCGAAATTTACTTACACGTTAAAATAGACATTGTGTGTGTGTGTGTGTGTGTGTGTGTGTGAAGTGGAATTTTTGAGAAAGCTGCTTTCTGTGCAATGAGGGTGCGTCAATAAAAAAAAAAAACTTTCTCCTTTACCTCTATTCTAATAAAAAAAAATCCTTCCCACAATAAAACGTTGAATAGGACAGAAGAAAATATTACTAAAAATATTACTTTGAAACCAAATATTCACATACAAAAGATTTGTAAAAATTTTGGTTTGTTCGAAGTGTTGTCTGTAATTTAATCATATTCAGTGTGTTGTTGGTTTGTTTGCTTTGATTGGTGCGTGGGTAGTCTCACCCCCAACAAGGGAATACAGTTGCCATATTCTAAAACTTACCAACAAAGAGTTACATAGAATGGAACACAGGCCTCAGATTGTTTATAATCATATCAAATAGATTTTATAAATTGAATTCCCATGACCAGAAAATCCGGCAAACACTTGCGTGCGACATACGGATCCACTGGACTGCTGTTTCGACCTTATTAGTTCTCTTCAGCAGTGTATACGGTGATCTCTCCCGCTGGAGATCGACCTAGCGACCACAGAATGCAGAGCCAAAATTCTACCCCTTTGTACTGGTCCACATCGCACAAAAGCGATGTAGACCAGTACTCGGTGGTACCGAGAGAGGATTTTTTTTTTTTTGCTGTACCCACAAGACCAGAACAATAAAAATGTTTTTTTTCTAAATAATTTGTCCACACACACACACACACACACAGACAAAAGAAATAGATTAATTATTTATCTATTTGTTCTTTGTGTCTTATTCTTAATTTATCTATCAAATTAAATATAGTAAAAAGTAAAGTAGCGACCGTAGTCGAGGGCAACCAGAAGGCTCCCTTTTCAATAGCTACTACATTCCCTGGATTGCTTCACTTTACCCTTATGAACATCTATAACTGTTTTAAAGGCATGTTATACAGGTCAGTGCTGCTTGTGTGTGTGTATATATATATATATATATACACACACACACACACACAAAGTTGGGGACCTTAGTCAAGAGTAACCCAAAGGCTCCTTTTTCAATAGCTACTACACCGAGGTGTAGGGGAGGGTACCACTCCTTTCCCTGGATTGCTCCACTTTACCCTTGATACATACTTTATATTGCTGAGTGTTAAGCAAGGAGGTATCAAGTATCATTTTTAAAGTCTTTGGTTTGACACGACCTGGGATTGAACCGTGGTCTCCCGGACCATTGACGAACACACTACTCACTAGGCCAATGAGTCGGTTTCATTTTAACTAATCGTTTACTTCGGACTTAAATTATATATTTAGAATAAAACAATTTATACGAAACTTGACTAGGAAAAATAAGATAAATCATATTTATCATATTCATAAATTTTATTTTTATTTTAACATTACGAATTGAGTGATCACTTTGAAGGGAACACATTTGTGGGGGTACTAAATGTTGTTTGGTGAATATTTTTTGGTCCCCATCAATTTATGTTAGCTCATTGTTGGAAAGCAAATGAAGTACACGCAGAGAAAAGAACATTCAAAACAAAGCAATACAAACAAAATTAAATTTATATATCAAGAAATACACGAAAAAGAAAACATTGCAAATATTCTAATGTAGTCTGTTGAATATTCCTCTGTACGTCTATAGTAACACGGATATTATGGAAAAAAATATTGAAAGTGTCCTGTAGACTATAAAATGTATGTGTCTGACATAGGAGTCAGCCCTGGCCGGAATGTCTAGCTTAGCCTGGGAATTTTCACCGAAATCAAATCCCTCGACTTCATTGTTGAATCCGAAGTAACAGCCACTATTCGCCACGTTGTGAATTTTGATCCGAACAGCGGTGTTTTAGTTACCTCAGATCGTTTCAACAGTGGGAGTCGATCTAATTTTGGCTGGAATCTACGCCGAAGAAAAATCGCTGTTTATAGTGAAAATAGTTCGTGTCGCGATTCACAAAAACACAAAAAAGAAAGGAAAGCAACACTTTCGATTTTTATACAACTTTCTCAAAGCTACTGTTTTTATCTGGCTATAGAAGAATTTACATAAATGTGTACAATACAAAAGGAAAAGATCACACGAAACTTATTCGTTCGTTTTAGGGAGTGACAGAGAGGGTATAAGAGAGGCAATTAATGATTCCTGGTGACTTTTAAAAGTTTGTTTATCGCCGTTTTTGTTGATAGGAACTTCGCGAATCTGATCGGGTCAGACACAATTCACAAAGTTGTTCTGTCTCATCGAACTCTCGCTTCGAACTCTCTCAACTCTGAGCTCTGAACTATTCTTGACTTCGCCCGCAACTCTGGGGCTAACCTTCAGCTCTGAATGGGCTCTGAACTGACCCCCGATTTCACCCTCTACTGCTGAATGAGCGCTTCGCACTGCTTATATAAATTGGGGGCGGGGTCTCGACAATTTTTTTTTTTTTTGTTAAGCACATGAATAATGATATGTAAATTGCTTAGACCAACTGATATTTCGCATATCTTTTAAAAATTCCAGATGGCCGTATTTTGACAGGTACTAAAAACGAATTCGGGACGCCCGCTGTTTTTTTCTGTCCAGACAATTATTATTAAATAGACAAAATCCACTAATACCGTCTCCTCTTTCTTACATCTTTTCATTAACCCTTTTATCATAGGATTCAATCAACGAATCCATCTCACTACTCCTCAAACCATCACTAAAGACTCAATTCCAGGAACGTCAGTCAAAAAAAAAAAAAGAAGCAAACAAATGAAATAAGATTGAAAATAAAATAAATAAAAAAAACAGAAATTTTTCTCTACTTATTCTCTGTATTATAGAAAAACAAACTTATTTCCAAATCTATCCTTTTATCCATTTAATTAATGAATTCATTCTAATCCTTTTAGAATCGTTAATAAATTAATCAACCAGGCGGGGGTCTCTCTGTCACATGTGGACTAAGTATTTCATGTTAGCTATATTTCTATATATCGATATCTATGTATTCTAGAAGGCATGTCTTCTCCCATGTTGGTTGTTTGTCCTTTTCGGGGTTTGACGAAATTTCTGCGGCTGTGTTCGAAGCTGGAAGAAGTCTAACCGAAAAGGCAGAACAAGAAAGAAAAAGGTTGTAGAATGTATACATTTTCGTGGGTTTGACTGCTGGAAGTCAAAATGTATGAGAGTGTGTTGTCTCAGGAAGTCGCAATGGGAAGAGCGTGTTGACTCTGTAAGTGAAAATGTGAAAGAGAGAGTGCGTGGAAGACGAGAGTATAAATAGACAATCCTTGTCATGCGGTCAGCTCCAAATGCGCGGGACAAAATCAAAGTTGCGGACGTAGTTGAGAGCACACATCACGTAACTTTTCTGACCAATAGGTTCCCGAGACTGATTAGTTTACTAACGTCCGCCATCTTTGTTTCGGGGACAAGTGGCATCAGGGCCATTTTAAAATATAGGAGAGTAAATCCTATACATTTCGCCTCTTTTTTTTTTTTTTTTTTTTTTTTTTTTTTCAATTAATGGTATAATATATATAAATATATATAAAGTCTGTTCATATCTATCAACTTTTTTGAATATTTTATTGCTGAATATACCAAAGGAGGGTGAATGGACAGAATAACTTGCTCAGTTGGATGAAATAAGAAATTTCTGTAAATTTGAATTTTCTTTTGAGCTGTTCGGAAGATAAGCTATTTGTAGCACCAGTCTTGTTGAATAGATTTGTGTTCTGTACATTGGTGGTTCGTTTCCAAACATGTGATGATTTACTTGCCTAATTTGCACGGTGTGTTCGTGATACTTTATATTCAATAACTTTTTGGCGCGAAACTCATCAGTTCAGGACGACCACTAAAATAGTAATTATGTTTAAGCAACTTGTCTTTATTGAATCCCGTTCTCCGTTGCTAGAATATAGCAGCGTATATGTTTTGTGTTAATAAGACTCTTTTTGCGTTGTTGTTCAATATCCTTTGATCGGATTATAGCGTGTCAAATCTCGGCCAGTGTCTAAAGAAAAAATATTTCAAAAATTATTTGATATCCTTCCTGTGGACTATTTTATGTCAAGATTTCGGTTAGTCCCGAGGAAAAGTCTTTCCTCGATGGGAAAATTGTACCCTAAGGGTACAGTTCCTTTGTTTAATGTCAGCTTATTTTCATTAGCAAGTCATGAACTTTTTTACAAGTAAAAAACGACTGTTAATTCATTCGTTATTTTCAAAATGTCGTGTAGAAATATTGTGTTCTGTTTGGCCAATATACCTTTTTACTTACAAAATTTGGAATGTTTTGTCTTTCTTTTTTTTTTTTTTTTTTTTTTTTTTGTCGGACGAACAAATGTCTGCTGGGATTTGCTTCCAGCGAATTCAATAATTTATTTAACTTATGAACCTAGAATTGCTTCAGCACAATTTTTCTTTTAGGTCCAGGTTAAGCGGGGAGGGTCACCCCCCTTTACGCTTAACCTGGACCTAAAAGAAAAATTGTCTGCGATAAAAAACGAAAGAGGAAGGAAAGAACGTAAATCTTAAACTTTTGTGAATATCCTGGGCTCTTAAAAAAAAAAAAAAAAGTTTTTGAATTTTAAGGACCACCCCCCGCAAAAAAGCATGATTTCACATATTCAAAACACACACACATACATATATATATATATATAGTCATCCGCAGACAGTTTCGTTGTATCCCAACTCTTCAATTTGGATAGACCTGCGAGATGCTTCAAGTTGGGATCGAAACCCGAGTGCCGTATATTCAGCAAAAGTTGCCTTTATTTGCATAGAAGTAAGCAGCTTTGATAATTTTTTTTTATTTTTATTTTTTTTTTTATTATTATTATTGTGTATGCTGTTGTTAGCTTCAAGTCGGTTGACTTCTCACAAAATAACTTTTTTTTCCAGCTTTGACCTTTTGGAGATTCTAAGAAAGGACATTTTTTTTTCTGCCCAAATAATCCTAAAAGTAAATTCTCCTGAATTCATAAGGTCTAAGTTATGCGTTTTTATTTTTGTTCCAACCGCATTTTTTGCTTTCATTCTCTCTTCCCTTTTTTTTTCAAATTGTTTAACCGCCTGTTTGTCTACCCTTTCAAGTTGATTCATTACTTACGTCATTTTAAAATCGGTACAATAGGCAGCAATTTAGTAAGTATGTTAGGGGGGTGAATATTTTGTTGTTTATCCAAATTAACTGAGGTGTGACGTAAACATAGAAGGCGGCACTCCTTCACATTCAAAGAATTTTTTTCAATTTAACACAGAAAATGAAACTTACATGAACAATTCTGGAGTTTACAGAGACTTATGAGGTGCAAAAATTAGCACAATTTAGATATTCACTTATATAGCAGTAAATGAACTAATATCAAATAAGACACAAAACAGTTTATCTAATAGCTAAACATTCTAGTTTCATAAGATATAAGTTGGTAAAGTTAGCGATTGTAGTCGAGGGCGACCCGAAGGCTCCCTTTTCAATAGCTACTACACTGAGGTGTAGGGGAGGGTGCTACTCCTTTCCTTGGATTTCTCCACTTTACCCTTGATACGTACCTTTTATATTGCTGAGTGTTAAGCAAGGAGGTATCAAGTACCATTTTTAAAGTCTTCAGTATGACGCCACCTGGGATTGAACCCAGGTCTCCCGGACCATTGGCAAACACTCTACCCACTAGGCCAATGAGCCTGTCTCATAAAGTTCGCGACCATAGTCGAGGGCGACCAGAGGGCTCCCTTTTCAATAGCTAGTACGCCGAGGTGTAGGGGAGGGTGCTACTCCTTTCCTTGGATTTCTCCCCTTTACCCTTGATACGTACCTTTTATATTGCTGAGTATTAAGCAAGGTGGTATCAAGTACCACTTTTAAAACCTTTGGTATGACGCGACCATTGGCGAACACTCGGCCAATGAGCCGTCATAAGATATACTTTGAACAAACAAGATTAAATTATTTAAATCAATGTCAGAATTTTTTAGGAGCTGTCTGTCTGTTCATATCATACATTCTTCATATCTATCTCTGCACAAAGGTTATTATATCTATATGATATGTATAATATTGTGTGATAATACCCGCTTCTGCAGCTCGTTGCATAAGTTACTAAGTCCCCGTCGAGAACTTATGTGGGCCGGATCAAAGCGAGAAGCAGGTTTACAGAAAAGAACAAAAACACAACTTATGGTTAAAACGTCAGGATGGGGAGCGTGTAACACTTTGTGGATAATTAGTTCTAGTTTGAGTTTCGGCTGGCAAAAGATTATCTTAACTGAGTCCGGCTGGTAATGTCGCTGTTCGTTGTTTCTTTGTCCCGGCCTAATCAACTTTCCTCGAACCCAAACTAAGTCTGACTGCTTGGACCCAAAATGCACCTGTATATATACAGAATGTTTCATTATTATTTCCGGCTAATGGGACACCCACGAATAAACCCATAACTTTTTGGGGAGCCATTTCTCTCTTAAAAAGACTGGATATAAAAATATTTCTTAGACTGGCCGTCTCCGATATAGGGACATTAAAATCAGACCCTTTTAAGTTTTTGACCAGTACACGGCAAGTACTTAACACTTACCCACTTCCGTGGCCATACGTATAAACATTTTCTTATCTAGATTTCCTTAATCTAGTTAATGGGTTTTCCTAACATTTGAAATTTGATAACCAGGCCGAATCTAACTCATCTTGCCACATGTATATGTATGTCTCTCTCTCTCTCTCTCTCTCTCTCTCTCTCTCTCTCTCTCTTATATATATATATATATATATACGCACACATATATAGGTGCACACACACACACACACACACGTGTGTATACATGTATGTGCATATATCCAACTCATAGCGTCACAATTGTAGCATTTTTTAAAAGCCGAGGATTGGAAAGTATTTAAAGTATTTCTCTGGCTGCCCTCACTAAGGGGACCCCCATCTCGGTACTTAACACACTTATCTTTGATTAGCTTTTTTTCTTGTTATTTTCTAAGGTTTGCTTCGTCTGACACCCTAGCATTATGTCTCGTGCTGTGGGCGCTTTTGGTGGTGTGATGGTTAGCAAGCTAGACTAGCAAAAATACTCGAGTGAGTTCGAGTCTCATTGGGTGCCCTATTCATTCGGCCTTGTGCCACATCGAAGCAAAAGAGCTTCGTAAATTACTTATGCCTCGTGCAGTAAGTGACCAGGCTCATTGTTGCTTAACCTCTTCCCTACTTTTTGTTATTTACCGAGCACTGCTTAGTCTTACATAGAATCTGTTTGTATGGAGATTGATTTTTTTTTTTTTTTTTTTTTTTTTTACAGCATGTCAACCCATATGGGGTTATTCTATGCCAAACGGTCAGGGTATAATCTTTATGCATGTTGAAATCATTGTTTGAATATTTTTTTTAAACATTTCTTCGTTTTTCATTATATAAAGAAAATAAGAATCGCCATTGAAGAAATATTATGCGACGTAGAGAACACTGTAATGAATAGAACAAATAAAATGAGTTCATGGAGTGGAAAAGTTCCCAGAGGCCCCTGACAGGAAGTTGGAAAGAGGGATGCCCTGAAAAATTCACTCTCCATCGTAGCACAGAAAGGACCCTCATTCACGCGGCCGCTAGCAGCGAACACATGGCTAATTAGTTTTAGTAGCCTGACACCATGTCTACTTCTAGCAAGCCAACACTGCCGAAACCAACAACATAAAAACACTCGACTTTGGACTTATCACCCCCCCCCGAAAGCGACTAGTATACTTTAACACCTTGTTGGTTGTTTTTTTTTTCCGGCGTATCACCCCTTTTTAGGGTCTTTTAACACCGAATGAAGTCATTATGATAAAAATTTCAATGTTCAGTTTACTATAAGTACAGATTTTTGCTTACACACAGTTAAATGTCAAAATAGTTCTATTTCAAACTTGTGCAGTTGACTGGGGATATAGATTACATAACTGCACCCCTGCAGAGGGGTAAGACAACACCCCCACCTCGAGTGTCCTGGATATGACACTAAAAATCTAATGGTGAGGTTCCAGTAATGCTGGAGCTTTAGAGAATGCGGAGCACCCCTTCATTGCCATTGCTCACAGACCCACTCCGTCCCGGAGTGGTAGCACCTGATAAGGGTCTTACCTATGAGTTAAATAGAACTAAACTGGTTTGAGGCTACTGTTTTTGGCATTTCAAATGCGTACTTACAATAAACTGAATTGCTCGAAATAGAACTGTTTTGACATCTAAACTATGTATAACCGTTCCTCACGGCCTCAGCCTCGTCCATCTCCCTCGAATCCTCTGCTACAGCGTGGGAACAAAAACAGACGGAAAGTTCTCCTCGGGAAAAGTGACCATACACTGCACCACCCCACGTTGTGATTCCTTTTTCAAAGGCAGCGAAGATTCACGTCTGAAAAGAGGATTGCTGGTAGCCAACGACTGGAAACCGGAGGGGTATATTGAAGGAAAAATAACACGCTGCTTTTTGTAAATATAACAAAGTTTTATAAATTTTCGAGTTCTACAGATGATAATAATTCTGCAGGTGTGACTTCAAGAATGGTCTAAGGACATCAGATTGGCGAGGGTTGAGTTCTTCTTCGCGGCAACTTCGTCGATGCGTCTTCGCAGCAGACTGCTGCTATGAACTCAAAAATCAGCTCGTTTATATATTTGCCAAGATTCTGGGGTATTTTCTGACTGTGGCAGGGGTGATCTCCATAACGTCATTTTCAACTCATCAGACATCTTTTATGTCTCCGCCTCAATTTCGTCATCACTAAGGGTCCAACCCTTTTTACACAACTTTCACAAAGTCCTTCCTACCACTACCCTCGTGATGAGGACTACGGGAGGATAGCTTTCCTCCTACCAGCACAGTTTTTCTCATTTTACTACTCAGGATGTCAGGCTGGAGATTCTTTCCCTTATACCCAAATATGTTGGACTGTCACTTTGATGGAAATGGTAATACCTGATAGGGCCCTATCTATAGGTTAAATAGAACCAACTGCACACTTATGCTAAACTGAATTGTTTGAATTAGAACTGAATAACTTGACATAGAAATATTTTTGACAAATAAACTATTTACTTACATTTAAACTGCGTGTTTATGTTACACTGAATTGTTTGAAATGCAACTGTTTTTGACATTGAAACTGTACATACACTTAACGGAATTGTTTAATATAGAATTGTTTTTACATTTAACTATGCGCAAACAAAATCTGTACTTATACTAAACTGAATTGTTTGAATTAGAACTGTTTTGAATAAACTGAATAGCTTGAAATAGAAATGTTTTTGACAATTAAACTGCGCACTCATGCTAAAATAAATTGTTTGAAATAGATCTGACTATTTGCATAAAAATGGATTTGGCGTTAAGTAACCAACAAAGGTTGATATGTCATAAAAACAAACCAACTAATCTATTTCAAACAATTCAGTTTAGCATAGGTACACACATTAGTTTTATTTGACCCATTGATAGGACTCTATCAGGTGCTACCACTCCGGGACAGAGTGGACCTAGGAGCGATGGCAATGAAGGGGTACGCTGCATTCCCCAAAGCTCCAGAATTACTGGAACCTCACCATCAGATTGTTTAATGTCATATCCAGGACACTCGTTCGGGGAGTCTTACCCTTCTGGAGAGAAGCAGTCGGTGTATTCTACAGCACCCCCCCACCAGCCGACTGGGCAATTTAACACCTAGTCTGGGAGACGCGATAATTTCATTCGGTTTCAGGAAGATACGAGGATCATTATATAAAGAAGTGTGTGTGTGGAAAAAATATATGAATAACAAATATTCAATTAAAATATAGCACAGTAAGCTGAGGCTGTAGAATATTCAAAATTACCCATTCTTCAAAAATAACACGGGCGACTCTTCTGTTTTGGATACAAACCTTTATTCTGCCTGATATGTAGCAATTGGACGGACAAAATAAGTATAAAAGGTAGTGGCAAGGAAAACAGGACACGACACTTTAACAAAACGGTTTCTTCTCAACAATAACAATTACAAACGTAATACAAAAAGCAAAGAGTAAAAATTAATGAAGAGCTAGAGTTGTTAAGTAAACTTAATAGGTTACAAAATAATATGCCTGCGAACTTATATTATCACCTGGGCTGCTAAGTGTCTGTTGCTTCTGTGTGGTCGACCTTACGTGGTCATCGGCCCTTATAAGTCGCTGGTTTTGTTAACGTCTTACTTGGACGGTCTACAGAGTATGTAAGAGAACGATATCCCTCTTGTATTTGTACCTCAAAACAGAACTTAATGTCATATGTTTTGCGTACTCTGGTTGCCGACATTGGCTCTTGACCAATGTCGGCAACTGGGTGATGTTTGAGGGACGGTAAATGTGAGGTTCCGTATGTTAAATTTCATGATAGTAGTCGCTATACGAGATAGAGGAAGACGTCAAAGAGTCTATGAACATATCTTGCAATTCTCATTATGGATATGTTGCTCTACTCTCAGATGCAGAAACAACATTTTGCGAGATATAAACCCCAAAATCTACTTGTGGGGAAAAACACTTGTACTAACCCAACAAAACACGAAGACACCCGGGAGGTGTCCTCGTGGTCTAATGGTTTAAGCGATGGACTGTGGAATCGTAGTAAGCGAGTTCGTACTCCAGTCGCGCTATTACGTTTACTTTCAGGCAAATACCCTTTGGAAAGGCATGAACCCCCATACCCTCCCAGCTATGGGTTAAATAGTACCACTACTGTTCTTCTAGGAGAATAGCTTTAGGCACTAAATAACCTACAAAGGTTGATATGCCATTAAACAAAGAAACCAAACCAAACCAAAGACACCCATGAATTGCCTACGTATAACAATGAAAACCCTATCTGTGAAAATAAGATGACCCTAATCCAGAGACCAAAAATAACTCTCACATCCAAGTGAGATTGACGTCAAAAATGACCCCTCACCAAGCCTGTGCGAAAGTCTAGAATACGGAGAGCGTCTGACAAATACAAAGACTTTGTGACTTGATAAAAGAACTCTCTTTTCCATCTCCCTCTTAATACTTTTTGAAGAGAAAAATGTAAATTAAATCCTCATCCGACCTTGAACCATTTCTATCCCGTTCGATACTATACCAAATCTAAAAAGGTTCGCTTAAAGGAACGATAAGCGAAACGCACAAATGTTTGATTGTTGATTCACGTGAATATTTGTTTAATATTAAAATCTTTTTTTAACAGTTTATCATTCTTTTTCTCTTTTACCTCTTAGACGAGAAAGATTAGCTTGTAAACGTTTAAAGAATCAACTCTTTTTTTTTTCTATATTGGTTGACTTGAAAGTGGTCTGACACAGAAGTAAAAAATGATTCCCATTGCCATTTACTGGATGAATATATGGGTGAATAGACACTACTCATGCAAATGTGTAGGGCAGGTCATCCTGGCACCACAGAACAACCCACCTGCTGCATTAGGTGCTCTCCTATAAAATGAGATAAGCATAGCTGGCTTGCTTTTACCAAGAAGATTCAAGAAGGTGAGTCATTTGACTTCTACATATATTGTAATTTTGTATCGTTCATATTGTTAAAAACCTTCAATTGCAATACTCTGAAGCACACTGCCGTTTTTACTCCTGGTCAGTACCGTTGCAATGAAGGGGGGAGTCTATGGGTATAAAAGTCAAATGACTCACCTTCTAACATGGCTGCCTTCTTGAATCTTCTTGGTGAAAGAGAGCCAGCTAAGCTTACCACATTTTATAGGAGCGCCCCTAATGCAGCAGGTGGGTTGTTCTGTGGTGCCGGCATGCCCTGTCCAACGCATTTGCATGGGTGGTGTATATCTGTGGTGCCAGGATGACCTGCCCAACACATCAACATGGATGATGTATATCTGTGGTGCAGGGATGACATGCCTAACATATTTGCATGGGTGGTGTATATCTGTGGTTCATGGGTGGTGACTATCTGTGGTGACGGGATGACCTGCCAAACACATTTTTATGAGTGGTGTCTATTCACCCATATATTCACCCAGTAAATGGCAATCATTTTCTACTTGTGTGTCAGACCACTCTCAAGTCAACCAATATTCATCAATGGGGTTTAACGTTTATCTATTACGTGGTTTAGGTGTTTGGTGATTTGTTAATTGGGGTTCTGGTGGAATGTTTCTGACAAACGTCTGAATCCTTTTTCTTCTTACCTCTTTTAACTCGTTGTCTTTTGGAAGCTGCAAGAGTATAAAGGACGGAAGGAGAGAGACGGGGATATCTTTTAATTTAAACTTTACTTTCGGTTCGGTTTTTATGGCCTAACAATCTTTATAGGTTATCTAATGCCAAATTTTGTTTTTACATATATTAAACCTAAGATTTCTAAACGAACACTTTGCGTTGTATATTGACCTCCGACCTGGCCAAACATGCCATTCCAAAGACGGCGGAAGTGCATATTCCATTGGCGTGGGCGAGCTTGGCTGACAATATGGGACAGGGTTAAAAACCCACGGTACAGTCACAAACTGATGCACCGGGAGAGAGTGACCTGTGAACTGCATGACAGTTATTTCCGCTCGATGACGATCAAACATGCCATTCCAAAGACGGCGGAAGTGCATATTCCAATGGCCAGTTATGGGGAGATATTGAGTGGGCGTTGAACTATTATATAACTCGGTGCACAGGAAATTCAAAGACTTTGGAGACAAGATGCAGTAGAGAAAACCAGCACCCAGAGAGGCTGGGCCCCCAGGCCCCCGGTTGAGCAGCTCAGGAGAACGGGAAAGAAACGTATGTCGCAGTTCTGTTCGGTCTCCAACTCCCTTTCACACACAAACCTTTCAAATAAAGTGAGAGGTATATTTTTCTAAGAACTGTGTCGCTCGTCTTTGTGTCGTCGTTATGATTCTGTATGCATGTGTTTGTATGTTTGTTTGTGACTATACAACATTTGTAGATAACATTTTAAACAAACCTGTGGACATGAAAGTGGGACTAACGGCAGCTCTCGACAAAAGAGGGTTCGTTTGTGTCTGGCGTGCAGGTCAGTGATTTGATACAATGAAAAGAAAAGAAAAATACTCACCGCTGTTTCAAGAATCCGCCTTCAGCCCATTAAAGGAAAAGATATTTATTGTAAAAAAATACAAATTTGGCACGAGGCCTAAAAATGGAGGGGGAAGGCTGGTCTACACCATCCTAATCTCTAACTTAACTAGACTCATTCACTGACCAATACATATCTCCAAATTAAAAAAACACCAAAATACCTCAATTAAACATATCACTGTCAAACTGCATTCACCAAAAACAACAATCACCAAAACAACATTAATACTCCATGAAGATCTAAACTTAATCCCATATTTAC
Source organism: Sepioteuthis lessoniana (assembly GCA_963585895.1). NCBI lineage: Eukaryota > Metazoa > Mollusca > Cephalopoda > Myopsida > Loliginidae > Sepioteuthis > Sepioteuthis lessoniana. The sequence continues at coordinate 51,414,164 of OY757945.1, read as the reverse complement.
AGAGTGAGGGGGAGGGGAACATTTTAAAAAAACTAACGAACGCTATATACATCTTTATTTACAAAACTATTTACAAAACAATTCCCCTAAAAACGAAAGTGAACAAAACATATATACATTATGATGGTTAGTATGGGGTCCCCCCCACGTACTAAAACATGGCAGAAAGAGGTGTTAACCAGTCGAAAATAGTGTCGAAGGAGGAAAATAAACAAATAGGATAAATAAATGGTAAAGAAATATAAGTAAACAATAAATATGAATAAACATAAGCCCTCCATCGCACTCCTGGAGAACTCCAATTCCTGTCACCTAACAGAGGGGAAGGGAAGGGAGAGCAAAACAAAAGAAGGGGACAAAAAAAAATGGGGGCCCAATGACCTTGCATACTCTAGCTAAGTTAACTAAATTAGAAACCAACTAAATCAAAATGGCCTAAAAAATGTCTAACTTACCTGGGCTGGGTGGTCACGTCCTTCCGGTAACGCAAAATTCTTAGGTCCCTGGGATGTCCAAGGTGAAAATAAGGTTGGCTCCTACCACGCGACACAAGCGCGCAAGAGTCACCCACCTTTCGCCAAACTCCAGTGAAGAGAGTCTCTTTCTCTCAGACCGGATTTTGACTTTGATTTGGTGTTTAAAAAATGCCACCAGGGTCTGAGAAGAAAAAGACTCATCCTCACAGAGTTCCTTCTTTCTCGTCGTCCAAATCACGACACGCATAACGCCGAGTAAGCAGAGAAACACATAATGTTCCTGTCTGTTCAACCTCGGCACCACATTGCTGCACACAGAACTGGCTTCCAGGACAAAAAACTTTCCATTGAGGATGCGGACCATGTAGCCTTCAAGAAGCTTGCACAGCGGCCGTACGACCGGGCAATGAAAGAAGGTGTGACTAATAGTCTCCTCCAAATCACCGCACCGGCCGCACTCAGGCGAAATGACCTGTTGCGCTGCAAACAATTTCTTGCCGACCCAGAGGGCATTCCGAATGACCAGCCAGGTGAGGGAAGCCTCGTCATTATTGAGGCACCTCATCCTGGGGGCCCAAGGCCACAGTAAGCGACCCTCCGCCTCCGTCACACCGAGCTCGCCAATCAGACCATCGCTAGCGGCCCCCCTCACTAAACATCGATATAATGCCCTACTCGACAACGGCCGGCTGTCAGAGAGACCTGTCTGCAGCCGAGAGAGAACTTTCAAAGCATGCCGGCACTCGCGATAGAAGGGGCATTCGCATCTGGGCAACCGATGGGCCTCCCCATCTGCAAAATGCACACTTCTTAGCGACGGGAAAGATTGTCTAGCGTCTTCTTTCCAGACGCTTCCCGTCGCTGTGTCCCGTGAACACATCCGGTCTAGGAAAGTAAGACGCAAAGTATGGCGCCGTACCTCGACGTTAGGTACTCCTAGACCGCCTTCAGAAGGGTGAAGGTAACAGATCTCCCGTCGCACCAAAGGATGTCTCTTAGCCCAGAGAAACTGGAAGAGAATCCTTTCCAGCTTGAATAGGATGGTGGCCGGGATAGGAAGCACTGAAAGTCGGTATACGGCTAGGGAGTAGATGTGCGAACTGCACACCTCTGCCCGACCCTTAAGGGAAAGCCTTCTACGCAGCCACAACTCAGTTGCGGCTACGACCTTATCCAGTACTTCCGACCAATTTTTCTCCAATTGAAGATCAGGCCCAAACCAGACGCCGAGTATCTTGCACGGACCGTCTTTCCAAATGAAGGGGCCGGGAAGAGCACAGCCTTTCCACGAGCCCAACCGCAAGCCGACAGACTTTTCGCGGTTAATCTTGGCCCCTGTTACAGCTTCGTACCTTCCGATTTCTTTGCTCACCTCCTCCACCTCGGCACTGCTCGTTACAAGCACGCTGACGTCGTCAGCGTATGCAGTGTACCTGGCTACCTCACTGGCGCCAGGTAACGTGAGGCCGCGTAGGACCGGGTTCGCCTTTATCCTGCGTAGAAAAGGTTCTAACGCCAGGATATACAACATGGGCGATAAAGGGCAACCCTGACGAATCGATCGAGTCAGAGTGAAGGGCTCCGACCTTACCCCATTCACCTCCACCATGACTCCGGGGGACGCATAAAGGAGACGTATCCAGGTGCGAAAGTCAACCCCGAAGCCAGCCGAAGACAAGACAGCCTCCAGAAAAGCATGGTCAACCCTATCAAAGGCCTTGGACTGATCTAAATTGATCAGCGCGGCATTTCCGTCGACTTTTTCTACGATCGTGCGGACCAGATGAAGACTGTCCTGGATAGTCCTACCCTTCACAGCACAAGTCTGCTCGGGGCAAATCAGACTAGGCAGGACAGTCTGCAAGCGGTTTGCCAAGATCTTCGCCAAAATTTTTAAGTCCGTGTTTAACATCGTTAAAGGGCGAAAGTTACTAATCCCATCCCCACCATGTTTGTTCTTACGAAGCAACTTCACTATACCCCTGGTGAAGCGTCTGGGTATAGTACCCTGCCTCATCCAGTTGTTATAGGTAGTTGCCAGCAAGGGGACAAACATGTGCGAAAACCTCAAGTACACTTCATAGGGCAGACCATCAATTCCGGGGGACTTATCCAGCCCGACCGACTTCAGTGCATCCCGAATCTCCTCCTCCTTTATGCGCCCCTCACACCCAGCCGCTTCAGTCGCCGAAAGGCGAGGGAAGTCGGCAAGATAGGTGTCGAACTGAGCAGAACTCAGTCCGGGCTCCCTAGTGAAAAGCTTCAAGAAGTACTGCCGGAACTCCCCACAGATGGCTTCGTTTGTAGTTCGACGGAGCCCCTCCGGCGATGTGACACTGGCGATGTGCCGATCAGTAGCATGCCTGAGTTCCTCGGCCCGTAGTTCCTGGGCCATATTCGTCGCCTCGCAGGACATTCTCTTTAACCTAGCCCTAACTACCAGAGCTTGGTACTCCTTAATTTGCAAGGAGGCCAGCTCGGCCTTAGCTACGTTAGCTTGCCCACTATCTCCCGCCAACACGGCCCTATCTAGCTTATCCTTAATCGACCTTTGCTCCGTTGCCCTAGCTGACTTGAGTCTCCTACTATAGTCGGCAGCAAAGGATCTAATGCTATCCTTAAGGTTAGCCCACCACCTATTACCCATAATAGCCCCCGTCAATTCCCGCTTTATCGTTAGTTCTAGCTGGTTCCGGAAGTCAGCCTCCGCCAAAAGGGAAAGGTTGAACTTCCAGTAACCAGACATCCTACGTCTAGCCTTATCTAACTTAATCGACACACATAAAAATTTGTGGTCGGAATTTTTAAACGGCTCAAAACTTGGACCACCTAAATAGTCTAAGTCGACTCGCTTAACTAACACTCGGTCCAAATAGCTATACAGCTGGGCCGAGGCGCCCCTACCGGTCCAAGTCCAAACTATCTTATTTGGATGCCTTTCGCGAAATTTGTCCACCAGATCTAACCGCTGGACAAACTCACAAAAATATCTGGCATCCAAGGGGTTAGTACCCGCACTAGTAGCCCCTCTATCTAAGTTGGGATCAAGGACGGCGTTCCAATCACCCACTAAAATTACCCGCTTTGATGGCACGACGTACGGCTCGATGCGCCGGAAAAAGGCAGGAAGCTCACTGGTAGCATTGGGTCCATAAACCCCAATCAATCGAAACACCTTACCCTTTATGGTAACGTCCAGAACACAAAGTCTGCCCGCCGGATCTGAAAGAACAAGAGCACACGAAGCGTCCAAACGTCTACTTACCAGCCAGGTGACACCTCTAGAACGACTATCAAAGCATGCTGAGAAGGACAAATAGTCTCTCGCCAGAATACCTTCATAGAAGTTGGAGTCGAAGTGAGTCTCCTGTAAACAATAAATATCAATGCCGCGACGCTGGAGGTATAACAATAGTTGGGATCGCTTAGAATCCGACCTCAGGCCGCGGCCATTTAAACTAGCCAACCTTAAATCCATCATGAACATTACAGGGGTTGAGTGCCCGGACTGAACATGGCTGGGGTCAGGACTCCGACGGTCTGGCTCATGGATCCCGTGGCCATCTCATTATCGATGGCTCCGTCATGAGCGAGACCCCCGACGTCCCGCGGAAAAGTTAGTTTCAAAGCCCTATAGAGGGAGGGGTGTAGAACAACAGGGACCCTCCCAACAAGACCCTTCCATGATGATAAATCGTCCTTAAGGAATGATATAGGGCCGAGGGCCTCGTTAGCCTCGCCGAGCATTTTCATCACACCTTCCGACCCTCGGCCCTTCCGAATGACGGTGGTGATCCATGAATCGGGGAAATTTTTAGGGTCCTCCACGTTGCAACCGTTGACTTCTTTGAAGTTGTGGAGGACCCTTAAGTCTTTCAACAGCTGCGGCTGGACCTTATGAAGACGATCCAGAGCCCCCTCATCCACCCGGCAGATGTTTGTTCCGGTATGATGACGTGGTTTTTCCCTTTTTTTTATATGTTTGGGGACCTCATCCCCCGAGCTGTCGATTGACGAGCTCCGCTGCCGTTTCTTGGGCGTGGTAGATGGAGATGATGCGGTTGCTGTTGCTGGTGGTGCTGGTTTAGTTGGTGGTGATTCCAACGGCAGCGGAGGGGGGGGTCCCTTTTTTCCCCGGACTAGCACAGACATGAGAGGTGGCGGCATGGATCTATGGGGTGGTGTGGTTGGTGGTGGACGAATGGTTCTGGGGTGTCTTGGTGATGATGGTGTGGAATAAGAGGGCCCTGGTCGTGGAGCCGATTTTCTCTCCTGGTCCAGCCGCTTTTTGAATTCCAGGAGTTGTTCAAATTTCTCCCGGCCTGGGCTGAAAGATCTGACCCTGGGAGGTGTACGCTGTTTAGGAGGGGTTTTGGGTAGGGCTTTGTTTTTTTGGGGGGATGACTTCTGGGCATATGTGGGGGGTGGACTGTTGGACTTTTTAGAGGGGGGTAAACTGTCGGTGCCTACCTGGGCCGACTTTTGGGAGCGAGGATCCTCAGGTTGGAGCTTCCTCCCACCTTTTCCCACAGTCAGCCACTCAGCCTTCGCCTCTTCGGAATTAACCGTAGGGGACGAAGGGGGAGTGGGTTTTTTTTTACCCGCTGGTGTGGGCGAGACTACGGGAGCCTCCTTTTCCGTGTTTATTTTAACCACAGGTGAGAGGGTATCCTGTTTGTGGTCGGGCTTCTTCGGGGCCTTCTTCCCCGGGCAAACTGCGGAGAGGTGACCAATCTCGCCACAGTGCCAGCAGGCGGGTTTCCTTCCCGATACTATTACGGGAAGCCTGCGCCCTTCCACCTCCAACCAGTTGGGAACGGAGTAGAAGGTTTTCATATCCAACATGATATCGAACCTCCATTCCCCACGCATTCCATCGTGTGTTGCTGAGACGATGTCACCAAACTGAAGCATATAGGCGGCTAAGTTTGCGTCTCGAAGGAAGCTAGGGACCTCGTATATTGAAACCGTGGTCCGCCGTCGCCCCATATATTCTGTTCTAAAGAAATAATCCTTGTTCTCAAGGGTTTTTTTTTGTTAGGGCGACGGCTTCTTCTGTGGTCGGTAACAATATATCCCAGAAAGCGTAAGAAGCACCAGCAATTATCGCTTGTGCCTTTACGCCCAGGCTGGACATTTGACGAAGGACCATGTCTTTTGCGGGCTTAACGATTTTTCTGGATCGTTTGTCCACTAAAAAGACAGACACCGTTCTTTTTTTCTGGTCTTGTCTTACCTCCTCCAAATTGAACATAAGGCCATGCTCCTGTACTTCACTGGAGATGGCCTTTGCTCGCTGGAGCAAGTCGTCGACATCGACCTGTATTTTCGGGGGGGCTGTCCAACTATTTTCCTTTTCTTTTTCATTTTTACTTTCTGGTGATGATTTTTTTTCCGGGGAGGGTAATATTTTTTGTGGTGTTTTTTCTTTTTGGTCAGGGGGAGGGGCATTTTTGGGGGTAGGTGTTTTGATTTTCTTTTTCACCTGGGGGGGGAGGGTCACCCTTGATAGGGGAGAAAAGGGCCTTTATGGCCGAGCCGTCTGACCGGCCGGCCATAAATGATAGGCTGGTTGGAAAAAAGGTGGGTGTGAATATAATAATAAAAAAACAAAAAAATGGTGAAAAAATAAAAAAACTTAGCTTTTTTTTTTTTTATCCAACCAGGTCAGAAATTTTCAGCCCGGTCGGGAGAAGTCACACAATGAAATGAGGTTCGGCGATGGTAATATCCGTATGATATGCTGAAAAACAAACAAACTTAATCCGGGTGAGGTCTGATATGAACACAAACTAGTCAAGAGCGAACTCAAGACCATTAAAGGAAAAAAGAGAGGAGGCGCCCGACCGGAATTTTTATAGGCTAAGGAAATGGATTATGGGTAAGGTGACGTAAATAAAAACCGACTCGTTTTTCTTTTCGGGCGACTTTTTCTCGGCGAGAAGCAGAAGCAGGTGGAAGAGAAACGAAGGAAGAAGCACAGAGAGAGTGGAAAGGAGAGAGGAGAGAGAGAGAGGAGGAAAGTGGAGGAGGAACGCAAAGAGGGAAGTGGTGTAACAAGCACTTTAGACTGAAATCTAAAGGTCGCTGGTTCAATCCCGGGTTTCGGCACAGTGGAGGAGGAACGCAAAGAGGGAAGTGGTGTAATAAGCACTTTAGACTGAAATCTAAAGGTCGCTGGTTCTATCCCGGGTCCAACACACAGGGAGATTATCCACCCTAAAACTACAAAACCAGAGCCTATTTGTCAGCACACAATTAAATGGTTTCAAGTATTGCTATATAACACTAGTCAATTTAACATCGACCAATTATTTGTAGACAGTTAAAGTTTTCGCCAATGGTCCGGGAGACCTGGTTTCAATCCCTGGTCGAGACATACCAAAGACTTGATGCCTCCTTGCTTAACACTCAGTATTATAAGGTATCAAGGGTAAAGTGGAGCAATCTAGGGAAAGGAGTAGCGCCCTTCCCTACACCTTGGTGTAGTAGCTATTGAAAAGGGAGCCTTCAGGTCACCCTCGACTAAAGGGAGACAACTTTACTTACTTAATGGTTATATATATGATTTGTAAGGGAATTGTTCGTAGGTTTGATTTGGTTTTGTCGTACAATCGATTGTAGATTGCTTGATGCCAGATCTTGTATGTACTCATATATTAAATTCATACGATTTGTAAACATTTTGCTTTTAACATATTTAAACTAGCCTGAACTCATTTTTCTTCAGAAAGTCAGACCTGACCGATAAAATTAAACGCAGTTTCTTCCAAGAAGCGGTCGTATCGATACTGCTATATGGATGCACTACTTGGACGCTTACAAAACGGTGGGAGAAAAATCTAGACGGCAATTACACAAGAACGCTGCGAGCAATATTGAACAAGTCCTGGAAGCAACACCCCACAAGGCACCAACTATACAGCTACCTACATCCCAGCACGAAAACTATCCAAGTTAGACGAACCAGACATGCAGGACACTGCTGGAGAAGCAGGGACGAGCTCATAAGTGATGTACTCCTATGGACCTCCACATATGGCCGAGCAAAAGCAGGACGACCAGCACGAACATGCATACAGCAGCTCTGTGAGGATACGGAATGTAGCCCTGAAGACCTGCCAGAAGCGATGAACGATAGGGTGGAGTGGCGAGAGAGGGTCAGGGATATTCGTGCCAGCAGCACGACATGATGATGATGATGAAATAATTTCAAGTATTTCTATCTTATACAAATCGTTCTATTTACTTTTTAATTATTTGTTTGCGTACAGTTAAATGGTTTCGAGTATTTATTGCTATGAAACAGAAACAATTTAACATCTGTTATTTGTTTGCGTACAGTTAAATAGATATACTCATATATGATATGTAAGCAATTACTCAATCGGTAATTTCCTTTTCATTTTTTAAGTGCATCGTTTGTAAATAACATTTTTAAAAAGGGAGGGAGCTTATCTATTTGCACACAGTTGAATGGTTTCGAGTATTGTAGTTATTTATGATCTCTTCTAGATTAAGGGTTGGCCATTATGCAGTGACACGACCCGTATTTTCTATTCTATAGGATCTTTGCATGGATTTTGTTGATGTTGAGTGGACTGTATGGAATTGGGTCGAGGGCTGTGTGAATGCACTTTCTGGTCTTTCATAGTTCACTTTGGAGTTCATCTGTACAGTTGTTCCAGCCTTTTTGGGAGACAAATTTAGTCTGCCTTGTCGGATTTTTGTGGACAGATTGAAAACTTATGTAAGAAATGTTTTGTTGGAGATTTTGCACTTTTAGGAGGAGCATTTCGTGTTTGAGTGGTAGATCCTACTTGTGTGTTTGCTTGAACTACCTCATTGGTTAGTTTGTTTATTTAATGGCATATCAACCTTCTCGGGTTAATTCCAATTCCATCTTTTTAGAGGGATAGTAGTGGTATAGTTTAATGTGACAGAGAAGCCCCCCCGCCCCCTGGCGGACTAATTGATTTACGATTCTAAGAGGACTGTAAGTAGTTGAGGACGAAGTCGGAATTTGAGTCGAGTTCGCAGTTAAGTTGAGAGTTCGATAAGACAGAACGACTTCGTGAATTGTGCTGGCCTGATTAGAACTTTGCGAATCCCGATCGATATGTCAACAAAAGCCGAGATGAACAAACTTTTAAAATTAACCAAGAATCAATAATTGACTCCCTTACACCTTTTCTTGATCTCCCTGTCACTTTCTAAACGAACGGATAAGTTTCCTGTGAGTTTTTTTTTTTTTTTGTACCCTACGCATTTATGTAAATTCTATGACGAGATAACGACAATAGCTTTGGGAAAGTTGTATTATGCAAAAATCGAAAGTGTTGCTTTTCTTTTCTTTGTGATCTTGTGAATCGCGACAAGAACTATTTTCTCCATAAACAGTGATTTTTCTTCGGCGTAGATTCCAGCCAAAATTAGATCGACTTCCACAGTTGAAACGAACTGAGGTAACAAAAACACCACTATTCGGATTAAAAATTCACAACGTGGCGAATAGTGGCTGTTACTTCGGATTCAACAATGAAGACGAGGGATTTGATTTTGGTGAAAATTCCCAGGCTAAGCTAGACATTCCGGCCAGCGCTGGATCCTACGTCAGATTAACCCATAGACGGGACGATAAGAGGATTCATACCTTTCCAAGAGTATTTGTCCGAACGTTAACATAATAGCGTGACTGGAGTTCGAACTCGCGTACTACGATTCTGAAATCCAGCGCTTTAACCATTACACGACGGACACCCCTATCTCATTGTAGTGGGGTTTGTGGTTGCTGAAATTCGGCTGAAAGTTTTTTTGTTTTTTTTTCATGTGCTCCTGAAACTTTGCCAAATCATTCGTTCCGAGTGGAACAGTTTCTGTTCTTGATCTCTGTTTTCCACTTCCTAAGGAGTATGAGGATGATTAAATGTCAGGATGTAGGTGTTGGTCTCGATTTGTTCTTCACCTTTTTTAACAGTGATTTTTTTTTTTTTTTTTTTTTTTTTTTTTTTTTTTCCCTGATGTTTGTCACTGTTTTCCCGGCGCTGTTGTCATCTCCTCTGTTGTAGCCAAGGCCAACTCCCTACTTCTGATAACACCTTTAAAAGTGTCCAGTCTTTCGTGGTGGTATGCTCGGCATTTGGTAGTGTGGAAACTTTTCATTTTTAGGATGTTTTCTCCCTGCCTCCGGCTCTCCATCTGAACAAGCAAGTTTCCATTCCTAGTTTTCCTGGGAAGGAGTGAGGTTAGCGCTTGTTGCGATAACTTTTTCTAATAAAAAAGGGAGAGAACTTAGCCAGGTTTACCTCCGGCAAAGATTCAATGAAAATGAATCTGGAGAAATCAGCTGCCTCGTTCTCCTAGTTTAAATCGGATTAATTTCTTTTGGGTTTTTTTTTTATTAGAAGATGCCATAAGAGATGTTTATTTTTTACTGGTCCTGTGCTCCACCACCCATCACAGAATCCAACTTGTGTTGGGAATGTACCAAGAGAAACCCATCCGCCTTGGTTGAGACGGATACACGACCAGTATACTCGTGCTGGATGTAGGTATTCGAGCCCTTGCCGTGTAATTTAGCAGGGGTCAAATTCCTACTTATTTGCCGGGCCAAATACTGCTCAACCACCAGGATCCCATCCTTACGCATCACGGGATGCCACCCACGGCCAACATGTGACCTCATTGGAGTGCGAGGGGGTCTTACCATCTGTAGAGTTGCAGTCGGCGTATTCTACAGCCTCAGCTGACAGGGTGATTTATATCGGAGTTTAACCGTTGGCAAGGGAGTAAGCCCCCCCCTGACTGTCCTTGATATGGCATTAAACAATCTGATGGTGAGGCTCCAGTCAGTAGAGCTTTGGAAAATGTTGAATACCCCTCCATTGCCATTATTCCCAGGTCCACTCTGATCCCGAGTGGTAATACCTGTTAGGGTCCTGTGTATGGGTAAAATAGAACTGTATGATATTTAAACTGTGTATAAACAAATGACCGATGTTTAATTAAATTGTTAGTAGAACTGTTTGACCATTTAACTGGCTGATGTTTAAAAGAATTGTTAGTGATACATAGCAATACACAGGCGCCTTGGGTAGTGTAATGGTTAGCAAGCTTAACTGGCGAATTGCCCAGTCGGCTAGGGCTGTAGAATACACCGACTGTTTCTCTGCAGAGGGGTAAGACCCCCCCCCAACGAGTGTCCTTGATATGACACTAAACAATCTGACGGTGAGGTTCCCGCAATGCTGGGGCTTTGGGGAATGTGGAGTACCCCTTCATTGCCATCGCTCCCAGGTCCACTCTGGCCCGGAGTGGTAGCACCTGATAAGGGTCCTATCTATGGGTTAAATAGAACTAAACCGTGCTTCTTTCGCTATACTGATTTTTGCATTTAAACAGCGTGTTTATGCTAAACTGAATTGTTTAAAATAGAACTGTTTTGACATTGAAACTGCGTACTAGTACTGAACTGAATTGCTCAGAATAGAACTGTTTTTGACGTCTAAACTGTGTGCTTATGCTGAACTGAATTATCTGAAATAAAACTGTTCGACATTTAAGTCTGTGTATTGCCCAGTCGGCTTTTTTATCTCAGTGATAGAGAATCTTTACTTTCTTTCGGATTCGTTTCCGAGCAGAAGTTCCAGAAAAGACGTTAGACGTGAATATCGTGGAGATGCCAATTCTCTCCGTCTGACTGGCTTTCTGCTTCTGCTGTTTTCATGAGCGTTGAAACGTTCTGTTTTGTGGAGGTGGTATGTATTTTGTTATTTCTGTGGATGTGCATCCGTATTTTACGGGTATTGCTCTCAATATTATTTCCACCACAAATACAACACAAAACTATACAATCGCGTAAAAGAAATGGAATAGAACACAACGAACATAAAAAACAAACAATTTAGTATACATAAAACAGAATGTGAAAACAAATAAAATTTATGTGTAAATGGCCTTTTTGGAAAATAAAGTTTGGCAAGAAGAAAATAAATTTGTTTACACGTGTGTGTATGTTTAGCTGTTAACGGAGTCCGTAAATAAGTAGTTCTTACTTACATTAAGTTCATATCTTGTTTTATGATTGTGGTGACAGCGAGTCGCGTTGATGAAAGTTTGTCGGTTTTTTTCTTTTGAATGTGATTCGTGGGCCATCTGTAGCTAGGTCATGAACTTTGGTTATGGAAGAAAAGGAATTTGCCAGACAGAGTATCGGCTACTGCCATACTGACTTAGTGGCTTCGTGAACTTGGGAATGACGCTGACTGTGTGTTATTTATACCCTACTAGTGGATCAAAGAACCGTCCTAAAATTTTGGCGCGTAGACATTTATTGACCAATCAGATTTGTATTTTACTATTTTATTTTACGGCCTAAATATTTTCTGTTAGTTGACTTCCGATCCTATTTTTCTAGAATGTTCTATTCTATGTTTTTAGCTGATTGGTTGAAAAATATAAAAATGTAACTTAAAGGCTAATTCAGTTTTGATCCTAAATTTCTAGAATGTTCTTAAGGATGTTTTTATTGTTTATTTTAAGACTAGAAAAAATGTGTATCCCATAGTTTTTATAAAAGTCCGCTATACCGCGGAAGAGGTCCGACAGGTTTTGAGGTGACACAAGTTCACAATTTACTCCTCCTCCCCAGTTACTCCGACCTCTCTTAGTCTTTACCCACAGCCAACACTCAACCAAAGAGAAATGTAAGAGAAATCTATCCTCCTAGCCTCTCAATAACCTTTTGCCAAATAGTAATTTACAAAGCTCTTTGCTTCGATGTGGCACAAGGCAAAATGAATGGGGAGCCCAATGAGACTCGAACTCACTCGTGTAGGTTTGTTAGTCTAGCTTGCTAACCGTTACACCACCAGCGGTGCCCCCCTTTTGCCAAATAAAGAACCTTGGTTCCTCCTTTCTTGTTTTAACCAGATGACTCCGCCTATTTTGTCAAAATTATACTGTAAGATAATTATCCTTATCGGTTAAGAGATTGGATTACCCTTGCATATTTATCAACAGTTTTTTTTATTGTTTCTTGAAAACTATAACAATTCGTGATATATTCTTACCTTGGGCCATTAGTTCCAAAGACATTTTTTTTTTTTTTTTTCGTTATTTCCTTAAAAAAACATTTTATCGCGAAATATTTACCGCACATGAAGCTTTTAGAAAAATAATCGTATTTCTTTTGTTCTTAATTCAGCTGTAAATGTCATCACTCGTTTCCGTTATGTCGAATTTCAGTTGCCAAAATCTGAAACTAGCCCCCACCTTTTTTTTGGCCTGCTGCGTCTCTTCTGAACAATTTAAGTACAGAATTTTATTTTGTCCGTAAACCCTCATAGTTGCCCAGTCGGCTGGGGCTGTAGAATACACTGACTGCACCTCTGCAGAGGGGTAAGACCGCTCCAACGAGTGTCCTTGATATGACACTAAACAATCTGGTGGTGAGGTTCCAGCAATGCTGGAGCTTTGGGGAATGCGGAGTACCCCTCCATTGCCATCGCTCCCAGGTCCACTCTGGCCCGGAGTGGTAGCACCTGATAGGGCCCTATCTATGGGTTAAATAGAACTAACAGCATACTTCTGCTAAAATGAATTGTTTGACTAAACTGAATCGCTTGAAATAGAAATGCTTTTGACAATTAAACCGTACTTACATTTAAACTGCGTGCTTATGCTTAACTGAATTATTTCAAATAGAACTGTTTTTCGACGTTAAAACTGTATTTACACTTAACTGAATTGTTACATATAATTGCTTGAATAGTTTGAAATGGAAATATTTTTGACAATTAAACTGTGTACTTATGCTAAACTGAATTGTTTTAAATTGAACAGATTATTTACATTAAAATGGATTTGGCGTTAAATAACCTACAAAGGTTGATATGCCATAAAACCCAACAACAAACCCTCCTAGACAGCTGATAACATAAACTTTCGAATTAACCCTTTTCTTTCCGTATTTTATTTCGTCACACAGTTATTTTCTTAAGATTATAATTAGTTATTTAAAACAATAAGACTACTTGCAAATTGTTGGTGTTAGATAGGAATACTTGAAACAGTAATACAAATTACTTGTATTAAATAGGAATAGTTACTCAAAATCATTTGTATATAAATTATTAGTATTGGATAGGAATACTTACGTGCAACAAATCATTATTTTATTTTATTTTATTTATTTATTTATTTATTTATTTTTATCCGAGGTCGCGGTAAATCAACTGAAGAAAGCCAGAGGTGAAATTTGGCCGAAACGTAGTGAAAGAAGAAACAACACAAAAAACTACCAAGATGAGGACAAAAAGTCCGCAATAAATAAAAAAAAAAAAAAAAATTAATTCTCAGATTAAGAAGCCTCATCTCAAAAATGATTCCAATTAAAGACAATAAAAAATCATTACTTTTAAGTAGAAAGTTAGACTGGAATACTTGAAACCATTTAAATAAATGGAAATTATTTGTATAAATAGTCATTACAAGTTGTATTTTTCTTGCCTCTCACCAGGTATGACTTGATCCAAGGTCATTTTATTGAGTTGGAGGAGGTCGCACATGAGTCAAGACTCGTGCGCTGCTGAACAATACTGGTCATAGGATCACAAAGTGCAATGTGAATTATACTATCCTTTGGCAAGTCTCCCGGTACGAAGCAAGGTGACCTTGCTGGTCATAGTTTCACTCGGACTATGTTTGTCACTGATTTGAGGCTATAACAGTCTAATGATTATTATTTGTTATTGAAATCATAAAATTGTTTGCAAATTATAAATTTTCGATAGGTATCCTTAAAATCAGACTACCCTATTTACCCAACCCTTCTGCTCGGGCAGGATATGACACAAGGTCAATTTTTAAGCGGAGTTTAACAGGTTTGAATTCAGTTTTCCTTCTCCTAGACTAATTGCTTCATCAAGGCTGAAGAACACAGTCTGTCCTATACAGTCTGTACCCATAGCTGGAGGGAGAATAATTGGATTCATACCTTTCTCAAGGGTATTAGTGCTATATGAAATGCAATCAGCCTCGTCCAGGTTTGAACTCGTATCGCCGTGTCCATTTCCTACAGAACCAGACTACCGTGTGCAAATTATTGGTATTAGATTAGAATATTTGATATCGAGTAATTGTATGCAAAAAATGATTATAGACAAATACAATTTTAAAAAAATGAAATTTAACATTGAAAATATAATTATATCTGTCAAACATTTACACGTGTATCAAATTTCGGCATTAAATAATTCGTAAGGAGATGATATGCCATTAAATAAATCGAACCTAAGAACCTTAGCAGAATGACAAGCAGTCTCTTTCTCTTCTTCCTTGTCGTATCATCGACCTCCTCCACTCCATTCTCCACGCCTCTGCTCACTCTCTTTTTTTTTTTCTCCTGCTTCAACGAAATAGTCCTGCTTCCAGGCCAAATGAGAGACTGGCAGGGGAGCTAGCCAGCCAGCCAGCCACTCTAGAAGTACAACAATGGATGGGAGTAGGAGGGAGGAAAAAAAGAGCCATGGACGGGCAAACAGTACGCTGCTAACCCGTTGCTCACCCGGCCTGCTACCATCATTTGCTCTACACTCGCATCCTGATGACTGTGTGAGGTCGCCATTGAACGAGTATTTTATTTACCTCGTTTCTCTTTAACCAGGTGCGTGTGGTTGCTTGCCTTCCTGCTTGTGTGTGTATATGTGTCAGGTCCCTTTTTTTTTTTTCATAAGCAGGGCTTTTGACAACCTTGCTTACCACAAACTCGTTGTCTAGCCTTGACTGCCCAACACCTCAACCTACCCGCTCTTAGAAGGTGACCAGCCATTATCATCATCATAGTTAAGTGTTAAGACGACTACTGTGGCCTTTCTTTCTCTTTTATTCTTTCTTTTTTCGGGGTGGGGGCTTTCCTTTTTCTCTTTGATTCCATTTCTTTCCTTTTTTCTTTGTATTCTTTTATTTCCTTTTTGTTTCCTTCCTTCAATATTTCTTTTATCTTCCCAGCCTAGGTCAGTGAAACTGAGGAAGTGTTGATGGTAGCAAATGTAGAAGGAAGAAGTTGGCTTCTTGTACTGTTTACCTGTTAGCATAGGAACCGGTGCTTTGTGTCTGTGTGTTAGTTAGCTTCACTACTACTACTACTACTACTACTACTTGTTTCTCACTATAACACAGTTCATTCATCCATTCATTTATTATTAGTAGTGGTAGTATTACTACTACCTTTTGGTACTTGCTTACTTGAATCTTTTGGTCTCTTGCAGTTCTTGTCATTTTTTCCTTCGTCTTTTGCTAGACAAAAATGACTTTTTTGTGATAGATCAAAAACAAATATTTGTAAAAGTTTCTTGTTGTCGTCTTGCATAGATATTATAGTGGCATTCTTGTGTAATAGACAATGTATATATGTTTTGTTTTACAGCTGTAGTTGTTTGTTATATTATCTTGTGTGAAAATGTCTATCATGACTAACAATGACTATTGATTGTGTGTGTGTGTGTGTGTGTGTAGCCGTAGTCTTTATATCTGTGTCATCTATAGTAGCAGTAATCTGTGTGTCTGTATTCAGAATGTCTATACTTTGAGTGTGTCCTGTGTTTGTTGGGGGGTATCTTGTGTGAAAACGTGTAACATGGTTAGGTGATTGCGTGCAGGAGAATTTTTGTGTGGTTGTCATGCTGTTTAGGATGTGTTCGGTTCCATGATTCAGCAATTTTCTATATACTTAGATGGAGTCCTCGTGGCATAGTGGTGAACGTACTGGACTGAGACATTGTAGTGAGTTCGAACTCTAGTCACGCAGTTCACTCTTTGACAATTGCCCTAAGGAAAGGCATGAACCCTCTTATCCACTCAGCTATGGGTGTAACATACCCATAATATACGGATATGTGAAATAGACATTATGTTCATAAACATATATAGGAATCCGAAAACACGAAATTCACGAAATTGGTTCAGATACGAAACTTTATTACCTTTTTGAGTTAAAGGTTATTCGACATGAGTGAGAGAGACAATCTTTCTATGTTGACTGCTTTTACATCGTCAGCTCTCAACCCAACCAACGCGCAGTGCCCGTAGCGGACAAGGTCGTCTGGCCTCGCCCGGGTCTGAATCTCAACTTTCCCGTTCGCAGGCAGGAACTCAACTAACTGCTTTTTCGCAAATCTCAGCCCACGCTTCCGGTGCGTGACGTCATTTACACTCCTGGTCCCAATTCCTGTGATTTTTATTTTGACATCTTTGAATGACACATCCTCTTCGCGTGCGCGTGAACACCTGCGTTAATGTTGCACCTAACTAACCCATGCATTCAGTCGAAAGGTTCTCATCCTAACTAAACCGAAAGGCAAGATATATAAAACGAAATCTCTCCGCCATTATATGACATGGGTTAAATAGTATCACTGCTGGTTTTTCTACAAGAATGTCTTTGGCATTATATAACCCATGAAGGTTGATATGCCATTAAATAAAGAAGTCAAACCAATATATTTAGAAATGTTTAAAAAAGAAAAGCCTGGTGTGTTCTGAGAATAGATTATGGGTGGCATTACAAGCTGTTTTACTGGTGTTCGTTATTGCAATATAATTAAGGATTATAATTATATTGAATAACCGTTTTATTTTAGCGATAAATTGTGAGCAAGGTTAAAAAAAATGAGTTGACGTGTTAGTCGCATTCGAAATGTCATAGGGGTGCACGTGTCACACTGGATGACGGGATATAAAGTTGACGGGTTTGTTTTGAAATCGGTGGTCGACAGGATATTAAAGATAAACATTTTGAGGACGATGTCAACTGAGAATAGGGTGATGTAACTGTGGAAAGCTTTAATGATACGTGTTATTATGAAATTAGTTAACAGAATAATTAGGAGAATATGTATAAGCAGGGTCACTCGAGGGGTGAGTGGGTTTAGCAGTTAGTCGGTGAATTGTCGGTCAGTTTCGAGTCCAGTCGGAAGTGGAGACGAGTGGCCCGTTTAGGAGTAGGGCTTTATCGGGGTGAAGAAGAAGAAATGAATATGATATATATGTATATACAGGATTTGACATCAAGTATCCCACACAGATTAATATGCTATAAAAACCAACCCAACCAAATCCTAATATATATGTGTGTGTGTGTGTGTGTGTGTGTGTGTGTGTGTGAGGCTTTGGCACTAAATAACTTAGTTTATATGCCATAAAACCCAACCCACCCTAATCATGTACATTTGATATATATGTATAAAAAGGATTTGGCATTAAATAGTCTACAATGGTTGATATGCCATAAAACCAACCAAATCATATATTTTTAATCCATATGTATAAAAAGGATTTGACATTAAATAACCTAGAGGGGTTGATTTGCCATAAAACCAACCAAATCATATATATTTAAAATATATGCATAAAGTGCATTTGGCTTGAAATAACCTACAAAGGTTGATATGCCATAAAACCCAACCAAATCATACATATACATATATTTGGTTTGGTTTCTTTTTTTTAATGGCATATCAACCTTTGTAGGTTATTTAATGCCAAAGCTATTTTCCTAGAACAGTAGTGGTACTATTTAACCCATAGCTGGGAGGATAAGGGGGTTCATACCTTTCCTAAGGATATTTGTCCGAATGTGAACGTAATAGCGCGACTGGAGTTCGAACTCGCTTACTACGATTCCGCAGTCCATCGATTTAATCATTATACTACGAGGACACCCCCTATATATATTTAATGTATATGTATAAACAGGATTTGGCACTAAATAACATAATGGTTGATAGGCCATAAAACCAAACCAAATCCTATATATTTAATATATATGTATAAACAGGATTTAACATTAAATAGCCTACAAAGGTTGATATACCATATACACTGCCAACCAGTTAAATTATGTTAAATTTCAAGTTGCCTATATATAATCCATGGAAAATAGACTGCGACTCTGGGTTTCATGTTGTTTTTTGCAAAACAACAATCATCAGGCAGTTAACATGGAATGAATTGAAAATCGAAAATATGGAAAAATACGGACAAAAACCCGTTGGGATTTCGTTTATGTGTGGCTGTGTGTGAGTGTATATGGGTGTATGCGTGTATGTGTTATAGTTACGTATGGATGCGTGTTTTTATGAGGTCAAGTCAGGCCAGGAACGTAGCGCGTTGGGTTTAGCGGAAATGAATTCAAGTGTATATTAATAATTCATTACATTATTCATTTAGGAGACTATAGCTATGGAACAAATCATCATCACTGCTTGTTGAGGAGAATGAATAAGAATTTGATTTGTAAGCGTATTTGAACGGTTGTGTTATGGTAGGCTAGAATCACAGTGGGTTTATATTGTATTGTAATATGTTGGTGTAATATTTAGAGGAGGTAATTGTATTATAATAAATAAATGAAATATTGCGTAAATATTATATACTATAGATCTCTTTATATAATATCCAGTCAGCGTCCAAAGACGGTTGGTGTGGATTATTCTTTTATAGAATATATGAGGAATATCATATAAATCTATGGGAGTGCTCGATGTATGTCTATTGTTAATCCCTTATTCATTCGCTGGGATATAACAAACCTCACATATATAGTGTAATCGGCTGCAACTTCGAGAAAAGCATGTAAAAAGTCATCTGAAGAGACGGAGAGTATAGTAATATTCTCCACCGAAATAAATTTATAATGACGACTTAACCAGGTTTGAGTTTCCATCCGATTACACACACACACACACACACACACACACACACACACACACACATTATATATAAACAGTGAAGTTATAAAATTACTTCGTCAGCTAGTTACAATTCAGTCATCAATTATAATTCTTTGTCTTTCCTTACCACAACCCCGAAAATATTGAGTTTTGGACATTGTAAAAAATGCAAATGACTAACTTATCTTAGTGGTGAATGCACCCAATCCCTTTATTAAGTGGAGTAAAGCTGGTTTTAATTCAGTTTTCCTATAACGTTATTGCATCATCTTGAATAATCAAATTGAAAAAAAAAAGACAACCGGTGACTCTGTGGTTCAGACAGGAAAACGTCTTTATTCAGACTGCTAAACATCTAGCAGTCCGACTAGACCACGAAGAGAGAGGAAGACCTAAACTTTTATGAACGAATCTCGCTTGCAGCTATAAAGAGGCACCCCCCACCTCTGCTTGACCAATTCACACCAACGTCTCAAGCAATTTGTCTCTTTCGGTTTCAAACTCATCTCCCTTCGAATACAAAATTATCTTTACTTATATATCTTCTTGATTATGCATCAACAAGTCATATTAGGACACGTGTCATAAACTTTTATTTCCCCATGCCAGTTAACCAGCCTTGATTTGTTTATTATCCATATCCCATCATCCCCAACGTACTTTTGACGTGAGCTGTTTAAACCGGGTCATCACTTGTGAACACGTTCGACCTTTGCGAAGAATTACATTTACACCCAAAGATTTGTAACCAGGCCACAACCTCTTCAAATTAAATAAAATCATTAATATAATCAATCACCACCCTAATTGTTTTACATTCCTTCTCCTTGACTAAAGGACCAAGTCTGCTCTATTTTCCAATAGCTGCGTATAGAATAGTTGGAATCTAACTTTGCCCTGAGACATCATCACAATGGTGAATGCCAACAGCCTCGCTCAGGATTTGATCTCTTGTCCATTTCTTTCGACAAAGAATGTTACATTACGAACACCTTTCTTCAGAAGAAGTGAACTTTGTTGCTGAGGCTACTGACAACCATGTAGAGTACAGCTGGTTTGAATTCGGAGTTTATCTTCTCCGAGACAGATTGCTTTACCGAGGCTAAATAACCCAGTATGCCCTTCTATTTGTCCATAGCTGGGGAAAGGAACAGGTGGATTCATGCCTTTCCCATGGGTATTAGTGCAAAGTAAGGTTCAAACAGCCTCATCTAGGGCTTGAACTCGAGTAGCCGTTTTCCATTTTCTACGACGATAACCATTACGCTAAGCGCACATTCTAAAAAAAAACACATTTACCCAACCCCTCCATAGACAAATACGACCCAAGGTCAGTTTTTGAGTGGAGTACAACTAGTTTGAATTCAGTGTTTTCCTTCTCTTAGAGTGGTTGCCACACAAGTTAGTCTGCTCAACTATTTATCGATAACTGGGCGAGAGAACAGATGGATTCATGCCTTTTCCTAGAGTATTAGTGTGACAGAGAACTCCACCCCACCCCAGATTGATTAACTTGCGATTCCCAGGGATTAGAATGAATTTGTTAATTAGATGGACGAAAGGGTGGATTTGGTAATAAGTTTGTTTTCTTTTGTTAATACAGGGAATAAGTAGAGAAAATTCATATTTTTTTTCTCTTTTCTTCTAATCATTTCATTTTCTATCTTATTTTATTTATTTTTTAAACTTTTGACTGACGTCCTGAGATTCGTTGAGTGGATAAAAACAGCAATGAAATCTGTGTGGTCTAGATAGAAAAAGTTCAAATCAGGAACGAGGCAGCATAAGTGGATTTTTTCCCCGTTTCAAGTGTCACTTGGCTGGGGGAACCAGCGGAGTGACTGAGATTCATTTTTTTAGTACCTTTTTTAAAAACAATGACCACCTGTTGAATCTGAAAATTTCGGTTTGCCTGGCAATTCACATATCATTATGCATGGGCATGCCCAAGGGTTGTGGAAACCCCACCCCCAATATATATAAGCAGTGCGCAGCGCCCATAGATGGGTAGAGATCAGATCAGGGAAGACGAGAGAAAAGAGATCAAGAGACAGAAGGGGTCAGTGCAGAACCCATCCGAGAATTGAGGATAGTCCTAGAATTTCGGGCGAAGTCAAGATTAGTCGAGAACTGAGAGTTCGAAGCAAAAGCCGAGACGAACAAATATTTTTACGATAACTAAGGAACGATAGTCACCTCCTTTGCACCTTCTGTTTGATCTGTCATATTTCCAAACAAACGAATAAGTTTCGTAAGTCCTTTTTCTTTCTTTTTGTATTCTATACACTTCTGTAAATACGTATATAGTTAGATAAAAGCAATAGCTTTGAGAAAATTGTATTTTACAAAAATCGAAAGCGTTGCTTTCTTTCTTGTGTATTTTTGTGAACTGTGACAGGAACAATTTCTCTCCAAACAGCGATTTCACTTCGGCGTGGATTCCAGCCAAAATTAGATGGACTCCCACCGTAGAAACGATCTGAGGTTGCTAAAACACCGCCATTCGGATAAAAAATTCACAACGTGGTGAATGGTAGCAGTTATCTCAGATTAACAAGCAGAGCTGAGGGATTGAATGTCGGTGAAAATTCCCCGGCTAAGCTAGACGTATCGGTCAAGGCTGGATTCACAACGTCAGATTAGCACAACGTGAAATTCTAACAGCCTCATCCATTTCCTAAGTCGATAAGCGTTTCACCACGAGCACCTTCATCGTCTGCATTGTGAATATGAGTATTACATTACTGCAGAACTGTTAATTCTGCACAAGCCGTGGTGTAGTGGCTGATGTACTGGTCTGCAACATCGTAGTAAGCAAGTTCGAGCTCAAATAGCCCGATTATGTTCACTTGGGAAATGCAAGAATCTTTTTATTCCCCTAGTTATCGGTTAAAGAGTATCAATATTGTTCTTCTACAAGAATGGATTTGGCATTTAATAACCCACAAAGGTTGATATGATATTAAATATTTTATTTGGTTTCTTTCTTTTTTTATGTCGAGTTGTCAAACCGTGTATACCCCACATCTCTTTAAACAAGTCCAAACTGGATTTTGTCAGGATTTCAGGACTGCTGCTCAAGTAACACGGAGTCCAATGGCTGTAAACAGGTGACTTGCGAGATGCCAAAATTCCCAGCTTATATGGAGGAAGATTTCGAACTAGACTGGGACCAACAAAGAATGGGGCTAATTAATTTCCTGTTTCTAGATTGGTGATCTATTTCAGTGACATCAATTCCATTTTCTCCAAAATTCAACAGGGGGGGTCCTCGTGGTGTAATGGTTAAAGCGATGGACTGCGGAATCATAGTAAGCGAGTTCGTACTCCAGTCGCGCAATTACGTTCCCTTTCGGGCAAATACCCATGGGAAAGGTATGAACCCCCTTATCCTCCCAGCTATGAGTTAAATAGTACCACTTCTGTTCTTCTAGGAGAATGGCTTTGGCATTAAATAACCTACAAAGGTTGATATGCCATTAAACAAAGAATCCAAACCAGCCCAAAATTCAACAACTTTGATATCTGGGGACTGGTCATCTCTTTTTAGAGGTCAGAGGTTTGCTTTAATCCTCTCCAACTTACTCTATTCTATACCTCTCACCTTTACTCGGCCGCACAGTATCTCAGGGTGTCTATATTTCTCCCACTCCCTCTATTTTTTTTATCTGCCCACTTTCTTCGGGGTCTTAAAGCATATTGGCAAAAAGGACTTTCCCCATCGCAAAGAAAAAAGAAGCCATTAATTTTCTTTTTTTATCAGTGGTTCTCTGACACAACATCTTTTGTTATCTGAGGTATGCCAGATGTCTTTTACCGGAGCTTCAAGAATTAGTCTGTTTAACTGCTTTATCTTCTCCTGAATATCTTTTCTTCATAACATTCCTTTCTTTTCAAAACAAACTTCAGACAAGGTCATAATATTCATTTTTATTTTCCTTCACTGGACTTTCCAAAAGTATCTTTTATACTTGCTTTATCTTTTATACCGGCATTTCTTTTAATTTACTTCTAAAATTGTGACTCTTAGTTGGATATATGCACATACATGTATACGTGTGTGTGTGTGTGTGCACCCACACATGTGTGCATATATATACGTGTGTGTGTGCGCGCGCGCACATATACACACACACATATATATATAAATATATATGTGTGACAGGATGGGTTAGATTCGGCCTGGGTATCAAATTTCAAATGTTAGGAAAACCCATTAACTAGATTAAGGAAATCTAGATAAGAAAACGTTTTATACATATGGCCACAGGCGTGGGTAAGTGTTAAGTACTTGTCAGGTTCTGGTAAAAAACTTAAAAGGGTCTGAATTTAATGTCCCTGTATCGGAGACGGCCAGGCTAGAAAATATCTTTATGTCCACTCTTTTTTTAAAGAGAGAAATGCCCCCCCAAAAGTTATGGGTTTATTCGTGGGTATCCCTTGGCCGGAAATAACAATGAAACATTCTGTATATATACAAGTGCGTTCTGGGTCCTAGCAGTTAGACTTAATTTGTTCCGGCCTTATCAACTTTCCTCGAACCCAAAGAACGGCGAACAGCGACATTACCAGCCGGACCCAGTTAGTAAAGATAATCTTTTGCCAGCCGACACTCAGTCCAGAACTATTTATCCACAAAGTGCTACTCTCCCCCTCCTCCCTTGGCGTTATAACCACTAAGTTGTTTTTTTGTTGTTGTTGTTGTTGTTGTTTTTTGTTTTTGTTTTCTTTTCGTTTTCCCTGTGAACCTGCCTCTCGCTTGATCCGGCCGCACAGAAGTTCTTCGACATGGGGTTAGTATCTGTGTGCAACGAGCTGCAGAGGTGGGTATCCTCACAAAATATCAACCTTGCCCACCTAAGTCCACAACGTTACAATGCTACGCTCATAACAACTTTATTGCAACCTTCTAAACTTGAAAAGGTCTTTCTACTCCTGGATCGAAGCAATTCTCAAATGATAGTTGTTTAATCCGGTTATTTTGACTCACTTTAACATTTTATTTCCTTCTGTAAGAATTTCAACGGATAATGATTGAGAATTTTTCTGAAAATTTGCGAAAAATAATAGGGGAACTGTTGCAGAGTAGTTGAAGCCCCCACAAGATAGTTCGTGTCACGTGGATGCGACTAACACTCTTTGAGCCTCAGGGGCCGTCCCTTCCTAGGCTCTTACTAACTTCGGCAGGCCTCGGTTTATCGCCAGGCGGCTGAGATGTCTCTCTTTTTAGAGTAAAGCCGACGAGGCCCAAGACATTTTTTTTGGAGTCGCTGGGCGTGTTAAGGTTACAGCCATGTGTCCGGATCCCACGTGGAAAAAGCCTTGTGCCATCCATACTTTGGCATGATGGGACGCCTCGTAAATAAGGTTATTTACGAGGTGCATACGATAAGTTTCCAGACTTTTCGTATGGACATTTAAAATTGTCGTAGACGCTTGAAAACTTAGTATGTTATTGCTATACATCTTATGAGATGACGGACCACGGTCAAATGAACAGTTACGGCAGCAATTGGAATACACCCTACAAAAACCTGATTGTCGCAGCTGGTGAATTTAAAAAAATGCTATCTGACATTTTAAAAGAACGATATGCAATAAAATTATGTTTTAAACTTGTTAAGAATGCCACAGAAACGTATGGAATGCTTCAGACAGCTTTTCGACCATCTTGCATGAATCGAGCATCAGTTTTTGAGTGGCATAAGAGATTCAAGGAAGGCACGGAGTCTGTTAGGGATGATGAGAGGTGTGGGAGGAATAAAGACAATACACCTGAGTTGATAAGCCAAAGGGTGAGGGTTACTATGTTGAGGTTTTAAGGGAGTTCAGGAAGAGATTCCGTCAGAAGAGGCCAGCACTGTTCAAATCGGGTCAGTGGCACTTCCACCAAGACAATGCACCAGTCAACAACTCCATTTTTGTCACAGACTATTTGAGCAAGATGGGCATCAAGACATTTCCTCAGCCTCGCTATAGTCCAGACCTTGCTCCCTGTGACTTTTGGTTATTCCCTCAGCTCAGAGGCTGTCGTTGTGAGACAATTGAGGAGATGAAAGAGGCTGTGACGAAGGCCATTGACACGCTCACACAAGAAGACTTCCATGTGGCCTTGCAGAAGTTGTTGGAACGGTACAAGAAGTGCATTGCAGCTGGAGGAGATTACTTGGAAGGGGACTATAGTTTCATGCCTGTACTATCAATAAAAGTGCCCATATTAAAAAAGTCTGGAAACTTATTGTATGCCCCTCGTACATTAATCGACGTACCAACCTGTGGGTAACGTATTCTTTCCGGAATAAAAAAAAAAAAAACTTATTTTACATGTGTCGACTTTATTTCACGACACAATATCAGGCGACGACTATTCGATGTTAAGCGCGACACAACATCTGACTACGAAGGACTCGAATGCTAGAAAATTTTCAGCGAAATACCAATATGTGGGACAACTAAGACGCGCAATAATTCTAAGCCTACCAAACAGATTGACCTTGGGTTAAAAAAAAAACAGAAAATTATTGGATCAGTTGAATTTCGTCCCTATAAAAAACATGGAGGATTTTTTAAAGAAAAAAATAATGATAGAATTCATGAAAATCCAGAACAAACCTATTGTGTTAGTGAAGCATTTATTTTTCGACCAACAGCAACAAATAAATGAATTAAGACTTCGTTTAATTCTAACAATTTATTATTCAACACGTGAAACAATATTTTTCATGTGAAAGGTGAAGACGCAGTTGATTACAGTAATCAGATGGTTCACAAAATTTCACTTGTGTTGCAAGAACCTCAATGAACAGGCCAAGTCAGCGAGGTTTAAAACTGTGGATATTGAGGTTATGCTCCAAGTCATTCAGCAAGTAGCAGTTGGAGAGTACCAGGCGAGTTCAGCAAATAATAATCCAGCTGAGAAATTGTACCTCACATTACCAAAATATTATAAAACTATTGCGTGAGTATAGCGTATATTCTTCGGCTAACAGCAACAAATAAATGAATTAATACTTCATTTAATTCTAACAATTTATTATTCAACACGTGAAACAATTAATAACAATATACAGTCCTTCCTGTGTATATAGTTGAGTTTGAGGGACTTTGTGGGGATTTAGGAATTAACAATAAAACTCCCAACCGGATGTTGACTCGTCGGCTGCCACATACAAAATGTATAAACGCGTCGCTACACATCGGCTCCACGCACCCATCCGGTTAGAAATCAGAAAAAAAGAAAAATAATACAAATTAAAGTAGCCAATGGGAAGCGGTCGCGCCAAAAATGACAAGGATTGTGGAGTGACGTGTTTGGAGCCGGTGGGGAGGGATAAAAACTCTGGATTTCTGTGAACCGAGACAGTGAGAACAAAAGACGCCCAAGGAAGCACATAGATACAGTGATCAAGCGAGAAGTAACATCCGCCCTCGAGCTAAGAGCTGGAACTACTTTTCTGCTAGTTCCACCACCTGACCATAAAAGAAAAAAGGAATAAGTACTCTTTAAAAACATTTTCCTCCTTTTCCCCTTTTTTCTTAACATCTGACTTTCCACCACTTTGAAAATTTACTACTTGTAAAAGGGAACTTCTGAACATTCAAATCCAAGTTGACGCTTTGTTTTATAAAGATTGTTTAAATTTTAGATGTTCCTTGTTTGTCTTGTTTTAAATGAAGTTTTTCTCAATGTATGTTGTAACACTCCAAACCAACCAAAAGGCCATAACTTACCGGCGCGCTGAAGATATCTGGTATCTTAGGGTTGTCTTTCTGAGAGCTTTTAATGTCCCCGCCTCAAGGAACGTTTGTTGGAATCGGACTGGATTTTGGATTTTTGCGCCAAGACTTCTGGGTTCATCACGTGATTAGTATATCCAATCACAGAGAGCCTCTCCTTCACTCACTCCATACACAGGAATTACCATTTGACTGACCCAACAAACCTTTAGAAAAGCAGCGACGATTGGACCAAAAACGCTATGAAAAGCAAAACTAGTGGTTAAGAAAAATGTTTGAATTATAAATGTTGAAAAAAAAAAAAAACAGCAAAGCAATGCAAATTCTTTTTAGAACTCATGAATAAATTTTAGTAGAATCCTGAGAAGGTAACTTTGGTTGCGTATTTTCGCCATTTGAGGAGACGGTCTTAATTCTGAAAAAAATTTATTTGGTGAGAAAATATCAGCACAAGATGGCAGTGGATAAACCTGACCAAAAAAAAATGGGTAGAATTACCTCTACTTTAGCTGGGCTTGTCAAATTGATATCATTATCATGTAGCGCCACCAGCACGAATATCCCTGACCCTCTCTCGCCACCTCTCCCAATCGTTCATTGCTTCCGGCAGGTCTTAAGAGCTACGTTCCGCATCTACACAGCTGCTGCATGGATGCTCTAGCTGGTCGTCCTGCCTTTGCTCGGCCATGTGAAGGGGTCCACAAGAGTACTTCTCTTATAAGCTCGTCCAAACTTCTCCAGCAGTGTCCTGTATGTCTGGTTCGTCTAATTTTGATAGTTTTCGTGGTGGGTGGTAGGTGCTGCTTTGTGGGGTGCTGCTCCCAGGATTTGTTCAATATTGCTCGCAGCATTCTTGTGTAGTTGCCGCCAAGCTTTTTCTCCATCCGTTTTGTTAGCGTCCACAAATCAATATAATTTGTTTAAAAATGTTGTCTCCATGCGACATTACTGCTATCGAAATGGGTGCTGGAAAAATGCCGGAGATTCTTCCTCGCAACCAGTTGTTTGTTTTCGAATCAAGCTGTAAAAATTCTGACTCCTACCCTTTTAGACTAGAAATTGCTAAACACTTGTTTTTTTTTCCTTCAGCGATGGGATCAGGTTTTATATCCCCGGCAGAGCTGATAGAATTTTCTAGAATCTTATTGACCATTTCACAATATTCAAAGAACAGGAAGTGCGTAATCATTTCCTGTTTCTTTCCCTTTTCTGCGGGTAGCCTCATTCGGGGCGTCTCAAAATAGATTCAACCATTTATATGATAATGATTTATTACCGAGACAAGAGCAATGGCGGTCATTTGGAACACGTCCTGTAAAAAATGCATCCTTTGAGCAAGAGACATCAAATTTTTTTTTTGTTATTATATCAGCTTCCAGGACATGCAGTCTTTTTAAAAGTTTCTTATCTCAGTAATAAATCATTGTCGTATTAATGGGTTGCATCTATTTTGAAACAGTTTTGACTGATTTTTGTCTTCAAAAAAGTGATTGAAAATATTTCCCTTTCTTGTCCAAGGCATTGTGATCGAAGATTAATAGTTGTTATAATTTAAAATCTGAAACAAAAAAGAACACTACATTATTATTAGTAGAGTTATTAGCAATCACAGGGTCCCATGTATAGTGAGGCATCCAATACTTACTTAGGCTAACGGAGTTGTTTTGCTTAACTGTTAAAACCGGCGCCAACATGTTTTGACCATGATACATAACACTAATCTTATCTCTGCTTTATGGGTGTGTCGTGGGGGTAAATTATGAAAGTTAATAATTGAAGGGGTTAATTTGGATGCTGCTATTAAAACTCACCAGAGTTCACGAGAAAAAATATCTTTTTTTTTTCTTTTAAAACAAATCATCAAATGCCCTGAAATTGAAAAAGGCACAAAATGAATTAGCAAGCATATACCTAAAAGAACAGACTGAATACATGCAAAATCTAATAGATAAGATTAGAGACTCGGTGGAAGATACTATTTACCAACCCCTCCGCTCGGGCAGGATATGACACAAGGTCAATTTTTAAGCGGAGTTTAACAGGTTTGAATTCAGAGTTTTCCTTCTCCTAGACTAGTTGCCTAACCAAGGCTGAAGAACCTAGTCTGTCCTACTATTTACCCATAGCTGGAGGGAGAATAATTGGATTCATACCTTTCCCAAGGGTATTAGTGCTATGTGAAATGCAATCATTCTCGTCCAGGATTTGAACTCGTGTCGCCGTGTCCATTTCCTACGACGATAACGACTACACCACGGGCACCTCCATAAAAGACTCGGTGGAAGATAGGCAATCTAGGATAACATGGCATACGATAAACGAAGCGAGTAGAAGGAATAGCACTGCCAAAGCTAAACTGAAAGCTACAAACCAAAAAGAACGAATAAAACTGGAAACAAAATTTCCAGAATCTTCTACGAAACCCACCGAAAGTTACACATGAACGAATCGCGAGAATTATAAGTAAGCAATTAAACATCAAACTGGGACCGTTTAAGCTAGAAGAACTCGATTAAGTACTTAGAAAAATTAGAAATAGAAAAGCCGCAGGGCTTGATGAAATTCCCCTAGAAGTATGGAAGACCAGACAATTCGATGACATACTGCTCCGACACTGTAATACAGTTTATAATCAAAATCCGATAGACAGATAGATGAAAGGATGCATCCTCCCTTTCCCTAAAAATGGGCGACCTCGAATTAGCCAAGAACTACAGAGGTATAACACTTACAACCATAGCAGCCAAAATATACAATGCCCTACTACGCAACCGCATAGAACCCAAGATTGACAACATTCTCAGGAAGAACCAAAATGGCTTCCGGAGAAATTGATCCACGACCTCAGAAATATTGACTAAACCGTAGAATTCTAGAAGGCGTACGGGCAAAAAACCTACAGGCAACAATATTTGTCGACTTTACAAAGGCCTTTGATTCCATTCACAGAGGGAAGATGGAGCAAATTCTACTCGCATACGGTCTACCGAAAGAAATCGTCGAAGCCATAATGATTCTCTACAGAAACACCAAAGTGAAATTGCGTTCTCCGGATGGAGACACAGACTACTTCGACATTGTAGCTGGGGTACAGCAAGGAGACACACTTGCCTCATATCTCTTTATCATTTGCCTAGACTACGCACTTAGAACATAGATCGATAAAATCAAAGAAAACGGTTTCGAGCTGACAAAGAAAAGAAGCAGAAGGTACCCTGCAAAAACAATTACCGACGCCGACTACGCCGATGGCAGAGCGCTTTTGGCAAATGCACCCGCCCAAGCCGAAACCCTACTGCATAGTCTGGAACGAGCTTCCGCGAGCATTGGCTTCCATGTCAATTCACACAAAACGAAATATATGCGCTTTAATCAAACAGGTGATATTTCCACACTAAACGGTAGCTCTGTGAAACTAGTAGACAAGTTCACCTACTTAGGAAGCAGTGTCTCATCGACCGAGACATAGACACACGACTAACAAAAGCATGGACAGCTATCGATAGGCTATCGGTCATATGGAAGTCTGACCTGACAGATAAAATGAAACGCAGCTTCTTTCAAGCAACGATCGTGTCGATACTGCTATATGGATGCACTACATGGACGCTAACTAAACGGCTGGAGAAAAAGCTTGACGGCAACTACACAAGAATGTTGCGAGCAATAACAGGCCCTGGAGGCAACACTCCACAAAACAGCCGCTGTACGGCCACCTACCACTCATCACGAAAACTATCCAAGTTAGACGAACCAGACATGCAGGATACTGCTGGAGAAATAGGGACGAGCTCATAAGTAATGTACTTTTGTAGATCCCTTCACATGGCCGAGCCTACATACAGCAGCTCTGTGAGGATACGAGGTGTAGCCCTGAGGACCTGCTGGAAGCGATAAACAATAGGGAGTGGTGGCAAGAAAGAGACAGGAATATCCGTGCTGATGGCACGACAAGATGATGTATAAGTTGGTGACCATAGTCCAGGGTGACCCGAAGGCTCCCTTTTCAATAGCTACTACACCAAGATATAGGGGAGGGTGCGACTCCTTTCTCTGAATTGCTCCACTTTACACTTGATACGGACCTTATAATGCTGAGTGTTAAGCAAGGAGGTAATAAGTACCCTTTTTTTATAATTCGACCTGGGATTGAACCCCGGTCTTTTAGGCCATTGGCAAACACGCAACTCACTTGGCCTCTCGCTCTCTCTCTCTCTCTCCCTCTTATATATATATATTGAGAAATGGTAGATTTTGGTAAATCTGACAAGATGATAAAATAAGTGAATAAACCAAACCCTTACAATGAGTTAAGTAGTGATATTTCGTTGTTTATTCAAAGAAGAACTTCTTCAAACTAAAAAAAAATAGTAATTTTTTTTTTTAATTCCTTGAATAAAGAACGAAATATTACAACTAAACCCGTTGTAAGTGTTTGGTTAATCCACTTTTCTACTTATTTTTATCGTGTGTATGTGTATATATATATATATATATATATATATATATATATATATAATTAATTCTTCAAAAAAAGAAAAAAAACAACCGGTCACATTTAAGATAATAAATTTATTTCCATCCTGTTAAAAGAATTGATATAAGTAAGTACTCCAAAAAATTTACAGGACTTCTGTTCAAGTAAGAAATGGATTTTCACATTTACAACTAGACTTTAAAAAAAAAACCCAAAAAACTTATTTATCCTATTTAATAGAACACGCCTAAACCTTCAAGTAACAATAAGTATCAAATTATTATGGCATGTAAAACAACATCCGGGTTTCATCATGCTTCAAATTTAATGTAGTTTTACATCCCATAATAATTTGATACCTATTAATACTTGAAGGGTTAGGCGTGTTCTATTAAATAGGATAAATAAGGTTTTTTTGGGGGGGTAAGTCTGGTTGTAAATGTGAAAATCCATTTCTTAATCCATTTCTTGCTTGAACAGAAGTCCTGTTAATTTTTTGGAGCACTTGCTTGCTTTATTATATTTTAGAGGAACAATAAAGTTGTTTGGTTTTTGTTGTTTTTTGTTGTTTTTTTTTTTCATAAATGTGAAAAAATTTTTAATCCACTTCTGAAGTTGTCCTGTTTTATTTATTTATTTATTTATTTATTTTTTAGAGCCTTGATTTTTATCAATGCTTTTAACAGGACGGAAATAAATTTATTATCTTAATGTGACCGAGTGTTTTTTATTTGCTCTGCGGATTTTATTTACATTGAGCTCTTTATCAGGATTATTTAAATCTGTGGCGATTTAGGAATTACCAAGGAACTCCCAACCGGATGTAGACTCGTCGGCTGCCTGATACGAAATGTATAAACGCGTCGCCACGCATAAGGCTCCACGCATCCATCCGGTTTAAAATCAGAAAAAGAAAAATAATAAAATGTAAAGTAGCCAATGAGAAGCGGTCGCGCCAAAATTAGAAGAATTTTGGAGTGGCGAATTTGGAGCCGGTAGAGAGAGATAAATACTCAGGTTTTCTGTGAACCGACCTCTTTTCGGGTAGTGACGTCGAACCGACAACACCGTTTTTACTATCTGGTGTTTTGGGCACCACGCTATGTCTTTAGACGTAGCGTTGGTTAGTCCATTCACCAGGTAAATAAAGGAAAGTCTGAAAGAAAAGTTTTTCGTCTCTTGTCTGTTTCTATCTTTCCCTTTGTATATTTCTTGTGGACCTTCTTTGGGCAAGGCATTACACCGGCCAAGTCAACGTGGGGTAAAGCAAAATAACCAAAATATGGAGTCAGATAACTTACGGCAACACAGCCTTGCCCTTAGCCACTGACCTTCATAAAAATTTTAAACTCCACATTGGTGACCTCGACGCTAAAAACCTTTCAAACCCCACATATCTATTTTTGAATATTTTATTTGTCCCGATTAGAATTATTTCCTATTCCGGATTTACAGGATTAAATAATATATCATCATCATGTCGCACCACAGGCACGAATCTCCCTGATCCTCTCTCACCACCTATCCCTATCATCCATCGCTTCTGGTAGGTCTTCAAGGCTACTTCTTGTATCGGCACAGAGCTGTTGTATGTAGGTTCGAGCTGGTCGTCCTGCCTTTGCTCGCCCATGTGAAGGGGTCCACAGGAGTACGTCACTTATTAGTTCGTTCAAACTTCTCCAGCAGTGTCCTGCATCGTCTGACTTGAATAGTAGGAGGTCGTACAGCTGCTGCTTTGTGGGTTGCTGCCTCCAGAACTTGTTCAATATTGGTCGCAGCATTCTTGTGTAGTTGCCGTCAAGCTTTTTCTTCACACGTTTAGTTAGCGTCCATGTAGTGCATCCATACAACAGTATCGATACGACTGCTCCTTGGAAAAAACTGCGTTTCAATTTATCGGTCTGGTCAGACTTCCATTTGATCGATAGTATATCGTTAGCTGTCCATGCTTTTGCCAGTCGCTTGAAACTGTTGTCTTTCATTTGATCAATAAACGTTTTAAGCATCTAGTCTAGACAGATGATAAAGAGGTATGGGCTAATGTGTCTCCTTGCAACACACCTACGACAATGTTGAAGTAGTCTGTGTCTCCATCCGGGGAGCGGACTTTTACTTTTGTGTTTTTATATGGCATCATTATGGCTGCTACGGTTTCTTTGGGTAGGCCGTAGACGAGTAGTATATGCTCTATCTTTCCTCTGTGTATGAAGTCAAAGGCCTTGGCGAAGTCGACAAATAATATTGTTGCCTTTAGGGTTTTTTTGTTTTGTTTTTTGCGCGCACACACACACAGACTATTTGACCAAGATGGGCATCAAGACAGTTCCTCAGCCTCCCATAGTCCAGACCTTGCTCCCCGTGACTTTTGCTTATTCCCTAAGCTCAGAGGCTGTTGTTATGAGACAATGGAGGAGATGAAAGAGGCTGTGACGAAGGTCATTGACACGCTGATACAAGAGGACTTCCATGGGGCCTTTCAGAAGTTGTTGGAACAGTACAAGTGGATTGCAGCCGGAGGAGATTACTTCGAAGGAGACTAGAGTTTCATGTGTGAACTATCAATAAAAGTGCCCATACGAAAAAAGTCTGGAAACTTAATGTATGCACCTCGTGTGTGTGTGTGTATATATATCTATATATATAATGTAATTTTCGTTGGTCTAATTAGAGAAAAGTAAGTATTTTAAGATATATGGGTTCACAAATGAATTTCAATATGATACATCTTGGTTTATTTCACATAAATTTGTTTGACAAGTGTTCCGGACTTCGTTGATCCTTTTCAAGATTGGACTGGGGTATTTATCTTGTGGAGGACAAAGTACCTTCTGTAATTTATGGGAGTTACTTTTGGGCCTCATTTCCACAAATACAACACAAATTTTACAAGTACTTAAACAAATAGAATGTGACTACAATAAATATTAAGAAACAAGCATTTTAATAATCATAATAACAAACATGATAAAAAAAAAATTAAAATTCAATGTTCATTTTGTGTGTGTGTGTGTGTGGAAAATACCGCTATGGCCAGTTAAATAAAAAAAGGTTTGTTCACCCGTGTGTGTTTGTGTACGTGTTGGAAAAATCTCTCGAATTATAAAAAAAAAAGATAAAAAATTGACTTTACTCACATGTGGATACTTGTGTGTATATAAGTGTGTGGCCGTAAACATGGGCATTTTATTCTCTTAAGTCCCACGTGCGCGTTCCTGTAGTTGAACGTCGCATGCTTCTTCGCTCTGTGTCCTGTGTGTGATACTTTCTGTTGTCCTTGTCACTCCCTGTCTTTATACTTTTTGGAGTAACTAAAGTGAATCAAAAATAGGATTTTGTTTGGTTTTATTGCGGGTCATAAAATTCAAGCATTACTTATTTATTTTGGAGCCTAAAATATTTTTCTGTTAATGCGATTTTGATCCGAAATTTCTGGAATGTTCTTATCTATGTTTTTGGGGTTGATTATTTCAAGGCTTAAAAAAATGTGTATTCTATAATCTCCCTTTGTCCAGTCAGCTGGGGCTGTAGAATACACTGACTGCACCTCTGCAGAAGGGTGAACCCCCCCCCCAAACGAGTGTCCTAGATATGACACTAAACAATCTGATGGTGAGGTTCCAGCAGTGCTGGAGCTTTGGGGAATGCGGAGTACCCCTTCATTGCCATTGCTCCCAGGTCCACTCTGGCCCGGAGTGGTAGCACATGATAGGGCCCTATCTATGGGTTAAATAGAACTAACAGCATACTTATGCTAAAATGAATTGTTTGACTAAACTGAATAGCTTGAAATACAAATGTTTTTGACAATCAAACCGTACTTACATATAAACTACGTGATTATGCTTAACTGAATTATTTGAAATAGAACTGTTTTTTCGACATTAACACTGTATTTACAATTAACTGAATTGTTACATATAACTGTTTGAATAGTTTGAAATAGAAATGTTTTTGACAAACTGTGTTCTTATGCTTAACTGAATTATTTTAAATAGAACAGATTATTCACATAAAAATGGATTTGGCGTTAAATAACCTACAAAGGTTGATATGCCATAAAACCCAACAAACCAACCATATCTCTATCTCCCACCAGACAGGATTTGACAGAAGATCCTTACTGCGGTGTGATTTTTTTTTAAATTCAAATTTTCTTCGTATCATTAAGTATATACCTTGTGTGTGTGTGTGTGTGTGTGTGTATATACATATATCCGGTTGTGTTTTTCTTTCTTTGGCTTTGAGTTGAATGTGTATATCCGGTTATTACTTTTTCTTTTTTCTCTTTCTGAGTTGAATGTGACATAGATATACTTTAAGATAGTTTGTGCGTATATGTTTGTGATAGTGACTGTGTGTGAAGTTCAGTTCTGGCCGAGTTTGAGGTTTTTTAATGACTATAGATCTTCGGGTGCTCTTAAGGAACCTATGTATGGCACTAGACCTTGCTGTCTAGTTCAAGCCAAAACCCGACATACGTGCCCGGACCCACATGGGTTCGTGGAACTGCTTGGCTCATCAGGCTCACATTGCACCAAGTGAGCCGATGAGCAGCATAGACCAGCAGTGTTCGAGTCTTGGCTCGTTCCTGACCTCCCCTTCCCTTTATCCCCACTTTAATCGGCCTTCGGGCTTTTGACCTTGTGTCAAGTAGTGTCTGGTGGGAAGCAGCGACAAATAAATATAGTGCATATTCTTCGTACTAGGGGTGGATTTTATGCAGTTATGGGGGTGATGACTTTTCAAATGGGGGTATTATTGGTTGTCTGTGAGTTTGTGGTAAATGTCTGTGATAATTTAATCAATTTATTTTTAAATGAAAATGTCTAAAAGTGGTTGTTCTTTAATGCTGTGTTCCATGGTGAATTTTATTTTAGGGTGTAGGTTTTGGAATAAGTTATGTGAATCATTAGTGGATGTTTCTAAAATATGAAACGGTCACTGATTATCTTTTCCATGATCAAATAAATTGCTTTTTATATTGTTGCCGTATTTTTCCCCTGTGATTTAATATAGATTTTCCTCTAAGTATACGAAGGTTAGGGTGGTGTACGTTGATGCCAATTTAGTTCGCATATCTGTTCTTCGGGGTTTAGATACAATTTATGTTGTCGAATTGGAAAGAATTATTATTTAGAATTAGTTCTATGCTATCAGTTCTGTGACGGTACCGGCCCCACTTCACCAAACACGAGGGTTTATTCCGTTTCCAATCCGTTGATCATTTCGCTGGTCGGATGACACGACCGACTCATTATTTGCCCACGTTATGTTCTGTTGTCTGGATCTTTAAAAGAAAAAAAGATCATTCGCTCGTCGGTGTCATCGGTCAGCTAGTAAACGAATGAGACCGCACAATTAAGAAATGTAATATATTAACGTGACCTGCGGGTATGAATACGGCGGATGTTGTTGACAGATAGATTGATAAGACCGGTGTGATCACCGAAATGTCATGTCCACAGGTGCTGTGTATTAGAGGATGTTGACAGGATCATATCCGCTCAAGGATAATATCAATAAGGTGATTGCCGAAATGTCACCATGCCCACAGTTGTTATGTTGAAAACAGGTGCATCCGGTCGAAGATATCGGAAAATCCCCGAACAGTGGGCGTCGTTCAATTCAGTGATAGTGGCAGATACGTACGCCCACAGAACCGGGCTTGGGCAAGTAGCCAATGGGAAGCAGACAACATAACCAATGAAAAGCAAAGAAGTGAGATGTGGGGATAACCATGGTTAACGAAAAAGAGGAATTGCTGCAGGTCACGTGACAGTTGTAGACTATGTAAGTTACCGAATTTCGGCTAAAGTCAGTTGTTCACTGGCTCGTCCGTCTCCCGATAGCCCCTCCGTGTGTGCGAACTCTCTGCGATTGCTCTCTGCTCCACACAAGTATCATCGCCGAAAATAAAAATATAATCTTATATTTTTATATACATACGTGTTCCTCGTTGTTAATAACGACACAGTGTACTATACAACAGAAAGGGAAAGAAATAAAAGTCGACGCCAAGAAACAAAGAACAAAACATGGCTTGCATAAATAACAATATTTAGTATATAAAAGTGCCCGTGGTGAAATGAACACGGCGACTCTAGTTCAAATCCTGGACGAGAATGATTGCATTTCACATAACACTAATACCCTTGGGAAAGGTATGAATCCAATAATTTTCCCTCCAGCTATGGGTAAATAGTAGGACAGACTAGGTTCTTCAGCCTTGGTGAGGCAACGAGTCTAGGAGAAGGAAAACTCTGAATTAAAACCTGTTAAACTCCGCTTAAAAATTGACCTTGTGTCATATCCTGCCCGAGCGGAGGGGTTGGGTAAATATGATATTTAGTATATAAAATGTATTTGAAAAATGCAACATATATTCACCCATCCCGAAGGTGGTAAGTTCTAGTCTGAGACCAGTTTACGTATTAACAGTCAGTCAATTCCTCGTATAAATTTTAGGCTTTTTTTATTCTTGCTGTCTCTAGTCTGACACAAGGCAATCTTAAAAAGGTGGTTACGTTTACTTTCCTCAATAATTGGTACTATTTTACAAATGCCTCTTAGCCGACTATAGTAGAACGCTGTGAGAAAGCTATCTTCGCTTTCTATACGCAGGGTAGTCTGGTACAAAGTCAAATATGTTGAGTCTAGTAGGAGTCTTTTTTACTGACACACCAGTTCAAGCTTTTCTCAGTCTCTCGGCAATTGTGTTTTGATCATTCACTTCACTTTTTCTACACCCAGTGTAGTCTGGTAGAAGATCAGGTCTGAGAGAGATGGGAGGAAGTCCAATCGCGTTCTCTATACCCAGGGCAGTCTGGTAAAAGGCCTCCTTGAGGTGTCAGATTATCTCGATAATTCTTCGTTTTTTATCTTCATGATTCTGGCACGAAGGCATCTCTTGTTCGCGCAACACAGGTCTCTAAAGCATCATATCATCTCGATTACTCTTCGTTTCTTTATCTCCACGGGTCTATGGCAAGGTTATTTCAAGGCGTCACATTATCAGACTTCACTTCGTTTTTCTACTGACATGAATCTGCCACAAGGCAATCTAAAATGTTGCATTATCTCTGGCTTCTCTTCACTTTTCTACTTTCACGTTCTAACTATATATAATATGGCAATCTCTACCTCTCCACTCTGGGTAGTCTGATTCAAGGTCAGAGCCCAGAGCGTCGAGAAACCTAGCAGCTGCCTCTGGCTCGTGTCTCCTGCTGTCTGCAGAGGAACAAACCCGGTCATTTTTCTGCTGGTGAATATTATTTCGGGATTTTTTAAAGAAAATAAATTCCCTATTAAGTTTAGGAAATAGGTTATCCTAATTTTAGATCAGTCGCTTTTGATGATTGATTGGTGGGGCTTTGATCTGGATTCAGCTCCTCCACCCCAAACCGTCCGGAACACTGCGATCTGTCAAAATAATCCTCCTATCTTCTGACTGCCTCAAAGTTAAACAATAACATTACATTTGATCTTTTTTTTTTTTTTTTTTTTCAATTACAATTCGTCTTCGTCAAATTCCTTTTCTCATCAAAATAATATATTTTTTATCAACATTTCCTTTCAAAAATCCATTACACACTATCCTTCCAAAATTCCAAATCGGTTTGTTTTTCCTCAGGTTAATAAAATTCCTTTGACGGGCCTTCAACCCCTGTAGGATTAGTGATAACTTTATTGTTAACTCATGGGTGTAATGTTTCTGGATACTTTTCAATTCAAAACGAGGTGGTCTATTTTCCTAATTCATGGGGGATATAGCTGTATAGGTTGGTGACGTCAAGTGTAACCAAGAGTATGTCGGGGTCTGTTTTATTTTATTTAATTTATTTATTTATTTATTTATTTTTTTTTTGTGGCATGAAGTTTAAAAAGGGAATGTCATCTCAATGTAGCTTTTTAAAAGGATCACAAAGTCCGAAATACGTGTCAACCAAATTTATTGGAAATAAAACCCTAAAGTACCACATTGAAATCCATTTGCGAACCAATTATATATATATATATATATATATATATATATATATATTCCTTAAACTAAAACGCTACATCCATTGGGATTCAGAAAACTTTCTGGCCTCAAAATTCCGACGATATTTCTATTGTTTTTTCGTTTTGATCCATTGCTCTTATTTTCTCTTCTGAGAGACATTCTCACTTTTAATTCCAACTTAAAAATTATCTGACCTTACCTTTCTCTAATGGATACAGTCAGCGTAAGATCCACCAAATAAAAGAAGTGGCTTTGGTATGACAGGAACCTGCATCTGATGACAAGGCTCCATTTCTGGAGTATTGGAGTACCTCTTCGCTGCCATTATGTTGTATAGTCGTATGCAGAACACAACGACACAATGAAGACAAGCGAAGACAGTCTTTTAGAAAAATATGTACCTCTCACTTTATTTGAAAGGTTTTATGCATGAGAGGGAGTTGGAGACCAAACAGAACTGCAACATATTGACCCCCACTCTTATGGCCATCAGCGTTTTGTTTTTCTCGTTCTCCAGGGTTGCTCAACCGGAGGCCCGGGGACCCAGCTCTCTGCTGGATGCTGGCTTTCTCTACCGCATCTTGTCACCAACGGGTCTGGTCTCCAAAACTCACTGACTTCCGGTCTTCACCGAGTTATATGATAGTTCAATCGCCCACTCAATATCTTTGGAATGGCATGTTTGATCGTCATCAAGCTGAAATAACTGTCATGCAGTTCACAGGTCACTCTCTTCCGGTGCATCAGTCTATGACTGTACTATGGGATTTTACCTTGTCCCATATTGTCAGCCAAGCCCACCTACGCGATTTCTTCCCATAACTTCCATCGGAATGTGTCACTTCCTTCCGGTGCATCACTTTGGAATGGCATGTTTGGCCGGGTCGAAGGTCAATATACAACAATTACTCCCAGCTCCACTCTGGCCTGGAGTGGTTTTATGTATTAGTCCTATCTGTGGATCAAATAAATCTGTTTAAAAATTATTCGTATTCGATAGGACTGCGTACAAAAGAAGAAAATTAAAATACAAAAAATGTAAATATGAATATACAATGAACACGATTCTCTAACCTCTAGGCCTGAAATAACCCAAGGTGAATTGATATGCCGTTAAAATCAATCTTACCTTATGCAAATAATTTGCACGTAGTTGTATGGTTTCAAGAATTTTTATCTAATACAAATAATTTTTATAAAATGAGGGCAGATATTAATTATTACCATTTACACAAAAATGGCAGTTGAGGTTGTAGAGTTCTGTTGCCTCTTGTTAAATTAAAAGGAAGAACAAATGAGTTGATGAAGATATTGATAGTTTTCAATTTGGGAGTTTTATTAACAGCTTGAGACGAAAGGAACCCATGTGCTGTAAGTCGCAGGGAGAAGGAAACGGTTGTAAAATGATAGAGCCGGTATAAAAACGCTGTCGTCAGGACAGGAATTAAAAGGCTGAAGTCAAAGCAGGAGTTGAGATGCTGTCGTCAGAACAGGAATTAAAAGGCTGAAGTGAAAGCAGGAGTTGAGATGCTGTCGTCAGAACAGGAATTAAAAGGCTGAAGTCAAAGCAGGAGTTGAGATGCTGTCGTCAGAACAGGAATTAAAAGGCTGAAGTGAAAGCAGGAGTTGAGATGCTGTTGTCAGAACAGGAATTAAAAGGCTGAAGTCAAAGCAGGAGTTGAGATGCTGTCGTCAGAACAGGAATTAAAAGGCTGAAGTGAAAGCAGGAGTTGAGATGCTGTCGTCAGGACAGGAATTAAAAGGCTGAAGTGAAAGCAGGAGTTGAGATGCTGTCGTCAGAACAGGAATTAAAAGGCTGAAGTGAAAGCAGGAGTTGAGATGCTGTCGTCAGAACAGGAATTAAAAGGCTGAAGTGAAAGCAGGAGTTGAGATGCTGTCGTCAGAACAGGAATTAAAAGGCTGAAGGGAAAGCAGGAGTTGAGATGCTGTTGTCAGAACAGGAATTAAAAGGCTGAAGTGAAAGCAGGAGTTGAGATGCTGTTGTCAGAACAGGAATTAAAAGGCTGAAGTGAAAGCAGGAGTTGAGATGCTGTTGTCAGAACAGGAATTAAAAGGCTGAAGTGAAAGCAGGAGTTGAGATGCTGTCGTCAGGACAGGAATTAAAAGGCTGAAGTCAAAGCAGGAGTTGAGATGCTGTTGTCAGAACAGGAATTAAAAGGCTGAAGTGAAAGCAGGAGTTGAGATGCTGTTGTCAGAACAGGAATTAAAAGGCTGAAGTGAAAGCAGGAGTTGAGATGCTGTCGTCAGGACAGGAATTAAAAGGCTGAAGTCAAAGCAGGAGTTGAGATGCTGTTGTCAGAACAGGAATTAAAAGGCTGAAGTCAAAGCAGGAGTTGAGATGCTGTCGTCAGGACAGGAATTAAAAGGCTGAAGTCAAAGCAGGAGTTGAGATGCTGTTGTCAGAACAGGAATTAAAAGGCTGAAGTCAAAGCAGGAGTTGAGATGCTGTCGTCAGGACAGGAATTAAAAGGCTGAAGTCAAAGCAGGAGTTGAGATGCTGTCGTCAGAACAGGAATTAAAAGGCTGAAGTCAAAGCAGGAGTTGAGATGCTGTCGTCAGAACAGGAATTAAAAGGCTGAAGTCAAAGCAGGAGTTGAGATGCTGTCGTCAGAACAGGAATTAAAAGGCTGAAGTCAAAGCAGGAGTTGAGATGCTGTTGTCAGAACAGGAATTAAAAGGCTGAAGTGAAAGCAGGAGTTGAGATGCTGTTGTCAGAACAGGAATTAAAAGGCTGAAGTCAAAGCAGGAGTTGAGATGCTGTTGTCAGAACAGGAATTAAAAGGCTGAAGTCAAAGCAGGAGTTGAGATGCTGTCGTCAGGACAGGAATTAAAAGGCTGAAGTCAAAGCAGGAGTTGAGATGCTGTCGTCAGAACAGGAATTAAAAGGCTGAAGTGAAAGCAGGAGTTGAGATGCTGTCGTCAGAACAGGAATTAAAAGGCTGAAGTCAAAGCAGGAGTTGAGATGCTGTTGTCAGAACAGGAATTAAAAGGCTGAAGTGAAAGCAGGAGTTGAGATGCTGTTGTCAGAACAGGAATTAAAAGGCTGAAGTGAAAGCAGGAGTTGAGATGCTGTCGTCAGGACAGGAATTAAAAGGCTGAAGTCAAAGCAGGAGTTGAGATGCTGTTGTCAGGACAGGAATTAAAAGGCTGAAGTCAAAGCAGGAGTTGAGATGCTGTTGTCAGAACAGGAATTAAAAGGCTGAAGGGAAAGCAGGAGTTGAGATGCTGTTGTCAGAACAGGAATTAAAAGGCTGAAGTGAAAGCAGGAGTTGAGATGCTGTTGTCAGAACAGGAATTAAAAGGCTGAAGTGAAAGCAGGAGTTGAGATGCTGTCGTCAGAACAGGAATTAAAAGGCTGAAGGGAAAGCAGGAGTTGAGATGCTGTTGTCAGAACAGGAATTAAAAGGCTGAAGTCAAAGCAGGAGTTGAGATGCTGTTGTCAGAACAGGAATTAAAAGGCTGAAGTGAAAGCAGGAGTTGAGATGCTGTTGTCAGAACAGGAATTAAAAGGCTGAAGTGAAAGCAGGAGTTGAGATGCTGTTGTCAGAACAGGAATTAAAAGGCTGAAGTCAAAGCAGGAGTTGAGATGCTGTTGTCAGAACAGGAATTAAAAGGCTGAAGTGAAAGCAGGAGTTGAGATGCTGTCGTCAGGACAGGAATTAAAAGGCTGAAGGGAAAGCAGGAGTTGAGATGCTGTCGTCAGGACAGGAATTAAAAGGCTGAAGTCAAAGCAGGAGTTGAGATGCTGTTGTCAGAACAGGAATTAAAAGGCTGAAGGGAAAGCAGGAGTTGAGATGCTGTCGTCAGGACAGGAATTAAAAGGCTGAAGTCAAAGCAGGAGTTGAGATGCTGTTGTCAGGACAGGAATTAAAATGCTGAAGTCAAAGCAGGAGTTGAGA
Organism: Sepioteuthis lessoniana; assembly: GCA_963585895.1. Lineage (NCBI taxonomy): Eukaryota > Metazoa > Mollusca > Cephalopoda > Myopsida > Loliginidae > Sepioteuthis > Sepioteuthis lessoniana. The sequence continues at coordinate 51,370,821 of OY757945.1, read as the reverse complement.
TGCTGTTGTCAGGACAGGAATTAAAATGCTGAAGTCAAAGCAGGAGTTGAGATGCTGTCGTCAGGATAGGAATTAAAAGGCTGAAGCCAAAGCAGGAGTTGAGATGCTGTCGTCAGGACAGGAATTAAAATGCTGAAGTCAAAGCAGGAGTTGAGATGCTGTCGTCAGGACAGGAATTAAAATGCTGAAGTCAAAGCAGGAGTTGAGATGCTGTCGTCAGGACAGGAATTAAAATGCTGAAGTCAAAGCAGGAGTTGAGATGCTGTTGTCAGGACAGGAATTAAAATGCTGAAGTCAAAGCAGGAGTTGAGATGCTGTCGTCAGGACAGGAATTAAAAGGCTGAAGCCAAAGCAGGAGTTGAGATGCTGTCGTCAGGACAGGAATTAAAATGCTGAAGTCAAAGCAGGAGTTGAGGTGCTGTCGTCAGGACAGGAATTAAAATGCTGAAGTCAAAGCAGGAGTTGAGGTGCTGTCGTCAGGACAGGAATTAAAATGCTGAAGTCAAAGCAGGAGTTGAGGTGCTGTCGTCAGGACAGGAATTAAAATGCTGAAGTCAAAGCAGGAGTTGAGGTGCTGTCGTCAGGACAGGAATTAAAATGCTGAAGTCAAAGCAGGAGTTGAGATGCTGTCGTCAGGACAGGAATTAAAATGCTGAAGTCAAAGCAGGAGTTGAGGTGCTGTCGTCAGGACAGGAATTAAAATGCTGAAGTCAAAGCAGGAGTTGAGATGCTGTCGTCAGGACAGGAATTAAAAGGCTGAAGCCAAAGCAGGAGTTGAGATGCTGTCGTCAGGACAGGAATTAAAATGCTGAAGTCAAAGCAGGAGTTGAGATGCTGTCGTCAGGACAGGAATTAAAATGCTGAAGTCAAAGCAGGAGTTGAGATGCTGTCGTCAGGACAGGAATTAAAAGGCTGAAGCCAAAGCAGGAGTTGAGATGCTGTCGTCAGGACAGGAATTAAAAGGCTGAAGCCAAAGCAGGAGTTGAGATGCTGTCGTCAGGACAGGAATTAAAATGCTGAAGTCAAAGCAGGAGTTGAGATGCTGTCGTCAGGACAGGAATTAAAATGC
>OY757945.1:51332252-51367252 GCA_963585895.1 Sepioteuthis lessoniana | reverse complement strand
ATATTGAGACACCTTTTTTTTTTATATTGATCTTTTCTTAATATTCTCCCTTCCCCTATTGTTGTATCGTCACAATCCAACTATACAAATATACAGATGCAGACAAATACGAAACACTGGCGACTCTTCGTTGTTCAGGTACGAAACGTTTATTAACTTCTTGACTTTAGTTTTTCGACACGAGGAGAGAGAGAGAGACACACACAATTTTTACTATGCTGACTGTACTATCTGACCCAACAAACACGCTGCGCATCCCGTAGCCCCCAATATCTCTGTCGGTTGAGATCTGCAGAACTCCATAGGCAGACTTCAACTTCAACTGTTTGCCATTGAGGCAGACAAACCAACTGTCTCCAACATCGTCCACAGTCAACTCCCATCTGGACTGGCCCGGCCCAGAGTCGAATCTCAACTAACGTCTTTTTCAAAATCACCAAATTCTCAGCCCATCGCTTCCGGGCATGACGTCATTCACACCCCAGCCCAATTTCCTATCTGGGGTTTTTTATTATGACATTTATGATTGTTATATCCTCTGCACGTGAGCTTGACCTGTACTCAATTTATGTGTACCTGCACTAAGAGCCGAATAGTTCAAAGCCCAACCAAACCAAATGATAAAATATAATTAACGAAAAATGATTAATATAAAAAAATCATTCCGTAATTATATAACACTATGGAAAAAAAAACAAACCCAAAAACGCCTAAAAATCGGATTTATCAAATGAATTATAAATTGTACATTAAATAAACTGTGAAAACTGTGATTGTCCCGAGAAAGATTCGCGACATCAAGCACGAAAACGGACACGAATTGTAAAAGAATGTTGTCGTAGAGCAATTGAAGAAAGAAAATTGACGAAGAACGCCGATGCAAAACCAATCGGCCTCCTCTTCGTGGTCTCTAAAGTAAGTGTGTTGGAGTTGGTCAGTTTTGATCAGGAACCGTCTAGAACGCCTGTTCGTAAGATAACTACCCAATTTCTTTGCGATTTTCATATAAAGACTTTGTACAAATCTTAATTCTTCGGATAAGATATCAAGTAATAATTAGCTTTATAACGAATTGATGTGGGGGAGATGATAATCACCATTTATACAAAAATGATGATCAATGTTCATGAGTTTTGTAGCCGTCGTTATATTAAAGGGGAGGAAAATGAAATGAAACTGAGAATATTGATAGGTTTTGATAATATTTTAATCACTGCCCGAATTAAAGAAAACCCTTGGGTGGAAAGATTGGGGAAGAAAATAACAGTCACAGAATTGAGAAGAAATAAGGCAGCCGAAAGTCTGTGTTGGATTCGTGTCGCTGGTTTTAGAACAGGAATAAAATATTCAGCCATAAGTTTGTGGTCCTGTAGCAGTAGGAGAAAAAAATGGTCTCCTAAAAGGTTGAGTAGGAATGAAGTAGTTGAATGTCAGAGGCAGAATGAAAATGTTCCTGTCAGTGGCGGAATAGATAACATCTAATTTATATTCAACTGGGAGCCTTTGGTCTAGGAGGATTGAATGAATGAAGAAAGGATTGATCTCCTAGACACAAAGGTCCATTAAACTAGATGGCTCTCCTCATAGTGATGTGATTCTGCTGCCAGGAAGAGAGGACAGAAGGAACGTCCGTCCTACTCGAAAGATTCTGAGGAAGAGAAAGTTTGGCGGGCTTTCACTGCCCTTGATTTGCCCGGGAAAGTCGTCCGGACAGAATGGGACAAATCACCCTCATTGAGTGAAAATATGCGACAACCATAACGGTCAAATTAATTTACGCGCCAAACGGAGATATGAAGTTCTTTCTGCTACAGCGTGATGCTTTTTTGCAAGATACAAAACAAGTTTACACTTTTCCTAAAATTCACAGTGATCATGGTATTTAAACCAATTACTGACAGTCAGAATTTGACAGAAGGTCTTTCTATAGTGGAGGGCCATGCACGAATTTCGATTCGTGCATGGCCACTCAGCTTGCCCAATCGGCTGGGGCTGTAGAACACACCGACTGCTTTTCTGTAGGGGAGTAAGAATCCCTCCCCGCCTAACCAGTGTCCTGGATATGACACGAAACAATCTGATGGTGAGGCTCCAGTAATGCTGGAGCTTTGGGGAATGCAGAGTACCCTTTCATTGCCATCGCTCTCGGCTCCACTCAAGCCTGGAGTGATAGCACTCGATAGGGTCCTATCTATGGGTAAGATAGAAGTGCTTGACATTTGAACTGGGTGCCAACAAATGTTTAAACAAGTATTCCTATGTAGTATAAATAATTTGCATGCAAAGCTCCGGAAATGTGGAGTACCCCTTCATTGCCATCGCTCCCAGGTCCACTCTGGCCCGGAATGATAGCACCTGATAGGGCCCTATCTATGGGTTAAATAGAACTAAACTGCGTACTTATGCTAAACTGAATTGTTTGAAATAGTACTGTTTATTTGTATAAAAATGGATTTGGCATTAAATAACCTTCAAAGATTGATATGCCTTAAAACCCAAACAAAGAATCATACGCGGATATTACAAAAATGCTTGAGTCCGTCTCCATTTCTCTTTTTGTAGCACCTCAGGCGCTAAACGATGAACTCAGCTCTGTAGGTATTGCTCGGGAGGGCTGATTTTTTTTTCGGGGGGGGACCAGGTGATCAACTTACCAACACCCACCTGTTGCGAATATCAGTTCCACCCCACCGAAAATCAGAAGGGGGCAAGCTCATGCTAAACAGAGATTATCTTCATTTAGTGCAATAATTACATTGACTAAAACTATGTCCCAATTCGGTTTTTTTCGTTTAATGACATATCAACCTTCGTGTGTTATTTAATGCCGAAGCCATCCTTTTCGAAGGACAGTAGTGGTACTATTTAACTCGTAGGGTTTCATACTTTCCCCCGGGATATTCGTCCAAAAATGAACGTGATAGCGGAAATGGATTTCAAACTCTGTGACTACGTTATCGCATTTCAGCACGTTACACACTACGCCACGGAGACACCCATGTCCCAACTGTGAATTTTTAAAAATATTTTTATAGATTTTTTTTTATTTAGTGATTCTCTCGAGTGGGGAGGTTGTCGTCATTTGTTGCTGTTCCCTGTCCAATTCTGGCCAGAACTAATGCTTTTGGTCCATCATGTTTTGTTGAAGATAGCGGAGTATCTTATTTTTAGGATCTTTTAAGTGAAGAGGTTCAAAAGTCTTATTTTCCTTATGTCTGGGTCAAGATGGTGATGAAAGTGTCCCATACTAGCCTAAGTGGTTTCGACCATTTCGTTGGTCGTCTTCAGGGGTTGTGTTTGATTGTTGCTGTGAGTTTTTATATCTATTTGAAATGGGTTTTTTTTTGTGTGTGTTTATTGGGAATCCTTTTGAGATGAGGCTTCTTAATCTGAGAATTAATTTAATTTTCAGCATTCCGATCCCAGGTCACGGTTAATCACCTGAAGAAGGCGAGAGATGAAATTTGGCCGAAACGTAGTGAGAAGAAACAACAACAAAAAAAAAAAACTACCAAGATGAGGACAAAAAGTCCGCAATAAATAAAAAAATTAATTCTCATGTTTTTTTTTTGGTTTTTTTAGTATATAGTTGGATCCTTCTGTTAGGAGGGTTAGTAGGGTTAGTAAGTGAATATGTTGATACTTGTGTTCAGTGCTATTTCATATATAGTAGGTTGTTTTATGGTTATTGCTTCGAGGATTCGTAAGCGATTTTTATAATTTTTATATGTAATTTTTATATTATTTAGGATCTTATATCGGATATTTGAGTTTGTCAGTACTTTTGCAACGCTTTGTCATTAGATGCTGTTTTACGACGCTTACATCTGTGAGGTGGTACGTAAGGCGACGAAAGAGGGTGGTTGCAGTATGGCCAATGGTCAAACACGACCTTTGTGGAATAGAAAAGAAGACAGCTTACCCCGTATGGCAAAGTGAGTGCGCAGAATGAAGAGAGAAAAACATGGCCGCTCAATTTAATGACGCATGGTCTCGAGCGACGAGAATTTGCGAGAGTGAGTTATGCATTTTTTCCTTCTTCTTTAAAGCATAAAAAACATCACTCGCAGGAGGAAAGGGGACATTTTTTCAGTGACGACGGTTCGTTTGTTTGTCATGACGGTAGACATGGAAGTCGGTAACCGATTGTTGGAACACTGAGATGACCATCGAAATGACCGAAAGTGCTTGGACTAGTATGGGGGAACATTCTTCGTCACCTCGAAGGAAAATAATAAGAATTGAACGTCTTCACTTAAAGATCTTAAAAATAAATTTTAGGTCTTATTCTCTCTCTCTCTCTCTCTTATATATATATTAGCTTGAAACCGTTTTAAAGAAAACGGTTTCAAGCTAAGAAAGGAAAGAAGCCGGGGGTACCCCATAAAAACAATTACCGACGCCGATTACGTCGATGACAGTGCTTCTGGCAAATACACCCGCCCAAGCCGAAACCCTGCTACATTGTCTGGAACGAGCCGCGGCACGCATTGGCCTCCATGTCAATGCATACAAAACGAATATATGTGCTTTTTGACCTTGTGTCAAGTCCTGTCTGGTGGGAGGCAGCGACAAATACATTCAGCTCTATATTCTACTTATTTAGACATATTTTCGCGGTATATCTAAATTATATATATATATATATATATTCGCAGAAAATGTTGATGTATCAGATGAATGAAATCTTCCTTGGGCTAAAGAAGACTTTCATGGTCGACTTAATGATTTCTGACAAGAAAATTTCCATGGAATATCCTGAGACCTCAAAGAGCTCTATTACTTGGGTGAAGATTAAAAAACAAACTCGTTAAAACGTCGCAGTCCTTTGTTAATAAAGGGGTGGTTGAGTGTGGAGATGAGGGACGCAGATCAATTTTCTACCTCGATTAAAATTAAGCCCCTAGAATCTGTGGAAAATGTATCAAGTGTGTCAAGCATTGCCCGATCCAATTACCTAATGTCACTGCTAGAAGCTAAAATTGCAACAATAAAAGAATCGATTACGTCCTACGTGATGAAAAAAATGTCCTCTCATTGCGAAAATTTTGTGGTTATTCGTGTATTTTGATTATGCCCACAAATTATTTTGAACATTGCAGGTATAAGAAATTTATAAATGAAAACAAGTTAAAGGATGGACTTTCCCGTCAATCTCGACATATAAGGTTGGTTGGTTGGTACGGTATGTCAACCTTTCTAACGTTAGTTTATGCCGAATATGTCAGGTATATTGACATTTGAAAATTCTCTTTGTTGCAATCATAAAGGTGTTTGATACATAAAATTTTCTTTTTTTTTTTTTGTCATTTAATGTTGTTTTTATGTAAATGTGTTTTAGTGCAACCTATATATACGAGGTGCATACGATAAGTTTCCAGACTTTTTTTCGTATGGGCATTTAAAATTGTCGTAGACTCTTGAAAATTCACTGTTATTGCTATACATCTTATAAGATGACTGACCAATTTTTATGATTTCAGGTTCAAATCAACAGCTACAGCAGGAATTGAAATACATCCTACAAAAGCCTGATTGTTACAGCTGGTGAATTTCAAAAATCCTATCTGACACTTTAGAAGAACGATATGCAATGAAATTGTGTTTTGAACTTGAAAAAAAATGCCACAGAAACGTATGGGATACTTCAGACTGCTTTTGGAGCATCTTGCATGAATCGAGCATCAGTTTTTGAGTGGCATAAGAGATTCAAGGAAGGCACGGAGTTTGTGAGGGGTGATGAGAGGTGTGGGAGGAGTAAGGAAGTCAGTTACACCAGGATTGATTGGCCAAAGGGTTAGGGTTACTATGTTGAGGTTATAAGGGAGTTCAGGAAGAGATTCCGCCGGAAGAGGCCAGCACTGTTCAAATCGGGTCAGTGGCATTTCCACCAGGACAATGCACCAGTCAACAACTCCATCCTTGTCACAGACTATTTGACCAAGATGGGCATCAAGACAATTCCTCACCCTCCCTATAGTCCAGACCTTAATCCCTGAGACTTTAGCTTATTCCCTAAGCTCAGGGGCTGTCGTTGTGAGACAATTGTGGAGATGAAAGAGGCTGTGACGAAGGTCATTGACACGCTCACACAAGAGGATTTCCATGGGGCTTTGCAGAAGTTGTTGGGACGGTACAAGTATATTGTAGCTGGAGGAGATTACTTCGAAGGGGACTAGAGTTTCATGTGTGTACTATCAATAAAAGTGCCCATACGAAAAAAAAGTCTGGAAACTTATCGTATGCACCTCGTATATACAGAAGAATGAATTCAACACCAGTATCCTGCGCTAACGGATACATACAAATATTTAACAATAGAATTTACAAGAAATTGGGGAGCGACAAAATGCTGTATAGCCAAACGACGTAAGATTAGTCCAAATAATTATCAGCTAACTAAATCAACCCTCGACGTCTTTAATCGTTGGCTTTTAATCGTTCTTTTCGATGTCTTTCTAAGGCTTCTTGGTATTTCGAAAAATTTTCCATGTCCTGTTGCGGGAAATTTCTGGCAGTTTCCAGAATTCCAGCATGCGATTTTTAAATCCTCCATTTTTGTGAGCGAGTAGAACTTGTAAATTTGTACTTTGAATAAATGTTTCTACGTGCTTGTTCGTCCTTTTCTGCTATCGTTGAAAATCTGTTGTTTCAGTTGTGATTTTTCAAATCCTGTTCGCTAATCTGTGTAATTTTTCGAATCTTCGTCGCTAACTCTTGTATCGTCGTGGTGAATGATTCACTAGAGAAGAATGAGTGCTTTATATCTTTATTCAGCACCCGTATCCGGTATTATACGGATACGTAAAAAAAAGACACGGTACAATAAGTTACAAACAATTAACAAGATAATCTATAAGAAATTGAAGAGGGTCAAAATTCTGGTAGTCACGAACCCAACAGCCACAACAAGTACTGTGACTAGTAGTCACACCACATTGGGCTCCGTGGCTAGCATCGGACCACAGAAAGTGATGATGTCCGTTTCATCACTAGCATTGGTAGGAGTGTAGTAGATGATCGTTGTGCAGGGGTTGCCGTTAAATGTAGCTACCGTCATTTTTCTCGAAGCAATTAAGTGATTTTAGAGCGCGAGGAGTGAGAAGCATTTTTTATATTCTCTATGACAGCATTGATAAGGTTTTTCCTCGCAGATGCTGAGATAAATGTCCATCCATTGTTAGTATCATGGTATTTTATTTCCACTTCACTATGACGATACCAGTGTTCCTGAACACATACAATGTCTATATAATACCCAACCGGAGCCGCTGTGAGCTCCGGTAGTTGTCCTATTCTAGATTAAAGCTTTTACGTTAAGTGTCGGAATATGTACAGTGCTTTTACATTTAAGTAATTTTTGTTTGTGTTTGAGTTCTGTAGCTGATTTTTCGAACACTGGATCAAGAACTCGAACCTCAACAAAACGCGCCCCAAGCGGATCTAACATTTGAAAAATAAAGGGCCTGCTGAAATAGATATCACAAAAAATGTGTGATTTTTTAAAAGGTTTTTCTTATATATTCTGGTCTTTACATATGAAAAAGAAAAAATGAAATTTGGGTTAGGGAGATAGGGTGGCCGGAATTTTGTGAGTTTTTCTAAATCTTCATTAGAAATTTTTCATTATTTCTTTGAAGATGCAGATCTAACATCTTTTATATATATATATACGATCTGCCGATATAGATATTATAACAAAAAATTTGAGTACTTTTTAAAATTTTTTTTTTTTTATATATATATATCGGAATTTTAAAGGAGAAAATTTGCAATTTAAAAGAATAAAATTTGATATGAAGAAAATGACACAAAAGCCAAATTTAGTATTTAACCGGGTTTGTTTTTAAGGGGCTTTAGTGTGTCATTTTAAATGGTAAATTCCGCAGTTTTCTAGTTCGGATAGTGATTCAAAAAGATAACAGTTTTTTTTTATTTTTTTTTTAAAGAAACTTTATACAAAGGAAACCATAAAGAAAGGGATAGAAAAGTTAGTGTTGCAATTTTTAGTGTAATTTACGGGAATTTATCTGTGACAGTGTCCGGGAAACAATGTTCTTTGAATTTGAGTTTTATTTTTTTATTTTATTTATTTATTTATTTTTTTAGCTTTGTCGAAATGTTTCAGTTTTCAATTAATTTTGAATCTTCTGATTGGCTGGGAGTTTTTTTAGCAGATTTCACAGGTTGAATTTTATCTTTCATTTGATTTTAATTGAGTCTTTTTAAAAATTTTCTTTTAATTTCATTTGAGTTTTCTGTAAAGTCATCTTTTCAGCAGAATTCTCGGGTTGAATTTTCTTTCAGTTGTTTAACTTCGTAGAATTTCGGTAGTCGACTTTCATTTAATTTTACTTTTATTTCTTAGGAAGGTTCTTGCCTGTTTGAAATACGTATCGGCTATTCAAGTAGCGAGTGACGAAATCAATTTGATTCCTTGTTAGAAATAAATTTTTATATGTAAATGATAATTGGTCAAATTTTTGTTAGGCCGAGTGAAGATTGAGATAAAATGAACTTCCTCTTAACGCAAACGGCTGGTCACAGTTGAAAAGGTCGAACTGTACATACATATACATGAAAAATACAAAAGTCTTCGTAGACCAACTCGTTTTCAAATATTTCTTTCTCTCTTTGGACCCATAACAAAAAAAAAACTCGGATAATATCATAGATGCTTATCGGTGACCACTGGTATAATACCGTCTTGACCGGACAATAATCAGACGGAAAAAGTAAGATTTGGTCGAAATTATTCATTGGAAAAATGTATTTTAAATAATTTCGTTATTTAATCCATTTTTTTTTTTAGAAATTAAGGATCAATATATCGAGTTAAAAAATATAAATTCCCAAATTATTGGTAGTTAAATATATTTAATATTATTAATATAAAAATTATATCAAGAATTTTGTTTTGCGTCTACAAGCTGAAATCATTTCTGTTCTGGTATTTATTAAATTTCTATTTAAATATTTCAATATACATATTTTCTCTTCTAAGCATAAATTACACTTACCATGTAAACTGTTTGTTGGGGAGGATCTTTTAATTATTTTCCAATTTAGAATAGGTGTCAGTCTTTGTTCTATTATATCCCAGTAATACCTTGATAGGGCAATTTGATTTTTTTAATTTTTTGTTTTTTTATTTTCAAATGATTGGAGGTGGTTGTAATATCTAAATTTCCAGTTTAGGCTTGACATATCTATGTATGCCTTATCATTATTATCATTTTCTTTAGAGGAAATGTTAGCTTGATATATAATATTAAGGTTACATTAATTTCCTAGTGGTCATTGATTTTTTTTTATTTTACAATTACATGAATGTTTTAAGTTGTTATTATTTTTCCAGTACAGTTTATTTATTCATTTCTTGTGGTGATCGACAATTATTTTATATATATTGTTCAAGAATAACTAATTTTTACATTATTCTTATTATTTTTCTAAAGAGGTTATCATTTTTAAAATGTTTGTTTATTAAACTTAAAAACATTTCCCTATATTGATATTAGAGTTTGCAAAAAGGGGGGTTAAACCGGATGATACTTCTACGTCTGTTTTTATTAATATTTTTGTCTATTATATATATATTTATATTATTATTAGTTTTATTGTTTTCTAAGTTATTGTCCCTGTTGTTGTGATGTCTTTTGGCTTCCAAATATTTTAATTCATTTTTATAACCACTGTTACGTATGACATCATAAAATTCTTTATGATTATTGAATGTTTTTAGATGATAATCTGTTTATTCTAATATTAATCACATTAGGAATTTGTTTAACTATGGACGTAGGATGGTGAGAACTAACATTATCGTATGTTGGTATAGTCTTAGCTTTACTAAATAGTGTATAAGAATTGTCATTTAGTTTGAGTTACATAAAAAAAAAAATCAACTATTTTCAAGTTAGAACTAATTTCTGTTTTCAGTTTAAAAGCTCTGACTTTTTGTATTTTAGATGTTAGGGGTCCATTACTATTAGGGATAGGAATTAACCTATCATCACTATTCATAGTGATGTTATTCAAATTCAAGAATCTACCTAGTGTATCTAAAATGTATATCCCAACTAAGTCAGCAATTTGGGCGGAGTCGAATGACCCTATTGTAACGTCAAAATTACCAATCGTTGTCTTTCCCCAAGTTGTATTATTGTAAATTAATTCAGATTTCTTACATGCTAATAAAATATCTAATTCTGAGTTATATCAGTATAATTCTTTAATTAATACTTTGTAATAAGAATTCATGAGTTATGGATGGGTAAAAATCTATAATGTCAATTTGTATAAAGATGGTTTTTCTCTTGTGTTTGATTAATCTTAAAACATTTAATAGTATATTCTGTGAAAGAACTCATTAAATATCTCGAATTATCCAAGATTTAACTGACAATATTTTGTATTATATTTTTTGATATTAAACCTAGCTCAGTTTTTGTTGGGTAAATCAATATGGTCTGTTTATTATTTTCAACATTCTGTTTATGATCCTTAAAATATATACTTTTTTTTTCTATTTAATTTTCATAATTTATATTTATTTATTGATAAAGATAGAACTGAATTCAGTCAAATCGCTTATGATGCCTTGTTTTCCGAATGTTCTAACTTGTAATTGCTTCCTAGAATATTTTGTTATCCAAACATCCGAACAGTTACCCACACTCTTCAGTGTTCATCCAAGATCTAATATATCTTGAGGAATTATATTTTTTTTTACTGTTTTACTGAACTATTGTTGATTAATTGTTTTTTTTTTGGGGGGGGGGTTGTGAATATTAACGCCCACACTTCGGAAGTCTCTCTCTCAAGCACTCTGAACCGTATTTCTCTGGAGATTTCAATCAAAATACACGATCTTCAGACAGGCTCTTGTAGTAATCAGGAGTCGGTTAACAGTCAGAAAGCTTGATCCCGGACACTTTTCGCGTATCCCCGTCCAGCACAAACGTCTCTTGCTTAGAAATGTCTCCTGAATTGTCTCCTCCAATCAGCTGGATATATCGTCTCTTGCCAACCGCAACGTTTGAATTCACTCCTAACACTGCGGCTGTCTGTCTTTTTTATAGGCTTAGACCTTTGCACACGTCTCGTCGGCCTCGTGAGAACCCGGGATCGTGAGTTCTTAAAACACGTTAGAGCGGTCATTTTCGCTTTTGCAAGCGAGGCACAGACGAGCACGTTTTTCCGGGGGTAAGTCCATTTCTCTTTTACAGCTCTTATGAAAAGAAGAAAGTCAAAACAAGTCTTACGGATATGTCGTTTTTTTTTTTTGTTTAGTTTTAAGAGTAGTTAGCGAAACTTAGTTAAATGACTACGCTTGAAATTCTCACTATTGCAAAGTGAATGTCTTTCAAAATTCCTTTATAATCAACTGACTGAAGTTTTTACATTCCGAAGTGTGTATATGGAGCTCGCAACTATTGACGTATCCAAATATGGACCATCGAAATCTCGCATGCTTCAAAATGTCCCTAACCTCATCTACCAGACCACTATACCACAATGACAATTCATGGCACACACACACACACACACACACACACACAAACAGCTTTTCACTTATGCAAATTGTAGAAATAAAAGTCCAATTCTCGCCAGCGGTTCCTTCTATCTCATACGTAGCTTCAAGGGGGAAATGGATTTCGGGACTCCCTTTCTCGACAGTCACAGGGGGCAATTACAGACACAGACACCAAAGTCACGTCTCCCTCTCTTCCTTTTCTCGCGCGCTTCATCACCACGTTCGTCCAACCGTCAGCAAGAACAGTGACCACAAAATGGCAGCTACTGCTAGCCCAAATTTGCATAAGCGCAACTCTTGTCTCGCTGGAGACGAGACAGACGTCCTACAAATCGCGCCACCAAGAACGACCATGTTTCTTCAGTACTTTGCACGCGAGACATGTTCGTGTTCGCTTCGGACTCCGAAGTAAGTCATTTCTCTCGTTACAAAAATATTCCATTATATTTGGATTTCATCAGTTTTCAGACTTTTGACAAGGTTCCCAATCTATTCCCTCCACACACACACACCCACACATCTGCATGGTCATGTCTAGGCTCACAGATATACACATCAATTCCGAGAGGAAAAGTGTGAAGAAAAACAATTACCGGATTTATCATATTTACCCAACCCCTCCACTCGGGTAGGATATAACACAAGGTCAATTTTTTAAGCGGAGTTTAACAGGTTTGAATTCAGTTTTCCTTCTCCTAGACTAGTTGCCTCAACAAGGCTGAACAACCTAGTCTGTCCTATTATTTACCCATAGCTGGAGGGAGAATAATTGGATTCATACCTTTCCCAAGTGCAATATGAAATGCAATCAGTCTCGTCCAGGATTTGAACTCGTGTCGCCGAGTCCATTTCCTGCGAGGATAACCATTACACCACGGGCACCTCCTAACCGGATTTACGTGTATGTATACGAATGGACAAGCACACAATATAGATTCTTGTGAATACATAAAGAAAACAACAAAACAAATCCTGGACTTAAAAAGAATCACGACCCTGTCAAAACAATTTTACTTTAAAGGCTAGAAGATGAGACTTCTTTAAGCATTATTAGTTTCCTGATTCGGATCCTGAAATGTAAAACACTTACACACACACACACGCACACGGATATATTTTTAGCAAATGCATCCGCCCAAGCCGAAACTCTGAAACGAGCAGCGGCATTCATAGGCCTCCATGTCGACGCACACAAGACGGAATACATGTGTTTTAATCAAACGGGCGACTTCTCCACATTAAAAGGTGATGCTCTGAAACTAGTAGACAAGTTCACCTACCTTGGAAGCAGTGTCTCATTAACCGAGACAGACATCAACACGCGACTTGCAAAGGCATGGACAGCTAACGATAGTCTATCAGTCATATGGAAGTCAGACCTGACCGATAAAATAAAACGCAGTTTATTCCAAGAAGCAGTCGTGTTGCGATACTGCTGTATGGATGCATTACATGGACGCTAACTAAACGTGTGAAGAAAAAGCTTGACGGCAACATCACAAGAATGCTGCAAGCAATATTGAACTAGTCCTGGAGGCAGCACCCCACAAAGCAGCAGCTGTACGGCCACCTACCACCCATCACAAAAACTATCAAAATTAGACGAACCAGACATGCGGGACACTGCTGGAGAAGTAAGGACGAACTAATGAGTGACATACCCCTGTGGATCCCTTAACATGGATGAGCAAAAGCAGGACGACCAGCTAGAACCTGTACCAATTCAGGATGTAGCCCTGAAGACCTGCCGGAAGCAATGGACGATAGAGAACGGTGGCGAGAAAGGGTCAGGGATATCAGTGCTGATGGCGCGACTTGATAGTGAAAACCATAAACCGTTGTAATATATCTCACTTAGTGGGTTTGTGGCAGACCAAATCTGATGATTGTCGTATAAAGACGGCATGAAACCAGCGGTTGCAGATAAGCATTCATGCTATTAAATATACATAAAAACTAATATATATATATATTTATTATTTTATATATATGTACACAATCGCTGCTTGAAAAAAAATTGCGTTTTTTTATCGGATAGGTCTAACTTCCATATGATCGATAGATGTCCATGCCTTCACTAGTCGCTTACAAATCCTGGAAGCAACATCCCACAAAACAGCCACTGTACAGCCACCGACCACCCATCTCGGAGACCATCCAAATTAGACGAACAACATATGCGGGATACTGCTAGAAGAGCAAGGACGAACCCAGAAGCTACGTTTTCCTCTGGACCCCTTTACACGGGCGAGCAAGTGTTGGACGACCAGCTTGAACTTATCTGTGCAGACACAGGGTGTAGCCTGGAAGACTTGCCGGAAACGATGGATGATAGGGAGGGATTACGAGAGAAGGTTAGGGGAATCCGTGCGAGGAGCATGACATGATGATGATTTACATTGTCGCGCGCTGAAAAACCGATAACCTATATTGAGCATCAACGATTACACTAGATGTGATTTCCCTGTCTGCTGTGGGCTGTAGAATACACCGACTGTTTCTCTGCAGTGTCATATCAGGACACTCGTTGGGAGGGGGTCCCAACGAGTGTCCTGGATATGACACTAAACAATCTGATGGTGAGGTTCCAGTAATGTTGGATCTTTGAGGAATGCAGAGTACTCCTTCATTGCCATCGCTCGCGGGTCCACACTGTCCTGGAGTGGTATCACTTGATAGGGTCCTATCTATGGGTCAAATAGAACTAAACTGCATACTTATGCTAAACTGAATAGGTTGAAATAGAACTGATTTGAAATTTAACTGTGTGGACAAAATCTATTCTTATACTAAACTGAATTGTTTGAATTAGAACCGTTTGACTAAACTGGATAGCTTGAAATAGAAATGTTTTTGACAAACTGTGCACTCATGCTAAACTGAATAGAACTGTTTATTCGTTTGGCTTTAAATAACATACAAAGGTTGATATGCCATAAAAACCAAACAACCTGCCAACTAGATATGTAAATTCGAATAGAATTCCAATTTATAACGTTTGACAAATCAAAATAGAAAAAAAAACAATAGATTTAATGAAGTCTGCGTTATCAGAGGGCCAAATGAATAACTGAAGACGTTATTGCAATAATATAACAATTTATTCTAACCTTAAGATAAAAGGTTAAAAAAAAGCAAAAACAAAGATTACAAAAGTCACTTTTAAAGCAAGAGAGGGGGGAGGTGTTATGGTACACAACCTGCGGACTGTAATGAACTCTTCCTGTTGCTATTAATACCAGGAGAATATTCATCTCAGTGGTGAAGTTTATTCCAGCTTAACACTTTGGCAGTCAGACTGACGTTCAACAACACCTTTTTTTTAATTTTTTTTTATCTATGTTATATTATACTTTCGTTAATATACTTTGTTCCATGTAAATCCGAGTTCGTGTCTTTCTTCTGAAATGTGGAATTTGATTTTTAATAACTATTTCTTATTTGTTCCTTTTTTTTTTTTCCTTTTCTCTCCATAATTACTTCCTCTCGACAAAAAGGAAGAAGGAAAGGAAGTTGATAAAATGTTCAGATCAAAAGTTCAACGAGAGTTTAGAATCGTAATATATTTAGCTTCTTCGGCCCCTTTTTTTCTTCTCTTTGATGTCGACTGATTTACGAATCTGTTGCAATCTGATCATCATTTCTTCAGTATTAGTTGAAGGTTTCAAGTTTCGTTCGGGACTTCAAGTTCTTTTCACTTAGGCATCGTATTTCTGGAGCGAACACGACACACGTCTACAAACGCCGAGGTCTCGGCCGTCTGTTTTAAAACTCTTAGTTTCTCGGGCCCAGCAGCCGTCACCAATATCACGTAATCAGTCCCAACCAATCGCTGCGAGGCTCTGTGCCGCTGGGGCATTTCGAGGTTGCTTGCATTTGCCATGACCTCAATCCAATACATCTGGCCTTTCTTCAGGCTCATCGAAAAGGGGGCGGTACTCATAACAATACACACACCTACCCGTATGTCCACTGTGATATTCTCTCTCTCTCTCTCTCTCTCTCACACACACATTTATATTTGTGCACATACATATATCTAACTCTATATTCTACCACACGAAAAGTCCGTAACGTTCCAACTGTCTAGCTCTTTCATACTCATCAAGAAATCCTCATTATTATTTCGTTAAATCAATCAAACTTCTTACTCAGTAGGCTGTGGATGTAGAATGCACCGACTGCTTCTCTACAGATGGGTAATATCCCGCGAACGAGTGTCCTGGATATGACACTAAACAATCCGATGGTTAAGTTTCAGTAATGCTGGATCTATGGGGAATGTGTAGTACCTCTTCACAACCATTGCTACTACTCCCAGGTCCACTCTGGCCCGGAGTAGTAGCGCCTGATAGGGTCCTATCTATGGGTCAAATAGAACTGGATTGCGTACTAATGCCTAACTGAATTGCTTGAAATAGAACTGTTTTTGTAGGCTAAACTGAATTCTTTGAAATAGCAGTTTTGACATTTAACTGTGTGTAAACAAAAACTATTCTTATACTAAACTGAATTATTTGAAATAGAACTGTTTATTTGTATAAAAATGGATTTAGCATTAAATAACTAAATGTTGATATGCCATTAAACCGAAACAAACAAATCAACTAAACTCCCTACCATTCTTTTTTTAACTATTGTTTTGCTACTATTATTGTTTCATATTGAAATGACAACGAGCAAAAATGATACGACACAGACTACTCGGATGATCTAGTACTTCTCGCAAACACAATAGACCAAGCAGAATGCCTACTTTATAACCTCGAGCAAGCCACAGGAGGCATTGGATTTGAACGTGAATGCAAACAAATCAGAGTACGTGTTTTAAACAAAAAGGAACCATTTTCACTCAATGCTCGTTAGCAACATCTCCTCTACAGAAAGCGATGTTACCATACGCCTCGCGAAGGCATGGAATTCTTTTGACAAGTTATCGATCTATCTGATGAAATAAAACGGGATTTCTTCCAAGCTGAATCTGTGTCAATACTACTGTATGGATGCACTACATCGACACGAACAAATCGCACGGAGAAAAAGCAAGATAAGAACTACACAAGAATGTGACATATTGTCTTGAAAAAATCCTGCTAGCAGCACCCCACAAAACAGCTGCTGTACAGCCAACCTGCTTCTCATCTAAAACCATTTAAGTGAGACGAACAAGACAAGTAGGGCACTGCAAGCAAGGAGGAACTCATAAAGCGATGTTCTCTTATCGACACCTGCTCATGAACATGCCAGTGTTGGCCGACCAGGAAAGACTTACATTAACAAGATGACTTACCTCATGCAAAAAGCATTCCTTGAAAGATCGCCACCGCCATTAAAAGGCGAATTACTAGGTTGTGGTCTCTATTTGTTTCATTTATGGCATGATCATGGCAGCGCTCACACAAATTTGTGCCCACCTTCGTTACATATAGAGCAGTTAATTTCGTCATTTGAACAGTATGCTTCGAAGCAAAGGAAGTTATTGTCTCAGCCGCGACGTCTTCGTGAGGAAGAACGGATATTGTACAAAACTGATTCGACCCCATAAAACAGAAAGGGCGTTTATACTCTAACAAAAGAAGTCTGTTTGAATCCCTTGGCAATTTAAAAATAAAATTACTGACAAATTAATCTCTTACATATCATGTATATCCATTTAAATGTGTGCAAAGAAATGACTGATGTGAAATTGTTACAGTTACATAGGAATACTTGAAACTGTTTAACTGTGTGCAAAAATGAGCTCAGGTTAGTTTTAAAATGTTATCAACAAAATTTGCTTACAAATCATATATTCAATATATATGTATAAAGAGGATTTGGCATTAAATAACCTACAATGGTTGATGTGCCATAAAACCCGACCAAACCAAATCATATATATTGAATATATATGTATAGAGGATTTGGCATTAAATAACCCACAATGGTTGATATGCCATAAAACCCAACCCAACTCAACCAAATCAAATCATATACATTCAATATATATGTATAAAAAGGATTTGGCATTAAATAACCTACAATGGTTGATACGCTATAAAACCAAACATGCAACCCCCAGAATTTTACTAAGTTACCCAAAAGGGGTAACTATAGCATAGAAAAAGGAAGAGAAAGATAATGATTAGCACAAAGGAATAATTGAAACCAAAGAAATAATACGAGTGATTATATGGTTTCAAATAATCATATCTGTTTCATAATAATCATTTGTTTGCATATCATTATTTTTTCGAGTAAATAAACATCAAAGAAGTTATCAATTATAATATGCCTTCTCAGTCGTTGGAGGCTTTGCCTCAGATCCGCTAGCAGTTCTTCTTGGCTGGTTGTGATAACAGACGGCACAGTCAATCTGCTTATCTACCCACGTTGTGTTTTCGATGCAGATAGTAGATCGATCACTAATCAAAGTTGTCAATCTGTTGTATAGTGGCTCGTACCACATGACTTCCGGTATCGCAGAGATATCAAAGACTGTGTTTCTTAAGCACGACAATCTTCTGCAAAATCTCAGTCAATAGTAAGACCAACTTCGGACGTAACACCAACAGCACGAGACTTATAATATTTGTTGGACTGCACCACTTCAGTTAATAATTTACTCTTTATTTCACTGTGTATCACTTCCTTACCACGATACAACACAATCGAAAAATGGACGGATGAGACCGCACAATTAAGACAGTGAACAGAAAAAAAATAGTCGAATTCAAAGAACAGGACACGGATTTGTAACAAACGATATCTAGTATAAAAAGTCTTTAAAATGGTACACACACTCTCCTTTCCCGGGGGTTAGTAGTCGTGTGACACGGAAGCTGTTCATTTGTCGGCATTTAGTCCTCTTCAAATGATTGCATCAAGTATGTCTTTTACTTCTTCTTGCTTTTGATAGTCGGGTTAATGGTGATCTCAAGAATCAAGTTATATTAGTTTTCTCGGCTCTTTGCTTTTGGTTTCTCTCTGCCCTTTGACAGTCTGGTATAAGGTGATCTCAAAAAATATTTTTAACGTATTCTTTCCTCGCTAAAAACAATATATTTTAAATTCATTCTTTCTCATTTTTTTTTTTTTTTTTGATGTACTGATTCATTCTTCTAAAATACATTTCAATTAATTCTTCACTTTTCTGGTTAATACATTTACTAGAGCTAGACTCTCTCTCTCTCACACAATAACTTCAAGTAACTATTCTTAATACAAATAAATTTACAGTTAAGAATGCTGCGAGCAATCTTGAACAAGTCCTGGCGGCAACACCCCACAAGACACCAACTGTACAGCCACCTGCCTCCTATCACGAAAACTATTCAAGTTAGACGAACCAGGCATGCAGGACACTGCTGGAGAAGCAGGGACGAACTCATAAGTGATGTACTCTTATGGACCCCCACACATGGCCGTGCAAAAGCAGCACGAACATACATTCAGCAACTATGTGAGGATACGGGATGTTGTCTAGAAGACCTGCCTGAGGCGATGAACGATAGGGAAAAGTGGCGAGAGAGGGTCAGCGATATCCGTGCTAGCGGCACGACATGATGATGATGATTCCTATCTAATATTAATAATTATAAAAACATACTTATTTGTCCTATAGATGGGACTCTAACAGGTTCTATCATTCCAGATCAGAATAAATAAGGGAGTATTGGAAATGAAAGGGTATTCCATCCTCCTCAGGACCTCACCATCAAATGCACTTCCTGTTGTATATTCACCGAGACGTCAATTAGAGATGCACCTGTGTAAAGAAGCGGAAGCAAGTGGGCGTTATGAAAGAATATAGGCAGATGCCTATTGGGTCAATATAGCAGTCTGTCCCTGTCTCCACCCATCTGTCACACACCACAGAAACATTAACCCTTTTGAGAATAAAGTGTGAGAGATACATATTTTTATAAAGAAGTGGGTTCGTTCGTTCATTGAATTGCGTAAATTAATGTTATGATTATGGCTATATAACATTCCTTGTTATAACACCAGGACACTTGTTATCTCTCTGCAAGGGATGCAATCCGTATATTCTAATACCTGACAGAGTAATATTCTTACGACAAAATTCATATAACATGATCTTACTCTCTTCACAATCTTCCTATCAGACAAAACTGAACTTGGTAAATAACTGACTCCTTACAACCTTGAGTCATGTCATGGTTAACGAGTTTGGCTAATATATCATTGTTAGGACCCTTAAGTGAGGATTAAATTCACTAGATACCTTATACTACAGTCTTGTGCTCTGTGAAGTATATAATTGGGGTCAGTTCTGTTTTTTTGTGACGATACAGCTGTCCTCGCCAAACACAGGGGCAGATTCCACTTCCAATCTGCTGACACGACCAATTCGTTATCTGCCCACGTTGTTTTTTTTTTTTTGTTTTTTTTTTTTTAAATCCAGACAACGGATCAGTCACTAATCAGAGTTACCAGTCAGCAATTAAACAAATGAAACCGCACATTTAAAGTGAAAAAAAAAAAAAAGTCAACGCCAAGAAACAAAACATTGCTTGCAAAAATAACAATTTTAATATAGAAGAAAAAAATGTCTAAAAAAAATGATACATAAATTCACCCACCCCAAAGTGGTAAGTTTTAGTCAGAGACCAGTTCATGTATTAAAAGTCCATTAATTCCTTGTATAAGTTTTATACTTTTCTATCTTGCTGCAAGGAAATCTTAAATGGCGGTTATGTTTGCTTTCATTGATCCTACTTTCCAAGTGCTTATGTTAAACTTCTTTGCTTTTTTCATCGCGTATTGTTATGGTTGGCTTTCTTTACTCAGGGCAGTCTGGTACAAGGTTAAAAACTCGGAGCTTCAAGGGGAAACGGCTCACTGACTACGAGCAGTTCTTCCTATGTCTGTCGTGATCTGCTGTGAGGAACAAATTGCCATTTTATGTACATCGTCATCTATCTTGCCCAGTCAGCTAGGGCTGTAGAATAAACAGACTTCTTCTCTGTAGAGCGAGAAGAGTCCTTTCACAACTAATGTCCTGAATATGACACTAAAAAATTTAATGGTCAGGTGGATCTTTGGGGAATACAGAGTACCCCTTCATGGCAATTACTCCAAGGTCCACTTTGACCCGGAGTGGTAGCACCTGATAGGGTCCTAGCAATGGGTCCAATACAACTAAACTGCATACTTATGTTAACCCGAATGTTTAAAATAGAACTGTTTTTGGCATTTAACTGTGTGTAAATAAATGACTGATGTTTAATTGAATTGTTAGTGATACATAGCAATACTTGGAACCTGTTGACTTAATTGAATAGCTTGAAATAGAACTGTTTTTTTTTTTTTTTTTTTTTTTTTTTTTTACATTTAAACCATGTATTTAGGCTCAACTGAATTGTTTGAAATAAAACTGTTCATATGTATAAAAATGGATTTTGCTTTAATAAACTACAACGGTTGATATGCCATAAAATCATACCATCCAAATGGTAAGTCCCCCACCACAAGACCACCTGTTGGCTGTGGGTGGCGACCAGTAATGCTTGAAGACTAGATCCTCATGATTGCATGTTAGTTTATGGACTGGTCAAAGTGATCATGTGACTTGCAACACAGCACCTACATGATTGTTCGAACCATATTCTTAAAGTTGTTCTGGTGGCAAACAAGTATTCGACCCTATTTAATCTTAAAGGTGGTAGATGACAGTGGCAAAAGGTCATTTATGCCGAAATAGCAATACTTAAAATCATTTAACAGTGTGCTAGCAAATGAATAATATTAAATAAAATAAGTTTAGATAAGAATACTTGAAACCATTGAACTGTGTACAAACAAATGAGAAATGGTACATTTAGAAATAATGTCACCTACAAAGTAATCATGTACAAATCATTACACAAATATCGAAACAAGATTATATTATATATATATATATATATAAAATGAATAGGTTTGCAAATGATTACAAATTTGGTATTTTGATTGTATATACTTGTGTTACATGTGTTTCGGACATTTCAGTCTTCGTTAGTCATTTGACCTTCTGCTGAAGGTTAGGTTTCTTTGAAATTGTCTGAAGATTTTTGGTGGTTTTATTAATGACCTTTTTGTACTTTTCTCCTCTACTTTTTGTAAAGGATATGTGTATATATATATATACACACACACACACACACAAACACAAAAAATGTATTATGTGTATGAGAATGTAGTTGTCTATATATATATATAGATGTGTATTTGCATACATGTATGTATGTAGTTAGGTTCTGTTTAATATTGGTTTAAATCTAGCTACAGAGTTTTTCTTTTATTAAAAGCAATGAGTACTCATTGATCTGGTATATTGGCATTCTTGTAAAATTTCCCCAGCTGCATTCTTAAATGTGTTTTGATACATAGTTTTCTATTTTCTGGTAAATTTGATGTTGCTTTTATGTAAAGACTCACTTGTTCAGTGTTTTTGTGCACTCTGTATTTATCTTGATGCAGTTTGTGCATTTGATTCTGTAGTTTATATTTTTTTTAATTGTAGCTAATATATATTTGTTATGAATAGATAGGTGTATGATATATATATATATATAAAATGAGAGAGAGAGAAAAGTCAATGGCATTTGGTGATGGTCAGTTTCTTGTTTATGCACTCATTGGATCAAGTGGTTCCCACATGGCGGGTGTTCCTTTAGACCCTATTATGTGGGGCATTCTGGGAAGCGTGGTCTGGTGTATACTGAATAGTTATTAATGTGGTTTACTAATTTATTATTTTCTATTATCTTATTTTATTTATTTATTTTTTTAAACTATTACTTTGGAGTTGTTAGTTTTCAGTTGTTTTAGTAGAACTAATTTCATATTTACATTTAAATTGAGTTGATGTCTGCCTGATCTTTGTGTGCTGCAGCAACAATCTTTACTTATAGATGGAACTATCATAGCTCATTTCGTTTGTCTTTTTCAACCTACATATCAGATTACAGGTTTTAAAAAAATGTACAGTCTCTTAAATTTCTGCCAATTTTGTTAATTGTCAAAAAAAAAAAAAAAAAAAAAGGAAATAAAATAAAAACATCGGTTTCAAGATTAAAGACATTGGTATAAACAAATTTTTATATATTTGTTTCAAAGATAAGAATTATTATTAAATAACTAAATAAAACATGAAAATGGATTGAAAAAATTTTTTTATGCTTTTTAAATTAATACAAAGAAAAATGCAAATAAAAAAATAAATTTCTGAAAAGTAGTAAGAACGGTTATATGAATATGAAATTATATAGAAACACACCTTTGATGGATATATCACACAGACAGACTGACCAACCTTCTGGTCACATAACCCAAAATGAGTTTAAATACAGTTGGAGATCTTGGCTCAAACTAAAAAAAAATAAATAAAAAGAATAAAAATAAAACTGGGCATTTCAGAACAATAATCTAATAACTTGACTAATTCTGGTTCAAGATGATCTCAAATTTTAACAGTATTTATAGAAATAACTGTAAATTATGAGTAGAGTGTTTGCTAATGGTCTGGGAGACCTGGGTTCAATCCCAGGTTGAGTCATACTAAAGACTCAAAAAAAAAAAAAAAATGCTGCCTTGCTTAACACTCAGAATTATAAGGTAAGGATCAAGAGTAAAGTGAAACAATCCAGGGAATGGAGTAGCACCCTCCCATACACCTTGGTGTAGAAGCTATTGAAAAGAGATCCTTCGACTAAGGTCACCAACTTGACTATTTTTAATGGTTTTGTCTCTTTAGATATAGAAATACCATTCATTGGAAAAGGAAAGGTGTTTAAACAGAATTTCAAGTTGTTGTTTCTATTAATTAAAGAATTAGTAACATTGCAATCAATTTTTTTTTTTTTTTCTTTTAAATAGAAAAACTAAATCGATACCAGCCAGAAAGAACTTAAAAGTTGTGGATCATGAAGATGGCAATGACAGCAAAAATGTTTGGAGCCTTTTCGAACAATCCCTACCTGATAATCTGGTAAAGAGACTAGAGGAGCTAGAAATCTAAGGAAAAACTGACTGTTTAGACCAGAACACTGCTGAAAACAGCTGGAATGCTGAGAAGAGTCCTAGAGAACATAAGAGAATTACTGTCACTCGTACTCCATAGAAGACCAGTTGTGAAAAAAAAAAAAAAAAAAAATTACAAATGATAATTTGTCAAGAAATAGAGAAAGAAGACTCTTTAACATTGAGGATTGCATAAATACAACAATTCAAGAACCTGAGGAATATACCAAATGGAAATGATCTCAGTCTTTAACAGCATGTGTAGAAACAACTGAAAAATCTACATTTAAACAACTTTTATTTTTAAGCACAAAAATGCCATTCACTGGAGGAGGGGAGGGACCAAAAAAACCGTTTAAATATGAAACAATTTTTTTTTTTTTTTTTTTTTTTTTAAATCGTTTCTACACATACTGTTAAAATTTGACATTATTTTAAACAAGTGGTCAAGTTATTAGCTTACAAATTGACATCAAATTCTTTGAAACATCCTGTATATCTTACATATCAAATTTTTTTTTTTCAAAGATCCTGTATTTTTCAAAATTCAAGATGGTGAGCTCATTGTTTAAGAGATGAAAACGTTTGCATTGCAAATTGAAAATATCCATAAGATCCTTAAGAGTTTGACACTTTTTAAAAATGCTCAAAGGAGATAAACTAATAGTAATAAAGATGTCCAAGTTGAATCAAGGAGTGTATGGAAATTATATATATATATATATATATGAGAGAGAGAGGTATCATTCCTAAACATACATTTCACTCCAAATAAAAAAAAAAAAACAAACAAACATTATTTTAAAAAAATGTTCATAAAATATCATTCTTCCTGAAGATTTAATTTTCTCCGAACGTACTTGTTCTTGCAAGCCAGCATCAGCTTATATTATGACCTTTGCTCTAATATATTTTGTTTCATTTGAAAAATATAATTAGTAATTCCCAAAGTGGACTGTGGCAATATTTTCGTGTGTATGGGGGAGGGGCTTGTTTTGAAACCATGTGACTGGCCTTTTAAGCTTTCTTAAACTGATTTGTAGTAAAATTTTTAATATTATGGGGTGGGGGTATCATCAGAATTTTAGAACTATCAAATCCCATATTAACTGCCCTGATGATGGTTAAATGTAAAAACTGAAATGTTTGATGTCAGCAAATAATTCAAAATCCTCTATCTTGTTTGTTTCACATATTTTCAAGTTTATAGACGAATTCTTTTTGGACTTTTAAAGTTAGGATTTGTTGAAATTTACATTTAGGTTTGTAAACAATGTGTATAGTCTATTAATGAATGACCCCTAATTTTTAACCACAAAAAAGGTGTTTTCATCATATATTGCATGTAATGAAGGAACCTTTGCCTACAAAAATATTTCTTCCAATAATAAAGTGAAAACATTCAAACACTTATTTATACTTTCAAAACTAATGCAATACAATCAAAATCAATATAATAATGTAAATAAATAATATAGTCTAGACCTTGATGTAGCCTACTATGTTTACTTCAATATTCATAAAGACTTAGTAAATCCCTGCCATTGATACTCAATAGCATTGATAATATAATTATGTGATTAAGTAAACTTGGGACTCTTTATTTGTCTATTTATTCTTTACCAAAATCTGAGGATGTTGTCTGGAATGTTCTAAACAAAGTTCAGCTGATAATGAAGTTTTAAATAACATTTTTTTTTTTTTATACTATTTATCATATGCATAGGTGTTAAGACTAGTAACCCCCCCCCCTTTATCGCTAAACAAAGGCTATTCATTAAATGAGAACACTATACATTAGAATTTTGATATGGTGAGGCCTAGAAACAAGACAAATTTCAAAATATATTATACAATATTTCATTACACAAATATCAACGACTTTGATTAAAAGAGAATGGGACTATTTAATTGGTTGGTTGGGTTTTATTGCATATCAACCTTTGTAGGTTATTTAATGCCAAATCCATTTTTATACAAACAGTTCTATTTCAAACAATTCAGTTTAGCATGAGTAGACAGTTCAATTGCCAAAAACATTTCTATTTCAAACTATTCAGTTTATTCAAACAATTCTAATTCAGTTGAGCATAAGTATAGATTTTGTTTACACACAGTTAAATGTCAAAACAGTTCTATATTAAACAAATCAGCTTAGAGTAAATACAGTTTCAATGTCAAAAAACATTTCTATTTCAATAATTCAGTTTAGCATAAGCATGCAGTTTAAATGTAAGTACAGTTTAATCGTCAAAAACGTTTCTATATCAAGCTATTCAATTTAATAAAACAATACAGTTTAGCATAAGCATGCAGTTTAGTTCTATTTAACCCATAGATAGGGCCCTATCAGGTGCTACCACACCGAGCCAGAGTGGACCTGGGAGCAATGGCAATGAAGGGGTGCTCCACATTCCCTAAAGCCCCAGAATTACTGGAACCTCACCATCAGATTGTTTAGTGTCATATGCTGGACACTCATTGGGGAGGGTCTTACCTCTCTGCAGAGAAGCAGTCGGTGTATTCTACAACCTCAGCCGATTGGGCAATTTTAATTTGAGCTATTATTTATACTTTCAAAACTACTGTAAATACAATGAAAATCAATGCAATACTGTAAATAAACAATGTAGTCGAGACGTAACTAATGCCTCAACAAAAGATCTTAGTTAAAATAAAGGTTTTACTTAACATTAACTTAAAAAGTTGTTCATTACATGAGTATATTGGCTGGGGCTGTAGAAGACACCAACTGCACCACTGCAAAGGAGTAAGACCCCCAATGAGTGTCCTGGATATGATGGTAAGTTTCTAGTGATGCTGGAGCTTTGGAGAAAATGGAGCACCCCTTCATTGCCATTGTTCCCAGGTCTACTCTGGTTTGGAATGGTAGCAATGGTTAAATAGAACTAAACTGAATTGCTTGAATTAGAACTGTTTGACTAAACTGAATATCTTGAAATAGAAATGTTTTTGACAATTAAAATGCATACTTATGATAAACTGAATTGTTTAATAAAGAACTGTTTCGACATTTAATTGTGTGTAAACAAAACCTATACTTGTACTAAAGTGAATTGGCCAAATTTGAACTGTTTGACTAAACTGAATAGCTTGAAATAGAATTGTTTTTGACAATCAAACTGTGTGCTCATGTTAAACTGAATTGTTTGAAATAGAACTGTTTTGACATTTAAAGGACATACTTATGCTAAACTGAATTACTTGAAATAGAACTTTTTTTATTGTTTGAATTAGAACAGTTTGACTGAACTGAATAGCTTGAAATAGAACTGAGTATTTGTATAAAAATGGATTTGGCATTAAATAACCTACAAAGAATGATATGCCATAAAACCCAACCAACCAACATGGGTATTCACTAGAATATCTAATTTTATATATATTCATATATTTTTCAGATTTTTTTATTTTGAAAGCTTGGATTTGTTCAAATTTAGAGTTAAGATTATACAAATGCATAATACAGTGATTTAAAAAAAAATGTTAATATCCTTTACGTTATTATCTTTTATATTTATTTTTTACAGTCTCTACATGTTCTTCATCTGTCAACACATTCTTTGGAATCTCTGACAGGTGATAAAAAAAAATCTTAATATAGGCTGTCTCAATATACATGTGACCCATGCGACTGTTAATAACTCTACAAATAATAATGTTGTATTCTTTTTGGTTTCAGATTTGAAAATAGTATACGATAACAACTATTAATCCTTGATCACAATGCCTTCGACAAAAGAGGAAAAAAAATATTTTGTGTCACTACCTATTTAAAGACAAAATTATTCAAAATAGATGCAATCCATTAATATGATAATGATTTATTACTGAGACAAGAAACTTAAAAAAAGATAGCATGTCCTGGAAGTTGATATAATAACAATTAACAAAAAACATTGATTTGATGTCTCTAGCTCAAAGGATGCATTTTTTTTACAGAACATGTTCCAAATGACTTCCATTGCACTTGTCTCAGTAATAAATCATTATCATATTAATGGGTTGCATCTATTTTAAGACACCCTGTGTGTATGTATATATATATATATATATATATATATATATATATATATATATATATATATATATATATATATATATACCCCCTGCACGAGCAGGATATGACACAAAGTCAATTTAGTAGTAGAGTTTTCCTTCATCTAAACTGGTTACCATACAAAGGTTAAAGAACACAGTGTGCCCTACTATTTACTTATAGCTAGAAGGAGAATAGTTGGATACATACCTTTCCGAAGAGTATTAGCACCATGTGAAATAAAGCCTTGTCTAGGATTCAAACTTGATTTGCTGATTCTTAACCCTCACCCCACAACCACTTCCTGTTAATATTTCTATGCAAGTATCTTTATTAGAAAAGCAGAACAGAAATGTGTTGACAGGGATGGTAAAGATATATAAATAACACTTGAAGGGGATTATCCAAAAAGGATCAAAATATTTGCAAACTTGAAAAGTAAAATCACTTGGCAGATAAGAGACATACGAGATGGTCAGAGAGGACCCGTTTATGTTGGAAACTATCCAGGCTTTAGAATCAATATTTACCAACCCCTCCGCTCGGGCAGGATATGACACAAGGTCAATTTTTAAGCGAATTTTAACAGGTTTGAATTCAGAGTTTTCCTTCTCCTAGACTAGTTGCCTCACCAAGGCTGAAGACCTAGTCTGCCCACAGCTGGAGGGAGAAATAATTGGATTCATACCTTTCCCAAGGGTATTAGTACTATTTAAGACCCTGCTGGTACTATGTATAGGTGAGAGATACAAATTAAAGTTGGTTGGATTTGAGAGGGTGGACCCAGCACTCTTGACCACCAAAAAAGGGTTGGACAACAAGTTTTTAAAGAAAACTGAAATACTGAGACTTTGATATATGAGAGAGACCTATACCAAGCCAACTACCACACAAGTTGAAATTCGGATTCAACATAAGCAGAGAATTTTGACCTCTCAGCTACTGTTGGAATTCACATTTGCAAGAACCCCTCAAGCCAAGAGTTTGTGTCAGTCTCCAAATACTAAAGACTTGATTTAATACTAGACTGTTTATAAGTACATAGCAGATTCCAGTGTCCCTTGACTAAGACATTAGTGGGAAGGGTTAAAACTATTGTGTATAACAATTAATATACACAAAAGTTGTTAAATTCTAATCCATGCTGACCGCTGAAGAATTATTTTGCTGTAACTTTGACTGGATTATCTTATATATAAATATATCCATCACCCCTCGTCTATGTGTGTATATATATATATATATGTATATATATTACACACACACACTTATCATTTCTATAAGAGTTCCTTTATGATATTATATGTTTTGAAACCCCCTGAATTTTACTAGTATGACAGAATTATATAATCGTGGCAAAAATTTTCGCATCCGTATTGGAAAAATAAGAGGCCCAGGATTTATCATTGTTGTATTTTTGCTGTCAGGTATATAGATATACTGATAACAGATTATAAAAAAAAAACTGGCTATGAATTTAGAAATCTTAAATAAGGATTGAACCTGAACCAACCATAAAAGGAGAGACTGAAATTTTCAAACATGTTTAGAAGTTCTGATCTATAAAAAAAGGAATTCTTGTAAATATGGTCAACTTTTCATTTTCAATTCAACCTGATCTTACTGACGACTGTTTTATACATGATTTGATTTTAATGTTAAATAAGTAGCACCATATGTTATAGAGAACAAGATTGTTCTTGTATGAAATGGAGAGAGAAATTTTTTTGATATTCAGATTAAGAGAGAAAAAAAAATTTTTAATGGAAAATATTTCAATTTTTGAAAAAAAAAATTCAAAAGATCTCAATTCTTACTTACAAATTAGAAAAAACCGTCTATCTATTGAGATATGAAATGAAAGTTATTGATAAATTTTCAATTTTTTTTTTTTTTTTTTTACCCAACCTCCCAGCAAAAAAAAATTTTTTTGGCAGTGATGAGGATCTCATTTCAACACGGAAGTATTCATCCTTTCAAATTAGACAAAGCCGTCTATATAGGTAGGTATGAATAGAATGAGAGATAGCTACGAACTGAATGAGATTGATAGATTTTCAATTTTTGAACTAACCTAAAGAAATTTCAGTTGGTCTCAATTCAACAAAAATTACTTATATATTCACAGTAAACAAAGCTATCTTACTGAGAATAAAGTGGCGAGAGAACCAATAAAGAAAGAAAAAAAAAAAAAAAAAAAAAATGCAAACAATATAATTATTTTGGTTGATGGAATCATAAAGGTAATTTCACCTTGAATGTTTAGGTGGTGAGGAGATGACTGGAAAGGGGCTTATACAATGTGTGAAGATGGCAGATCTAAAGAAAATAGGTGGTAGAGAAAAGGCAACTGATTGCTGACCATGTGAGCATGAAAAAAAATTAATAAATAAATAAAATTAAATAAAAATAAAGAAAAAAAAAAAATGAACAAAGAAAAATGAACAAAGAAAAAAAAAAAAGAAAACCCCAACAGGACAGAAAGGTCCAAATAAATTTATTTTTCTTTTTTCTCTTCTGATTTTGATTTTTTCTGGTTGTTTTCGTAAATGCTTAGGACACAGCCTTCATTGTGATGTTCTAATTGCATGTGCTGGAAGACACGAGAGCTAAAAAATGAAAAAAAAACAAAACAAAATTAAGACATTTAAAAAAACAAAACAAAGAAATTTTAGTCATCAAAGGGAAAAGACCTAATCAATTCTTTTTGGCTAATAGGGTTCAGTTTTGTTATTTATCTGCTATACTGATCCCTCACTTAATGTTGTCTAAAAATCTAAATCAACTTGATATGCTACATCAAGAAAAAATATTAGATTAGATTTGTGTTTAATTGAACACAAATTAATTAAGTATAGTTGGTTGGTTTTATGGCAGGTCAACTCTAGCAGGATTATTTAATGCAATTTTTTAACAAGCAATTATATGGTTTCAATTATTCTTATCAAATACAAAAAATTTGCATGTCATAAAATGTTTCTTACTGAGTTGCAATAAAAATATTTTAAGCCGATGTATTAATGAGGTTCAAAATCATTTTATACATAATCTCAAACGGATTTATTTAAACTATAAATGAGACCCCAACCTGGGAGTAATGGCAATAAAAGAATGACTACTTTCCCAAGAAAAACAGAAATAATGCATTGTGACCCTAAACAAACTGGTGCTTGCTTCAAAATGGTTTACTGAAGTAATGTAGACAATCAGTGACATGAGAATCTCATCACTCGGTGATAACACGATTCAAACGTTTCTAAAAAAGTTGTCATTTCAGAACAAAGATTAATATATCAAATTCAAAACAGACAAATCTTAGATCAATATTTTTTTTTTGCATTCATTGTATCCTTATTAATAATTAACATTAAAAGGTTTCTCTATTTTGTTCTCTCACATTGACATATATCTCATCACAATATTTAAAGAGGAGAGTCTCCATGGTGTAGTGGTTAACACACTGGACATTGACATCAGATGTAATTTACTAAGCGGTTTGCTCAGATGTGGCACAAGGTCGTGTGAATGGGAGCACCCAATGAGAGCGGAACTCACACGTGAAGGTTTGCTTGCCTAGCTTGTTAACCATCACACCACTACAGGTACCCTGGACAGTGACATCATAGTAAGTGAATTCAAACTCCAGTCACTCTTATGTTACCGCCTACCCACATCAACTAGCAGCATCCTTGAAAATTCCATAAAAGACAAAAACCAAGAGGAACTATTTAAGCAAGAAACAATGATCTGCAATTTCATTACAAATAACATTTGTAAAGTTGGCGACCTTACTTGAGGGTGCCCCGAAAGCTCCCTTTTCAATAACTACTACACAAAGGTGTAGGGGAGGGCACTACTCCTTTCCCTGAATTGCTCCACTTTACCCTTGATCCCTACCTTATATTGCTGAGTGTTGAGCAAGGAGGTATCAAGTACCATTTTTTGAGTCTTTGGTATGACTCGACCTGGGATTGAAACCCAGGCTACCTGGGCCATTGGCGGGCACTCTAACATCATGCCAACAAAAATATACAATAAGAATCGACATAATTCTTACTACACATCATTTGACCAAAACTACAAGATCACTATATAGTTGCATATTCTATTTTATGGGTAATGATATTGCTGGTACCAAGGAATCTTCAGACCACACCTTGGAGTTCACCCAGCCCAGTCAGCTAGGGCTGTAAGATACACCAACTACATCTCCGCAGAGGGGAAGACAACCCCACACACACACAAATATCCTGAATATGATATTAAACCATCCGAGGATGCTTCAGTGATGAAGCTTTGGGGAAGTTGAGTACCCCTACAATACCATTGCTTCTCGGTCCACTCTGACCCGGAGTGGTAGCATATGATAGGGTCCAATCTATGGGTCAAGGAGAACTGTTTGACATTTAAGGTGTATGTAAACAAATAACTTATGTTAAATCAAATTGTTAGAAAGAATTCTTTGACCATTTAACTGTGTAAAGAAATGACTGATGTTTAATTGAATTGTTAGTGATACATAGGAATACTTCAAACCATTTAACTAGGTGCAAATAAATGAATAATGTTGAATAAAATTATAAGTATTACTTACCAATTCTTGGTAGGTAATTTATTTATTTGCACACAGTTAAATCAACCGTGAGAAAATAAAACTATTAGTGAGGAATACTTAAAACTTGACGCAAAATACAATTACTGATATTACATAGTATACTTACTATTTAACTGTAAGCAAATGAATAATGTTGAATAAAATAATTAGTGTTAATAGCAATACTTGTAACCACTTCACTGTGTGCAAACAAATGATTAATATTAAATAGAATCATCAGTGTTATTTAGCTATAATTGAAACCATTTTACTGTGTAGAAACAATAGCAATACTTAATTGTGTGCAAATAAATTAGTTTTTACTCATTTAAAAATAAAATTAGTTACAAACTATCCACTTACAAATTATATTTAAATGTGTGCAAACAAATGACTAATTTTGAATTAAATTGTTATTTTTATATAGCAATACTTGAAACCATTTAACTGTGTGCAAAAAATAAAAAAATCTCAGGTTTTTTTAAAAAATGTTAACAAATCCTATATAAGAGGATTTGGCATTAAATAACCTACAATGGTTGATATGCCATAAAACCCAACCAAACCATATATATTTAATATATATGTATAAATAGAATTTGGTATTAAATAACCTACAATGGTTGATGTGCCATAAAAGCCAACTAAACCAAATGATATATATTCAATATATATGTATAAATAGAATTTAGCATTAAATAACCTACAATGGTTGATATGCCATAAAACTTAAACATGCAAACAAACATTGGAACTCATAAAAAATCTTTAGTAAACTATGTTACTTAATGAGGATAAATGAAGTTAGCACAGGGCAATTCCATCAGAGTTGATCACAGATAGAAGAAGGAATATCTAAGTAGAAAAAATACAGCAATTGGTTAAGGGAAAGAGAGGAAGAATATTCTCACACACACACACACACACACACACACACACACACACAGAGTCTGAAGTTAATTAGCAAATGACAAACTTCAAAAATTCAAATTTTGTGGGAAAAAAAATCATATTTTAAACAATCAATTTAGATGTCAAGTTTAAATTTGAAGTTGTATTAATATTTTATTGAAGTCATTTGATGTATGTAGGGGGGATGATGTTGTAAATTATTAGGCAAAACCAAATAATTACATTTTACTTCTATAAACAAACTAATAGAATCATCAAAAATTTGTCCACATCTATAAGAGAACTAACAGCAAAGATTTAATAAGTCTGTGAATCTTTTACATTTTAATATAATGAGCCTTCTTCTCCATATCAGTCAATAATTTATTATCCATTGATTTGGGTAAATTTTTTTTTTTTTTTTTTTTTTTTTTTTTTTACTTCAGCAGGTTCAGTTTCCAATATGGTAATTTTAATTGCTTCCTATAGGTTTGATTTTCTGTTATATTGTTTGTCACCTTTATATAATTTCATCTTCATAACTGAACATATATTGGATTCAGATTCGGACTAAATAGTGGTTGTTCAATTCTCTTCTCTCCAGTAAATCATATGTTCAAATAATTCACAGGTAAACTTAGATACACGAGAAGAAGCATTGTTGTGCACATATATGCACTTCACTGTGAAACTACGAGACTGGGATTTGTGTCATGCTAAGAAAAGCATTGTTCAGTTTAACTCTTGTCAACTGTGAATGGTCCAATAATAGTTTTGTTGACAATTCCAGCTCATATCATCACACTACAACCTCCTTGTTGCCTTCTTTTAGCCACAGGTACATCTGAATTGGATAAAAATCAACACTTAAGCCCATGCATCAGGTCCATCAAATGTCATGCAAGACTTGTCTGTGAAAATTACTTTAGAAAAGTCAATTTTCATGTATTTCTTAGCCCAAATTTGATGGTTTAAAATATTTGCTTTAATGAGAGGAGGTTGTGTAAGTTTTTTTTTTTTTTACAGATCCCAATATATAACATATTCCACTCATTTTGTCCATCTTTACTCTCAGGTCATTACACACCAATTCACCAAAGCATTATACTCACCAACACCGAATTGGTTGAAATTTGGCACAAATATGTTCCCCTTCATGAGTTAGGAAAGGGTGCAAAATTATTTTGTGCTAGGCCTTACTGTTTCAATAGGTTTTTTCATAGTTTTCCTACTTTTGCCTCTAAATTAAGGCTGCACAGTGTCGCAGAATCTACATGTTTTTAAATTTTTTTTAAAATACTTCCATGCATTCAATATTTCTGAAATTTGGTATTTAAGGCAAATAAGGAATGCAGAATCCAAATATCCAACTATTTTAACCCTATACCTGATAAAAATGTTTATTTTGCTCACCGAAATGCATGACCCCAAAATCAACAACTTTTCACCTATGTAGCTTACAGCTAGTCAATAGAAAAAAAAAGGTCTTCAATTTTCATAATTTTTTTTTCAACATTTACTATGTCTGCTTAAATTCACAATAGAATTTTATGATGTTGTCACATCTACTTTAGAAGATATGATCTTACCAAAATGTAAATTTTTTTCCCCAAATGTCGACATTGTGCTTAGTAACCTCTCAAACTATTCAACAAGATGATTGATTTTACTAATTTAAAAAATAGTAAATAAATTGCTTTTTGTAGGGATAGATTGTCTTTAACGAGTATCAAACATTGCTGCATATGATGTAATCAACAGTGCATAGATTATTCGGAGATGGCACTTAATATATGGGTGAACTGGAAAGAAATTCTTTTAGTTTGTTTTTTCTTTGTTTTATTTTTATAATTATTACAATTTTTTCAAAATTAATTTCACGAAACAAAAAACATCTTTTTTTCTTATAA
>OY757945.1:51107252-51324752 GCA_963585895.1 Sepioteuthis lessoniana | reverse complement strand
GAGCTGTCTTTCACCGTATAATGTTCGTTGATGACTTTATTTTTTTTTTCTTCCTCAACCCCGCTCTTACTTTTCGGAACTTTGGTTTCATTAGTGCTTGCTCTCTTTCCTTCTTTGTTCGACAGTAGACCTGTTATGATGGGCATCAAACTTTTGATCGTTTCTTTTTGAATCACCTCTCCCTCGGTGCTACACGCATCATCATTTTTGGTGTCACTTTCGTCATTGTCTTCAATTATTATTACATCATTGCTTTTCTTTTCTTTGATGAGTTTTGAAGAGTGCTTCTCGTTTTTAGATTTTGTTTCAACATCTGATGGTGTGTCATTTGCCAAGCAATGATCCAATATCGGCTTCGTTTTCACACTGCTCAGTAAACTACTTAAGAGACTGAGATGAGGGGAAGAGTCAACCCTTTTTATCTCCTTGTCCGTCTCTGGAATTTGATTGGTTATTGCTATTAAATTCTCTTTGTCTTCAACATGATTGGGCTTAGAAGCATCTTCCTCCTCTTCCTCATCATCAATAACAATCAAAAAATTTCCTTTATTCTTGGATTTCTTCACTGTTTTTTCCTCATCTTCTTGACTTGTTCCTTTTAGCTTATTTTGATTTATTATCTTGCATATTATCTGACTGGTGACGATAATTTTGCGGGGTTTGTCTGGGTGTTTTGTCCGGATATGACTGAGCATGCGCCGCCGATAGATGTCTCGAGCACTACAATGGGGACACAGAATAAATTTGAGCAAGTTTTTAGACAAGTGTTCAAGGAGAAGGGTGATGCTGGAGAAACAGTGCTTGCAATAACGACAAATGTATCTGCCAGTTTCAGAGTGGTTAGACCATAAATGGTGTTTAAAATCAGTAAAAAGATTAGTCGCGTATTCACACACAGAACAATGATAGAGCAGGAAGAGCGTGTAGCACGTATGGGTGTCCATGTGTTTCATTAATAGATCTTGGTTGTATGATTGGTGACCACAGTGGATACATGGAAACATTTTTTCGTGTGAATGAAACTTTTTCAGATGTTCTTGGAACTGGTCAGATTCTATACAGGAAAATTTACAAGTGGAAAAACCACAAATATAAAACCCGCCGTCTGACTGTGAAGAATTTTTAACATCTTCTGCCTTTGAATTTTCAGAAAACTGAGATGCCAGATTAAAGCTGGTTTCCAATGAATTATCTCTAGAGTTGAATTCAGGAACTTTTTCCTGATCAGATTTTAATTGGATTTTTGTTTCATCGGACGGTTTTCTTTCTAGCTTTTTACACTCCATTTTCTGGATTCTGTCAGATTCTAGACAGGAAGTGTATTCCAAGAGTGCATTCAAAGAATTTTTGTCGATGTTACTAGCTGTTTTTTCTTTTAAGCTTTGTTTCAGCTTAGTTCCATCCTCGTCATCGGATGTCTCGGTGAGATCGATCACCGTATTCTTTTTCAAGTTAACGATCTGCACCACAAATGAAGTCTTTTCTTCCACGTTTTTTTTCCAGTAGACGTTGACCATTTTAACTTCTTTGTCCAGCTTGGGTACACATCTTGTAATATTAGACAAAATCGGACATTCTTTTACCCGAGATAAATGACCATCATAATGGCTTTTGGAGCAAAGTTTTTTATGCGAATGGAAGTGCCACATTATGTGTGCCATCAACATATTAAAACTGAAATATATTTTGATACAAGATGAGCACATATAATGCCCACATCTTATAACAAACGTCATCTTCTTGTATTTTTGCTTCATATTAGCCAAATGCAAGGTCTCTTTTACGTCAGGATAATTGTCCAAGATAATAACGTTATTGTCTTTTTCTTGATTGTATCCGATTACTTCAACAGCCATATCTTTAATGTTGGCGTTATTTTCAGCAGATAAACTATTTCTTTTGGTTTGGTTTGGAATAAGAAACATTGAAGACTTCACCACTTGTAAACCTTCTCTAGAAGTAAAAAAAAAATTTCTGGATAAACCGCCATTTGAATTGTGACGGATAAGTAGAATTTTGAATTTGAGATCTCTTTGAATGGTTTGCTTCCAGGATATGTCCCAGATGAAGAATCCAGATTTCCTCAGCTCCAGGCTTGGAATAACAGGAGTAATTTTCTCCATTATGCAACATTCTTTAGCACTGATGCAACTGCAGTGCTTGTATAGATTGGGCAATTCATGGAGGTGACGGTAGATATGTTGAGCAAGTTTGGAGGGCACTATACGTTCATAGCATTTCATACACATGAACTGCTGTGATGAAATGAAGACCGTTATATATTCAAGGTTTTCAGAGTGATTAAGTAAAGCTAAATTAGCATTTTCCAAAGTCTTGCATCGAGTGGACATAAGTCTTGGCAAAGTGTTCAGATTTTTGATCAGTGGATTTTCAGCAGAAACTGTTAGATTGATAGTTTCTTTTTTATTTTTTGGTAGGGAGGCAAGGGATAAGTCAAGGGGAAGAGATGCAACTTTGTTGCATGCATTATGCAGTGTTGTGGAAACCATCTTAACGGTGGGGCATTGTGAAATATCTTTGTTTGAGGAACAATGTGTACACAGTAGTTTGTTGGATGTGCGACGGTGGAAGTGATACCAGGCATGTTTCATGAAGACCGATTCATTTGTAAAACGTTTAGAACAGCTTAAGCAAATGAAATGGTCATTAAGGAAAATAAAAGACACTTTTTGACAAGGTAATTTTATAGATAGTTCCTCTGAAGAGGATTTTTTAGACTCAGAGGAGCTGGGTTGCACTTGAGTTCCAGAAGATATTGTATCGGTGTTCTTTGATATTTCGGTAGGATATTTTATTTTGGATGATGGCTCAGTAGTCTTGTCTTTGGAATCGTTTTTGTTTGGTGCCATCTTGGGAGACAAATAGCTGTTACATAGATTGTTTACAGCATCTTTTGACAATTGTGCATTTGGTTTTAGTTCATCTTTCTTTAATCCTGATTTTTTTTTGTCAGACTCATTTAAGAATTTTTGGGACTTGACAGAAGAGCTACAAGACACCGTAGCAGAACTCTTTATTATTTCAGGAAGAGATTTTGGTTTGGATACTTGCTCAGAAGTCTTATCTTTGGCATCATTATTATTTGGAGCCATCTTAAGAGACAAAATATTATTACATGGAGTGTTTATTGCTTCTTTGAAAATTGCTCCATCATTTTGATCAAAGAGTTTCTTAGAATTCTTGTTGTCTAGATATGATGATTGTGTATTTGTCTTCAGATTATCTGCTTTTAACTCCGATTCCTCATCATCATCATCCCCATTTAGGAAGAATTTGGGGGGTGGATCAGAAATTTTACTATTTGTCGATGGAGTGTCTTGGACAGTGTCTATAGCTGACAAATTTTCAGTCCCAATTTGGGATTCCGTGTTTTCAAGATCACTTTTATTTACTTTCTCTTTTTCATCTGTTCCCATAGCTATGCAAGCTTTTTCGTTTCCCCTGTTGGATAAACTGTCATTTTCAGGTTCATCTAAATTTTTCAACAATTTCTGGCAGCAGAGTTTCTGCTCAGTCTCCGAAGCAGAGTTTGTGTCCTTTAGAGTTGACGTATTTAGATCTTTGTGTAGTATTGGTGACAAAGACAGCTTATTGGTTGGAGGAATAGAATGTACTTTATCTTTTGCCATGTTTTCTTTGACTTCATTGTTGCCGACTTCCTCCTCATCACTCATACTCTCATCGATCAATAACCTACCTTCCATGCTGCTGTCAAGTTCACTCGACATTTCTTCATCAACGTACGCCTCATACAATAAAGAGTCATCGTCTGTAAGTGGAAATTTTTTACCGTTTAATGCTGTCTTTGAGATTTCTTTTGACTTTTCCAAGTCAGAGGTGCTGCTAGGATTAACGCTGCTACATAACTTTTTACTCTCAGAGTAGATATCTCTTTCTGTGGGCTGATACGAGAGACTAACTTTTTTATTGGCTGAAAGTAGCCAGGGGAAAACAGTTTGTTCTTCACACTTAGCATCAGTGGCCAAGTCTTGTTTCGGGGAGGTGGCAGACTGGGGAGTTGTGGGTTCTTTTGGAATGGTTACTGGAGGCATCGTGGCACAATGGGTAGGGGTCATTATACTGGTCTTAGTTTGGTGACCAATACCAACTGCATTGAGCTTGAGTATGGATCCTAGAGTCCAGAAACATCTTTCTTTTCCCTTGATCCTTCTATTTTTAAAC
Source organism: Sepioteuthis lessoniana (assembly GCA_963585895.1). Classification (NCBI taxonomy): domain Eukaryota; kingdom Metazoa; phylum Mollusca; class Cephalopoda; order Myopsida; family Loliginidae; genus Sepioteuthis; species Sepioteuthis lessoniana. Next base: position 51,320,549 of record OY757945.1, on the reverse strand, counting down.
AGATGATCATTGTAAAGCTGAAAAGACAGAGAGAAAGAGAGAGAGAGAAAGAAAAAATAAAGACAAAAAATTAAAGAATGGTATAAACATTGGGTAAAAAAAAATTTAGTACAGTATCGAAGGTGTGTGTGTGTATTGTGTCAAGTAGGGAGGACCTTGAAATTCAGTTTTAAATCTGAAAAATTATGCTTTGAGAAGATTACTGGTATTCTGAGGACATGAGAATATTTGTTGGGGACACAGCATGAAACAAACAAAAAAAGTCTAACCAATTATTAAAGGGTGAAAATATTCTTAGGGATTTTTACATCGTTTTGGGGTATTCTTTTTTTTTTTTTTTTTTTAATTCGTGCAAATCTGAAAATTTTTTCCTAAAAGAAAAGGGGGAGAGAGAGAGAGAGAGAGAGAGAAAGGCCACGTGATTTAAAAAAAAATATTTTTATTGTTTTGGATAGTTAAGCTTTTACGTGAACTAGTATAAAAACCATAATAATCAGGTTTCATTTAATTTTTTTCTACTTTTTCTATCACCAATTAAAAATATCATTTTCAAATTTCTTCAATGACTTGAAAATTTGTCTTTATTTCACATAAGTAAAAAATTTTTTTTCTTTCTTTTTTAAAATAAAAACCTTCCCTGCTTAATTGATATTTCATTGTTTCTTATAAACAACAAAAAACAACATGAAGACCATAATTTTAAGACTAAATAAAAGTAAAGTTGGTGACCTTAGTCAAGGATGACCCAAAGGCTCCTTTTTCAATAGCTACTACATCAAGGTGTAGGAGAGGGCACTACTCCATTCCCTGGATTGCTCCACTTTACCCTTGATCCTTACCTTATAGGGCTGAGTGTTAAGCAAGGAAGCATCTAGTACCATTTTTTGAGTCTTTGGTATGACTCGACCTGAGATTGAAACCCCATCTTTCAGACCATAGGTGAACACTATGCATTAGGCCAATATTCATTTGTTATATTTTGGCCTTTGACCCGGCCAAAAATGCCATTCAAGGTGATGCACCGGAAGGAAGTGACACATTCCAATGGTAGTAAGGAGAGAAAATCGCGTGGGCGGAAATTGGCTAACAAAATGGGACAAGCTAAAAAAATCCCATGGTACACTCATAGACTGATGCATTGGAAGAGAGTGACCTGTGAACTGCATGACAGTTATTTCCGCTTGATGACGATTAAACATTCGATTTTAAACATTCGAGTGGGTGTTGAACTATTATATAACGCAGTCAAGACAACAGTTGAGTGGCAGTTGCAGTAGAGTTAGAGACAGAGATAGATGAGATGTGGTAGGTAAAACCACACCCGGTCGAGGGGGCCCTTGGGAACCCCGATGGAGTTTGGGGACCAGAGAAGTTGCTGATAAGATGCAGTAAAGGAAGCCATCACCCAGCAGAGTGGGCCTCTGGACCTCAGGTTGAACATCAGGAGAACGAGAAAGACAACGTTGATGGCCATAAGTTTGGGGGGTCAAAATATTTCAGTTCTGTTTGGTCTCCAACTCCCTCTCACACGCAAACTTTGAATAACCTTTTCGAACCCTTACAAATAAAGTGAGAGGGAAATATTTTTATAAAGAAGTTTTCCTGCATCTGTTTATTATTGTGTCGTTGTGATGCTGTAGATGACGGTATTGTTATATCGTCATCTACAGCATCACAACGACACAATAATAAACATTTCCTAAACATTTTAATAGTGCTTTCATTATACAACAAACAATTATAGATGATAAAGTAATATAATTTTGATTTTGGGATGTTTTTACTATTATTTTTTGCACACAGTTAAACAGTTTCAAGTATTTCTATGTAACACTAACAATTTCACATCAGTCATTTATTTGCACCCATTTAAATGGATATACATATATGACTTGTAGGTAATTTAATTTTTAAAGTAATTTGTTTGCACACTAGTATTGCTATTGTTTCTACACAGTTAAATGGTTTCAATTATTGCTATCTAACACTAATAATTCTATAATAATTCTATTCAATATTAATCATTTGTTTGCACACAGTGAAGTGGTTGCAAGTATTCCTATTTAACACTAATGATTCTAGTCAACATTACTCATCTGTTTGCATACAGTTAAATAGTTCCAAGTATTGCTATTACACTGCCAAATGGTCAAACAGTTCTATTTCAAACAATTCAATTTAGCATAAGTCATTTGTTTGCACTCAGTTTAAATGTCAAACAGTCCTATTTAACCCATAAATAGGACCCTATCAAGTGTTACCACTCCGGTTCAAAGTGGACCTGGGAGCACTGGCAATGAAGGGTTACTCCACATTCCCCAAAGCTTCAGCATTACTGGAGCTTCACCATCAGATTATTTAGTGTTATATCAAGGACACTCATGGGGGGGGGGTCTTACCCCTGTGCAGAGATGCAGTTGGTGTATTCTACAGCCCCAGCAAACTGGGCTAGATTTCAGGACAGTTAAAATTATTTTTCAAGAGTGATAAAAAAAAGTAAGTCTAGATCCCTAGACTTGAGTATGATATTTTAAGGGTTAAAAGGAAAATAAAATTCAACTGAGACACTGGTACAGTCATCATCATAGCACAGATTCCCTTGACTTTCTTGCCATCCATCCCTATTAACCATCATTCTCGGTAGGTTCTCTAGTCTAGTCTAGTGTCCATACAGAGCTGATGAACATATCCTTGCTAGTCAGCCAATACTATTGTGTCCATGGCTAGGAGTCCACAGCAGAATGTTGCTTATAAGTTCATCTCTACTTCTCCAAAAGTGCCAATCATATTTTGTTCATCTTACTTGGATGGTTTGTGAGATGGGAGGTAAGTGTCCATACAGCAGCAACTATTTTGTGGGATGCACCTTAGTATATAGTATGGAAGGGTTTATTGTGTCAATCTTTCCCCTGTGTTGGAGTACCCCCCCACCGAAAGAAGAAATGTCCTGCGAATGATACTCAATTGCATCTGATGGTGAGGCTCCAGTTCTGAAAGTCTGGGTAGTGATGAGTACCGCTTAATTGCCATTACTTCCAGGTCCACCTTAATCCAGAGTGGTAGTACCAGTTAGAGTCCCCCATCTATAGGTCAAACATATTTAAGAATTTATTTGTATTCAACAAAAAACCTTTTAAAGAACCACTACACAAAAATGCAAATATGAATGTACAATGAATGCGATTCCTTAACCTCTCAGGATAAAATAACTCTAGATAGGTTGACATGCCGTTAAAATCAAATCATTGATTCATGGCAAATTTTCCATTTACACCCAAATGAATTACAAAACAACTGATTTACCAGTGATTGATACAATTTATATGAGAAAAGAATCAGTAAACTATAAATATAAAAAAATATTTCTTGTATTATTCATGGAAAGGATGGGTTGGGTAGGCATAGAGGAGATCACGAATAATAGGTTGCAGATTTGTTAGAATGTTGTGATTTACGGCTCAAACTATGTTCAAAGTGCTTCTTGTTTACTTAATAAATAATAAAAGATGGTTAAACTTAGATTCTACCAAATACAAACTTGGAAAAACTCATAAAATGAACTCAAAAGTGGCACGAAACTTGGGATATTTTGATGCAGTTTTTCATTCATTCATTCAGTAATATCCAATTCCTTTAAATCTAGACACAGACTTCACGTTAAGATTGAAATTCATTTCTTTAAAGTCTTTAAATTTGCACTTTCCACTTTAACGTCAAATAGAGAAATAATCCATTCAAGAATTTTTACGTTTAAAAGATCTTTGAATCGACTTTTAAAGTCTTGTCAATTTTTAATGTGGTTTATATAGATAAACAAGTCATTATCCAAACTATTTTCTTCTGATTGTTCTATAGAAGACAAACTTGCAAATAGACAAGGCTAAACAAAGATTCCAACGAATATAAACTTGAAAAATGGGCTCAACAGCTGCATGAAACTTGGGATATTTTGCTACAGTTTTCAATACCTGACAACTAGTCTATATGATCCAGTGATTTTTGCTCTCTTGTTATAGTAAGGTTGGTGACTGTAGTTGAGGGCAACCCGAAGGCTCCCTTTTCAATAGCTACTACACCGAGGTGTAGGGAAGGGTGCTACTTCTTTCTCTGGATTGCTCCACTTTACCCTTGATACATACCTTATGATGCTGAGTGTTAAGCAAGGAGGTATCAAGTACCATTTTTTAAAAAGTCTTTGGTATGACTCTACCTGAGAGTGAACATCAGTCTCCTGGACCATTGGCAAACACTCTATCCACTAGACGAATAAGCCTTTCTAAACAGAGTAAATTCACCCACAGTTAGAATCTAATCTTTTATTCATGCTGCTAAAATGTTATTCACCCTCAGGGGCCAAATATGAACTATTTTGAAAATCCTTGTATTAAATCATGAAAGCATTTTTAGTCATGTGAGGTAGGTTAAATAGTTGCTGAATTTGTTGCTTTTTTCCATTATAGAATGTCGTATAAAAGGTGGGCAAATTAGATTTGTAACTATTGTTAGTGAGTTCAATTCTCACAGAACACCCTATGCTTTCGGCCAAGTGTCACATCTAAGCTAAGCTTCCTCGCTCCGAGGATTCAAAAGGCTTTAAAAAAAAAAAAATTCAAAGCAATATACCCATAAAAGATACATCACCAAATTCAACAGCTGTTAATATATCCCTTTTTAGAGAAAGATAAAAAAAAAAGGAGGTAGCAGGCCCATTAAATGTGACATTAAGAGCTATATTTTGACCGAGATCTTTGAGAGAATCCACACCCATGACCTGAACTAACCTTCATTCAGGTTAGTGAATATACATACTCACACAGTCTGTTTTCAATGCAGCCTGGTTGGATATCCCAGAAGAGATATCAGATCTGATAAATTCAATGAAGAGTGATATAGGGTGTTTCAATATACATGAGACCCATGTGACTGTTAATATCTCTACAAATAATATTGTGTTTTTTTTGTTTCAGATTTGAAAATAGTAAAACTATAAGGAGTATTAATCCTTTATCACAACGCCTTATTCTACTTATTATCACTACTTATTTGGAGATGAAATCATTGAAACCTGTCTCAAAATAGATGTAACCTATTAATATGATAATGAAAAAAAAAAAACAAAAACAAAAAAACATTGCATGTCCTGGAAGCTGACACGATAACAATTAGAAAAAAAAATATTGATTTGATGTTTCTAGCTTAAAGGATTCATTTTTTTACAGGACGTGTTCCAAATGACTGTCACTGTGCTTGTCTCAGAAATAAATCATTATCATATTAATGGGTTGCATCTATTTTGAGACACCCTGTATCTTTAAAATTTAAAAGTAAGACTACTAAATTTTATTTTACATGGTAAAATAGGTTTATATCGAGTAGAAGCCTTGTTTGAAAATAGGTATTTTTTTTTGTCATGTCTCTGCAGACAGGAGTCTCAAACACGTGGCTTGCATGCAACCCTTAAAACAACTTTTCTATGGCACATGACATGACTAAATATATCTCCAAAACTTGGTAATTTCTTTCTCATCCAACGACTATGTAGGGGTAGAATATACTTAAATATTTCAGTCACTTTCAGATTAAAAGCTGAAAAGTAAAAATAGTCCAATTTTGAGAATTAATTTTTATTTATTGCGGACTTTTTGTCCTCATCTTGGTAGTTTTTTGTGTTGTTTCTTCTTTCACTACTTTTTCGGCCAAATTTCCCCTCTGGCCTTCTTTGGCTGAAACGTAGTGAAAGGAGAAACAACACAAAAACTACCAAGATGAGGACAAAAAGTCCGCAATAAATAAAAATTAATTCTCAGAATAAGAAGCCTCATCTCAAAATGATTCCATTTAAAGACGAGTCCAATTTTTTATCAATTACCCCCCCCAAAAAAAACTATCTGTATAAGAATATTATTAATATCTACATTGACTTGTTTCAACGACCAATTGGAGTGAAGGAGTGACTGAAATTATATAAAATTAACTTACACAATATAATATAAGGAAATGTTTGGTTTCATAACTGAGAAAGAATTTCCCCAACTCTTATTAGTGTAGAGGGTTTATTTGGGACGACAAACAACTAACAAGCACAACAGAACATTAGGAAATTTGCTTTGTTTTATAACGTAAGAAATGGACTTGTCAACAATTATTGGCATGTGCAAAGTGTACCTGAGATGACAGACAACACGCACAAATAGAAGCTTATCAAATAAGCAAATTGTATCAATTTTTTTTAATGTGATAAAACAGAGGAGTCAAAATTCAAAGTTTTGATATAATACAATTTACTCATGAAACATTAAAAAAAAGAAAAAGAAAAAGAAAAAAAAAAAAAAAGAAAAGTGTGTGTGTGTGTGTGTAATTTATCAAAATGAAAAACAGAAAATTTGTCCCTCTGCATTTTGTTCTAATTCACATATCCTATTTACTAATCTAGGAATGGAGGAGTTCCCACGGCGAAGTGGTTAGCACTCTGGATTGTGACATCGTAGTATCATAGATGTATTCATTTTGATGAAAAATAGATTAATAGCAGCCTATAAGCTGTACGGTAGATTAAGTATTATGACTAATGGAAATCACGCCTCCTCCCTCATGTCAATTTTGGCCTGCTGTGTTACTCCACCAGGATGTAATCTTATTTACCTAACCCCTCCGCTCGGGCAGGATATGACACAAGGTCGATTTTTAAGCAGAGTTTAACAGGTTTGAATTCAGAGTTTTCCTTCTCCTAGACTAGTTGCCTCACCAAGGCTGAAGAACCTAGTCTGCCCTACTATTTACCCATAGCTGGAGGGAGAATAATCAGTCTCGTCCAGAATTTGAACTCGTGTCACCGTGTCCATTTCCTACGACGATAACCATTACACCACGGGCAGCACCTCCACCAGGATGTAATGGCTCTTTTGATTCCTTAAGTCTGAGACCCCTACTGTAGAGCTGTATACTTTGTCTATGAAGATTGGAAAAAATAAAGTGTCTACATACTTTTGTCATAACTTTAGATACACTCAGAAACGACAGGGAGTGAAATAGAGATAAAGTGAAAATTTAAACAGGATACTCACATCGAAGTTAAAAGGGTTCTCCTTGTGTAAGGATTTCCGTTTCATATGAAGTGTACAATCAAAAGGTATCCTTCCTTTCATCGTAGCAGAATCAAGGATCGTAGTTTTCTGAAATGAAATACAAGAATCAAGGGTAATGAATTTGGTACAAATACTTTTACTAGCCACCTAGATATTATTGGCAACCAATCTCAGAATTTTATAATTGACTGGTCTATGAACACTATCAACATGGTAATCATCAAAATATAACCTCGTCGGTTGGTCAATGAGCTAAAGGGATCACTGAATATCCAATGATTGCCGTCTATCGGATTTCTTCCATCAATTGTGGGTTATGGTGATTTTGTACAATTGTCCAAAGGGTCACTTTGTAAAGTAATGGCCAAGGGATTTCGGTTCATGCCTTTGAGTTTAGTCAGGCTGAGAACCTTTCGGCTCAGCACATGGGTGAGTTAGGTGCAACATTGAAGCAGGTGTTAACGCGGGCGGACGGAGGTGTCACTCAGAAGTCAAAATAGTCCGAGACGAAACGGGTGACGGAGTGCGAGTGACGTCACGCACCGGAAGCGTGCAGAGGTTTGTGGAGAATTGAAAGAAAGTTAGAGAGTTGAATACAAGACGCCAAATGAGGAGGATCGACTTTTGGAGCTCGCAGACGCGAAGCAAACTTGCGCCTTATGGAGGCTGCTCGAGATGGGGGCCAAATGAATATGACAGCATAGAAGATTGTGTCTCTCCTCCTTATGTCGAAACCTTTAACTCAAAGTTAGTAAAAAGGTTTTGTACCTGAACAATGAGTCGTTATGTATTTTCGAATTTCGAGATTCCTATGTTCTTTATGTGTTCTATCGTTATGAACATTATATGTCCATTTCGCACATGGCTATGGAACAACTTAAATGCCCATGTTGTGCCTGATCTCAACCAGAAATCTGCTGCAAGAATTGGTATGCCACAGCTAATGGCAGATTGATGGTTATATAATGAAAAAAAGACAACTCTTTTCCACTTTAACAAAATATTTATATATATAATACCTCTTATGCCCCAGTCTCGTCCACCTCCCTCCAATCTCTCTGCTACAACGTAGAAAAACAGATTGAAAGTTCCTTCCAGGAAAGCGACCCTACACTACCTCGCCCCACGTTGTGATTCTTTAAGTAGAAAGGCAGCGATGTTTCACGTCTGAAAAGAAGAGGGGTTGCTGGCAGCGGATGACTGAAAACCAAAGGGTACATATTGTAGAATAAAAAAAAAGTAGAACTCCGATTCTTGCAGTAGTTGATAATAAAAAAGGTTTTATAAATCTTCAAGTTTACAGATAACAAATTCTGTGGGTGTGACTTAGAATGGTCTAAGGTGTCGGTCTGGCGAGGGTTAAGTCTTCTTAGCAACAATACGTCCTGGCGATGGACTGGTGATATGAGTTGGCAACACGAAGCACAATCCCGATCTGTTCGCCTCTAACTGCTGCAACCAACTGCTTCGTCTGCTGTCACCAACTGCTGAGCTCAAAGATTAGCTTGCTTATATAACAATTGCCAATATTCTGGGGTAGGTTCTGACTGAGGCAGAGGTGATCTCCATAACATTATTTTCAACTCATCAGACATCCGTTATGCCTTTGTTTCAATTTTCGTCATCAACAAGGGTCCAACCCTTTTTCCACTTCTTCCACTAAGTCGTTCCTCTCACCACCCTCGTGATGAGGAATACAGGAGGATAGCTTTCTTCCTACCAGCACAGTTTCTCTCATTTTACTGCTTATAATGTCAAGCTGGAGATTCCTCCCCTTATGCACAAATATGCTCGACTGTCACCAACTGCAACTCTGCTGTCATTAACTGCAGCGGTCTACATGACATCGTATCCAAATCTTTTTACTGTTAAGTTCCCAATTTTAACCCTTTTCAGGCCTGGGAAGCACTTTAATATTATTTCTCAAATAATATTTTTCTTCCCAACCTCCATCTATGCTTGTCAACAACTTAATCTTCACTACCTGTCAACGTCTTTTCAATTCTCATTTCTGGCTATTGTCAAAAGTTCTTTTCCCAGAATTTCAATTTTACACTTCTCGGCAATTATATTTGGCCGCTCAATTTAACCCTTCATGTATCAACGTCACAGACCAATATTGTCACATATAAAAGATAATGTTAAAACAATACAAATCTGTCTTTCATAAAAATTGTGGGGAGTGAAGGATGACTATACCTTAAGACCTAGGAGGTGCCTGTGGTGTAATGGTTATCGTCGTTGGAAATGGACACGGCGACACGAGTTCAAATCCTGGATGAGACTGATTGCATTTCACATAGCACTAATACCCTTGGGAAAGGTATGAATCCAATTATTCTCCCTCCAGCTATGGGTAAATAGTAGGGCAGACGAGGTTCTTCAGCCTTGGTGAGGCAACTAGTCTAGGAGAAGGAAAACTCTGAATTCAAACCAGTTAAACTCCACTTAAAAATTGACCTTGTGTCATATCCTGCCCAAGCAGAGGGGTTGGGTAAATATGATACCTTAAGACCTAAGCTTCTAACTGCTCACTCTAGGTGTCTGATTAGTAGTTTTTTTTTTTTGTTGATGAACAATCATGGGTTCAGAAAGTAACTTAGGCACATACTCAGCCAAGTGTCCAGTTCTGATTCAGTCCAGGTAATAACTCTCCTTCTTCTAGGAGTTATTTTGGTGGACTTGGCTGAAGTCAGCTGATCTGTTTGAGCCCACAGACAATGTCACATTTTGCTCCCCATACCTTTTGTCATTTACTCGTAAATGACACAAACCTACCTTCCTGAATGGTCAGTAACAAAAAAGATCAATTTATGCTTAAGATTTCTATTAAAATAGAAAAAGCATCCTTCCTTCTTTTCTGATCCTATTTACCAACCCCTCCGCTCGGGTAGGATATGACACAAGGTCAATTTTTAAGCGGAGTTTAACTGGTTTGAATTCAGAGTTTCCTTCTCCTAGACTAGTTGCCTCACCAAGGTTGAAGAACCAAGTCTGCCCTACTATTTACCCATAGCTGGAGGGAGAATAATTAGATTCATACCTTTCCCAAGGGTATTAGTGCTATGTGAAATGCAATCAGTCTTGTCCAGGATTTAAACTCGTGTTGCCATGTCCATTTCCTACGACGATAACCATTACACCATGGGCACCTCCTTTTCTGATAGGCATGCACAATATTATTTTTTTAAAAATATATATGGATATGACTTCTATTGTGTTATAAGAATTAATCTACCTGGAGCTGTCAGTACTCTTTACTAATTAAACCAATTCAAATGTGGAGGTTATTTCTGATTAGTTGCTTTTGTTTTAGCAACAGTCTTCTGTTGTTCATTAATGGGTTTTGAACCATTATGCACAGGTGACGTCTCCTTTATGTCATTTGTTGGTGCTGGTTGATTTAAGTTCCACCTGAAACACTAATTGGATCTTCCCCTTTACTCTTAAACACTCCTGTTACTGCCCCTTTTCTTGATTGATATTTTCTTATGTCTTTTTAGCAGCCATACTGCTGATAGTGATAAAAAAAAATTCCAATTACAACAGATCAGTTTGTTACAACCCCCCCCCCAAAGTCCCCACCCCCTCTACACTGAATTTGATTTTCCAACTGAATTCAACTGGCTCTTCAGTTAGTTCAAATCAATCCTCTAAACTGGTCCTAACAATTTAGTTATCTTTCTCAATGAGGCTTCAGGAAATTTTTCAACTAGGGGTTTCCATAACTTAATTAAACTACTCATATTAGTCTACAATAATTTAAAAATTGATTCTTTTCAAGAATAATAATGATAATAACAATAATAATAATACAAAGAATAAGAAGAAGAATACAAAGAATACGAAGAAGAATACGAAGAAGAAGAATACAAAGAATACGAAGAAGAATACGAAGAAGAAGAAGAATACAAAGAATACGAAGAAGAATACGAAGAAGAAGAAGAATACAAAGAATACGAAGAAGAAGAAGAATACAAAGAATACGAAGAAGAAGAAGAACACGAAGAATACGAAGAAGAATACGAAGAAGAATACGAAGAAGAAGACGAAGAATACGAAGAAGAAGAATACGAAGAAGAAGAATACGAAGAAGAATACGAAGAAGAAGAATATGAAGAATACAAAGAAGAAGAATAATAATAATAAGTTCCAAATGCCTAACATCCTAATGGCAATTCTGTAGTTCATAGTAGTATTACTTTCATTATCTTTGTAGGTTTGCCTCCACATATTTCTGATAGTGCAAATTCTTTCTGGGTAGCAAACACCCAGATTCCATCGAACAAACTGATAGCTTATGGCAACACCATATTTGTTAACATTTCAGTCTGGCAATTCCTTTGTATTTCCCTTTTATTCCCTTTGTATAACAACTCGAGTAAACACAACTTGTGGTTACCTATCACATACATGAGACTCACCCAGGGGCAAGTCCTCAATGCATCATTCTTATACTTTAGTGCTTCTACATTTGACAACAGCATAAATTTTGTTCAAACTAAAGAATTCGGTTTTAATTTTTTTATCGAACAACTTCTCTTAATTTCTGGCCTACTCAGGTGCTATCCGTAGCCAATAAGGGGATGGATAACAATACCAATAGTTTATCATCTTCTAACAAGGTAGCAGTATCTCTTCCGCAATTATGCCACCATTAGTTGCTTTCCAACCCGTTCAATAACTTCCTGGTATCCTCACCAGGCTAACTTTTCTAATAGGAGAAGCCTGACCTATTTCTTTGCCCTTGTGTTGGCAATTAATATTGGGAACACTTTATCTCCCTCTACAATTCATTCACACAATGATACCTCTTCATCACTTTTTTTTTTTTTTTTTATAACCGGGGCAACTTGATAGATCCCACTTGACAATTTTCTTTCGGAATTCACCACACCTTTCCAAGTCACTACTGTTCTGGGCAGAATCCAAGTCTTCCTTGGCCAGAATTGATACTACTACTTCTTCACTGCCTCCCAAGGACACCTCCATCTCCACCTCACTGACAATATGGGGGTGGGGTGGGTTAAATATCAGCTACACCCTATTCTGTTTTAGCAGAGTCTTCTAGAATTAGACCTTTGCATAAAACAGGTGCCCCACATAGTTTTTAATTCTCTTCCACTCGTCTTACCCTCAATGGTAGCCACATCAAACCTGAGACTGTTATCTCCTTTCCAACTTTCTTAATCCCTTCTGGATCTTCAGGTGATCATAAGAGACTCTACTTATTAATGACATGCATGTTCAAGTGTGAATCAAGGCTTTTACCTATCCTAACTGGGCATGTTAATCCTTTCCCTTTTATTAAGAGCAAGAACAACTTAGTATTCCCTTTTTACGCCTCCCCCCACCCATCCAAGTCCAGCTTGCTTCTAGATATGAGGGCTAACAACAGATTTTTTTTTTTTTGCTCCCTTTTTAGAGTCACCACTTTCTGACTCACTCTCACTTTCTGCTCAGTACTTCCTTGGGGTCAAATCAACCAAATTCACAGCACTTATTCCTATTCCTAGGGTTACTATATCTTGTCCTGTTTTCTCTTCCCATTTACCTAGGTCTTTTACTCCCTACATAATGGACTCACCCTCCTCCACAAATACACGTCAACGGAGCACTGACCAGGAGTTCACCAGAGTTGATCCAAACCCACATGATACAATCATACGAGACACCACTAGCGTAATGGACAATAGTTGCTACCCGACTGGACTCTCAGCTAACAACTGTCTAACCCAGTTCACTTGTATCTTGTTTCTGTTACTTGAATATATATGTTTTTCTATCTACCTTTTTGCATTCCCCGTATCTTTCTTTTGCCAGCATCACAACACTAGGACAGGACTTCTTAATGTGGCCTAACTGACCATAACTCCAGCCCTTCCTATGAGGACACCTGGCAGACAGGTGATCTGGTCTTATACAGGTCCAGCACCTTAATTCTTTCTAATCAGGGCCACCCGGCTTCTTATTCCTTGCTAGGTGACCCATTAGCATTTCCTGAATTCCTTGGGATAGGTTTGTGTTTAGTTGCTGAAGATTCTCTAGGATTATCCTAAGGTCATCGATCCCACTAAGCTTCTTGTCTGTTCCTACTAGTCGAGCATTCTATAGACCTATGCCTTTCACCGTTATATATACAACACACTGTCTTTTTATGTCTTGGTGGAGGGATCATGGAATCATGCTACAGAGACCATGTTTTATGCTACAGGTCTGCCTCTTTTTCCTACTCCACTTTTCAGATATTTCTTGGAGTAATCTCCATCCCTCTTTTTGACCTGGGGCTCATCTTTTCCCAGACTTTCTTCTATCTTCCTGAACTCTTTCCTGATCTTAGCTTTTTCTTGAACTGGCTTCCTTCAAAACCACAGTCCAGCACCACTTTATCTATGATTCCTTGTTAACTCTTTAAATATAAAATATTTGTATTTCTTTCGACCCTTCATTTACTTAATTGGAAAGACAAATTTAATGAAAAACTTCTATTTGATGCAAACTGCATTTTAAACCAGTGTTATTTTCATTGTCCCGAGTGGATCAGCCCTAACCAATTGACTGCACCTCTATATATGCACGAGTAAATCTTAACCTACTTCTGGACGTAGATCACCTATAAACCTGAACATAAAAATATTGCCAGACTGCATGTCTCCAGGAAAAGCGTGAAAATAAAATCTAATTCTTAAGTTCAAGCTTAAGCAATCATCTCGGCCCGTATTTTAACATTTCCACTTAAACTGGGAGAAGTGAATGAATAATCCACACAGAAAAACGTACGTCTACACACTCATCCGCACCAACGACATATACTCAATGCATGCTTACATTCACGTAGATATTTCTAGGCCTCATCAAACCAGTTTTACTTGGGTTTTTTTCCACCACCTGGTTAGTTGAAGCGGGAATTTTTGCACTACTCTGCCTAAAAAAAAAATAACAGGGCAACTTCCCCTCTCCAATCTGAAAGTTATTCCGAGGAAATATTTGCAGAACAATCCATGGCAGATATTGAAGTGGGATGCATCAGTTTACATCCGTCAAATAATATTTTATTTAAAAGATCACACTACAAAATGTACTCATTTAAGAGGAATGCAGTCTTCACTTTATAAGGTAATCGCCTGCCTAACTTTTCAAAAAAATAAATAAATAAATAAATAAAATAAAATCAAAAAAATGAAATAAAGATTGGTGAACACTAACCGCTAGGCCCAGTCCATTGGCCTAATGAGTAGAGCGTTCGCCAATGGTCTGGGAGCCTGGGGTTCAATCCCAGGTCAAGTCATACTAAAGACTCAAAAACTTGATGCCTTCTTGCTTAACACTCAGTATTATAAAGGTGAGGATTCATGGGTAAAGTGGAGCAATCCAGGGAATGGAGTAGTGCCCTCTCCTACAACTTTGTGTAGTAGCTTTTGAAAAGGGAGCCTTCAGGTCACCCTCGACTAAGGTGGCCAACTTTACTCTCCAAAACAACGAACTTTAAACTTACACAAATTTTTTTTCTTTTTCTTTCCTATGTAAACTTTGTAAGCAAGATACGAGGTGAAGGGCTCAGAATAAAATGTGACTATACACTTTCTTTTTACAGACCAGTCGGCTGGGACAGTAGAATATGCTGGTTGCATCTCTGCGGAAGAGAAAGACAACATGGTGAGGATTCAGTCTTGGAGATTTGATAATGTGGAGTACTTCTTCATTGCCATTATTCCCAAGTCCACTTTGACCTGGAGTAGTAGTACCTGTTAGAGTTCTATATATGGGTCAAACAGAACTGTTCTATCATTTACTAGGGATTATTACTATTAAATCATATACCGGACATTGGCATAATGGTTAGAGTGTTCGCTAATGGCCCGGGAGATCTGGGTTCAATCCCAGGTCGAGTCATACCAAAGACTCAAAAAAATGGTACTTGATGCTATCTTGCTTAACACTCAACATTATAAGGTATGTATCAAGGGTAAAGTGGAGCACTCCAAGAAAAGGAGTAGCGCCCTCCTCTACACCTCGGTGTAGTAGCTATCGAAAAGGAAGTCTTCGGCCTACCCTTGACTATGGTCGCCAACTTTACTTTATTACTATTAAATAGAATTATCAGTGTTAAATAGCAATACTCGATATCATTTAACTGTGTGCAAACAAATCATCATCCTTTCACTGGTTCGCTGGTGCATCCAGCCAATCTCCATCCATATGTAGGTACATACCTGTGGTTGCCTATGAGGAAGAAGTGTGAACTGTCTTCTCTATCCGACCCATGTGCTAACACATGACAATGCTATTATAAAGATTAAGTCAGGCTGTGTTCCTTCCAAATATCACGACCCATGTACTCTTCAGCTACATTATATTTTGGATTGCCGAAGGATGAAGATTCGTTTTCGTAAAGGAATGTGTGAATCACAAACAACAGGGGACGAAAGGTTACAAAGATTGTAAATAATAGTTTGACTTCGACATATTTTAAAGATTTTTTTTTTATATTACAACAATTTCGTCATACAAAGTTGGTCTTCCCTTTCTGGGGTTTGGTTTTTTCTTTCTTTGTTTAATGGCATATCAACCGTTGTAGATTATTTAATGTCAAAGGCAGCCTTCTAGAAGAACAGTAATAATTAAGAAGGCGAGTGACACTAGGTTTGTACAAGGTCTGGGTTCAGGAGATATCATCAGATGATGCAGTATTGAACAGCAACAAGTGAAGTTATCTGGTACGTCTCTCACACCGAGTGTTTCTAACGCTCAGTTTAAGTAAAATTCTGTCTAGAACCGGATCTGGATGATGTAGGAAACTTCTTCCTAACGTCATCTTTTCATCAATACTCATTATTTCATTTTCAGCATAAATTGATAATTTCTTCATTTTGGGTAATTTTATCTGCCCCTTTCTCGTGTCGTTCTTACTGTATCTTGCCTTTTTGGACAACTCTCACCGGTCTTTTATGACCATGTCTCCCAATTCCTCCTACCTTCTCAATAATCAATGTGACCCTTCTAAGTGGGCATTCACAACAGTCCCTTTTGACAAATTTGCTTTTCAAAGTGTGGTGGCAGAAAGGTGGTCTGAATCACAAAGCAATTGATATTTCTCTTATCTGATTGCCGATTCAGCTTTCTAGTTGCTTCCGCAAATTATATAGAGAGTAACCAGATGGCCCTTTCCAAAATATCATCAAAATTTCCACTTTTCTTAGGATTTCAATAGTCTCGCTATTATTCATACACTTTCTCACCAAAAATATGAGACTGTTTACTTTTACGCTGAAACCATTTGTGATTTGTGTGCAAATAGAACTATAAGTCGGATAGAAATACTCGAAACCATTTAACTATGGGTAAACAAATGAGCTTTGGCTTGTTTAAAAATCTTACCTATAAACTATGCGCTTATAAATCTATATTACAAATACATAACAGGATTTGGCATTATATAACCCACAGGATTATTATGCCATAAAATTCAACTAAACCAAAACTGAACTTTCCTTTTAAATAAAAAGGACAGAAAGGAGGAGAAAAAAGATAAAAGCAGAAAAGGGTAAGACAAGGCTCTTTGCTTGGTTCCAGGGGATCATTGTTCCCAAGCAATACCTACCACCTCACCTAAAAGGGTTAGGTCTCTTTGGTTTGGTCTCTGTATTTAATGGCATATCAACCTTTGTAGGTTATTTAATGCCAAAGCCATTCTCCTAGAAGAACAGTAGTGGTACTATTTAACCCATAGCTGGAAGGATGAGGGGGTTCATACCTTTCCCAAGGGTATTTGTTTGAAAGTGAACATAATAGCACAACTGGAGTACGAACTCGCTTACTACAATTCCGGAGTCCATCACTTTAACCATTACACCACGAGGACATCCCTAAAAGGGTTAAGAGCTGGGTTTATTGTACAGCGTAGTGTGAAACAATTCCAACCAAAAATCGCCCCACCCTCTTGGTATTCCTTAGTGGCGTATAAGGTATCTCGGACTGGTCCTCACCATTCACCTTCCAGTGCAATTGAGGTGTTCACTAAACAGAGTAAAGCTTGTCTGAATTCAGTGTTCCTTCTCCTAGACTGGTTGCCCAGCAAAAGCTAAAGAACCTAATCTGCCCATAGCTGGAGAAAAATATATGAATTCATGCTTTTCATAAGATGGTTGGTTTCTTGGGTTTTATGGCATATCAACCTTTGTTGGTTATTTAATGCCAAATCCATTTTTATGTAACTAATCAGTTCTATTTCAAACAATTCAGTTTAGCATGAATGCACAGTTTAATTGTCAAAAACATTTCTATTTAGCAGTTATATATAACAATTCAGTACAGTTTCAATGTCAAAAATTCAGTACAGTTTCAATGTCAAAAATAGTTCAATCTAAAACAATTCAGTTTAGCAAAAGCACGCAGTTTAAATGTAAGTATAGTTTAATTGTAAAAAACATCTATTTTAAGCTATTCAGTTTAGTCAAGCAGTACAGATTCTGTTTACACACTGTTACATGTCAGAACAGTTCTAAGTTAAACAATTTAGTTTGGTGTGAATACAGTTTCAATGTCAAAAAACAGTTCTATTTGAAATAATTCAGTTCAGCACAAGCACGCGGTTCAAAATGTAAGCACGGTTCAATTGTCAAAAAACATTTCTATTTCAAGATATTCAGTTTAGCATAAGTATGCCGTTAGTTCTATTTAACCTATAGATAGGGCCCTACCAGGTGCTACCATGCCAGGCCAGAGTGGACCTGGGAGCAATGGCAATGAAAGGGTACTTCGTATTCCCCAAGGCCCCAGCATTACTGGAACTCACCATCAGACTGTTTAGTGTCATAACTAGGACACTCGTTAGGGGGGGTTCTTACCCCTCTGCAGAGAAGCAGTTGGTATATTCTACAGCCCCAGCCGACTGGGCAACTTCTCATTAGAGCATCAGTGCAAAGTTATATACAAATGAACTTTGGCGAGGATTTGAACTGATCACCAATTCCATTTTCAAAAACCAGGGTAAGTATTTACCCAATCCCTCCATCACAGAAAGGATGTAACTCAAGGTCTGTTTTGAAGTAGAGTGAAGCTGGTTCAAATTTGGAGTTTTCCTTCTTGACTAGTTACGTTAAGCTAAAAAGCCCTGTCAATCCTATTATTTACTCATAGCCCTTGTTAGCTATTTGAACTATAATCGCTGGTTCCATTTCCTAAAACAATAACCACTACGCTATGAGGCACCTCTGAAAAGGGTTACCAATGAAACCAAACACTTAGCAACCGCTGCACATGATTAGCGCATGGTTCTGTACATTAAAAAATGTTGTGTCTGTTCTGGATTGGTCAGAAGCAGGGAAAAAATAACATGCATACATAACTTGGACTGAATAAGAGGGATATTCTAAATTGTGTCGTCATTTCTTTGCTAACAGGAGCTGTCAAGTAGAGACACCAGTCTCGCTAAATGAAATAGCTAAGTTTTAGAAAAATATGTCACAAAAATGATAACCATAAATAGTCCATAGGGCCAAGTACAGACTGAGTATGTAAGAGCTTCCCACACTTCTTCAAATATATTATTTTAAAGCCATTACAATTTTAGCTATGTCCCATCAACAGTCTTCTTTAATGTCAACTTTATAATTATTTAAACTGGAACTAGAGAATTTTTTCAACACATTTGCCAAGGAAATATCTAACTGATTGACCACAATTCATTTTTAGCATTTTCTTAAATGATATTAACATTTATTTATTTATTTATTTTTTTTTTTTACACACACAGACACACACATAAGAGGGAAAGAAAACATGCTTATATATAAAATCAAATAAACAGAACACCTTTTAAATGTGTGTGTGTGTGTGTATGTATATATATATATATATATATATATATATATATATATATATATATATATATGTGTGTGTGTGTGTGTGTGTGTATTAGATATGACAATATTGGTCTGTGAGGGGTTAACTAAGAATTGGTGCTTTGCCAGTGTTGGTCCATGAAGGGTTGAATTCACTGAAAAGTAATTCCA
The DNA here is from genome assembly GCA_963585895.1 of Sepioteuthis lessoniana. Lineage (NCBI taxonomy): Eukaryota > Metazoa > Mollusca > Cephalopoda > Myopsida > Loliginidae > Sepioteuthis > Sepioteuthis lessoniana. Next base: position 51,301,450 of record OY757945.1, on the reverse strand, counting down.
AATGGAATTCATTTTTAACTTGAAACTGAGTGAGAGACTAGCGTAAATCTAATATTGCTAAAAATGTACATTTTGGGAACCGAAAAGAAATGATAAAAGGAATATTGTTTAATTGAAAATGTAAATATACTTTGCACCCCCCCTCAAGTTAGATCAACAAGAAATCTGAACAAAGGGACCTTTGTCAGGCCTGGGGAAGACTGATCCGGTTTTGGTTCTGATGTCTGGGTAATGGGCCATGAGTCTCATTTCTGCTTGATTAGAGAAAATAACTGTTGAGCCAACCAAAGATGGTGAATCGGCAAATAGATAAATATTAATTAGTCTGCGATGCAGCACCGCCTTTTTGCCTATGCATTTTGAAAAGCAGTTTTGTCAAAGTTGACAAACCAGATGATTATTGAATAGGAAGGTGGAATCCCAGAATTACGTCACAGGTAAAAGTAAGAGTGATAGGAAAGATTAGGTGGGAGTGAGAAGGAGGAATTAAAGCCCTCTGACTATTAAAAAGGGGCTGATCGAAAAATTCCCAAAGTTGAAAAATGCTGAGTTACAAAAAATAAATAAATAAATAAAAATAAAATAAAATAAAATTAATGAGAATTCAATTTAATTCTGACTTTGGAACCGGTGTGGGTTCTGGCAATGTAGGGGGTTCCTTTCCAGACAGATTATTATATAAGCAGAGTGCTTTGAATGCTTGAGTGAGTTACAGAGATTGGGGCCCAAAGAAAACAGGAGAAGCAGACAGATGGTGTCACACTAGATTGCAGAGAACGCCTGAAACAAAAAGAATCATGCTAACTTATCAAAGACTTGACTATTGTAGAAAATTGTATTGACCAAAAACCCTGGAACCAACCTTAATGCAACAACCATCAAGAAACTTAATTGTACTTGAACTGCATCGATAAGAACTAAACCATTGTCCGTTACTCCAGTAGACAAAATTCATACTTTGTATTTTACATTGTATATAAATTTCATTTTGATTGTCACCTTGTCTTGGAGTTTGTTGTGTGACCCATTCTCACATAGCACTTGCCACTTTTGAACAGCGAATTTCAGTCCAGATGCCTGTTTGATTGAATCCTGACTTGAGATCAAAAATCACATCATGGCAGGTTAGAGTATGTTGGAGGCTGTTGGGTAAATCTACCTGTTTCTCAACATTAGATTTGAAGTCGGGATATTGGCAGGTTGCCCTGGATAGAATGGATTGTGAGAAGACAGCTTTTACCTGCCACTGCTTAACTTTAGGACAATTGAACGCCCCAGGAGTGTTTACTCAGTTAATGTCCATTGTGTTGAATGGGCTGGAGGGATTTGCTATGGCTTACCTGGATGATGTGTTGGCGTTTTCTAAGACACCTGAGGAACATTTCGAGCATCTACAGCAGGTAATGAATAGGTTAAGGGAATATAACCTGAAGTTGAAATTGCCTAAATGCCAGTTTGTAAGGGAAGAGACAAAATACCTTGGATTTATAATTAACAAAAATGGCATAAAGCCAGACTTAAAGTGGAAGTAATAAGAGCAATGCTCAAACCAAAGAATGTTAGGGAGATTAGAGGAATTATAGGAGCCATTGGATACTATAGGAGGTTTATCCTTGCATTTTCAAGGCTAGCAGGACCTTTGATATCTCTAACTAGAAAGTATGCTAGATTCTGATGGACCAAGGACTGTCAACTGCCTTTGATTGTTTCAAAGAGCAATTGACAGCAATTCCACTTCTGATGTATCCAGATCAGAGTAGACCAATGATCCTGTATATGGGTGCAGTACTCACACAGCCTTGTCTGGATAAGGATGAACCAGTTCCAAACATGACAGAAGAAGTACCTGTGTACTTCTTGTCCCACAGACTCCGAGACTTAGCAGAGGTGGCTGGTAATCAAAAAGGGAGCATACACAATCATGTATGCTGTGCAGAAGTTGGACTACATGTGCTGATCTATTATCAAAAATACCCAAGAAGTTAGAAAAAGAGAAAGTGGAAGAAACGATAAGGCATATCAGGTTAACGTATTAAATTCCCATACCTTGAAGAATTTTGTTCTAAGTAGTCAAATTAAATATCTATACGATACATTTTTATAAACGATTTTTTTTAAATTTAAAATTTGTTAAATATATCAATTTGTTAAAATTATTTTAAACTTTTTGCTCAATTTTTTAAAAATTTTGATTCGGCGTTAAATGACTTAAAATGGGTTGATTTGATACACCATAACCCCCCCCCACAAAAAACAACCAACCAACCTTCGAACAGCGAACTTCAGTCCAGACGCCTGTTTGATCAAATTCCGACTTGAGATCAAAAATCACAATATGGCAGGTCGGAGTTTGACTGGAGGCTGACCAAATCAGTTTGGCTGGATGCCTCAAGGGAGAAGCTTCGGGTTTAACCCTATATCTACTAAAGTAGGATGTGTGTGGTACGTATTGTGTTCATATATATATATATATATATATATATATATATGAAGAAAATAGAAAAACTAAGCAATCCAAGTGATTATTATAATGGAAAATCAACCTTAAAACCAAAATATTTTAAAGTTGATTTTCCATTAAAATAAATTCATCACTTTGTGATTACTTTGTTTTTCTATTTTCTTTACTTTACCACTTATTTTTATCATTTTGTCAGATTCACCAAAATCTATCATTGTTATATACTGACCCTCGACCAAGCCGTCAATCAGAGACGCACCTGTGTAAATAAGCGGAAGCAGAAGCAAGTGGGTGTTACGAAATAATATAGGCAGATGCCCGTGGCAGTTGGAGACAGGAAGGCCAGACAGCTTGCAGACTGAGAACGCTCTGCTGAGGGCAATAACCCTCAGCGACTCCTGGTTGAGCAACCCCAGCCAAGATGCAGAAGAAGTCCTAAGTGTGTTCTTGAAGATAACACAGCATGCTATGGTCAAGAGAAGAAGTTGGGTCAATATAGCAGTCTGTCCCTGTCTCTACCCATCTCTCACACACGACAGAAACATCAACCCTTTCGAGAATAAAGTGTGAGAGATATATTTTTATAAAGAAGTGTGTTTGTTCGTTCATTGAAGTTCGTAAATTATGTTTCCACTTATAATTGTATTACAGCTATACAACATCATTTCACTGTATATATTAGTTTATCGGTTATCACTAGCTTAGTTGGCAAACCAATGGTGGACCAAATTTTGCTGTATTATTATTTTTTTTTTTTATTTTATTTATTTATTTATTTATTTTTTTTTTACAAAGATTTTTTATTATTCTACTTATATTTTATTAATGATATAGTTTGTGTTAATAACGGTTATTCGTGGTACTTGTAGGTTATGTAATGTGGTATTTATAGGCCCGTAATAAAAATGATGTTTAATTTTGGGTGGCTTTTGCAATAATAATTGTAATAATTATAATTATTATGGTCTCTGACAATACTCGTAGGTGGTCATTATGTATTGTAGAAAATATACTTACTGCCCATAAATACCAAATTATATGACTTATAAGTACCACCAATAACCGTTGATAACAATTATGATCATTACAAAAATAAATAAATCTTTCTTTAAAAAGTAATGTGATGATGAGTTTTTATCATCATTCAAAAAATTCACCACAAAACGGACATTTCATGTATTCACATTTAATAAAACTTTAGTTATCAAGCAGAGGAGTAGGATCAAGAGAAAACAATTCTTTTGACCATTTTTTCCTCCGCACACACTCTTCCTTTGCCTCACCCCTTTCCACCAGCAGGCAGTGGAGATTATATATATATATATATATATATATATATATATATATATATACACACATGCCATTGCAAACATTAACATTCAAATGGAAATAAGCTTAGGCACACATGCAGAAGAACAAAACCCTCCCTTTCAACACCACAAATACAAATTGACCATATTAATCGGTTTTTTTTTTTCTTTTCTAAACCTTTCACTGTCTGATGAATGCATAATGCATGAAACCTGGGGTCACACATATTTCTATGTAAATAAATAAAAGAATGGAATAGATTTATAATGGAATAATTCTTATTGATTTTATTGTTTCTCAATGGTATTATGCTCTGCATAAGGAGATTATATATATAAAAAATGCAATTAGAAGAAAACTCAAATCTGATTAAATTGTCATTATAAATTTATTTCGGCGAAGAATATCATTATACTCTTTGTCTCATCAGATGACTTCACATGTTTAACTTGGTTGTGAATGGTGACTGGATATTACTGATAAATATCATCATGTCGCACTACCAGCACGGATATTCCTGACCCTCTCTTGTCGCCCGTCTCTACAGTCCATTGCTCCTGGGACGTCTTCAAGGCTATATCCTGTATTGGCACAGAGCTGTTGTATATAAGTTCTAACTGGTCGTCCTGTCTTTGCTCGTCCATGTGAAGGGGTCCACCATAGAATATTGCTTATGAGTTCGTCCTTACTTTTCTGGCAGTGTCCTGCATGTTTGGTTCGTCTAACTTTGATAGTTTTTGTGATGAGGGGGGCGGGCTAAGTGGCCGTACAGCTGGCGTTTTGTGGGATGTTGCCTCCAGGACTTGTTCAATATTGTTCGCAGCATTCCTGTGTAATTGCCGTCAAGCTTTTTCTCCATACATTTAGTTAACGTCCATGTAGTGCAGTATATATAGCCGTATCAACATGACCACTGCTTGGAAAAACTGTTTGGTTTGGTTTGGTTTCTTTGTTTAATGGCATATCAACCTTTGTAGGTTATTTAATGCCAAAGCCATTCTCCTAGAAGAACAGTAGTGGTACTATTTAACCCATAGCTGGGAGGATAAAAAAGTTCATACCTTTCCCAAGGGTATTTGCTCAAAAGTGAACGTAATAGTGCGACTGGAGTACGAACTCGCTTACTACAATTCCGGAGTCCATCACTTTAACCATTACACCACGAGGACACCCCTAAAAGGGTTAAGAGCTGGGTTTATTGTACAGCGTAGTGTGAAATAATCCCAACCAAAAATCGCCCCACCCTCTTGGTATTCCTTAGTGGCGTGTAAGGTATCTCGGACTGGTCCTAACCATTCACCTTTTTTAAAAATCTAAAAATCCAAGGGTATTTGCCCAAAAGTGAACGTAATAGCGCGACTGGAGTAGGAACTCGCTTACAACAATTCCGCAGTCCATCACCATAACCATTACACCACTAGGACACCCCCTGGAAAAACTGTGTTTTATTTTATCGGTCAGGTCGGACTTCCACATGATATACCTCAACGGAATTATTGAAAGGCTATCTACTGAGTTAATTGATATAATATAATTCGACTCCATAACCAAGGTTGAGCACTGAGTGGAATTTATTCTCAAAAGAAAAACAAAAGAACGAAAATACAAGAAAAATGGAAAAATTCATACCTAATTACTCCATGAAAAAAATTCTTTATTCATAAATAAAAAAAACAAAAAACAATTTGTCCTATATTTAACGGATAAAATAATTGATTATATAAAAAGATTATATGACATGGACTATTTTGATTTGACCATGGAATCTTTTGACTCTACACAAATACTTGACTTGGTAGGTATATATATATCAAATACTATAAGAAGAATATTGAATTTAAGCCAAACTGGCCGATATAGAAATGATGGATTAATTTACATATCTAATGGTAACGACCCTAAAACATTTAGACTACAAAAGAAAATAATGAGGGCCTTTAAATTTCTAAGATTTAGAATTGAGATCTTTAACTTAAAAATAGTTAAATACCAGGATGTTACCTTTAAATAATAACTCCTTCAAACCTTTCAATAAAAATAACGACATACCTATCTATCTACATCAATATAAATTCTAATCACCTTAAATCGATAATTAAACAAATACCTGGGCAGTAAATTTAAGAATAAGTAGACCATCTTCTAAAAAATGTTTGAACATAACAAAGGACCTTATAACGAAGCCCTATCTAACAGCAGTTTTTGGAGGTGCCCGTGGTGTAATGGTTATCATCGTAGGAAATGGACACGTCGTAGGAAACTGGACGAAGCTGATTGCATTTCACATAGCACTAATACCCTTTGGAAAGGTATGAATCCAATTATTCTCCCTCCAGCTATGGGTAAAATAGTAGGACAGACTAGATTCTTCAGCCTTGGTGAGGCAACTAGTCTAGGAGAAGGAAAACTGAATTCAAACCTGTTAAACTCCGCTTAAAAATTGACCGGAGCGGAGGGGTTGGTAAATAGGATCTAACAGCGGAGGGGTTGGTAAATAGGATCTAACAGCAGTTTTAACCGGGAACTGTAGTGCCTAGACCTAGATAAAACTAACACAGATAAAATAAACAATATCCAACTTAACTATAGAATGGGTAACATCAGCATTGATAATCATATTAAAAAATAATTATAAAAATAGACATAGAAAAATAATATGGTTCAATCCACCTTTCTGTAAACTCTCAAATATCAATATAGGAAAATATTTCTTCAATTTAATAAATATTTCTAGAAAAATAAACCGTAAAGTAAAATCTTTAATCGAAATACCTTAAAAATCAGTTATTCATGCACCAACAATGTCTAAGATAATGGATAACCATTAAAAAAAAATTACTGACTAACTTAAATCAGGAAAGTAAAGATAAAAAAAAAACAAAAAAAAAACAAACCTCCATGTAATTGTTGTATTAAAGAATGCCTTTTAAAAAATAACTCATGTAGAAAATATGGTTTACCAGGCCAAAATTTACCTGAAAGAAAGAAAAATTAATAATAAAACTTACTTTGGAATATCATTATACCAAAACTCCAGACTCCAATCCTCGGTCACGGCGCCAATTATATCAGGTCCGTACCCGGTCCTCGATTATGGCACCAAATATAACCCCTCAGGGTCACAACCTGGTTTAAACGATACCAATTATGGTACCCCTTTGCCACAACCTTGTCCGCCTCCCTCCAATCTCCCTGCTACAGCGTGGAAAAACAGATCGAAAGTTCCCTCCAGGAAAGTGACCATACACTGCCCTGCCCCACGTTGTGATTCTTTAAAAGAAAGGTCGATGAACATGTCTGAAAGAAGAGGGTGTACTGGCAGCTGAAGACTGAAATCTGAAGGGTATATGTTTCTGCAGTAGGTAATAATAAAAAGGTTTCATAATCTTCAAGTTACAGATGGCGACAAAAATCTGCGGATGTGACTTATAATTGTCTAAGATGGTGGTTTGACGAGGGTTAAGTTTTCTTAGCAACAATTTGTCCCAGCGGCGGACTGGCGATATATGAGTTGGCAGCGCAAAGCACAATTCCAATCTGTTGGTCCCTGTCTGGTCTTCGTCTACTTCATCTGGTACCAACTGCTTCGCCTCTCTGCCACCAACTTATAATGGTCTAAGGCGGCAGTTTGACGAGGGTTACGTTTTCTTAGCAACAATTTGTCCCAGCGGCGGACTGGCGATATATGAGTTGGCAGCGCAAAGCACAATTCCAATCTGTTGGTCCCTGTCTGGTCTCCGTCTACTTCGCTTTCTGCCATCAACTGCCGAGTTCAAAAATCAGCTCGTTTGTATAATAATTGCAAATATTCTGGGGTAGGTTCTGACTGCGGCAGGGGTGATCTCTATAACGTCATTTTCAACTCATTAGACATCCGTCATGCCTTTGTTTCAACTTTCGTCATCAGAAAGGGTCCAACCCCCTTTTCACTACTTTCACAGAGTCGTCCCTCTCACTACCCTCGTAGTGAGGACTACGAGAGGACAGCTTTCCTCCTACCAACATAGTTTCTCTCATTTTACTGCTTATGACGTCAGAAAGGGTCCAACTCCTTTATGTCCAAATATGCTGGACTGTCACTTTTGATGGAACTGGTTTCCACCCTACTTCGTCCAAGCTAATTGATAATTCCCTTTCAGCACTGATAAGTAATTTCGGAAAATTACCTCACCTCATTAGTCGCAGTGTTTCATCAATGCCAGACAGCCTTCACCTTTCAACACCTTTTCTCCCTGTCACTGCAATCAGGTGAGAGTCACAGGTCACGGGTTATCTTTCCTGACTGTCAAATTTCTAATTTTCATTTTTTTTCTCAGGCTTGGGAATTGTTCATGATATCACTCATTTCTTAAAACAACACATTTTTCTGATTGTACCTGTCAACATTTTTCCATCTCCTGTTTTGACTATTGTCAAAAGATCTAATTTCAGAATTTTCAATTCTTTTTCCCAGAAATTACAATTTTACACTTCTTGGCAATTATATTTGGCTACTCAACTTTTTGGTTAACCCTTCACGTACCGCCATCGACCAATATTGTCATATCATCACTAAACTGAAAGTCCACAGATTATAATTATAAGCATTCTATTAATAATCATTTATTAAGGAACAAAACGGCCCTATCAAAATGTTACATAGCCATATACACAAATATGGCCATGTGCGAAATAGGTGAAATGGACATCGAATGTTCCTTAAGATAGAACATAGGAATCTCAATATTCGAAAACACGTAACGACTTCTTTTTCAGGTACGAAACTTTTTTATTAACTTTGAGTTAAAGGTCTCGACGTAAGGAGGAGAGACACAATCTTCTATGCTGTCTTATTCATTTGGCCCCCAACTCGAGCGGTCCCCCATAGGGCGCAAGTTCGCCTCGTGCCTGCGAGCTCCAAAATCGATCCTTCTCGTTTGGCGTCTAGTACCCAACTCTCTTTTCAAATTCTCACACAATACTCCGCGCGCTTCTGGTGCGTGACATCACCCGCACCCTGTCACCGCGTTTCGTCTCGGACTATTATGACATCTAAGTGACATCTTCATCCGCCTGCGTGCGCCCGCGTTAACACCTGTCTCAATGTTGCACCTAACTAACCCATGTGCTGAGCCGAAAGGTTCTCAGCCTAACTAAACTCAAAGGTATGAACCGAAGTCCCTCGGCTATTCCATAACAAAAATACTACTGCAAACTGAAAAAAAAAAAAAAAAAGAAATCGAGTGTTAACCCCACTAATAAATTGGGGAATTTAAAAAAAAACAACCCAACTTCAGCAACAAGTCGTTTACATGATGTAATTTATGTCTAGATGAAAAAAAAATCTAAATTTTAAAATATAAAGATACCATTAACGAATTAAATGAAAGAATTTATATTTAAATGCAGACATAAGTAAATTCATAAGTTCTAATAATTCTAATACTGAACCATTTTAAACCAATACAGAAATGTTTTCAATTTTTTTTTTTTTTTTTTTTAAATCTTTCACTTATCACTCCTATAGTTTTTCTTCTAATATTCTGATATGTTTTTTTAAAATAAAATAATGTTTTCATTATATCAATTATAGTTATAGTACAACTAATTGGAGTTGTAAATGAATTTCTGATTTTAAGATTTTGCTTCTATTAACTTTTTATTCAAATTTTACGTACCCCATAGTGATTAATAATATAAGTCATGTTAATATTAATATGTACCCCAGTTCCAATTAAATTAACAATTTATAAGCCAAAATTGTATTCCCAAATAAATTTAATCTTATATACGAGGCTTTTTAGAAATATAAAAATATAGATTTTTAGTGGCCGATATATTGACAGTTTTATTTTATTTACAAAGAATAAGACACTTTAAATTTCTATATTAATATATCAAATAAGGAAAGAAAAATATGATACAAAGTCACTAAAAATTTCGATTGAACTTATAAATTTGATAATTGGTTCTGTTATATAGTCATCTACAGCGTCACAATGATACAATAATTAAGACGCAGTGACAAAGACAGACACACGCAGAAAGATGCAGGAAGGACTTCTTTACAAATATATACCTCTCACTTTATTTGTAAGGGTACAAAAGGGTTGCTCAGGGTTTGCTTGTGAGAGGGTGTTAGAGACCGAACATAAACTGTAATATTTTGACCCCAATGTTATGACCGTCACGTTGTGTCTTGTTCTCTAGGGCTGCTCAACCGGAGGCCTAGGGCCCACTCTGCTGCAGGCTGGCTTTCTTTACTGCATCTTATCAGCATCTTCTCTGGACCCCAAACTCCATTGGGGTTCCCGAGGGCCCCCTCGGTCGGGTGTGGCTTTCCCTACCACATCTCCTCTCCAACTGTCTCCAACTGTCTGGAACTCTACTGGCAACTCCACTGGCATCCTGCTGGCTCGTCGAACTCAACTGCGTTATATAATCATTCGACGCCCACTCGATCTTTGAAATGAATGTTTAATCGTCATCAAGCGGAAATAACTATCATGCAGTTCACAGGTCACTCTCTTCCGGTGCATCAGTCTATGAGTGTACCATGGGAATTTTTTTAGCTCGTCTCATTTCATCAGCTAATTTCTGCCCACGCGATTTCCTCTCATAACTGCCATTGGAATGTGTCACTTCCTTCCGGTGCATCACCTTGAGTGGCATTTTTGGCCGGGTCAAAACACAACAGTTCCATTCAGAAATAATATGAAGGTAAAAAAAAAAATCAGAAAATCTAAAAAATAATTATTTGATGAATTTAAAAAGACTAAGGGAGGTAACTATTTAAAAAGTTGAACCCTTTTTTTAAGCATTAAGTAACTATATTAGTAACTAAAATTAAGTATAAGATATACTTTATATGACAAATGGTCATATTATTAATTGATTAAAACGATCAAGTATCCAATATTACGAGAATTTTTTCCAAACATAAATATCGAAAAAGTTTAAAGAATTATACAGTCTGGTAAAATTAAATAAAAACTATGTTATGATATTACTAAGGATTTAAAGTTTCCTCAAAGTTTAAAAAAAATAAAAAAAACAACTTAAACTGATTAAAACGATAGATAAAGTATCCAATACCATCTGATAATTTTCTAAAATCTAAGTGATAAAAACGATAAAATATTCAATATCATACATATTTTTTTAAAATAAAAAGTTAAATAATCGTAGATACAGGTGGAGGGGGAACACCCCGCCAAAAAAAAAAACAAAAAAAAACAACAAAATAAAAAACATGGAAAGAAATATTTAGAATTAAAATATATTACTAAATTCTTTAAAACAAATTTACAATCAAATTTTTTAAAAAGTTCTTAAACTCTGAATCCGAAAATATGTTTATTGATAATGAATTAAAAGATCAATACCGATGAATGAGAGGAAATGAAGATGCATTGGACGTGTAACTTTTTGTGTAGGGTGGGTGGGTGTCTTAACCCCCCCCACCTCTTTAAAAAAAAAAAAAAAAAAAATCTAAATTATGACCCGTTGAACTTTACATAAGATAAATGTATTCCTCGGAATTAACGGTCTAAAGAAAAAATATTTTTAATCCATCCCAAAATTTCGTCGAGAAAGTATGAAATAAATTTATAATGGAATATACTTAATGATTTTCTTATTTCTCAATGAATATACAGTGAAACCCGGATATTAGAGAGTCGTAGGGACCTGAGACAAAGTCTCTTATATCAGGGTTTGGTCTATTTTGTTTAGATAACACAGACTAATTTGGGACCAGAGACAATCTATCTTATATTCGGGTCTCTTATATCCAGGTTACACTGTATATTTAAGACGTCTTTTAAGTGAGATTATATATCAGATAAAGAGGAAATCTTAAGAGAGATTGTCTCAGGTAACACAGGCTCTAATTTGGGACCAAAACCGGATATAAGAGACTTACAATGTCCCGACAACTCTCTTATATCCGGGTTATATTGTATTTCAAAATCAATAGGTTCACTAAGAGATTTGCATTTGGTTTTTAGAATTATTTATTGTGCTCTTACATACGTGTATGTTTCCAGCTTGTTGCTTTTGTCAGAGAACATATGTGACACAAGGCCATATGAATGGGGCACCCAATGAGATTGGAACTCACTCGTGTAGGTTTGTTAGAATTTTTTTTCAGATTTTGTATCTGTCAAGCCCAAACTTCACCCTCAGAAAAGGAAAAGCAATTGTTAGTGGAATTCAATTCTCCCCCCCCCCTTACAAAAAAACTACCAATAATCTCTATAACATATCAATTAAACACACACACATACGACGACCCAGAGTAGCTCAGCGAAGAACTTTGCAACATATCAAATATCAAAGTAATATATCCAACAGGACAGACCAGTAGACACACTATGAGAAAGGGAAGAGGAGAAATCAAACACAAAACAGTGACCTCTATTATAAACCGATAAAAAAATAATCTGAAAAACATCCTACTATCAAGCCTACAAGAGTGAGTTATATATATATATATATATATATATATATATATATATATATATATATATATATATATATATATATATTCTTTCTTGTTTTGTATTCCTCTTCCCCAACCTCCCTTTCAACAGGAGATTTATAAATAGACTTTCCTGACCTCGTGTTTTTAGCAGTACATCCGGGCTAGAATCCTCAACAGAATGAACTAGTGTTCCAACCGGTAAGACTCCAATCTTTCACTCCCAACTACTTGTGTGAATCAAATTCAGCTGGTTTTTGGTTCCAAAAAGCTGGAGAGTTTTTTCTCCTTTAACATTTAAAAGTTTAGCGGTGAGGCTGGTGGTTGTAGTGGACTAATGTTAATAAAAGTAACACAATTAACTACAAAAAAAAAAAAAAGAAGTTTTATTCTTGGATAGATCTGAAAACAAAGAAAATGAAAGTCTTTTGCTGTTAAGTCACGATAGGTGAATCTTTTGGAGTTGATGAGGCTATCGTCCAAGTTGACGGTCGTAACTTGATACAGGTCGTCCAGCGTTCAAAAGCCATGGAGGGCTGCTGAGATTTCGGGAGGATCACGCACACGCGCGTTAGCACCGCAAATTACTAACGAAGAAAGCGACCCCGTATTTCTAGCACACCCAATTGGTCAAAAAATGTGGTCGAATGTTTTGATTTTTTAAGTTGGGGGTTTTCTCCAACTTCTTGAATTTTCAAGAACACGTGCGTGGGCGTCTTTTATTTTTTTATTTTTAGATTCACAACTGCGCCAAAATTGATCAGTTTTTTCCCCCTAGAACTTTCTTTGACGGGGAAATTGTATCATTGCCTATAGTGGTCACTAGTACATAAAAATAATCAGGTGAGATAGGTTATTGCAAAGATACTTCTGAGAGGTCACTAATGCAAGTGTAAAAGGTAAGAGTATGTATATGGATGGATTGAAATCTTGTCTTTTGTTGGTAGGGTAAAGAGACATCAAAATAAGAATGCAAAAGAGGCGGCTAGTTTTGGGGAATATGTATGTGGAGAAAAAATTTTAAAAACCAAAGTAATCCAAAGTGAAGAATTTTATATGAAAGAAAGTCGACGTTAGAATGTTTCGGCTTTAATAAACCATCATTAGAACTTAGAAAAGATGTTATTCCTCTGTGGCATTGTGTCTGGCAACCGGACTTTTTACCAGCAGATAAATCCAATCTTAAAGTTTCGGCTACGTTTCGGTTATTTTCTATTTCTGTCTGTTCATATCTGAGGTCGTCCTATATAACTACCTTTTCACATGAGACTGTTCATTATCTATTTCATCTTGTTCTCCTATCAATAACAAAGCAACGGAAATAATAAAGAAATAAAAGCTTAAAACACTTTCAAAAGAAAATGGAAAACAGAAAATTCAAGGAAAAATTTTAAAGAAAATTGAAAAGGTAACGGAAAAAAAAAAAAAAGAAAAAAATTTTTGAAAGAAAAAAGAAAAAAGGAAAAAAAAAGAAAGAAAAGAGAAAAAAGAAAGAAAAGAGAAAAAAGAAAGAAAAGAGAAAAAAGAAAGAAAAGAGAAAAAAGAAAGAAAAGAGAAAAAAAGAAAGAAAAGAAAAAAAAGAAAGAAAAGAAAAAAAAGAAAGCAAATAATGAGTTTTTAAAAAATGTTAAGAAAAATTTCGAAAAGTCGGAAGGAGGGGTAAAAAATCAAGGAGAATGAAAATGGAAGAAAAAAATGAAGAAGCAAGCAAGGAAAAAAAATGTGAGTAAATTTAATGTCCATTCACCTTTAAATAAATCAATTCTCACCACAAAATTCAAAAGAAAATATTACTTGAACGAACTTAAAAGAAAACCCTCTTCAATTATTAAACGAAACTTTCAAAATTGCTTTATCCCAATTTTGTGTAAAGATAGAATAAAGTTGACAGTTTTTCCCCTTCCCTATCTTTAACGATTTCAGCAGTACATATATTTAAATTCAATGGTTGGGATATAAATTGCTTAACTTACACGATTTTCCCCACTGTCAGTCCTGACTATTCCCTATAGAGCCCCACCTCCCGGTAAATGGTCTAGTAAAGTAAAGTTGGCGACTTTAGTCGAGGATGACTAGAAGGCTCCCTTTTCGATAGCTACTACACTGAGGAGTAGGGGAGGGCGTTACTCCTTTCCCTGGATTGCTCCACTTTACCCTTCATACGTACCTTATATTGCTGAGTGTTAAGCAAGGAGGTATCAAATACCATTTTTAAAGTCTTTGGTATGACGCGACCTGGGATTGAACTCGGGTCTCCCGGACCATTAGCGCACACTCTACCCACTAGGCCAATAAGCCAGTTACCCCCACATATGGCCAAGCAAAAGCAGGACGACCAGCTCGAACATATATACAACAGCTCTGTGAGGATACGGGATGTAGCCCTGAAGATCTGTCAGAGGCGATGAACGATAGGGAGAAGTGGCGGGAGAGGGTCAGGGATAACCGTGCTGGCGGCACAACATGATCATGATGATGATGGTGGTGATATGACACTAATTGCAATTAGTTCTGGAGAACCGGGAAGTGTGGAGTCCAACTTCTTTGCCACTACTGCCAGGTCCAACCTGACCCGGAGTGGTAGTACCGGTTTGGGTTCCACCTAGGGGTCAATTAGATCTGTTTGAAAAGTTAGTCGTATTAGATAGGAATACTTGATACTATATAACTAAGTGGAAATTATTTGTATTAAGAATGATCACCGAACACTAGTTTGCAAAGGATTATAAACATCAATTACATAAAATCATGCAATTGTTTGAAAACTATTAATGAAATAGATAGAAATTAGGGTTCTTTCAAGAATTCATGGGCGAAAACAAATGTATGAAACTATATGGAACTAAATTATGGAAATAAATCCGACAGTATGAAGAAAATTGAAAAACAAAATAATTCAAAGGTGATGGATTTATAAAAAGGGAAGTCAACGTTAAAACGTTTCGATTTTGATAAATCTTCATCAGAATTTTGAGATGGTGAAAAAAAGTGTTGCTAGAACCACGATGGATGTTTTAATAAAATAAAATAACAGGGGAAAAGAAAAAAAAAAAAAAATATATATATATATATATATATATATATATATATATATATATATATATATATATATATACAAAGAAAGATCATATCAGTTCAATCAGCGTTTTTTTTTTCTTTTTTTTGAAAAACTATCACATGATTGGCACAGGCAATGTGATATATATATATATATACGATGCTTTTATTTTATTAAAGCATCCACCGTTGTTCAAGTAACACTTTTTAAAAATCATGTTTAAGTCCTGATGAAGGTTTACTAAAACCGAAACGTTTTAACGTTAACTTTCCATTATAATAAATTCATCACTTTTAGATTACTTTCTTCATATATAAAGATTATTGGTTTGGTTTTATGGCATATCAAGCGTTGTTGGTTATTTAATGCCAAATCCTGTTTTTGCATATATATTAAATATGATTTGTAAACACATTTTGTAGATACACAGTTGTATGATAAAACAGTTATATTTCTAACAATTCAATCTAGCATAGGTCAACAGAGTTAAATTGCTTCCAAGAATTGCTATGTAAAACTAACAATTCAATTAATGATCGGTCATTTGTTTATACACAGTTGAATGATAAAACAGTTTTATTTCTAACAATTTCGCTGAACTTTAATCATTTGTTTGTACTCAGTTTAAATGTCAAAAGGTTCTATTTGGTCCATAGATATATGACCTTATCAGGTGCTACCACTCCGGGCCAGAGTGAACCTGGGAGCGATGGTAATGAAGAGGTATTCGGCATTCCCCAAAGTTCCAGCATTGGCATATCCAGGACACTCGTTGGAGGGAGGGGGTCTTACTCTTCTGCAGAGGTGCAGTCGGGGTAACCCTTTTTGCGGAAATCCAGCCGGTATATTCTACAGCCCCAACCGAATCCACTGGAAGATTATTGGTATTGGATAGTAATACAAGAAACCATACAACTATGAACCATTAAATTATTATTATTATTAAATTATTATTATTATTAAATAGAAATAATTATTAGAAACCATAAAATTATTAGTATTAGATAGGAATAATTGAAATCATACAACTGTGTGAAAATCATTTGTATTAAATAGAAAATACTTAATATTAAATTATTGGGTGCACCCCCCCAAGAAATGACACAAAAACCGTAAACAACGATAGCATTAAGTAACCATTCTTAATACAAATAGATTGACAGTTACATGGTTTCAAGTATTCCCATCTAATACTAATAATTTTTAAACATATCTATTTGACTGATGGATGAGACCTTAACAGGTACCACCACTCTGGGTTAGAGTGGACCTGGGAGTAATGTCAATGAAGATGTAATCCAACACTGCCCAGATCTCCAGAGCTCGAGCCCACAATCAGATGCAGAATCATATTTTGGACACCCCTTTTTGTGTGGAGATACAATCAATCTATGCTAAGCTTCACCGACACAGCAGAACTTATAAGCTGAAAATATCCAAAGCTCCCGAGTTCGACATGAAACATGTTAAGAAGACCAAAGAACATATCGGCCGAAACGTTGTGAATATAACAACGAAAATGAAGACAATAGTCTGAATATTTAGTTAAAAAACAGACTGATTATCATATGTAATAATTTGGTTTGGTTTGTTGGGTTTTATGGCATATCAACCGTTGTAGGTTATTAAACGCCAAATCCATTTTTATTTAAATAATCTGTTCCATTTAGCATGAGTACACAGTTTAATTGTAAAAAACATTTCTATTTCAAACTATTCAAGCAGTTATGTATAACTATTTAGTTTAGTGTAAGTACAGTTTCAATGTCAAAAACGGTTCAATTTCAAACAATTCAGTTTAGCATAAGCACACAGTTTATAATTTCTATTTCAAGCTATTCAGTTTAATCAAACAATTCAGTTTAGCATAAGTAGGCCGTTCGTTCTATTTAATCCATAGATAGGGCCCTATCAGGCGCTACCACTCCGGGCCAGAGTGGACCTGGGAGCAATGGTAATAAAGGGGTACTCCGTATTCCCCAAAGCTCCAGCATTGCTGGAACCTCACCAGATTGTTTAGTGTCATATCTAGGACACTCTTTTTTGGGGGGGAGGGTACCCCTCTGCAGAGGTGCAGTTGGTGTATTCTACAGCCCCAGTCGACTGGGCAACATATGAAATAAGGATTGACATTCATTTCATTTGAAGTTCTCATATATCAACTAATGGAGGCGTGAACTTCTATAAATAGGTTGTCGATCATATGGAAATCTAACCTCTGATAAAACGATATTTCTTCTAGGTTGTGGCCGCGTCGGTAATACTGTATGGATGCATAGAGAAAAAGCCAGATGGGAATTACACAAGAATACTATGCGCTGTTTTGAACAAATCTTGGAATCAGCTCTTCAGAAAATAGCAGCTGTATATCTACTTACCTCCCATCTCACAAACCATCCTAGTAAGACGAACAAGACATGCTAGGCACTGCTGGATAAATAAGGATGAATGCATAAGCTACGTTCTCTTATGGACTCCTATACATAAACACGCTAGTGTTGGCCACCCAGCAAATATACATTAACTCTATGTGGACACTGAATGCAGTCTAAAGAAGCTACCAGGAGCCATGAAAGATAGGGACGGATGGCAGGAGAGTCAAAGAACTCTGTGCTATCAACACATTATATATATATATATATATATATATATATATATATATATTAGCCATTTCCTACAAAATGTTAAAAGGAAGGCATACAAAATATATAAAAACAAAAACGATAAAACCCTAAAAATTCTGGAATTCCGGGTCTCTCGACTGATCTTTTCAACAGACCCCATAGATTCACTATCTGGGCAAATGTCATTTAAGCGTCTTAGCTAGACATATGGGCCAGTGCCTTTTCGAAATATCACCAAACATTGCTCACTGTCAAGCAGAGACTAGGATATAAAAACAAATTAACCGGTCTTTATCCCTACCCACATAAGCAGGCTTGGCAATAATTAAAAAAAAACCCGCTTGCAATCCCCACTCCCAACAAATCAAAGGCAACACATCAACATCTCAAGGCCTTTAAAATATCACCTCTACATATCAGAAGACCCAGGTCTGAAAAAAAGAAGAAAAAAGGGGTGGTGGTGGATCAGCCGCTAACTTAACAAGATTAAGTTTGTCGCTTGATGCCTAAAGGATTGTAAAAGAGAAGATAACTTACCCCATGTAGCAAAACGAGCACGTTTATGCCTAGCGTATGGTATGACCGAAAGAGAGGGGGGAAAAAAGAAACATGGCTGCTCTAAAACCTCAATTTAAAATAAAACACAGTCTCGAGCGAGGAGAATTTGCGAGAGTGGCGTATGCAAATTTTTTTTAAAGCGTGAGAAAGGAAGAATACTGCAAAAGTAATCGAGTGATCACTGGAATCCATTTCAACCAGTTCCAGGACAAAAGTTATTTCGGCGAAGTTGGCAGAAGGGAGGTTTCACTTTAAATTCATCCTCGAGGAAGAAAATCAAGGGGCAAAGGTATTGCCTCACCCTCTAAGGATTTGGGCTGAACGTAACACCTCAAATCATGCACACCATCGTCAAAACCGTGGTCGGACGGGGTGAGGCCGTCAACAGCACCATCTGTTCATATATCGACGATATATTCATCAACGAGAGCCCGTAAGAAGGTGCTCCTTGAGCAGTTTGGATTGACCAGCAAGGATGCTGATCCAGTGGGGAATGGCGCTCGTGTGTTAGGTTCACACATCTGGGAGGAGCACGGAAGACTATAGTGGCGATGTGAAAATAATTCAGAAAAGACAGAACCCACAGAACTAGCGTGTGCTGCAACTTCAAACAGGCTGGAGTCTGCTCGTATACGATATCCATCAATTTAGTAGACACCTCGGGGTAAAGCGCATGCTATACTTCGATCAGCCCCGGGGTCCCTAAACCAGCAGTCCGAGAAGTAGTCAGAAACTGCGACAAGTATCAATCCATAGATCCAGCTCCCATACATTGGAAGGTGGACAGGCTAGACGTGCGTAAGAATTGGAGCAGCGTTGGAATTGATGTGACCCAGTTTTGGGGCCGACATTACCGAACATTAATAGATTGCAATTTATCATTTGGAGGCCGTTGCTACGCCAGGACTCTGCCAGTATCATTCGGAGAATGTATTCTTCGAAAAAGAACCACCTATTAAACTGCTTAACGACAACAGTATTTTGCGGAAAGATGTTCACAAAATTTGCTGTATTCTAGGGCGTTCGGGTGTGATTTCGATGCACCTTCGTACCCTCGGGTAATAGCATAGTAGAGAGATCGCACTGTACTATCAAGCGCATTCCCGCACGATCACAGCGCTCAATCATGGAGGCAGTGTATTGATAAAAAAGAAAGGTGGCTCCGAAAGATGACTGCTTCAATAGCACTAACCAACTCGATACACACGTACCAAAGCCGGCATAAAGGGGAATCGATGTTGTACCGTAGAATGAACACAAGGGTCCTGGAATTTACTAAGAGATGCGGTTGTGGGTAAACACCCTCCACATGGTCGATGCTCTATACAATTTGAAAAGGGAACGGTGACTATATAGCCCATATTCTGTTCTCGGCAATGGAGCGCCGCACCATATTAGAGACCCCCCACATGCGACGGAGGTCTGTCTCTCATCGGAAGATAACAGTGATGAGTCGTCTAAGTGGATCAAATGCGCCGATGATTTTCAGTGCAGGGCCAAACGATTCATCAGCAGAATCAGAGGAAACGGATTCTGGAGACGACAAAGATTACGCCGAGAACGACGGGGGCAGGTACAAGTGAACAAGAGAAGGGCGAATCCTATCCACCTCGACGTAGAAGCACACGACGAAGGCGACCGCACATCTCTGTATCACCAATGTTATCAGGAGATCAGAGAGGAGTGTAAAAGAGGAGACAACTTACTCGAGCGAGCAGAATTTGCTAGAGTGGCCCATGCAATTTTTTTTTTTTTTAAGCGAGTGTACCAGACAAGCATAAAAAGTGCCACATACGAAAGGAAGGCCGAGAAGGCAAAAGACGCAATAGAGTGAAGACATTATTTTTGTTAGCGATCACTGGAATCCATTTCAACCAGTTCTAGAAAAAAAAAACAAAAAAAAACAACAATCCCATCACCAGCATTTTTTGTAATGCCCGTGCCCGAGTACAGATTCGAGCGTAGTACTCAATAAAATATTATCATGTTAAACCTAACGTGGTGAAAAGTCGGATAAACCTCCTTGAGAGGAATGAGTGGTACAAAAAGCTTAGGGTACCTTACTAAAGTCATTACTTGCCCCACACCTAAAAGATGCAAAGGCTGGGTGCTAAATGCTTGTGCGAGACCACCGATCAGTGGTAAGAGAAAAACATGCGACATCATCATCTTGTCCTCCAACTTTCAAGAAGGGTGCTGTTTATGTATTCGATTTTCCACGGTGTTTTAAAATCATTTATCATATTTACCAACCCCTCCGCTCGGGCAGGATATGACACAAGGTCAATTTTTAAGCGGAGTTTAACAGGTTTGAATTCAGAGTTTTCCTTCTCCAAGACTAGTTGCCTCACCAAAGCTGAAGAACCTAGTCTACCCTACTATTTACCCATAGCTGGAGGGAGAGTAATTGGATTCATACCTTTCCCAAGGGCATTAGTGCTCTGTGAAATGTAATCAGTCTCGTCCAGGATTTGTCGCCGTGTCCATTTCCTACGACGATAACCATTACACCACGGACACCTCACAAAATTTTAAATTATCAATATTTTCTTTTAAATATTGAATTAATTTGTAAACTAAAACAATGCCTTATAAATGAGTCGAACGAAATTGCAAAGGGAATTATAAAAACGGTCCTAAAGTTCACGTATTTCTTTCGTAAAGATAAACAATAATCTCCTGTTTGGAGTCCTACAATCAAAAGAGATCATTTTTCAGCTACTAAATTCAGTAGAGTGAGCATTTTTAATTTAATAAATTAGTAAATTTAATTAAAATTTTAATAAATTAATTTCATGTCGTCGTAATTCACAATAAATTAAAAAGAAAGTTGCAAAAGTTTTTAAAAGCTAAAAATCTCATTTTTAAAAAAATACTTTAAAGAAATTTTCGATATAAATTCATAAAAGAATATTTTTATAGCCATAAAAAATAATTCTAATAATGTAACAATTTTTTTTAGAATTACTTAATTCATTAAAAATGTTCTTTATCCTTTTAATTTAAAAAAATATACGTTAAAAATTCTCTCTTTATTTGTACATAGCAAAAGATTATTAGTGACGAAGCTAAATTAAATTGTGGCTGAAAATGATCACAACTCTCGTCACTTTTCCTTGAATTGAAAGAAAAATGCTTCATATTGTAGATTTTTGCTGACTGATTTTCTTAGATTTTCACAAGAATTTGAAATAGGTTTGGTTTTAAAATTTTTTTTTTTTTTTTTTTTTAGGTATGTGAACTACATTTTCGACCGGAGGACATAAGGGGAGAATAGTCAGCCTTCGACGACTACCTCCCACAAAAAAAACAAACCAGGTGTCACAATTGCAGTTAAACTTTTAAAAAAACAACAACATATCTTCATGATGGTGTTATCCCTAGAATTCGCCCAAACTGTCCCTCATATTTATCTTCATTAAACACCTCTAGAGAGTTACCAGATTCTAGAATTCAACTGGAGAATTCTACCCTTAGAAGAGCTTTAAATCAAAGTATTACTGATGACTTAGCATATATATAAAAAACAGAAGAAATTAAAAAATATTGATCTAGAAGGGAAATTAACTTTTCTAGATTGAAATTATTGTAGTGTTGTTAGACAGCAAAAGAAACTTATATGCAACATCATTAAATCCCCATATCTAAAAATCAATCTCTTATTTTGCAGTAAATGCGTTTTGTAGAGATGTGGAAATGAATGCAATAGGAGACTATAAGATTCCTAAACATCTAACTTGAAATTCTGATAGAAAACAAAGAAAATCGACACAGAAAAACAGCAAACCAAACCTCAAAATATGACATTACCAATTTTAATATGAAAATCATTTCTACTATTGATGCAAGAAGAATCAAACAAATATTTTTAGGGAGTGTCCTCGAGGTGTAATGGTTAAAGCGATGGACTGCACAATCGTAGTAAGCGAGTTTGTATTCCAGTCGCGCTATTACGTTCACTTTCGGGCAAATACCCTTGGGAAATGTATGAACCTCTTATCCTCCCAGCTATGGGTTAAATAGTACCACTAGTGTTCTTCTAGGAGAATAGCTTTGTCATTAAATAACCTACAAAGGTTGATATACCATTTAACAAATAAACCAAACCAAAAATTTTAATTCAATAAAATTTATATATCAGCAGCTAAACTTAATGACACTGAATAAGTTTGATTATTCAACAGAAATGATATTTTCTTCATCGTTCTATAACTGCTCCCCTAAAGGGTATGGATTGTTAAGAGACAGCAAAAATATAATTTTACCAAGCTATTTAACATTTAAAAGACTAACCTTATTAACATATATGAATCCTTTGATTGAGCAACATGATAAAAATTTTCTTATGTGTATAAAAATAAATTCAAATTACAAGTGCAGCAGGACACCACAGTATCTTTACTTGTTGATGAAATTCACTAAAAATCTTATTATAAGGGCCAGGGACAACAGCAATGAAGTTGCAGCAAGTGCTTTTGTTTTTATGGTTAGCAGTGTATACTCACAATATAAGGATGTTGTGCATGTTATGCCAACTAAATGTCTTAAACCTGAGAATTTATTTGACATAGTTAAATGTATAATAATTGGTTTAGAGGAGATATGATTGATAATACTTAAAAGCCTAACAGATAATAATGCTATAAATAAAAAAAGCTATATCTTTTTTTTGTAGTCCCCTTAAGCCTTCCATTGTATATCCCTATCCAGTTATGAAGTCTAAACCTCTTTTCTTTCTATTGTTATATATTGATCCTTGACCGAACTGTCAATCAGAGAAGCACCTGTGTAAATAAGTGGAAGAAGAAGTGGAAGCAAGTGGGCGTTATGAAAGAATATAGGCAGGTGCTGGTGGCAGTTGAGTTAGTTGGGCACAGGAAGGCCAGGGTGAGGGCCAACTTGCAGACTGAGGGCTGTGGCCATCAGCAACACAAGCCAAGATGCAGAAGAAGTGCTAAGTGGGTTCTTGAAGATAACACAGCGTGCTATGGTAAAGAGAAGAAGTTGGGTTAATATAGCAGTCTGTCTCTGTCTCCACTCATTTCTCACACATGACAGAAACGTCAACCCTCTTGAGAATAAAGTGATGGTTTCTTTGTTTTAATGGCATAAC
This sequence comes from Sepioteuthis lessoniana, assembly GCA_963585895.1. Classification (NCBI taxonomy): domain Eukaryota; kingdom Metazoa; phylum Mollusca; class Cephalopoda; order Myopsida; family Loliginidae; genus Sepioteuthis; species Sepioteuthis lessoniana. The sequence goes on along the minus strand of OY757945.1, from coordinate 51,277,864 downwards.
AACCTTTGTAGGTTATTTAATGCCAAAGCTATTCTCCTAGAACAGTAGTGGTGCTATTTAACCCATAGCTGGGAGGATAAGGGGGTTCATACTTTTCCCAAGGGTATTTGCCCGAAAGTGAACGTAATAGTGCAACTTGAGTACGAACTCGCGTACTACGATTCCGCAGTCCATCGCTTTAACCATTACACCACGAGGACACCCCCCAGAATAAAGTGTGAGAGATACATATTTTTATAAGCAAGTGTGTTTCGTTCGTCATTATCTTTGATTATGTTTCTGCTTTGTATACGTGTATGGCTATACAACACTATTCAACTCAGTCCGTATATTAAAATGCATTAGAAACAATTGGTCAAAAAGATGCAAATAAATGTTTGCTATTCCCAAAATTTTGCCATAATAGAAAGTATAGACAGTGCCAAATTTTGTACTTTACAGAAACTTCATATCCAGGAATCTCAGTCAATTTTGAAATAAATTGACCTCAAAGGAATTTTCTCCTACTAATCTTGAAAGACAAAATGTTAATTTAATTCTGCAAATTTTAATGAATACAAGGTTCAGGAATTATTGACTCTAGGAATACAAAAATGTTTGCCTAATTTTGCAGAAATTACAGAATATGTAAACATTTTATATTTTGTGGATAATGAATGTAAAAAAAAACAAAAAAAAACATATAAAGGTTGTCAGCTTAGAAATAAATACTGTAATCCACTTAAAGTGAATGAAGAAAATTCTAGGTTTCTCTCTGTATTCTGTGACTGGTCAGAATCTTGAAATAGAATTTCTGGAAGAAATGGTAAATTAACAAAGGAAACCTTCACTGCTTTGCATTATACAACCAATGCATTTCTAGAACTGACTAAGTATTGCATAGAAGAATTGAAAATGCTACACATATTACCCGGCAAATTTCAAACTGATCACATTAAGGCAAGGTTTGGTCAATACTGGCAACTTAGTGGGGTTCAGTATAATAAGTTGATACAAAAAAAAAAAAAAAAATTAGAATACTATAAGTTTTAAAATTGAGCTTACTGTTTAATCAGCAATGCATTAAAATTGATTTAAAGAATTTACAAGAACCAAACTAGGATGAAGTGGCAAAAGAGCAAAAGTCAGATGTGTATGAATTAAGAATTGATGTTAAAGAGGAAGATGTTAATAAATATAGAGAAGTTCTTCCTGTTATACTTAGTAGGTTCTTGCTGTTAGGCAGTTTTTAAGAAAATTAAATGCAATAGTTGCAAAGATTTAATATCTGTAAGAGATAATATGCAAGAAGTACCGAAAATAAACAGCTATTTTCAGGGGATTAACAAAGGTTCTCTCTTATATCCTAATGATACAACTACAAATTTTGTGATATACAATTATGCAGTCACTGGTAAGCTGATAAAAAAAATTCTTTTCTTTATTCAGTAAATCAAAGGAAATTAGCGATGCATATAAGATTGAATGTTCTGGCAGATTATGAGCTTCTTTTTAATGTTGACACTTATTAGTCACAATATACAAAAAATACAAAGAATGTTCGTCTGGAGCTCAACAGATGCTCTTTTAAATAATTTTTGTTCTAAGGGAAAATAATATTACAAGCAACAAGTTAAGAAAAAAAAAAAAAAAAACAACAACAAAAAACCGTCAAATGTTCAACTAAATTTTGTATCTGTAACTTATTTTTCTCTGAATATTATTTGATTTTTAAATCTCTTTATTGTTTGTATCTAATTTATTTGCTTGTTTGTATTCAATGTATTTGTTTCTTATTTATATTTAATTGTTTTATTTATTCATCATTCACTTATAATTTGTTTGTTTATTTACTCATAATTCAGTTGTTACTGTATTTGAGTAATAATCTCTTAATGATTATAAAATTTTAACTTTACAGAATGATTATTAAAATGGAAATAAAAACATGAAAATTGAAACAATTTCTAATTATGATTTATAAAAAAAATTGTTTCCAAATGTGAAACAATCAAAATTATGAATGAATTTCAATCTTAAAATTTTCCATCTGTAACTTATTTTTCTATATTATTTGAATTTTAAATCTCTTTATTGTTTGTATTTAATTTATTTGTTTCTTATTTATATTTTATTTATCATTTTCTTGTCATTTAAAAAAAACAAACAAACATTTTTCTGTGTATCTATTTATTTATTCTTTGTTCCTTAATTAATAATTCAGTTGTTGTAGAGTGTATAAGAATAATAATTATTTAATTACGATATTGTAAATTTACAGATAAATTATTGAAATTAAAATAAAAACATGCAAATTAAAACAACGCTGATTATGATTTAAAAAAAAATTGTTTTCAAATTTCACAAAAATAGAATAACGAACAATTTTAGTCTTCAAAATTTAATGAAATGTAACATCATGTTAAGTTTATTTACTTTAACATAGCATTCAGCAACTACAATTAAAAAAAAAATTGTTCTTTTTAAATCAATATCAAATAAAGTTCCATACAAAATCCGACCCTGTTTCTTTCTCAAATGTAATTTCAAAAAGTTTTCTAAAATCATTTTTTTCTTTACAATTATTCATTACATTTTGATAACTGTTTCACTAACCACATTGACTATTTTTGTGATGTCACGCCACAATCGGGCAGGTGTTTTTTTTTTTTTTTCGGTGGCCTCAAAGAGAATGCCAACTGAATATTAATTTTTAAACCCACCGATATGGAAGGCTTGCTTCTTGCATGGTAGCCCACATAAAAAATGACCTTGTGTCTATTTTAACTTGAAAAATAACTCAAAAGAAAGAGACAATCGTTTCAATGACAGGTCAGTTTGGAAAATCAAAGTAACCTCCACTCCCAATACTCACAGTTTGTTTATTTGGGTTTATGGCATGTCAACCTTTGTGGGTTATTTATAGCCAAATCCATTTTTATACAAAAAAAAAAAAAAACAAACCCTGTTCTGTTTCAAATAACTCAGTTTAGCATTAGTACATAGCTTAATTGTCAAAAACATTTTTATTACAAGCTATTCAGTTTAATCAAACAATTCAGTTTGGCATAGGTACACAGTTTAAATGTCAAAGCAGTTTTATTTCAAGAAATTCAGTTTAGCATAAGTACCCAGTTTAGGTCTATCCGACCCATAGATAGGACCCTATCAGGTGCTACCACTCCAGAGTGGACCAGGGAGTGATGGCAATGAAAGGGTACTCTGCATTCTCCAAATCTCTAGCATTTCTGGAAACTCACCATTAGATTGTTTAGTGTCATATCCAGGACAGTCGTTTAGCAGGGGGTCTTACCCCTCCACAGAGGTACAGTCGGTGTATTCTACAGCCCCAGCTGACTGGGCAAGACTGCACACATTTGGAGTGGTTGGTTGTGCTTTATGGCATATGAACCCTTGTAGGTTATTTAAAGCCATAATTATATTCATAATTTGTGAACATTTCTTTTTAGTTAACTTTATATTTCTAAACGTGCCAGGGCTCATTTATTTGCACAGAGATGATTCCAAGGATAGAAAATGATTAAATGTTTCTATTTGACTCATAGATGGGAACCTCACATGTACTATCACTCCAGGTCAGAGTTGACCTGGGAGTAATAGTAATGAAGTGTTACTCTACATTCCCCAAACTTCAAGAATGGAGCCTCAACATCAGATGCAGTTTAAGGTCATACCAAGGACACTAAATGGTTTCAAGTATTGCTATCTAACACTAATAACTCTAGTCAACATTATTCATTCGTTTGCACACAGTTAAATAGTTTTGAGCATTGCTATCTATTGCCAACAATTCAATTTAATATTAATCATTTGCTTGCATACAGTTAAATGGTTTCAAGTATAGAAAATTATCAAATACTTCTATTTGACCCATAGATGGGACCCTAACAGGTGCTATCACTATGGGTCTGAGTTGACCTGGAAGTAATGACAATGAAGGGGTACTCAACATTCCCCAAAGTTCCAAAACTGGTTTAGTGTCATATCCATTGGTGGAGTGGGGGTCTTACCCCTCAGCAAAGATGCAGTCTGTGTATTCTACAGCCCCAGTCGACTGGGCTACATTTGGAGTGGAGACACACGACAAGTCAGAACTGAAAAAAAAAAGTTAATCAGTGGTAAAATAATTTGAAAATTAGGGGGAATTTTTTCAAATCCATTTTTCTCCCGACTACATTCAATGTGTTCACAACCAATCAAAACCACTCCCTCTAATATGAATAAAATAAACGGGGTTGTCCTTGTGGTGTAATGGCTAAAGCGATGGACTTGCGGAATCGTAGTAAGCGAGTTCATACCCCAGTCGCACAATTATGTTCACTTTCGGACAAATACCCTTGGGAAAGGTATGAACCTCCTTATCCTCCCAGCTATGGGTTAAATAGTACCACTACTGTTCTTCTAAAAGAATGGCTTTGGCATTAAATAACCTACAAAGGTTGATATGTCATTAAACAAGGAAACCAAACCAATCCCAAAATTTTAATTCAATAAAATTTATATATCAGCAGTTAAACTTAATGACACTGAATAAGTTTGATTATTCAACAGAAATGATATTTTCTTCATTGCTCCATAACTGCTCCCCTAAAGGATACGGATTGTTAAGAGACAGCAAAAATATAATTTTACCTAGCTATCCATAAATAACCTACAAAGGTTGATATGCCATCAAACAAACAAACCAAACCAATTAAACTAACAAATGCAAGTGTTTCATGTCAGTTATTATAACACTGTCTTCACCAATGAGTTAAAGGGCTCACTGAATATCTGATAATGACCATCAAAATCGGATTTCTTCCAACAACCATGGATTGTAGTTACCTTTACAATTTTCAGAATTCTGGCCAAATGCACACATAGTGTGTGATCTCAAACAACCAGAAATCGGCTGCAGTAGTCAATATACTACAGCTAATGGCGGCTTGACAGTTATATAATGTGACAACAAGTCTTTGCAATTTTAACAAAATTATTTGTATAACAGAAAACAAAAATACTAATGTCAATCTTACCTAAAACTGTGGAAGTGATGAATGTCTAATTAGTGGTTTTCAGCTAGAACACAATTATAAAACTCTCTGCCACCCTAGCCTTGTCCACCTCCCTCCAATCCTCTGCTACAGCGTGGGGGGGAAAAAAAAAACAGATGGAAAGTTCTCTTCAGGGAAAGTGACCATACACAGCGAGAGTTGAGTTCTTCTTAGCGGCAACTTTGTTGGTGCGTCCTGGTGGCAAGCTGGCAGTGTGTTGGCAATGTGCTAGCAAAAATGCTCTGAGCTCAATGCCAGTAAGATGTGCTGACAATTGCAAAGAGCTCAAAAATCAGCTCGTTTATATAATATTTGCTAAGATTCGGGGTAGGTTCTGACTGTGACAGGGGTGACCTCCTTAACGTCAGACATCTGTTATGTCTTTGTTTCAATTCCGTCATCACTAAGAGTCCAACCCTTTTTACACTACTTTCATGAAGTCCTTTCTAACACCACACTCATGACGAGGACAACGGGAGGACAGCTTTCCTCCTACCAGCACAGTCTTTCTCACCTCCCCACTTATGACGTCAGACCAGAGACTCCTCCCCTTATGCCCAAATATGCTGGACTGTCAATTTGATAGAGCTGATTCCAAAACCCAGTGGGCGAAGGGGTGGCCCCTTGTCCCAGACTAATTAATAATTACTAATCAGCTTCGACAGTCATTTCCGGACAATTTCTTCACACTTAATAGCTAAGGTGCATTTGTAATCAGATACCAGATAGCCTCTTCACCGTTGACAAAGGTTCCTTTGTTAGCTACCTGAGTTCCACTTCCTTACTGGGTGCTTACGCAAACAAATGCTAGTTACCAGATGACCCCTCTTATCATCTCATTGTCCGTTTTCTTATTTTCACTTTTCCCAGGCTTGGGAAAATCATTTTAATATTACTCATTTTTCAAGTAATATCTTTTTTCCCTTAAATTTCTGCCTGTACTTGTAAACAACTTAATCTTCTTAACCTTTCAATATCTTCCAATTCCCATTTCAGCTTTTTATCGAAAGTTCTTTTTTCCCCAGAATTTTCAATTCTACACCTCTTGGCAAATATCTTTAGCCGCTCAACTTTTTGCTTTCAACCCTTCATGTACCAACGCCATAGACCAATATTGTCACACAATCATGGGTTCAAAAAATATATCTTGAGCAATTCTTACTACATTTCTCAACTAAGTTTTTGATTCTGATTCAATCAAAGTTCTTTGGTGGACTTGGCTGAAGTCAGCTAGTGCCCATGGTGTCATGGTTATCGTTGTAAGAAATGGACACGGCAACATGAGTTCAAATCCTGGACGAGGCTGATTGCATTTCACATAACACTAATACCCTTGGGAAAGGTATGAATCCAATTATTCTCCTGCAAGCTATGGGTATATAGTAGGGCAGACTGAGTTCTTCAGCCTTGGTGAGGCAACTAGTCTAGGAGAAGGAAAACTCTGAATTCAAACCTGTTAAACTCTGCTTTAAAAAAACTGACCTTGTGTCATATCCTGCCCGAGTGGAGGTGTTGGTAAATATGGTTTGGTCCTTGTCTCTTCTGCTTTTCCCCTTTTCGGACTTTAATCTCATCTGCTAAAGCCCTCAAAATCCCCAGTTTAAATATTTCACCTGGAACCAGGTAGGGTCTGGTTGGCATAGAAACATCAGCTATTCCATTGTTTCAACTGGGATTTTCTAATTTTGAGTAATGACACAACCCTTTAGTGGCAGAGAAAGAGCTAACCCACCCATCAACTCAAACTTTTGATCCTCAGCAACTCTGACTTCTACTCATAGCTGCCACCTCCTATTCTCACTGCAACCTTCCTAGAATCAAGCTGATACTACTCCCTTTTGGGAGCTATCTGATCTGGCTAACCAATCCCCCCCTCCCAAGAGACCACACAAGAAACTTTCAACTAAAGAGTATCTATTGACTTTTATTTTAACTCTTTTGTGTGAACTTTGTTTATGGGAAAAATCACTTCCTTTGGAATAATTATTATTTGATATGCCTGCATAGATCAGCTTCAATGGATAACTTCAATTTCTCCACAAAAAGGATCCACTTCAAGTGTTTTCATATGTGCCAGGCTGGCTGGCTGGCTGGCCTGCCAAAACAAGTCTATATCTTCTCGAGAGTTAGACATTGCAACACTGGTGGCTTAAAAAAAAAAAAAAAAAAAAAAAAACTCTGCTAGTTGCCTAAGCTTAAGATGGTTTCCCTATTATAACTGATAATATCACAAAAAGATGGTCGGTTGGATTTTATGGCATATCAGCTCTTGTTGGGTTATTTTATGCCAAAGACATTTTTATTTTGTTTGCTATTTGTGGGGTACGGTTGTTACTTGTGCACTTAATTGTAGATTATTTCATTTGATACTCGCTGTTGGTAACTGAATATTCAGTATAGCTATATGGGCTTGATTGTTACTATTGGGTGAAATCTGCATTTCTGTTGAGAATATGTACACCCAAGTGTGTGTGTATGAGTGGTCTATTCATCGGTGAGGTTTTTATTTTGGTTGGAGGCTTTTTTTTTTTCAGAAAGTGGATTATCTTATTGGGATCTATTGTTTCAAATAGTTCTCTTAATACTGTTTCTACAATAAAATTTTCTTTGAATATGAGCGAGATTTTTGTATTTCATTAAAATGTGTTTCACTGTATATGGTGTTCCACATGAAAACTTTGGTGGTTGTTCCTTTTTGAGGATGAAAGTGAGTTAGTTTGGTATAGCTTATACGTAGCCAAGTCAGAGTGTTCTCTTGTGTTTTCATCTTACTAATATCTCTTTCTTTACATATGGATTTTATTTGATAAAACTTGTAGATATTTTGGTTCCATAGTAGTTGCCATCTCTTGTCAGTTGGGTTTTATGGCATATCAACCTTTCTAGGTTATTTAATGCCGAATGCTGTTTTTACATACATATTAAATACATATGATTTGGTTGGGTTTGGTTTTATGGCATATCAAGTATTGTAGGTTATTTAATGCCATATCAACCCTTGTGTGTTATTTAATGCCAAATCCTCTTTATACATATATATCAAATATACAGGATTTGGTTTAGTTGGGTTTTATGCCATATCAACCATTGTTGGTTATTTAAGGTCAAATCCTGTTTTTAGAGATGTATCAAATATATGATTTGTAAACACATTTTGTAGATACACAGTTGAATGATCAAACAGTTCTATTTCTAACAATCCAGTTTAGTATAAATCAACAAAATTAAATGGTTTTCAGTATTGCTATGTATCACTAACAATTCAATTAAACATCAGTCATTTGTTTACACACTGTTAAATGACCAAGCAGTTCTATTACAAACAATTTAATTTAACATATATCATTTGTCTTCACAGTTTGAATGTCACAGTTCTATTTGACCCGTAAATAGAACCCTATCAGGTGTTACTACTCCAGGTCAGAGTGAATCAGGGAGCAATGGCAGTGAAAGGGTGTACTCTGCATTCCTCAAAGCTGCAGCATTACTCGAGCCTCACCATCAGATTGTTTAGTGCCATATCCAAGACATTTGTCTTACCCTTCTGCAGAGATGCGGTCGGTGTATTCTACAACCCCAGCTGACTGGGCTATTGGATGGTTTTAGGCTGATGTATGGTATTTGGGGAATTTGGTATCCAGCATAATATGATCTCTTTGTGTGAGTTAATTGAGGCAGAGGAATGAATATCATTGGATTATTTTTATAAGAGATAAAGCTCAATAAATTAAAACTTAAATGAGTTTATTTAGATATGGCACACAGGTCTAAGGTTGCTTACAATACTTGGTGTTAGGTTAGGCGACTAGACATCCAAGTATTGAACAAACTTGTAGCTTCTTAACTTTAGTGATTTAGTGGGAAGTGTTGGTTTCAGCATCACTGGAAGATAATGTGGATATTGATAGGGGTACAAAATGAGTGGAGTGAAAGCAAAGTGAGAGAGAGGCAGGGGAGGGACAGAAAGAGAGAGAGAAAAAGAGGGGGTGGGTGATGGTTTGGTTTGGTTTGGTGGGTTTTATGGCATATCAACCTTTGTAGGTTATTTAACGTCAAATACATTTTTATGTAAATAATCAGTTCGATTTAAAACAATTCAGTTTAGCATGAGTACACAGTTTAATTGTCAAAAACATTTCTATTTCAAACTATTCAAGCAGTTATATATAACAATTCAATTTAGTGTAAGTACAATTTAATTGTCAAAAATAGTTCAATTTAAAACAATTCAGTTTAGCAAAAACACGCAGTTTAAATGTAAGTACAGTTTAATTGTAAAAAACATTTCTATTTCGAGCTATTCAGTTTAGTCAAGAAATTCTACTTCAGCTAATTCAGTTTAGTGAAAGTACAGATTTTGTTTACACACAGTTACATGTCAAAACAGTTCTATGTTAAACAATTTAGTTTAGTGTTAATGCAGTTTCAATGTCAAAAAACAGTTCTATTTAAAATAATTCGGTTTAGCACAAGCATGCAGTTCAAATGTAAGCACGGTTCAATTGTCAAAAAAACATTTCTATTTCAAGATATTCAGTTTAGCATAAGTATGCCGTTAGTTCTATTTAACCCATAGATAGGGCCCTACCAGGTGCTACCACACTGGGCCACAGTGGACCTGGGAGCAATGACAATGAAGTGGTGCTCTGTATTCCCCAAGGCCCCAGCATTACTAGGACCTCACCATCAGACTGTTTAGTGTCATATCCAGGACACTCCTTGGGGTGGGGTGGGGGCATGTCTTACTCCTCTGCAGAGGTGCAGTCAGTGTATTCTATAGCCTCAGCCGACTGGGCAAGGGGGTGGGTGAGAGAAAAAGGAAAGTGACAGAAGGGTTGAGGGAGAGCAAAGCAAAGAAGAGCATAAGGAAAGTATGAGAGGAGAGGAAAAAAAAAAAAAAAAAAAAAAAAAAAAAATGAAGGAAGAAAGGAAGCAAAGGAGACATCGAAAGAGACTATGATTAATGAGTGTTTTACAGCATATCAACCCTTGTGGGTTATTTAATGCCAAATCCTGTTTTATATATACCTGCCACAAATATGTTGTGGAATTTAAGTCCTTTTCTACCTAAATTCCACAACATATTATTGAATGGATAAAATGAGCCAAGATATCGATTTGATAACAGAAGTCCTTTTCTACTTCTGTTATCAAATCGATATTCCGGCTCATTTCATCTATTCAATAATCTTTTTTATTTTTCAAGTTTCTAATAAGCACGCAGAACCTATTTATCATAAGAGTTCGCAACACCCCTTATAATTCTAATTCACGAAATATAATTTATCCATTTTTTAAAAGTTATTATTTAGGTTTGCTCTTGTGGAAAATTTTCGTTTTTTCTCCAGTAGATGCTGATTACTCCCCCCCTCATTCTGTCATGACGGCCAAGTCAGTCACACTTGATTTGTTTTGTGAAGAACACGTAAGGGGTTTGTTCCTTTCTTGTCATCACACACACCTGCCGACATATTTTGTCTGATCAATTTCTTCCTACACCTTCCCCGCACCTGTCGTGCTGCTGTTATCACTATTATGACTATTAGAATTCCTAGGATAATTGACCCTTTTTTTTTTTTTTTTTTTTTTAAATAGTTTCAAAACCTTTTCCTCTAGAAACAATCCAGCTGACTCTATTGAACTGAATTTATCTTTCGAATGTTCAAAGTTAATTTTCTCCACCAGTTTTCATAACTCCAACATTTTCTATATTGACACCTGTGTGTGTGTGTGTGTGGGGGGGGATTACTTAACGAGTTCTCACAACTATCCATTTATCTCAAGTCAACAAGCGATTCCCTTCCCCCTCAAAGCTCAAGCCTGATAATTCAAGGGGAAGGGAAATGCATATCCCAAAAGCCGAACAACATGGAGATACAAACTCCATTGCTGTTGTTGGCTTTCCTTACTTTGGATAATTCAACCCATACCAATCCCATCAGATATACTGATAGCTTCGGGCAGTACTGTATTTGTTTGCACCTCTATCTGATATTTTTTTCATCCAACATTTATTCTCCTTAAACAGCTTGAATTCAGTTTAAATTCTTCATTTGGCAATCATTCCCAATTTCTGTCCTCCCCCAAATGGGGGAGAGAGAGTAGGGAATGGTCAAGGGTATCACCTGATATATCTCAAATGTAATATCCCTATCTAATAATGAGATGGACATTAAAACTAATAACTCATTATCTTCCATTGACCAGTTGATTGAGGCCGTAGAATACACTGACTGCTTCTCTGCAAAAGAGGTTAGACCCCCACCTTTCAAATGAGTGTACTGGATAGGACACTGAACAATCTGATGGTGAGGTTCCAATAATGCTGGAGCTTTGGGGAATGTGGAGTACTCCTTCATTGCCATTGCTCCCAGGTCCACTCTAGGAGTCAAATAGATCTAAACTGTGTACTTATATTTCAAACAATTCAGTTTAGCATAACTGTTTATAGGTATAAAAATGGATTTGACATTAAATAACCGACAATGGGTAATGTATCGTCAAATCAAACCAAACCTGTTATCTTTCAATAATGTAGTCCAGCCTGAAACACTAGTATTTCTATAACTCTTCTGTAGGATCCGCGGACTATCTTAAGTGAGGGGGTAGTTTGGTTTATACTTTTAATAACATTTTTCTCAGATGACTGAGGGTTACTATACTTAGTGACAAATATCCCAAGGATAACACATCTCGTTGTGACCTAAAATACTCTATTAATAATATTAGGGATTGGCTTGTCTGACCTACCCTATTGGTGATTGTCAATATTTTCAAATATTGTAGAATGAAATTATCTAATTTTATGTAATTCGCTCATTATAATGTCCACATTATGAAGCAGTTCTCAACCAATTTATGTGACTAACATTGTCACATTCAATATGGTCATACTTTTGCTAACAACCTGGGTTAAAACCTTTTTATCTTTTTTCTATCCCATTTTCTTCTTATAATCTCCACCTCTTCTTCGGACACTATCCCGAACAAAATACTTAATATTTTCTCTATGGAGATAGCAACTCTTCTGTTTTGTCTGGAATAATCTACTACCCCGCAACCTCAAAATAATCGATCATATCCTTTCACTGTATTTCCATCAATCTAGTTTCATGATCCAAAGAATGCAGTAATCGAAGGTATTTTTCATACTCTACATATTTCTACCCATGATCAGGTATTTCCTAATTTAAGTACATCACTCTCCAAATGGGCCCAGTCGGCTAGGGCTGCAGAATACACCAACTGCATCTCAGCAGAAGGTTAAAACTTCTCCAAGAAGTATCCTGATATGACACTAAACAATCTGATGGTGAGGTTCGAATAATGATGGGGTATCCTCGTGGTGTAATGATTAAAGCGATGGACTGCGGAATCATAGTAAGTGAGTTTGAACTCCAGTCATGCTACATTCACTTTTGGACAAATACCATAGGGAAAGGTATGAACCCCCTTATCCACTCAGCTATGGGTTAGATAGTACCACTACTGTTCTTCTAGGAGAATGGCTTTGGGATTAAATAACCAACAAGGGTTGATATGCCATTAAACAACAAAACCAAACCAATAGTGAGAGCTTTGGGGAATGCCGAGTACTCCTTTATTGCCATCATTCCCAGGTCCACTCTGGCCCAGAGTGGTAGCACCTTATTAGGTCTTATCTATTGATCAGATAGAAGTAAACTGTGTGCTTATGCTAAACTGAATTGTTTGAAATAGAACTGTTTTGACATTTAACTGTGTAAACAAAAAACTGTACTCATGCTAAACTGAATTGTTTGAAATAGAACTGTTTAACAGTATAGAAATAGATTTGGCATTAAATAACCTACAATGGTTGATATGCCATAAAAATCAAACCATCACTCTTCAATCTATTCAGCAATATATCATATGGCTCCAAATCTATTACTAGGATTATCAACCATCTCGACCTAGATATGATCACTTGTTTTCTTGAATATCGTATTTTGATTGCACATCTACGCCTCTACTGTCATTACTAACAGCAGCATCACCAAAAGTTTTTCATCTATTCCTTCAAGGGAATGCAAGAATATGTTTTGCTTTTCCATCGAAACTTTCTTAATTCTTATTACACTTCCCTAAGGAAATGTGACAATACCAAAAAACTTAGCCTTCCACCACACCTGCCAGCATCACACATGCATGGGGGCCCTTCAGCACACATGACAACACCCACAAATGCCAAGAGAGACCTCACCCAATAGTGTATTACCTGTCTACCTAATTGTCACTTTCAAGAAGTGGTTCTATATTTATTCTAGGGGGCTAAGGTGTGCCACTGCCCTTTGTCTGAATTTTATAGGTAATTTTGGCTCGATCTTTTCAGCCCCCCCCCCCCCAATCATTTTTGGAGCTGAGAGAGGGGTTTTTCACCTTCCTCTTCCCACTCACTTGATTCCTCCTCAGTTGGTTCTGAACTAGAGTTATGGATAATACCTTTACTGATCTCTTTTTCTAGCTGAGCAAAACACCTTTCATCCACTATCTCACCGTTATTAAATCTTCTGGCTCTACAAGAGTTACTTTTCTCCCTTTTTGTCTCCTATCTTTCAATTCAGGAGACTCCCAAATGTCTACATTTGCAAATTTTAAATCATTAGCATGGTCTGCTTGATGTTCCTTGACCCCTGATCCAAAATTACACTGGTCTGTTCTGTTATTCTGTAATAGGACTCCCATCTCGGACCTAGTTTGCCTTTCTTAATGTGGATCCTATAAAATACTGGATCTCCCACACATAATTCACCCTCCTTTCTTCCCTTGTTTATTTTCTCATTTCATTTCATTTCTTTTGTCCACGGCTAAGTCTCCTTTTGGCACATGAGAATATTCTATGTTGCTGTTTTAATATCATTTTATATTGGCCTACTCCTCAATACTTTCTGAGTATGTATTTACCCAACCCCTCCACACAGGCAGGATGTGACACAAGGTCAATCTTTAAGTGGAGTTTAAGAAGTTTTAATTGAAAGTTTTCCTTCACCTAAATTGGTTGCCTAACCAAGGCTGAAGAACCTAGTCTGTCCTATTTACCCATAGCTGGAGGGAGAATAATTGGATTCATACCATTCCTAAGGATATTAGTGCTATGTTAAATGCATTCAGCTTCGTCCAGGATTTGAACTCATGTCGCTGTGTCCATTTCCTATGACAATAACCATTACACCACCAACATGCCTGAGTAGGTTATTCACCTCATCCAAATAACATGTAATATGAAGAGAACTTGGAGGTTTCGTTTATAGAGAACCTCACCGCAGTTAATACCTGCTTCAGATACAAGTTCCAATTTTCCTTATTGTTCTCAGCCAATTTCGTTAATATATCTGCAAACCTTCAATGGAATCTCTACTTTTGCATTGCTCTGTGGGTGGGGTGTGGGGAAGTAGTCAAGGACTTTACACAGAATTTCAGGATACCACTTGGTATTCATGCCGGATGGTTATATTTGTTCTTATAAACTTGGCCAGCGAGGACCATTGCCCCAGGCTTCAATTGCTTAGTGTCTGAAACACCCCTCTGGAGTAATGCCAATCATATTTACCAACCCCTCCGCTCGGGCAGGATATGACACAAAGTAATTTTTTAAGCGGAGTTTAACAGGTTTGAATTCAGAGTTTTCCTTCTCCTAGACTAGTTGCCTCACCAAGGCTGAAGAACCCAGTCTGCCCTACTATTTACCCATAGCTGGAGGGAGAATAATTGGATTCATACCTTTCCCAAGGGCATTAGTGCTATGTGAAATGCAATTACTCTTGTCCAGGATTTGAACTTGTGTCGTCGTGTCTGTTTCCTATGACGACAACCATTACACCAATAATGCCATTGGTCAAATATTTTTTACCCTTTCTGCATATAGTCCCCACTATAAAATGGCCTTGTGTCATATTCTGGCTTGGTAGAAAGCTGGATACATACTACTACGTGGTTCATATTCTCTAGCCCATTGTCAGCTGCATGTGTGTGTGTGGGTCATATTAGAGGAAATATTTCGGTTAATATCAAATCTATGCTTAATGGGGAGGGGCATCAGTTTCTATTTTCATCTTTATATTTTGGATCGGCCTCAATTCCTTATCTATAGTCGCTACTACATCTTGGTTGGCTTTCAATAAACATCCCAACATGTATGGGGGGGAGAGAGAGAGAGAGACACACAATATCCACTTTTAGTTCTCTTCTGCCCTTTTTTTTTTCATCCACCCCTCATCAAATGTCACTTTGTTTAGGCTCTTAACAGGTAGGGCATTCCCACCTCTTCCCCCCACCACCACTTTTGCTTGCAGCGTTTGCAATCAGTCGAGGAAAGATTTCTATCTCCTTTTCAACTAAATTGCACAGTGGTAATTCATCCTCGCTAGCATTATATTTTTCTAATGGTACCTGGTACAATTCTCCCTTTAGTTTTTTTTTTCTCTCTCAGTAGTTAGTCTCTTTCCATATGAGATGACTGATTTCAGTGGTGGTTTTATATCTATTGCTGCCACTGCTAGCAATGATTCATATGAGCCATCTCACTTAATGGCAACTCTACTCCTCCCACTATCACTGTTACAGAGCCAAATGTCACATTCATTGTATGACCTCTCAACCATTCCTCACCTTTGCCACACAAGTCAAGAGGTCACATATTATAATATATCACTTTCACCAGTGATGAACCTGCCAGATGACAGATACATCTGGCCAAAGATAAAATCAACTAAGTTATTACCAGAAAATAAGCAATGCATGGGTGTAAGCTGTAACCAATGGAAAACAAACATTGTGTGGGTGTAAGCCGTGACCAATGAAAAGCATTGTGTGTAGGTTGTGAGGGAGTTTTCAGACTATATAAGCTCTAGAATTTTGGCTGAAGTCAGTTCTGTTTGTTGCTCCTTTGTGTGCATGAACTCTCTGATTGCTCCCCTGCTCCACACAAGCGTCACCATTGAAGAATAAAAATATAAGATTGTGTGTGTGTGTGTGTGTTCCTCGTTGTCTGTCAAGACCCAGTGGTAGCATACTACAGTATAACTTGCAGTCACCATTAACTATTCTTATATTTAGCGGTAGCCAAACCATTTTTGTAATCCCAGTGTTTCCACCATCTGCTTAAGTGATTGCTAAATCTGGCTTCCATAGATATTTTTTTTATACCAAGCCGGTTGTAACTGTCTGCTAGGAAACATATACTCCTGTATCTATCAGAGCCTTCACTGACCTGCTTCTTATTTTCACCATCTAGATGAGTTCTTTCCTTTCTATTCTTGGGAAAAGACTTTGGGCACTTCTCTTCTCAGGCCCTGACCTTTGATTCTCCCCCTTTTTTGACCACCATATCAACCTTGACACGAGTACCAGCAAGATAAATCAGTTGTCATGAGTGTCGTCCAAGCCTTTTTCTCCCTCTGCGACAGAAACATCAGGATTAGGTACTGGTTTTACATGTCCAGTGGTAAGGCACACAGGGGCATTCCCTGCCTAATTTGGCAGGAGCACTGTCTTTTGAGGTGTCCTGTCTTGTTGCACAGCCAAACTATCTCAAGGTACAAGTGGCTGAAAAATGGTCAGGATTTCTGCATGTCCAATAACTCTTTACCTTATCCCATGATTGCATTGGAGTTACTTGACCTCACTTCTCTTGTTGTTCCTCTGATTCCTTGATCCCGAGGAGAAATAATTTCCTGATGGCCTTTCATGTCCCCCACCTTCGAAAAAAAAAAAAAAAAAGAAATCACACCATTCAGGCTCATGATCAACCCAAACACATCTCTTGCAACCAGACTCTGTAAGATTTTCACCCATCTAGTCGGACAATCCCTTAATCTGTGACCTCCATGGCCATAATTCCAGCACATTAACCTTAGTTGGCTGAAAGAACTCATCCTATAAGTTCCATGGGATTCGGTCTTTTCTTAATTTTGGAGGTGAGCCTATGATTTCTGAACATTTTTCTTCCCCTAACTTATATCTTCTCCTGCTGAACCTTACTTGGACTTTCCTTCCTCATCCTTTCATTTTGTCTTGTTAGTATCATGGCTTCCAATAAACTAGCTGGCATTCTTCAGATTTCATCGAGTCAGATGTTTCCATTAGAGAGGGCATCCACAAATATGCCTGTCGATTGTGCCTACAGTTTTATTAGGTTCATCTGAGTAGGTCATAATGTCTAACTTAGCTATTCTTTCCCTCAGATCTTTAAAAGGTGTCTCCTTCTATCTATTTCATTCAGAACAGACTTCATACTGCTTGTATTGCAAGGCATTCATTGGCACACTCACCGAATTCATTTTTTTTTTTTTTTTTAGGTCTGACCAAATTATGTTCACATTTTCCGAATACAGTCAACTCAATAAATCTACAAATGAGTCTCTTTGCCCAATCAAATGCCAACAGCACTGTATGTCAGGCCATCAAAGATCTGCTTCTTCCAAATGGCTATGATGGCCCAGTCAGCTGGGGCTGTAGAACACACTGACTGTATTTCTGCAGAGAGGTAAGACTCCCCCAATGAGTGTCCTATTATGAGACTAAACCATCTGATGGTGAGGCTCCAAAAGTACTAGAGCTTTGGGAAATGCAGAGTACCCCTTTATCGTCATCACTCCTAGGCCCACTCTGGCTTGGAGTGGTAACACCTGACAGGGGCCTATCTATGCGTCATATAGAACTAATATGCTTAACTGAATTGTTTGATTGTTTTTGTTTTATGGCATATCAACACTTTTTAGGTTATTTAATGCCAAAGCCATTCTCCTAGAAGAACAGTAGTGGTACTATTTAACTCATAGCTGGGAGGATAAGGGGGTTCATACCTTTCCCAAGGGTATTTGCCCGAAAGTGAACGTAATAGCGTGACTGAATTGTTTGAAACAGAACTGCTTTTACAGCTGTGTAATAAATGACTGATGTTTAATTGAATTGTTAGTGATACATAGTA
This sequence comes from Sepioteuthis lessoniana, assembly GCA_963585895.1. Lineage (NCBI taxonomy): Eukaryota > Metazoa > Mollusca > Cephalopoda > Myopsida > Loliginidae > Sepioteuthis > Sepioteuthis lessoniana. The sequence goes on along the minus strand of OY757945.1, from coordinate 51,259,879 downwards.
ATACTTGGAACCATTTAACTTTGACTAAAATGAATAGCTTGAAATAGAAATGTTTTTGAAATTCAAACTGTGTCCTTAAGCTAAATTGAATTGTTTGGAATAGAACTGTTTATATGTATAAAAATGGATTTGACATTTAATAACCTGTAATAATTGATGTGCCATAAAACCAAAAGTCAAATGGCTATGAGCTAATCTTGTTGTTCGAAAGATTTCCATTTATAGGTCGGTAGCCTGAGTCTCCCATACTTTTGAAATCTTTAGTAATACAGAGCACTTCAATCTTGAGTGTTAATATCAATTTCAGGTTCAGAATCACTCATTATCTATCCTTTAAACACAGAAGCCTGCATATTATAACTACCTGTCAGAATAGGGAAACCAAAAAGTGTCTTACCTATAACCATCTCAGCTATCATCATCTGTCCAATTTGTTGATTCTTCTACTCTTCTGTGATCTCTTCTGTATCATGTTGATGTCTCCTCTTTGTCGCATTAATCTCTTCTCAGCTGTCTAGTTTCCAGTGTCAATCCTTGGTTGTGGCAACCAATAAGGTAATCTCTACTCAACCACAGGCCTTTTTCATTGAGGGCTGCAGCAGTCACCATCCAACGGTGCTCTCACCCCTTTGAGGCGTCTATGGTGTTTTACCGATATTGTGTCATTAGGCATGGTTCTCATTGGTCTGATGACGTTTGTGTCTCTTACAACTCCCTACCCCCCAGCCTTCTGATCACAGAAAGTGCAAAGAAGGTGGCTGAGAGAAGATACTGAAATGCTGGACAGAAAGACTGCTAGTGGTCACATCAACAATAATTCTTCAAACAGAAGAAAGTCCACACAAGTTATGAATATATTAACTTTGTTATATATATATATATATATATATATATATATATATATATATAGTTTGATTTATACACTAGTTTTGAGTCTTTTCAATTCTCGTCTTAGTCATGTGACACTGGGACGTTCAGAGGCGGACACAAGGTCTTGATTCAGGATGTTTTTCAAGTAACGAGTACTCTAGTGACAAATGGAAAGTGGACTTAGATTAGCAAAAACATTGTATGTGTTAACAGGATGATCTGAAATTGGAGGAAATCTTAGATTGTGATTTAAAAGTTTGATTTCTGTCTGTTTCGCCAGAGGTCCTTACGGTGGTAGAATCGTCTTTAAATTTTTTTTTCCTTTTGAAGGTTGAGTTCTGCTTTTGTTGTCCTGAGTCTGATGTATTTTATTTATCAATTTATTTTCTTTTTTCATTGTATTTGTAAATTTCACATGTGTTTTTCTTAAGGTCATCAAAGAAATGAGATGGGTTTTCATTTTTTCCAAAAAGGGTTTTGTTGGTTGGTGTTTCTAAGTATCGTTGTATACAATAAGTTTGAATGATATTTTCATTTAAGTTCATTCCTCTCTTCATATTGCTGTTCATTATTTGTGATGTTTTTTTTTTTTTTTGTTTATGTGTATGGGGAAGTTTGTATAGGTTTTCACCAGTTCATTCCCCTAATTCCTTTTGTATTTGTTGTGGCAGAATCACCTACTAATGAACTCAACCACTCTCCATAATACCGGAAGATGTAGCAATATGCGGTCAGTCTAGATCCAGAAGCTAACCTCGTCCCTACGCAGTTATGTGAACTAGCTTATCATCCTTTGTTCTTGAAAATATATACCTATACTATAACTGTGGTGTTCTGTTCTCTTTGTGACTCCTTCCAGACCCATAACAGTATTCAGTCGTGAGTTTTTACCCTGAAAACATCACAACATATCAGTATGTTTTGGATTGGTTTCTTTGTTTAATGGCATATCAACCATTGTAGGTTATTTAATGCCAAAGCCATTCTCCTAGAAGAACAGTAGTGGTACTATTTAACCCGTAACTGGGAGGATAAGGAGGTTCATACCTTTCCCAAGGGTATTTGCCGGAAAGTGAATGTAATAGCGTGACTGGAGTTCGAACTCGCTTACTACAATCCCGCACTCCATCGCTTTAACCATTACACCACGAGGACACCCCCCCCTTACTGTAATACAAATAGGAAAGAAAACTGGAACTATGCTAATACATAAAAAAAGAAAAAAGAAAAAAAAAAATGAAAAGCTAAATTTTTTTAATGAGTAATGTTTGTGAACTTCTCTTTCCAATTTGTTAACACTATCTGATGAGGCGGCCTCTCTCAGCAGCCATTCAAAATTTATAATAGCATAAATGATTGTGCGAAGAATTTTCTTTCCAATTTATATTACAGATATATTTGCTCTGGATAGTCATATATCGAGCACTCCTGGAGGATTATATGAAATCTCATATATTCTCAATTACAAACTTATCGTCTTTGAAATATACATATATATATATATATATATATATATATATATTAGAGAGAGATAGAGGGAGAGAAAGAGAGAGTGGTATTTTCAACTATAAAACAGGGTAAAAACTAAGAAAATATCGCGTTCTCTATCTTCATATATATATATATATATATGTAGTGATGGTAGATTTTGGTAAATCTGATAAGATGATAAAAAGAAGTGTATTAACCAACACTGACAACAGATGCAATATTTTTGTTCTTTATTGGAAACAGAACTTCATCAGAATGAAATTGAGTGTTTCTAAAGTTCAGATTATATATATATATATATATATATATATATATACATACACACACACACAGAGTGCATATGATGAGTTTACAGACTTTTTTTTCATATGGGCATTTAAAATTGTCATAGACTCTTGAAAATTCAGTGTGTTATTGCTATACATTTTATGAGACGACTGACCAATTTTTATGATTTCAGCTTCAAATGAACAGCTACAGCAGCAATCGGAATACACCCTACTAAAGCCTGATTGTCACAGCTGGTGAATTTCAAAAAGGCAATCTGGACGTGAGGACACTTTAGAAGAACGATATGCAATAAAATTCTGTTTTAAACTTGGAAAAAATGATGCCACAGAAACGTATGGAATGCTTCAGACTGCTTTTGGAGAATCTTGCATGAATCGAGCATCAGTTTTTGAGTGGCATAAGAGATTCAAGGAAGCCAATACATCAGAGTTGATTGGCCAAGGGGTTAGGGTTACTATGTTGAGGTTTTAAGGGAGTTCTGGAAGAGATTCCTAGGGAAGAGGCCAGCACTCTTCAAATCAGTTTAGTGGCATTTCCAGTAGGACAATACACCAGTCCACAATTCAATCCTTGTCACAGACTATTTAAGCAAGATGGGCATCAAAACAATTCCTCAGCCTCCCAATAGTCCAGACCTTGCTCCCTGTGACTTTTGGTTATTTCCTAAGCTCAGAGGCTGCCGTTATGGGACAATTGAGAAGATGAAAGAGGCTGTGACGAAGGTCATTGACACAAGAGGACTTCCATGGGGCCTTCCAGAAGTTGTTGGAACGGTACAACAAGGGCATTGCAGCCGGAGGAGATTACTTCGAAGGGGACTAGAGTTTCAGGTGTGTACTATCAATGAAAGTGCCCATACGAAAGAAGTCTGGAAACTTATAGTATGCCCCTTGTATATGTGCACACACACACACACACACACACAGAGTACAAAACACGTACCTGTTCAAGTGCTTTTTATTTTTTTAAAATTCCCCCTTAAATTGGCCAATTGTCGGATTTTTAAAAAAATTTTGGTATTCAAAAATCGATCACGGAAAGTTTCTTTGAAAAAAAACATTTTTTCTCAAAATTCTTAAGATTTTTTTTTTTTGCTTTTGTATTAACAATGGTCTGTTTTTTTTTTGCTTTTTAAGAATTTTGTTGACATGTGCCCCCGGCCCAATCAAAATGTCCGGTTAAATGATTTATATTTTTTAAAAGCTATCTTATGAATAATTAGATTTTGTTTACATTTTCTTTAACTGTTAGACATCTGGAGAAAAAAAAAATAATAATCTTAAGTTACCCCTCACGGAAGAAAAAAAAAAAAAAAGTATGCAAAATAAGATCCAACATTGCACTCATTTTCATAACCTAATCTTCTTCGGATGTGATTAATAATATTACTGTTTGGTTTAAGATTTGATTTAGATTAAGAAATAAATAAAATAAACTGAAGTAATCTAAAGTGCAGGTCAAAGAAGAAATGGAATTACCGGTCAGTCTACACAGAGTAAATGACTAAAATCTCAAACAGCTTGGCGACTCCAAACAGGTCCTTTGAAGTCAGAAAGACCATCTGGTTAAATCAAGTCTAAGGGGGTTTTTTTTTTGGGGGGGGGGGTTCCAAGTGATAAAAGAAATCTGTCAATTTAAAAATTTATAATATCTAGAGAAAAAAAAAAAGATTGTTCGGTGTAAAATTAGAAATGATATATAGGTAATTTCAAAGAGACCCTTTGAAGTTCACACAGATGCGTACGAAATAAAAAAGAGAAGAGATTCCTTGAAATTCAGAGGAAGATAGGAAGGGGGATAATCATTACTAATGAGGTTTTAATTACTTGGGTTGCTTATATATAGTGCCGCGTACCGATAAGGCTTCCGCTCCAGATGGACGTCATATGCTATCCTCATACCCCCCTCCCCGGTGGTATTGAGGGTCTGTCCCGCTCAGGCAGTACCTGCTTTGCAGAGCCGAGTTCATGGCTAGGGCGTAAGACGCTTCAATACGAGAATGCCGACGGGACTAAGCATTATTTGTGCGTCGCTCCCCACAATAGAATAGCCTTGTGCCGAATTCTGGTTAGGTGGGAAATTCGACCGCCAAAGTTGACAGAAAATTCTGATCTCCCTAATGAAAGAGTCAGGTTCGTATCATGAGTGAACCACGAGAAAGACCCCTCTGTTAGCCACACACATACATTCTCTCTCAAGTTATTTGAATTTTCACTAGCTACCAACAGACAACTGAAATTCCTAGCGTTAATTCTAACGTTACAAGCAAAATCTTTCATCCAGAAAGGAGACAGGAACCTGTTTGCTTTTCAGGACAAGAAACGAATGAGATTTTGATTACTCTTCGCTTGTCTCCTTTCTGAATAAGTGAAAAGCCGAATTGTACTTTGCATGTTTCACTCTCAGCTCCCCGATACAACAAATAGAGCCATTTGTCCCAACAGAACAGTGATATTCATTTGGTAACACATGACATAGAAAATTTTGCAATAAAAGAGAGAAAAAATATTCAGGTTAAAAAATTTTTTTAATAGGTTTAAAATTGACATCTGTAGTTTAAATGTTTCCACTCACTGCAGGTGACTGGGATTTTGTTAATTAATGGAAAAATACTGAATAAATTTGATTAGATAAAAAAATTTTCCAGTTTATTTTGTGTAGTTTTTCATTTGACGATATTTTTTGTATGGAGGCCCGCAAGATAACGACTATAAAAAGCCTCACAAAGGAGATAAACCTTTTCTGAGAAATTATTAAAAAAGAAAGAAAAAAAGAAAAGAAAAAATATCCCAACAAAACACACAGATTATCACGCTTTTGATAATCTATACTTTAACAGAAAGGGTGCATCGCTTAATAAGAATAAATCATACTATTGCCGATAGAAGTGTTTTTTGTACATGCCTAATTAATACTACTAATATAATTAGCTATATTTATGTGTTCGACATCAGTAATATAAGTTGACAGAGCGATTTGGAATGTAGTTTGCGCATTTACTTTATATAAAATCTTAATAGGAAATACAAACAATTTAAGAAACAAGTCAAAACATACAATAAAAATCAAAACAACAATGGAAATATTGTTTTGAATTGTTTAATAGGCATGTACAAAAATCACGCACTTTTTATCGGCGATGTTAATTTATTATTGACAAGCCACAAAAATTTTCTTCTGAAGTACGGATGATCAAAAGCGTAATCCTCGTTCTCTTTTTTTTACGCAAATAAATTCTCGGAAAAGGTTTATCTCCCTTGAGACTTTTTTTTTTTTTTTTTTTTTTAACATTGGTCCTCTGTATAAAAAACATTCAAATGAAAAAAAAAAAAAAAAAAGAAAAAAAAAAGTTAAAGAATGGAAACAAAATCTATTTTTTTCCATGGACTTATCTTTAAGAATGAATAAAATCATTTATCAGAGCGTTCAAATTAACCAAATGATGAGGAGGGAGCATGACAACAAAACGAGACAAATGTCTTAAAAGAAACCTCACCTTTTGTTTTAAAAACTGATTTAAAAAAAAAATTAAAAACCGAAAATTAACCGACTGGGGAGGGGGTACCCCCTTTTGTAAGGTGCTGAACGCAACCGTTCATTTTTGTACATACTAACAGTTCAATTGTTTAGTCCACTTGAATTTTTGTATCAGAGAAAATATTTTGTTCATAGAGAAAAAACAAAACAAAAAACAACAGCACCCCCCCCAAAAAAAAAGAAAAGAAAGAAATACAAGAACCTCCGTAACAACTACATTCCAACCCACGGATAGACAAAGGAAGTGTTGACCTATAAAATGCATTGAAAAAAAAAATGAATAACTAAAAAGATGACGAAGCTAAATTAATTTGGGCCTATGAAAATCCGCCCTAAAAAAGTCCTAAGAACATTACTCAGATTTCTGGCTGAAATAATAAAAAATCTTTTTAAAAAATTCTGAATGTGAACACTTTATTATATGAGGAAAATTTATAATATGACGTCGAGCCCAATCTAAGTTGTGTGTGTGAGAGAGAGAGAGAGAGAGAGAGAGAGATCTGTTTCGCTGACTTAAGCATTGACTTCAAAAATTCTAGTAACGACTGAGGTAGGAGCTTCAGTCAAAGACATTTGTTTTGAAAAATACAACAGCTAAAGAGAAAATATCGTTTTGGTTTTTGTAGAATGGTCAGTTGTCAAGTATCAGCTATGCAAACCTGCACAGGTATAGAATTATTGTGAATTATGTTTCGGAAAAAATAGTTGGTTGCTGAAATTCTTATATTCTAAATCAAGCCTGATCAACCTTTTTCGAGAAGTAAGCCACACGAAGAGATATGGCTCATTATCAAGTGGGCGGCATTACTAAAATAAATTCCAAGGTAATTGGAGTCTTTGTATGTTCTCTCGTGATAATATCACTGATATCGATGTAATTAAAACATGCTGCTCCCATAATAAATTACGGAATAATTTTAAAAAATAAATTGGGCAATAAAACTAATTTTATCGTTATTCATAAATACAAAATGGTATGCTTTCTAGTATAGGTTTCTCTAAGTTACAGCAAACGAGACGCATTGATTTCAGCAGTAATAAATGCGAAATTTCAGTAATAAATTGAGAAAAAAATAAAATTAAAGCAGCAAAAAAATCATTGTGCCAACCTTCCTATTATTAACTGCTTGCCTTGAAATAAAAAAAGTAGAAAGATCCCTCTATTAAAAAAAAAAACCCCGACTCTTGTAAACTGAACGAAATTATCATAAGAGTGAGACTAGCATTTTTGGATTTCTCTAGTTCTATTTCTTCTCTTCAGTCTTTTAAAAAGGGAACTGACCCACTAAACCGGTTGTCATAACGACCGACAAGCTGTACACGTAGTTGAGAACTAGCAGATATAATGTGTTTGGGGCTGAATTTCAAGTCTTCAGTCAGAGACTGCCTTCATTGATTGATTCTCCCCTTCAAGTTATTAGTTTGTTTTTAACCAACAGCTGTCGTTGGCAATGCCCCACGAACACAATCACTACAAAGGAGAGACATTTATCTGACTTATCTGGAGATAAACAACAGCTTTGAAAATAAAAAAAAAGGTCAATTTTTCGTATTTCATTTACACGCACGCGCGCGCGCGCGTGTGTGTGTTGAGACCTTTCAAATCCAGAATCAAAACAGTTTACGCATTACTGTCACGAGGTGTTCCCAAGCATCAGACACACAATGCGCGGTTCCATTTTTTCATTGTATCGAGAAAAACAAGTGAGTTGTTTTTAAATATCTATCTTCTCTATCTCATACATAATTCCACACACACACACGCGCGCGTGACGAGTGTTCGCTAATGGCCTGGGAGATCGGGATTCAATTCCAGGTCAAGTCACATCGAAGACTCAAAAATGGTACTTGATACCTTCTTACTTAACTCAGCATTATAAAGTAAGTATCAAGGGTAAAGTGGAGCAATCCAAGGAAAGGAGTAGCGCCCTCCTCTACTACTAGAGTGTAGTAACTATTGAAAAGAGAGCCTTTGGATCGCCCTAGACTACAGTCGCCAACCTTGATTATATATATATATATATATATATATATATATATATATATATATATATATATATATATATATATAAAACAAACACACACACACACACACACACACACACACACCTGTAAAAAACACCGGGAGTTTGTTTTTTTAATTCCCCAAATCGGCTCATTATCGGATTTTGATGATAATAAAAATACCGATATTTAAAGTAATAAAAACTAAGTTTTCTTCAAAAAGACATTTTTCTTAAAAATTGTAAGGAGGTATTTTTTACGATTATTTTATTGTCCAGCAACTTTCTCCCTCAATAATTTTGTTAATTTGAAGGTGCAGATAAACATTTTCTGCATGTTTTAAAGAATTCAATAGAGAATTAGATTTTGTTCACATTTTTTATAACGGTTTGTCCATTTCAAAAACTGGTAAAAAAATAGGAACAATATTGCTCTTCTACACATTTTTAGAGAGAGAGAGGGGGGGGGAATGTCTTCGTAGTTTAATCTTCTAAGAATGTGGTTAAAAATAGAGAACAAAAATTCAGGTTAGATTTTTTTTTAGGTTTAAAATTGACAATCGGAGATTAAACTCTTTTATTCGCTGCTAGTAACTAGGATTTTATTAATCAATGTAAAATACTGTTCAAATTAATTTGTCAGATTCGATAAAAAGAAAAAAAAAGTTTTTCCCGTGCAATTCATTAGACGATAATTTTACTGCAGAGGTCCACAAGAACACAGCAATCTGCTTTCTCAAAGGCTTGTTTCCCTCTCGACTGTAATCTGTCACACTGCTAGCTTTTTCTTAGATGAGACACAAGGTCGTATGAATGGGGAGCCCAATGAGATTCGAACTCATTCGTGAAGGTTCGCTAGTCTAGAGCTTACACCACCCAAGACTGCTAGCTACCGACCAGTCCCATATCTACTACCTGACTGTTGCTGAGATAATACTGAGGATTATCGCTAGCTCCAAAACCTCCCCAGGTAAACCAAAATTATTTCGCTTTCAGCTTTTGATCTGAGAGAGATGGTAACGAGTTCAGTTTTTCTGGATCATTTTTTAAAGTCATTCCAGGGTCCTTGTGTTGGGGTGTGGAGTGCCTGGTTAATACTCTAAGTTATATGCGATTTAAGTTAGGGTTCGAGCCTTAAAACTTTCTCTGGAACAATTCATCAGAACTAATCAACCCTCTTAATTCCTTCTTGACCTGCTTATCGGTATTAGAAATTCAAATAGTCTCTCGTCTCTTCCGTCTGATGAAAAACAAGACACTATACTTCACACAATGGAGTCTATTGGCAAGTCTATCAGAGGATCTATGGATTCCTACTTCAGCTGTGGCTAGGTATTTATCAACCAGTCATCATCTCGGCACACCCAAGATGTTTTTTTTTTTTTTTTCACTCTTGTTAGGCACGTATTCTCTCTCTCTCTCTCTGCAGTCTAACAACTGATTATGAGCCTACTGCTTAACAGTGCCGCCAAATCTAATTATAATTATCCAATTGAGATAATAATTAGCATTATCATTAGCGCCAAAAATAGTCAGACTGAATTTTTTCCACTTTCAAATCTTAAATTATGACAGTGAGGAGACGGTAGATATTTGAGGTTAGATTTTTCCGGGTAAGTTATCTTTTAAAGAAACCCCACCCTCTAGGTTATTTCAGAGACCTTGAGTCAGCCTGATTTAATATTCAGTCTCTTTGGTTAACTACGAGCTAAGTTTGGGTTCGATCCCTACAAATTAATTCATCTGAACCAATCAACCCTCTTGATTAATTCTTCTCAATTAGTCGTTATTTCGTCTCTTTTCCTTACAACGGAAAACCAACATCTCTATACGACACACAATGGGTTCCGTTGTCAAGTCTCGTTGGAGATCTATATATCACCTGAGACAAGGGCTGGAGTGCCTATTTACCTTGTTAACGGTAGTAATTGCTTCTGGTCAAGTTAACCAAGAAATTAACCATGGGTTAGGTGGAGAGTCATTTTGGGTAAAGCCTCTTTACACAGCACTCTATGGTCTCCAAATGCAAAAAGAAAAAGAGAATACTTGATGCACCAGAAAATAAAAAAACTGACCACTTAAACGAAAGTTAATAAAGGAAGTTTAATATCCAAATAAAAATTTGGCTGATATTGGGTTGAGTCTGAGGAAAATATTTAGGGGTCAAGTTATAATAGATGGCTAATTTTTGGACTTAACTGTAACTTTCCAGTAACAAAAAATAAATAAAAAGTAACTTACTCTAATCTGGTTGGTGAATGTAAATATTACATGAAAATTTGATATCCGAAGGACCCCCCCCCAAAAAAAAACAAAGCTTTGAACAATTTTATTGGCTTTAGTTTGAGGAAAGTATCTATCAATTTGTACGAAACGGTACGTTTCTATTCACTTTGAAACAAAGGTCTCTGACCTTTGTTTCAAAGTAAATAGAAACACACACACATATATATATATTTACCCCCCCCCCACCTCTGCGCAAACAGGATGCGACACAAGGTTAGTTTTAAATGGGATTAAACAGATTTGAATTCTGAATTTTTCTTCTCCAAGGTTGGTTGCCATACCAAGGTTAAAGAGCTCGGTCTGCTTTACTATTTATTCATAGCTGGAGCGAAAATAATTGGATTCATACGTTTATTAAAGATATTAGCGTTATGTGAAAATGCCAACAACTTCGTCCAGGATTTGAACTCGCGCCGCCGTTATAACATTAACAAGTTAGTAGTACGTATTGTAGTTTTCTTATTGGATCAGATTAGCGTGTTATTCTAAACCTTATTAATTTCCCCAGGTGAGACTATTTGACGAGAAGCCAGGTGTGACCTCGAATTGGACAGGTCAGAGCGATATTTTGATGACGTTTCTAATGAAAATGTCAGCCAAATATGTTTTGGTTTTGTGAACAATAGCCCCGAATGAAATGGTGAAAAATCCAAAACATAGGAAATGAACTTTGACTTTAATTCATAGAACATTGACTTATTTTTGCGTTTGAACTGTTTGATGCTGGAACGAAGAAGTATGCATAAATTCAGTTTAATTTTGGGAATATGAACAGACGACAAAGAAGAAAAGAAGGAAGCAGACAAGAGACACGAGTGGTACACTCGCGTGAGAAAAGGGACCAAAATATTTACGTAGATTTCGGATTGAATTTTGATAAACACATAAATCGATATTCCAATTCGTCGCCTTCTGATACTTTTGTGCTAATAGATGACGATTATATCAGATAACAAATTCATTTTATTCACCTTTATTAAATCGTCTACATTTAGCCAAAAACTGGCATTGTTATTTATTTCGGCAAGAGTTCACCATAGTAAACTTCTGGTGGACGATTGGACTAACTTAAAGAGAAAAGCAACTTTCCTCGTCAGTAAGAATCACAACACTTGAAGAAGCAGATTAAACGATCGACTATTTAAACTGGCGCCGATCCCTACGTTAGTTTAAAACTGTATAAACCCCTCCTTTAATAGCCGAGCGAGGATTGTCCGAATTGAGCGGCTGCACATCGACGGAAGATGAGACTGGGCCAAAGGAGCCTAGAAGGTATGAGAGAGAGAAAGAGAAAGAGAGAGGGGGGGTTATAGCCGTGTCTATTTCTTACGCCGGTAACACTACGAACACTTCCTTGTATCCAAATGAGGTGTTTGATTTAGGAAGAAAATAAACGAACAATCCCGAGGATGACAAAATTTGATTAATGTCTATCATTAAAGAATCAGCGATCCCAACTGGAATCCGCATCGGGTCGTTTTGTGATATAAATAATAGCTCAGTCGCAACCTTCTCCTTCCAATGCAGCACCCGCCTATATGTCTATAAGAGGTAAGGGCTGGGTTTAGTGTCTGGCACCAGAGGCGCCACTGAAAGAGAATGCCGATGAGACACACAAAAATTTTCCTCCCGTTTCACGGAAGATATGTTTCCTGCGAGGCACCCTACGTTAAATCGAATTAGAGTCACAATTCAACACCATGAGGGGGTTAAATCTCATGAAAGAGTTATCCTTAAGGCATTAGCATAATAGAGAAATAAAGGGCTGGATCGGTTGCAAGATCTGATTTTTAGAAACTCCATATAAACAAATCCGTGGATTATTTGATGCCAAATCCTATATATTATTTGTAAGCGAATAGTTTGTAGGTAACATTTTTAAACGAACTAGAGCTCATTTGTTTACACTTAAATAGTTTCAAGTATTCCTATCTAACACAAATAATTCTATTTGATATTAATCATTTGTTTGGACTCGGGTAAAAGGTCAAATACTGTTAACACTAACAATACTGAATGGTTAGGTTTGGTTTCTTTGTTTAATGGCATATCAACCTACATAGGTTATTTAATGCCAAAGCAAGCCTTGTAGAAGAACAGTAGCGGTACTATTTAATCCGTAGCTGGGAGGATAAGAGGGTTCATATCTTTCCCAAGGGTATTTGTCTGAAAGTGAACGTAATCACGAGACTGGAGTTCGAACTATGATTTTGCAGTCTAGCGATTTAACCATTACACCACGAGGACCCCCCTCCCAAATACTGAATGGTTTCAAGAATTGCTATTTATCACTAATAGTTCTATTTAATATTAACGAACGGTTACTATTTGACTCAAACAGGTACTACCACTCTGGGTCATAGTGACCCTGAGATTAATGGTAATGAAGGGATACTCCACATTCCCCTAACTCCAATACCTCACCATTAGATGCAATTTAACTTCTTATGCAGGACACTAAATGGTTTCAAATATTGCTAACACTAATAATTCTATTCAATATTATTCACTTGTTTGCACACAGTTAAGTAAAAGCAAATTTGGCGACCGTAGTCGAGGGTGACCAGAAGGCTCCCTTTTCAATAGCTACTACACCGAGGTGTAGGGGAGGGCGCTACTCCTTTCCCTGGATTGCTCCACTTTACCCTTCATACGTACCTTATATTGCTGAGTGTTAAGCAAGGAGGTATCAAGTACCATTTTTAAAGTCTTTGGTATGACCCCCACCTGGGATTGAACCCAGGTCTCCCGGACCATTGGTGAACACTCTACCCACTAGGCCAATGAGCCGGGTTTGTGCACACAGTTAAACGGTTTCAATTATTGGTATCTGAGCACAATTGACCCTCAACCACCGGCTTCTAGCACCTTTAAGATAAAATAAGTTTGGGTATTTGTTTGCTACAAGGGTAACCGAAGCAACTCATTAAGGACTAGGGCTTGACATGAACAGTCGATTGCTCGGATCGGGTTTCTCCGACCGCCCGTTAGGGCCAGAATTTTTTTCATAACAGATTTTTTTCTGCATTATTTGGTATTAGTTTATAGCAAAAAAACCAAAAAAAAAAACCCCCACTCTTTCCAAAAATATTTGTTTTGGAGGCTATTCAAAATAATAAGCCAAAGTGAAGTGTTGCAAGTTATGTGACCACTCGGCTGCCGAGTCACGGACTGCTCAGCCATTAGAATCCCATCTTCATTAATTACGGACCGTTATCTGCAGCAAACAAGTGGCCTCGTAGCGGGTGTCAGTCTTACCCACCTTTGCAGCTAAAATGAAAAGTTTCTCTTATCTCAGCCCGCCCAGTCGGGCTGAGATAAGAGAAACCTTTATTTTTAGGGTGTGGACCTTTTCATAATGATACAGTTATTGCATTACAATTCTGCCATCTGTCTACAAGTAGGTAGCCTGTACGTAAACCATGGAATTATTTTAGAGATATGTAAAAAGATCACCCCCACACAAAAAACCATGTTCTCTTATTTCAAACGTAACATGAAAAAAAAACAAAAAAAAAACGAAATATGAATTCTATTCTTTTGTACTGAGGATAAAAGCATTCTAAAATAAAAGCAGACCCCCACCCCCCAGAAGAGCGACCAATTGGATAATTGATGCAAATTTTCGAATCGGCCAGTCGAAAAATATAGCAGTTTCCATACACTCCATTGTTCCTATTAAAGACAAGACGAGTATTTCGAATTCCAAAAGTTCTAAAAGAGACAAACCACGTTTCTCTTACCAAATGTCGCTAAAATAAACTTAACAGAAGAAAAATTACGTTCGAGGAATAAAGTCAACTTAGAGTAGCAATTCATATCGATTGTCTCTTTTCTTTTGGACAGAGAAAACGGAACATTCATCGCCATATAATATTCATGTTTAACAATATTCAAACTGGCAATAAATTTTTGTTTGAATTTTGTTTGGGCATTCTTTCTGTTTTGGACGGAATATCTCTCATCTATTGTTCTTTGTGAACAAAGTTTCGGTATTTATACGGAAATTTACCATGAACAGTCGACAGTTAAGGTTTTATAGTAAGTAATCAGAAGGCCGGAGAGTAAATGGCCGAAACGTTGTGAATAAAGAACATAGACGAAAAAAAAAAAAAAGTCTGTCCAATATGAAATTGAGCTCCAACTTGAAAAAGATAGTTACAATAAATTTCACCTTCCTTGTTGTCATAGAAACGCTGGTAATCACTGTCAAATGGGGAAGATGTGGTGGAGAGTGGAAATTTACTAAACTTTTTGCTTAGATGTGGCACAAGGCCATATGAAAGGGGCACCCAATGAGACTCGAACTCAAAGATGTGGTGGAGTGTGTATGAATCAACCAATAAGTGAAGAAAGGTAACAAATATAACCATCTACATTTTAATAATAAAATCATTTTAATCAGTAATGAGTCTAATAAGGAAATATTGTCATACTCCACTCCGCTGAAAAAAATTTACCTTGTGCTGCGTAAATACCAGAGGTTCATTCAGAAGCTTTGCGTTATTTTAATACGTGTTAGTTTCCAGTGACCGCTGTGGTTGGTAGTGTCGTGCTAGCTGGTGCGCCGAGATGTTTTGCATTGCTTCATTTGGTGAGTGATTTGAAAGCCGCATAGATGAACGTACACCGTAGTCTAAAGTCAATAACTTATACTTTAGGAGTTCGAACTGGACTATAACGCCACCGTGGAAGCAACCAAAAATATCTGTTGTGCGGCGAAAGGTGAAGGCGAAGTTAATATTACACTACAGTAAGCAGATGATTTAAGAAATTTCAACAAGTAGCACTCAAAGAGTATCAGGCGAGCTCGTAACCATCAAGATCTCGGCAAAAGTATCGGGAGGTGCTGAATTGTGACTCACGTTATCGAACTATTGCAAAACTTTCAACTCCCACTAGTAAAATAGATTTGTTCTTGATGAAAATTGTATGACTCCTTGCATTGTACAAATAAATAAATGAATGACCAACTCTACAGGGTGGAGGAGGAGGGGGGAATGTTCATTTTCAGAAATTAAACTTGTTTGCATCCACATCTAAGGGAAATGACATTCACCATCACACTCAAACAAAATTGTGAATAATCAATTCTTTTCAAAGAAATTTCATAGACATTTGTCATTGCTTTGTTATAAAGCAATGACCTTGATACTTGCATATATTGGTACATGTATGTACATTTGGACTCCTAGAGCAGTGGCCGATGTCATGTTTTTAGGTAAAAGAAACACAGAAGTTGAAATAATATCGGGGGGGGGGTGAAGAAGAAAATAAGAACGAAAGAAGGTCCGTAGAAACCGATTTGAAATTGTCAAATACGTTCGGTGGGATTGAACTCTAAAATAACCAAGGTTGAGTAAAGGTCGGTATTCACCTCTTCAACACATCTGTCAACTCTGTTTCTGGGTATTTTTCATTCACACCGTGTCAGGAAGTTTCAGAAAATCTTTTCACCTATGGGTCGAGGCCTTGCCATGAGAAGAAAGTCCAACTTGGAAAAGTAGGGGTGATGAATCATTGTTTCGTTAAAATAATTACGAATACAGTTCTGGTTGTTGACGAAAATATAAAAATGAGACTCAAGCAATAAGAGAGAGAGAGAGAGAGAGAGAGAGAGAGAGAGAGAGAATATATACCGGCCAAGCTACATGTAAATCTTACCACAGCTGCTATCCATTTTTATAGTCAGTCACTTCCCAACCACCAAACTTTTGCTGCTACTATTCGAAGTAAAATCGTCTACTATTCGAAAGCTACAACAAACACGGGTGATATGAACACCTATCAAGTTGTAGATTTCGTCGTCTTCTTTCTTTTCAGCCCAAGTTAAATTGGTTAGGTTTTATGGCATATCAACCCTTGTAGAATATTTAATGCCAAATCCTCTTTATACATACATATATATTAAATATGATTTGTAAACACATTTTGTTGATAACTCCTCCCTCACATTGAAATGATTTCGAGCATTTCTATCAAATATGAATAATTTTATTTACTAATAATCATTTGATTGCACACAGTTAAATGGTTTCAATTATTTTCCTATGTAAGTTATAATTCATTTAAAATGAAATTGCCTCCTAACTATTCACTTACAAATCCTATATGAATATCCATTTAAATGTCCACTAACAAAGGAATGATGTGAAGTTGTTACAAATTTATTTGCACATTAATATGGCTATTGTTTCTATAGAGTTAAAGGGTTTCAAATTATTGCTATCTAATAGGAATAATTCTATTTAATATTAATCATTTGTTTGCAGACAAGTGATGTGTTTCCAAGTATTGCTATTGAACGCTAATTATTCAACACTATCCGTTCATTTGCACACAGTTAAAATGGTTTCAAGTATTGCTATGTATCACTAACAATTCAATTAGACAGTCATTTGTTTACACACATTTAAATGATCAAACAGTTCTATATTTCTAACAATTCAATAAGTCATTTGTTTACACATAGTTTAAATGTCAAACAGTTCTATTTGATCTATAGATTGGACCCTTTCAGGTGCTGCCACTCAGAGCCAGATTGGACCTGGGAGTAATGGCAATGAAAGGTTATTACCCATTCCACAAAGCTCCACCACTGGAGCCTCACCATCAGATTGTTTAGTGTCATATCCGGGACACTCGTTGGGGGGAGGGGGAGACCTACCCCTCTGCACAGACGTATTCGGTGTATTCTACAGCCCCAGCCGACTGGGCTGTAAACTGGTTGGAGAACTACGGCTTGCGGAAATAAATAAGGAGTTCTTGTCAGCAAATATACAGTGTAACCCTGATATAAGAGAGTGGTCGGGACCGGAGTATAAGTATCTTATATCCGGGTTACACTGTACAAAGCAGATCAGTAGAAAAAAGACGTTACAGATTAATAATTGATAATTCAAATTGTACGAGGCTTTAGTCAATGAAGTGAATTTTACCTAAGATGTTTGCAATAGGAAGCACAGTTTAAAGTTGAACCTTTTTCGGGGAAATCAATAGTGATTGGTCCTTTCTTGTCCCGGAATATTGATAGCTTCACCCGAAACTTGTTCTTTACCGCAGAATCAGTCTGTTTCCACTCCACGGATTGTATTTTCGACTCGGGTTCATAGAAGCAACCTCATGTTTAGTCCATTTGGAGCATTTAAAAAAAATATTTTTTAACTAAAAACGTGCTTCTCCATAGACATTACCCATTCTTCTGTAAATTTCACATGGTTTGCACCGATTAGACGTCATTTTGAATAGCCTTAAAACAAATATTTTGAGGATATATATATATACGACAAACCAATACCAAACAATGCAGAGGTTACGGTTATGAAAAAATTCTGTTTTGAAAATTGATTTTTTTATGTTGAATCATTTGCTTGTGTTGATTAAACCTAACGCTACAGAATTTTTAATTTTTAGAATTCAAACAAAATTTTTGAAAGCACAAATAAATCCATGTTTATTGACTATATATTTCCGTGGGTAGTGGGCCCCAGTTCATTGGTTTGCCAAAGACCTAAAATGTTAAGGACCCTGAGAGACCTTTTATTTATCAAATGAATACATGTGACATTAAATGCCTCGGAGTATTGTCAACCAATACAAAAAATTCAATGTGAATAAAAAAAAAAAAATAAAAAAAATGAAATAGGATAAAAAATTTTAAATCGTAAAATTTTCGGAAAATATTGTTTATAAAAATAGTTCTGTGACCACAGGTTTGAGACCTGATCCATGTCATAAACTCTCTAAAAAAACAACAACACACACAAAACTATTTACCTCACTTGTGATGAACGCCCCCAAATTTTTAGTCACAATTTTTTGCATATAATGAACGACCCCCAACACTATGCTGGCCTACAAAAATATTTCTTTTAACATAATGCCCAAGGGAATGTTTGGTCTCAGCCACGCGGCATGAGTGCTAGGCTTCCTCGGCACCCATGATCGAACGAAAAAACTAACATGACCGGCCGAAGCGTGTCCCATCATGCTGTTGGAAAGACAGACTTACAACAGGCAAGTTTGCAATATCCACCGTATATATATATATATATATATATATATATATATATATATAAGAGAGAGAGAGAGAGAGAGAGAGAGAGAGAGAGAGCGCAATCCCTCCTCTCATTTCCGGATATTGATCATCCCAAAGTCCGAACATAAAATTATAGCCAGACTTTATGTCTTCAGGACACACTAAAAAGTGTGACAATAAAATTGTTTCGGCTTGAGCGCTCTTGTCAACCTTATGTGACCATCTCCACTTAGACTAGGAGAAATTAATGATATCCTTTATCATTCAGACAAAAAAAAAAATCAAACTATTTACCTTATTCGTGATGAACGCCCCCTAATTTTTAGTCACAAAATGGTGTTTTATCATATTTTGCATACAGTGAACGGCTACCAGCTTTTGGCTATGCTAGCCTACAAAAATATTTCTTTACCAAAGAAAAAAACAAAACAAAACATCCATGTACATAGAATGATATAAACAAGTACCCACAATCCTAGGCTATGGTTTAAAAATCAGACCATCGTATTCATGACTGTCTTAATTTCCAGTCAGGAAACTATCTGCAACTCTGTCAACACAATGGTGTCAACCCCACCCTGCCCAGTATTTCTCTGCAGGTTTAGATTGAAGTACACGGCTTCCAAGAGAGGTTCATTAAAAAAATAACAAAACACAGGAGTGTGTGACACTTTGTAAAATGGTTATGCATATAGAGTTTTCCCTATCACAACGTGGACGGCTGGCGACATTCTCTTAACTAAACAAAATCAACAGTTAAGTTTATAGACTGGACATGATGCGGGTCCTTGAGGCACTTCATTTGCTCTGACTTGCAACAGGCAAGTTTGCAATATCTGCCTATATATATATATATATATATATATATATATATATATGGTATTCTTGGTCCAGTTAAACCGGAGTCGGGAGTAATTCCATCAGGACAAGAAATTATTCATGAATGAATATTTAAATCTTCCTGGTAAAGAGCTCAATGTACCAATTATACAGAGCAATAATTTCTTTAAGAAAAAACAACGAAACCAATCACAAAGGATTATGAATTTATTTCCATCCTGTTACGCATTTTTGAAATTTCCAAAAACACGAAAAAAAATTAACAGGACTTCTTCAGATCTTTTTGATAAAAAACTAGAATAGACACAGAAAAAGTGAGAGGGGATAGAAATAAATTTACTTTTTCTAACCGAAATTAAAATTTAAAACGGAAGTGGGCTTAATGAAGAGATAACTCTTCACCCCTCTTCTATCCCCTCCTACTCTTATGTGTCTATTCTAGTTTTTTATCAAAAAGATATGAAGAAGTCCTGTTAATTTTTTTTCTCGTGTTTTTGGAAATTTCAAAAATGCGTAACAGGATGGAAATAAATTTATAATCTTATGTGACCGGTTTCGTTGTTTTTCTTAAAGAATAAAGAATAAAGTATATATATATATATATATATATATATATATATATATATATATATATGCCAGACTTTATGTCTTCAAGACATACTATAAAGTGTGATAATAAAATTGTTGTAGCTTGAGCGCTCTTGTCAACCTTATGTGACTATCTCCACTTCGACTGGGAGAAATTAATATCTTTTCTCATCTAGAATACACACAAACACACATAAACGTACACCCACCCACAAACAATCTTATGTACTACCACACCAAAGATCCATTGTGTCACACAGTCTAGCTAATACCTAAGCAAATGTTTTCAATTAAGATAAAGTTTTACCTAAACTGGTATTATAAATAGTAAATTATGTTTAGTAAAAACTTTATTATATTCAATAATATACTTTGTTTAAGTATAATCTATGCGAAGACACAATTTTGGATCGAGTTACGGCAAGGTTAGGTCTGGAAACAAGATGCACCTCGACATTTCAAAAATATCTTGTGTACTGAATGGTCCCTTGTTTTTGAGGTAAGAAAAATTGGTCTTAAAAAGTTGTTCATTACACGAGTATATACCGTATATATATTAAAAAAACTACCACAAATCCTGCTTGACAAAATATTTAATTGGAATTGTTACCCACAGGGATTAGAGAGATCTTTATCGAAAAGTAAATATTTTTAACATCCAAATAATATTTTATAGACTTCATAAAAGTAAATGAGTTTAAGTTTATTGACCTGAAAAATTAATTCTATAAATCTTTATAAAAAAAAAAAAAACAAAAAAAAAAAAAAACGAAAATCTAATTGAAGTCCACCAGCTCATTGGCCTAGTGGGTAGAGTGTTCACCAATGGTCTAGGAGACTTGGGTTCAATCTCAGTTCGCGTCATACCAAAGACTTAAAAAAATGGTACGTGATATCTCCTTGCTAAACACTTAGCAATATAAGGTACATATCAAGGGCAAAGTGGAGAAATCCAGGGAAAGGAGAAGCGCCCTCCCATACACCTTGGTGTAGTAGCTATTGAAAAAGGAGCCTTCTGGTTGCCCTCAATTACGGTCGCCAACAATTTACACAAGGATGTTACGTGTTTCGACTAAATTCTGGAAGCAGCACTCAACAAAACAGCAGCTGTACATCCACTTGTAACATAGTAGGTTTCTAAGACCGACAGAGCGAGTTTAATACCCAGAAAAAGAGACGAAGTTGATGTGGATTTTAAAAGACTAGAGAAAATACATTGAGAATGTATAATAGCTTTTGAACGGGGTGAGTAGAAAGAAACGTATTGTTTATTTTATCATGAAAATTTCTGCTACGAAATCGGCGTTTGAAGTAACAAGATCAAAAAGAACTTGTCAAACATCGGAATTATTCAGTGATAAAAAGAAAAGTGTTCTTGTTTCCCCAAAAATTCTAAAATTCGGTTGATGGAAAAAAATGCTGTCACGTCGGTCATTGATAGGAAAAAGGAATTTTAGCTCGTTTGATCATGGAAACAAAATGTTGACGTTTCAAAGTTAACTGACTAATCAAAACGATTTCTGAAGCTAAATCTAGCTAAGGAATTTGGGTGGAATTTACAACGGACTTATGAAATGAGACGAGACGAGACTGGCTGGGAGACAGGTCAAAGTCTGACGAAGCGAAAATGTATTCAGACAAACTAAGTGAGATCCAGGAGACAGAGAGAGAGAGAGCAGACCGAATTTGACCGATTTTGAAGGCAGGCGTGGCTTTCCTCGATTCTGAACTACTGGACTTGTACCGTACTGCCGGAGTGGAAGAAAGAAATAACCTAATACTAGTCGGTTTCTGAAAGAATAGCACTATGTAAAAAGTCGATGAATGACAATTCCTCTAATATAAACTAATCACTATTATTGTCGCAAAGCTGTGTTGTTTGGTTTATGGACACAGATTTTTTCTTTTCCATAACTTAGCGGAGATGTCAGTCTAATTGCTAAAACAGACAACGGTTAATTCGCTGTCCAGATCTTAAATCACAACGTGGGTGGATAGCGGAAGAATCGCGATTGTTCAAGAAATTTCCTGGCACAACCATACAAGAATACCCCCGCCCCGTTCCGTTTTTGACAAGGCGACACTTCTTCCGGTTATTATCTCCTCTTCATCTCGTGCAAGATCTCCTCGAACACATAGGAAATAAAAGAATGAAGCAGGTGACAAAAAATGACGATGACACAGAGGAACGATAAAACAAGAATTATTTGCTAACAGCAAAACGAACATAAAATAGTACAAGAAGATAAGTTAACATAAAAACAAGTCACTAAGTTGTTTGGTAGTAGAATGACGTATAAAAATGTGCATGTCTGCCAGCTTAGGTGTGTATACAATGAAACAGAGAAGAGTAGTGGGAAGGAATGAGATTTAACAGTCTTTTCTTATCTCATACAAAGTGTTTCACCAATTCGTTTTTTATCTCCCGCGAAGAATCAAGAGGGTTCACTACCAAAAAACTATCTTTTCTTTCGGTTCCTTTTCTGTAGTTTTACAAAAAGACAGGGCGATATTTCTGGTTTTTAACCTTCACAAAAAGTCTCTTGTTATTTTTCTTTATTCTCATCGTTCTGATAATAGGTGACTCCCACGACAGATTTCCGTAGTTTTTTTCTTTATATAAGACATCTTATGTTGCGTAGTCACTGCCCATCCTCTAGTTGGTTGGCCGTTTGCGCGTATCTCTCGCCAAAGAGTTTTGCCAAGTGACTTAGTTTGATTTGTATTTGTGCGAAAGAGGCCGTCCTTGTCGCGTGCCTTCTTTCAGCCAAAAGCGACTTCTCTTTTTAAACTGTAGTAACTGCTGATTTCGGTGTATTAGACGAAGCGGGGATAGGTGAGGTAGCACCTAGTCATCTTGTCACACTTCCTTCTGATAAGGGTCATGTCAAATGGTCGACCTTTACAAGAAACCTATTACTATATTGTTGTGTTTTCGGTAAGAATTTTTCGAAACTCAGTTTTTGGACAGGGATGTTTTTAGATGTTGTGCTATTGAACTGGTATGAGATAGATGCATAGTGAGTCGTCTCGATAGGGTAGTTGAGTTTAAACCAATGCATATACCATTATCAGAACAACAATCTTCTAAAGTACATTTAAATTGATATACAACGTTAGTTTTTGACAAAACCCCAATTGTTACAGTATATATATATATATATATATATATATATATATATATATATATATATATACATATATATATACACACACAACCACATAATAGAAATCTTGAGGTTAATGTGTCTGTATCTAGAAAATAACTGAAAAGAACTGGATGGTAACAAAATTTAAAAGCTTTTTTTTGACCTTTGAAATATTTAAGCTTTTCTCCCCTGGAGTTCACATATTTAGGTGCAATAATGTATATACGTGCAGGTGTCTCTAGGTATAGCGTATACATTGTTACAGCTGTTACCTGTTTTGACATCCGATTTGGCAATTTCCAACCATTTTGGGATTCCACCGTTGAAGACCGTAAATACTAGGCCCAGTGATTGTCTCGAGTTTCTTCTTTCACTGTTGTCAGCCATGTTCAAGCTTCCTTGTCGCTTTCGTGTATGTCGAGGTAGAACAAGTACCATTGATTGAATAGAAAGTTCATCAACGGAGCGACGAACATACATGACCAAACCAACTTAATTGTCTGGACAGAAGATTGTTATCAATACATGAGAGCGTATGTTGGTGTTGAAGACGTGAGGGGGATGGGTATATTCTCAAAATGCGACGGAGGCAGTCATGGTTGAAAACTTCTAATCACCGCAAGGCTTCTGTGCAGACTGACCACGTCTCAGCACGGTAGAGCAGTACTGTTCGGATAAGGGTTTAGTATATTCCATATTTGGTTGACAATCTGATTTCAGAATGTGACTAAATTCAATTTTGCAAATGACAAAAGGCAGAATAGATACGATTGAGATCTCGTCTTTTCCTTGACCTGCGGCAGGGAAATAGGTATTTAAATTCCTCAATATCTTCAAAGGCTTCCCTATTAAGATAGATCAAAATTCTTTAAGACGGTGGAACATTGACGGACAGTATCTTTGAAATATTCATACGGCATTAAATGACCCTTTATGGTTGATATGCCGTAAAACAAAACAAAAAATTTATGGATGTGTGGATGAGTATCTGTATGGATATATGGGAAATTAACTAGGAAACATATGAAATGTAGAAATATTATAAATAGTTAAAAAAAAAGGCTCGAGAAGCCTATTCTTTAATTTTTTTTAATTTGTATTTTTATATCTATTGATCAATCGGCGCTTTCACACCAGTTAAAAAATTTCCCAGACGAGAATTTTTGACTGGCTGTGAAAAAAATTTGAAGAATTAAAACCCAAAATAAGTCAAGAAATCTTTTTCTTCCTAGTTTGTTTAAAAAGATATTTTATCCAGAGTCAACATCATTAAAAAAAAAAAAAAACTAATTTCGAGCTTATCTCAGTCTTAAGAATAGCAAAGAAATAAATATTTTCGTTAGTAGGTATGGATTTATTCTGTATCAACTATCTTTCGGTTCATTTCTTTTGAATGAAAATCTACATTCTATTCTTTCAAGAATGCATTTAATTTCAACATAGTTTAATTATCGTAAATTGAACGAATATGTTATTGTTTACATAGATTTATTAATACTACTGCAACAGCCTTCGGTTGCTGATGAAAAAATAATTTCAGCAGCAACCGTATATTCTTTTAAAACAAATATATTTTCTTTATCAAAGATTTTTGATACGCATAAAATATGTCTATTTGGATTAAGCTAACAATAACTACTACATTTCATGCATAAATCTTCACTTTCTCTTAAAATGTTTACATTCTGATTAATATTATCTTTTCTAAAAGAAAAGATCTGATTTTCAAGAAACTTTTCACTCAATTTAAAGAAATAAAATCTATTAGTTTGTAGATCTGAGTTTTATTCAATTATTTACACCATGGTCCACTACAGATATATATATATAAGCACAGGCGTAGCGTATATGAATGTACACAGATATGTGCATCAAAAGGATTGCTAAACAAATTAGGAAGATTTTAATAGATGATACGATTGAAAAAAGAAGAAAATTTTCCATGGGGATAAAAGGATTCGTTTTTCTGTACATAATAAACTGAAGAATTTCGTGCTAGTGTGATCAAAGATTAGTAGACAAGGGTATTATCGTATTTTAAGGTACTTTCGTTCTGAGAGATCCAAACCGGGGAAGTTCATCATTTTCCCACCAAAATTAGATTTCCATATATTCAAGAAATCAGTGAAAGTTTGAGTCGAGAGTAGTTGTTGTATATTGTTCCCGGAGTTCTTCCTACCGAGTTGCACATGACAAATACCTGTATATAAAAATATAACTTATTTTCTTTATTTCTCTGGTTTGCTAAGAATGTGGAGTCTGAGAGAGAGAGAGAGTCGAAAAGATTATGAGTGCATACGGGGAATTGGCGGGAAATCTATTCATTTCGACCGTTAGCTGGAATTCTGCTTTGACATCTGAACATGACTGCTTTTATAAACATATCTACACAATGTTGATAACTCACATCCGGTCAGGCCACCAAAGTTTTTTCTTTTTGTCTAGCGGCACTGGTACTTGTTGCTTCCGGGCTTTTGTCCGCTATTTCCGTAGTCTTATATCAAGGTCATTTCATTTCTCATTTCAATTTGTCACACATTTCCTATTCCCGCAAGCCTGTGTAATCTTCTATGGCGTCTGCTCTTTCAAATAAAAAAAAATCTATTTGTCACATTTCAATCTATCGACAATACAACATAATAAGCAGGGTGAGTTGGCAGGAATAGTAGCACTTTGCAGAGTTAACAGTTCATTTTGGAACAGACAGCTGAATAGAAAAGTATCTATATTGCTAAATATCTCACGCACTTTTCCAACAAGATAAACCAGAAAACCGAATTTTTTGACACATTTACCATTTTTGTTCAGCTATCAACAGAACCTCATAATTCCATCACCCCAGAACTTTTTACTCAACTCAAGAATTGCCCTGGTGTCTTTTACAATCTTTTCCAGTGACACTAGTATTACTTCGTGAAGTAATGGTTATCGTTGTAGGAAATGGACACGGCGACACGAGTTCAAACCCTGGACAAGATTGATTGCATTTCACATAGCACTAATACCCTTGGGAAAGGTATGAATCCAATTATTCTCCCTCCAGCTATGTGTAAATAGTAGGACAGACTAGGTTCTTGAGCCTTGGTGAGGCAACTAGTCTAGGAGAAGGAAAACTGTATTCAAACCTGTTAAACTCCGCTTAAAAATTGACCTTGTGTCACATCCTGCCCGAGCGGAGGGGTTGGTATATACATATATATATGTAGCTAAATATCCCACACACTTTCCCCAAACAGATAAACCAGAAAACCGAATTTTTGGGATAGCTTTACCATTTTTGTTCAGCTATCAACAGAACCTCATAATTCCATCATCCCAGAACTTTTTACTTAACTCAGGAATTTCCCTGGTGTCTTTTACAATCTTTTCCAGAGATACTAGCATATTTACCCCATTACTTCCTAATATTCAAGCACATGTTTAAAAAATGCATTTTTTTAAAAAGGAATTCTTTTCCCTTTTAAAAATTGGGGCAACACAATCTTTTCCCTTTGGTTCCTATATATTTAGGTCTGTATCATACTAAACTCAACTTAGTCTATATTTTTTCTTATTAAGAGAATTGCAGGATAATTGTGTGGCAAATACACTACTAAATGAGTGATATTTAAGCACAGTTTTAAAAAATAACAAAAAAAAAAAAAAATGTTGATTTTTAAGAAAGTCTCTTTTCTCTTGAAAACTGGTGCAACACTATCTTCCCACTTCTTTTTGGGAAGAGTTCCCATGGCATAATGGCTAAAGTGTTACCCTGTGGTTTCAAAATAAGCAATTTAGAACTTAGGTCAAGCTATTACATTCAGATTAATATTCCTTGGAAAGGTATGAAACCCCCTTATCCCCCCCATTTATGGGTTAAATGATACTAACTAATATTCTTCTATAAGGATAACTTTGGCATTAAATAGCCAATGAAGGTTGATATGCCATTAAACAAATAAACCAAAGCACCTCTGTTCCTATTCATTTGGATCTGTGTCATAAGTAAAGTTGTCTCCCTTTAGCCGAGGGCGACCAGAAGGCTCCCTTTTCAATAGCTACTACATCGAGGCGTAGGGGAGGGTGCTACTCCTTTCCCAGGACTGCTCCATTTTACCCTTGATATGTATCTTATATTGCTGAGTGTTAAGCAAGGAGGTATCAAATACCATTTTAAAGTCTTTGGTATGACGCGACCAGGGATTGAACATTGGCGAACACTATACCCACTAGGCCAATGAGCCGGTCTAAAGGCCAATGCAAAATTTAGAAAATGATATATTTTATCAAGAGAACTGCTCGGAATAGTACTGGAAATATACTACCGAGTAATATTCAAGCACAGGCTTATATATATCATCATCATATCGCGCTGGTAGCACGGATATCCCTGACCCTCTCTCGCCACTCCTCCCTATCGTTCATCGCCCTAGGCAGGTCTTCAGGACAACAGCCTGTATCCTCACATAGCTGCTGAATGTACGTTCGAGCTGGTCGTCCTGCTTTTGCGCGGCCATGTGTGGGGATCCATAAGAGTACATCTCTTATGAGTTCATCTCTGCTTCTCCAGCAGTGTCCTGCATGTCTGGTTCGTCTAACTTGAATAGTTTTCGTGATAGGGGGCAGGTGGCCGTACAGTTGGTGTCTTGTGGGGTGCTGCTGCCAGGACTTGTTCAGGATTGCACGCAGCATTCTTGTGTAATTGCCATCCAGTTTCTTCTCCAGCCGTTTTGTTAGCGTCCATGTAGTGCATCCATATAGCAGTATCGATGTGACCGCTGCCTGGAAGAAGCTGCGTTTCATTTTATCGGTTAGGTCTGATTTCCATATAATCGATAGCCTATTGATAGCTGTCCATGCTTTCGTTAGCCTCGTTTCGATGTCCTTTTCGGTTGATTCGACGCTGCTTCCTAGGTACGTGAATTTGTCTACTAGTTTAAGTGGGGTTCCTTCTAGAGTGGAGATGTCCCCCGTTTGGTTATAGCCCATATATTCCGTTTTGTGTGCATTAACATAGAGGCCTATGCTTGCTGCTGCTCGTTCCAAACTATGCAGAAGAGTTTCGGCTTGGTCAGGTGTATTTGCCAGTATCGCTATGTCATCGGCGTAGTCGGCGTCGGTAATTGTTGTTGCGGGGTATCTTCTGCTTCTTTTCTTCGTCAGTTCGAAGCCATTCTCTTTGATTTTGTCAATCGATGTTCTAAGTACGTAGTCTAGACAAATGATAAAGAGGTACGGGGCCAGCGTGTCCCCTAGCGTACGGCATACCTAAATAAACCGTAGCGGCAATAACGATTCTCTATAGAAACACTAAAGTAAAAGTACGGTCACCGGATGGAGACACAGAATACTTATATATCTATCTCAAATACTATAGACATTCTTTGTCAATATATTTTTTATTTTGATCCTTTCAAATTGCCATGTGGATGATATGATATCAGACTGGAATTGGCTAATAAATTTTCCGTATTTAACTGGTACCTTAAATACTTTCCGACTCCTCTTGGGCCATCATCAGGAGATGAAAGTACAATACAGCGTTTTATTCATAGTAGTATAACTTTATTTTTTGGAAGACCCACAGATTAGAAATAAAAGTCCCAACCTCAAAATTAATTTTGAAACCAGTGCTTATGTACCAAAATGTGTTTAGCAACTGTTGCCATGTATAGGACTAAAAAAAAAAAAAAAAAAAAAAAAAAAAAGAAAAGAGAAATTTACACCGGTATAAATAAAACGCTATAGTGTACTATTGCAATATACCCCCCCCCCCCAATGACGGCCCAAGAGGGGTTCGAAAGTACTTGAAAACCAGTTAAATACGAAAAATTTATTAGCAAATTCTAGTCGGATCATACGGCGATTTGAAAGGATCGAATTAAAAATATGAAGACAAAGGATGTCTATAATATTTAATCAAATACGCCTCAAAGAAATATTGCCTAAATACACAGTGTGTGTGTGTGTGTGTATATATATATATATATATATATATATATAAAATGCCAATTTTTAAGGAAGTCCCTCCCTATTTCCCTACATTTAGCCTGATTTGGTAAATCAGTCTTAAAAAAAATTTTTTTTTTTTTTTTTACACTTCTTCCTAACCCTTTGAGCCTGTTACAGTATTAGTATATCGGTGGTACTTTCATTTACCCCCACCCCCATACACACACACACAGTGCAGAGATCCTTTAGAAGATAAATTTAGGTTCAGCAGGTCAAAGGGTTAAATCAGTACGCTAGAAACAATAAGATACATTATCAAAGACGAGAAAAGAAAGGCTATTTATTTATTTGCCTAACACTTGAAATTGACAAGTTTATCAACAGCAATTCTTGTTTGACAGATAATCATTCTCCTTACGATGATCCACTATTTCATCATTTGTGAAAAAATGCACATGAAATTCCGATGAAAATTTGAGATATTAGAGATTTATTCATAATTAACGAGAGGACAAATACTTAACATAAGCTATATAGGACTGGCCCATTGACATAATGGTTAGAGTGTTCACTAAAGGTCTGGTTCAATCCCAGGTTGAGTCATACCAAAGACTCAAAACAAAAACAAAAAAGTACTTGATGCCTTCTTGCTTAACACTTAGCATTACTAGGTATGGATCAAGAGTAAGTGAAACAATCCAGGGAAAGGAATAGTGCTCTCCCTTACACCTTGTTGTAGTAGCTATTGAAAAAGGAGCCTTTGGGTAGTCTTCGACTGCAGTCGGCCAACACACACACACACGCACATTTTTAGTTCTAAAGTAAACTTTATTTTCTTTGGAATTCTCTCCAATTTGCAGAAACAATCAAAATGTCTGTGTTTTTAGACTTCTATTCTAAAATGTTACGTTAGTTCAGCAGTTCTCATCTAGAAAGCCAATAGTTGAAAGCAATGACGTGATATAAACCATCATACATCACTAAATATAAACTAAAAGTTATGGGAACGAACATATTGTGACGTGGCATGCCACCGAGAGAGGAAAAGTAAGATTAATTTCCCTTACCCTTCTGTGTTTGAACTAACAAGCCCCAAGGACTGACTGCTAAAGCAGTCAGAATGCAGGTCAAAAGCTACCAGAACTCCATGACCTATAATTGGTTGGACAGAGAAGGGAATGTAGGTAATTATAGTAGTACGACCGGAGAAATAGAAGAAGAAAGAGGCCAAATGATTGGCCAGACCCTTTAGCGCCAAAAAAATAATACCTTTTCGTCAGAGGAAATTTGGAAAAGGATCTTCAGTTTGAGGACAGAAGTCGGCGTGAAAAGATGTGCTGACTTATAGCCCAAACTCCGGGAGGTCCCTCGCCGGCAAAAAGAATCTTTAGTTCTGGATAGGCATTGGCAAGAGGTGAACGCCAAGTTAGCCAAGCTCCGGGAAACAGTAGAACAAAATCTTTGGACAAAAGATAGCAGAAAGGAACCTGAGAACTAGCCTTTGAAAAGATAAGTACAACTTAAACTGCTTTTCCTTCTATCCTTCCTAAATATTGGAATTGTATGCATTCAGAAAAGGAAAAAGAGAAATTGACAGGACTCGGTTTTGTCAACAGTAAAATAGAGGACTTAGATACTTTCTCAAGTGAAAGAAAGAAAAGAAAAAAAAAGTAAAGAAAAAAGGGAGAAAGAAGAAAAGGACTGTTGAGAGAGAGAGAGAGATTTGTGTTTAAGACTGTCTGCTGATTTAATATAGCCGGTACTTTAAAGAGAAAGAAAGAAAACAAGAAAAAAAGGAACTGTTTTTTTTAATTATTTGTTTGGTCGTCGCTTATTAAAGCTTTGTTACATTTTAAATCCTCCCTTGTGTTGAAATATTTTGGTTATGTTGTTTATCTATCGAGTTTGCACATCATCTTTTTCAGCTTCGTATCGCTTTCATTTATTTTCGCTAAATGTCTTATTCGCCTTAAAACATTACAAGGGAATTTTGGAAATTTGACTACAGTGAAATATATTTTATTTCAGCCTAGAAGTCCATGCTTTCCGCTATCTGAGGGGGTATGAAAATGAAGGACTTGGTGGGGTATGTGAAAGTGAACTGGAAACCCCCTCGCCAGCGTTGGAGATGATTCTAGCCCCAAATTAACCCCCACATTATTTGCCAGAACCATATGCCTGAAATAGGAGTCTTGACTAGGACTTATTTTGCGGAGGGTCAAGTGCCAGACTGCCCCCGACGTCATACATGCGTAAAATAAATTCTCATCCTGAGAAATATTTATGAACGTCACAATATACAAATCTGCTGGTAACAATACATATTCCAAAGATATCATGCTTCATGATCATCCACTCATCTGCCCATATTGGGTTTTTGATCACCTGCATGATTGTGCAAAAAATTCTTTTAAAAAATACAAATATTATATATGAAAGACTTGACTCCAATCAATATATGAAATAATTCTAATGCTTATATAACTCTGTGATAAAATATAGTCATGCAAATTCCTTCCAATGCTGCTATCTTTCATGACACTGGAATTGGGATTTTCCTGGTCAAAGCAATTCAGAAATTCTCGGTCTGTAGGTCTGGCTCAAGGTCCGAATTCAAGAGGTTTTCTCAAGTGATGTGGAGTTTAGTAGCAGCTGGAAATCTCCAGCTTATATTGAAAAGGGCCTTAGACTAGCATGGAACTCAACTAGGTATGGGTTAGTTAATTTCCATATTACAGATTGGCAATTCATCAAAAGTAACATTTCATTTTCTGTAAAAGTCAGCATCTTAATATTTTGGGAATTGGTAAAGACCCTTTTTTATTGTTAGAGGATTATAAACATAGTGAAGCTTTCCCCCCCCCCACAATGCGACGTGGATTTTACAAGAATTACGTTAATACCTGGATCTTAGAAGATCAAGAAAGTACATGGACAAATCGAGAAAAGTTATTTTTTCTTTCTTGTGAATGAAGAAAGAAATGGAAGACCCCCCCCCCCAATTATCAAAACAAAAAAAAAAGGCTATAACCATTGTTGTGTTTATGAGTAAAGAAAGTTATAAGTTTTGGGAAAGGGTGAAGTTGACAACCGAAAAGGAAATGTTATTTTATCTTCCCAGAACAATGGAAAAATAAGAGAATCCAAATATTCTCTGACAAATTTGGGAAGATATTATTCACACATTAAACACCTGTGATAAAGGTGTAATATTGTGTTCGGTTGACATGACAAAAAAAAAAAAAAAAAAAAAAAAAAAAAAAATTGAAGAAAGGTGAGAAAAAGTCGTTAAAAACCAAAATAATCTAAGACATGTAACAGGTGTCGCAAAATTAAAGATAAAGAATTTCAGAAAAATAAAAAAAACTTACATGACTGGTGTGATAGAGTGAGACGCTGGCGAACAATTACTACAGACCCTCCCCCTTCCAGTAGTAAACACGGAAGCACCTGTTAGGACCAATCAGAATGAAGGGACACAATCTTGCCCCAGGTGAGAGCCATAGGAGCCGAAGAAACAGAGTAAGAAAAGCATTTGGCAGTGACCAATCGGAATGAAAAGTGGTCAGGTACATGCCCACTTGAGGAAGAGAGAAAAAGATATAAAAAAAAAGGTTGGCAGATTAAGAGAGATTCCATACTAAAAAAAAAAAAAAAAAAAAAAAAAAAAAACGCTCCAGGAAAAAGCCTTGAACCAGATTATCTCTTTAGTCTAATTTTTCAACAAGCGGAAGGAAATAAACACGACATTTGAGAAGAATTCGCAAGGTTCAAAATGAAATAAATTGGACAGTGAACTTAGGCTAACCATCGCATACCCACCGGGTGGGGCGTGGGGGGGCTTAGAGAAAAATACTGCAATATTTACGAGAGATAGAACATTGAAATAGCAGCATTTTTTTCTCAACAGTTACTTTTTTTTAATATTTTAAGACTTTGTTAATTTTAACCCTGTATTCTGTTGTCTCTGGATTTCAACTTCGAATTATATTTGTTTTATTAACGAACTGTCATCTGGCTAGTCATTTCGACTTCTGAAAAATTGGATAAAAAAAATAACACAACGTGGGCAGGCGGCTGATTCGACTGAGATTCGATCTCCTATCTGGGAAGATCAAGCAGCGATTGATCAAGTGATTAACTGAGTGACAGTATTGGTTCAACCTTCTAAATTCTAAACTATATCTCTCACCTTTATTTGGTGGGGTATTATTTCAATCCTGTGTTACGTTCCGCTCTCTGGTCAAACAAACGACAACACGGAATTTATATATAACAATATATATTTATTTTCTCGACGGACGCTTGTGTGAAGTAGGAGCAGTCAGGAGAGGAATTAGAATCGTTCGTCTATGAGGCTTGAACTCTTCGATGTAAGTAGACGATGGCCGAGATAACGCACACACATGCTTTTATGCCTTTTATTCACTCCAAGAATCTTCTATATGGACCACTTTGAGAAGCTCTGCACTACACAGTCAGTATTATTAACCGACCTTATTTTCAAATCCCACAAACATGTAATCCCAATTCTAAATATGGTTGGGTTTTATGACACCCTCGTAGGCAATTTAATACCAAATCCTGTCTGCAAATCATATAATTAATATATATGTGTAAACGCATTTTGTAGATAACATTCTTAAATGAGCCAGAACTCACAGTTAAATGGTTTCAAGTATTGCAGTCACAATTTAACATTAGTCATTTGTTTGCACATAGTTTGTTCTATTTGATTCATAGATAGAAGCCTATCAGATGCTACCGCTCCGAGTCAGAGTGGACTTGGGAGCAATGGCTATGAAGGGGGAATCTACATTCCGCAAAGCTCCAAGAATAGAGACTCACCATCAGATTGCTTAATGTTATATCCAAGACACTCATTGGGGAAATTTTACTCCCCTGCAGAGATGCAGTCAGTGTCTTCTACAGCGCCAGCCAACTAGGCTATATTCTAAATATCTACTGAGAGTGTATAACAAGGGGTTCTACATTAGAGAGTTTTTGCATAAGTAGGGCCTAATCATACAATTCAAGAAAAACAACCAGTATCCAAAATCTTCTCTACTGGCACACAGACAACAACAATAAGAAGAAAAAGACTTACTTATTTCTCCTAAGTGGATGATTATCTGAAAAAAAATAAAAATAAAAATAATTACTAGATAAATAAAAAAAATAAAAAAAGTTTTGGACAAAACTAAAATGTAAAGAACAGAAAAATACAAAAGAAAAAAGAAACCAAACTAAGAAAACAATTTGATGAAATTTTATAATTTCAATCACATTGAAATTGTAATGAAAACATGTGTCTTCTCATTTTTTAAGCTTATTGCAATTATCATTATAGGGGAAGTACTCAGTGGTGATACGCGCTGGACTGCAACATCATAGTGAACTCCAGTTACACAATTACATTCACTTTTGAACAAATACATTAGGGGAAAGTATTAACTCCTTTATTTTCTCTAGATACCGTTTAAAATGGTACTACTACTATAATAATACGCGCCACACATGTCCTACTCTGATAGATATAGGGTTGAAACTGAAGCTTACCCCTTGAGACGTCTGGCCAAACTGATTTGATCAGCCTCCAGTCAAACTCTGATCTACCATGATGTGATTTTTGATCTCAAGTCAGAATTCAATCAAACAGGCATCTGGACTGAAGTTTGCTGTTCAAAAGTGGCAAGTGCTATGTGAGAACGGGTCACACAAACTCCAAGACAAGGTGACAATCAAAATAAAATTTATATACAATGTAAAATACAAAGTATGAATTTTGTCTACTGGAGTAACGGACAATGGTTTAGTTCTTATCATTGCAGTTCAAGTACAATTAAGTTTCTTGATGGTTGTTGCATCAATGTTGGTTCCAGGGTTTTTGGTCAATACAATTTTCTACAATAGTCAAGTTGACTTAAGTCTTTAGTAAGTTAACATGATTCTTTTTTTTTTTCAGGCGTTCTCTGCAATCTAGTGTGACACCATCTGTCTGTCTCTCAGACTCTCTCTGGATCCCAATCTTTAAACGCTCGAGTGAGTTGCGGAGCTACAGCATAGCAGTTACAAAGAGCCATCCTTATATAATAATCTGCCTGGAACCGGTGTGGGTTCTGGCGATGTAGAGGATACCTTTCCAAAATCAGAATTAAAATTGAATTCTCATTAATTTGACTTTTTTGGTCACTCAGCATATTTCGATCAGCCTCTTTTTAGTAGTCAGAGGGCTTTAATTCCTCCTGCTTACTCCCACTTAATCTTTCCAATCACTCTTACTTTTACCTGTGACGTAATTCTGGGATTCTACCTTCCTATTCAATAATCATCTGGTTTGTCAACTATGACAAAACTGCTTTTCAAAATGCATAGGCAAAAAGGCGGTGCTGCATCGCATACTAATTAATATTTCTTATCTTCGGCTGGCTCGACAGTTGTTTTCTCTAATCAAGCAGAAACAAAACACATGGCCCATTGCACAGACATCAGAACTAAAACCGGATCAGTCTTCCACAGGCCTGACAAAGATCCCTTCGTTCAGATTTCTTGTTGATCTAACTTTGTGGGGGGGGGAGGTGCAGAGTATATTTGCACTTTCAATTAAACATTCTTTTTATCATTTCTTTTCGGTTCGCAAAATGTACATTTTTAGCAATATTAGATTTACACTAGTCTCTCACTCAGTTTAAAGTTAAAACGAATTCTATTTGGAATTACTTTTCAGTGAATTTAACCCTTCATGGACCAACACTGGCAAAGCACCAATTTAACCCCTCACTGACTAATATTATCACACTACTGTCCTTCTACAAGGATGGCTTTGGCATTAAATAACCCACAAAAATTGATATGCCATCAAAGAAAATTTAATCAAAAGTAATTCAAACAAAATGTTTAATCTAATCAGAATATTTTATTATATAATAGAAGCTCAGAGGCAGGTTGACCTTAAGTCCTTAACCCATTCCCTTCAGAAGGCGCAGATCTAATTGGCTGGACACATAGTGCATATAATCAACCAATTCTATTCTTGGCAAAAGGACAGTCCTAAAGAAGGTCTTTAGGTACTCCTTGAAGCATTTCTTATAACCACAAATGACAGGACATTGACCTTAACCCTCGAGAGAGCATAACACAGAACTGCACTGAGTGACAGCGGAACTTTACTGAAGAGGTGAATGAAATAGAAGCTAAGGGAATTGCTCAAGGTGAACACACACACACACTGAGCAATGCTCAAGCTGCGGTTACCATAGCTAGGTGGAGGGAGAAGAGATGGATTCATACCTTTCCTAAGAGCATTGGCGTGAAGTGACGTCAGGTTGCCAATTCTAATGATGATAACCATTATTTTAAGAGTAACTGTGTAAGAGACTTGAAATCAGTCTTATCAACTAGATTCACTGCATCTGCAGCACCCTCCAATGTGACAATATAAGCTCTTCTGCTCCTGGGGGCACATAGATTGGTTGGTGTTTTATAGCATATCAAATCTTGTGGGGTTATTTAATCCTGTATCTTGTTTATCTAATTTCAAAATGAATAGTTTGTAACGTTATTTTTAAAGAAGGGCTCATTTGTTTGTACATAATTGATGAGGACCCAGTTTGGGACCACGAAAAGATAACTCGGAACACCGTATAAGTTTAAGGATATATTGAAGTAACAAGATACAGAGAAAAGTGGTGGCATAAGCTAGGCTTACTAGTCAGTCGTATATCCAGTCTCTACGACCAGCTGACCATTCATCCCAACGAGAGTACTTGGCACTCGATTAATATAGGATTTGAAAGAGCCCATCAATGGGTAGGTAACGGTCCCATAACCCCCCCCCTTCCAAGAGGTTTTTTCTGAAGAGACAAAAAATAAAAAAGCTGTTTAGGATTCTCTTCCACTGCGATATGAAGATATGCGTCCGATAATCTATTTTTGAAATGATTTTGCCACCATTAAGTTTCTTGAATATCTCCTCAGGTCTGGGGAGAGGATAGTGGTGGACTTTTAGTGCATGGTTGAACCCTGTTGAAAAATTGGCACAAACCCTAATTTGATTAGATTTTTTCCTCACATAGACTGTTGGCACAGCCCACTCGCTGAAATCTGTCTTAGACAGGATACCTGCTTTTTCCAACCAGTCTAGTTCGTCATCTATTTGCTCTAGAGCCGTGAAAGGGATGTTTCGCTTTTTTCTAAAATATGGGCTGGGCATGATCCTTTGTGCCTTCATTTTTGTACATTTCCCAAGGCCGCCTGAAAACACCTCAGGGAATTTTTGTTTGAATTCCTGTTTTAATTTTTCTGTGTTAATAGTTAGGCTTTCTAATTTACGGCAGAACGTGCTCATAGGGCAGTCCCAAAGGTTAAATTTTTCAATCCGTACCGAATAGATTGTCTGTATTTTTTAGCACATATGCTATGAGTTTCTTTGTAATTCCATTCAAGGTTACAGTGAGAACTACTTCACCCAAAATATTTATACTATCACCTGTTACAGAACGTGCTGTCTTTTTCGTTCTCAGTAAAGCTGGCTTGTTTAGATATCACCACATATGCAAATTTATTATCGAGAGGTCGGAACCCGAGTCAAGCTGGAATTTTACAGTCTTCTTAAAAATCTTAACCGTTATGTATTTGTGTAAATTCCCGTCTTTGTTATTGCCTGATTGTGTTTGTCTTATTTTATTTCTGGGTTTCCTTGATTTTTTGGCATACCAGCAATGTGTTACTTCATGTCCACAGTTTTTACAAGTCAACTTCTTTTTCGCTGGACAAAACCTCATCCAGTGTAGGCCACCACAGATATAAGATGGTCCTGGTGGTGGATTTTTTTCATCTATTCGTACTTTGTTTGTCATAAATATTCGGTCGCACAATTCTACTTTTCTCTTTCTGTGGGGAACAGCGTGTCAGTTTGCTCTTGATTTTTTTAATACGAGCAACTCCTGATTTGTCAATAGTTTTAGAGTCACTTTTAATGGATACTACCCTCTGGCAATCCTCAGCCAATTTTTTAAGGGTCAGACTTTGTTCGTTCTCTGATTTAGTTAACACACGGCATCTAATTTCAGCGTCTTCTGCTGAGACCAGACCCTGCGCGAATAAGACATTTGAAGTCATCTGCAGTTAAATCTGCTAACTTGAAATTGTTGCAGCGTTTATTTACTGTCGCTGTAAAAGCATCAAATAATCTCGTTGGTCATCCTTAAATATATTAAGGCATTTCCATCTCTTATGAAAAAGTGATGCGTTTGGCCCAAATAGTTCGAATAATAATTTAACTGTCTGAGAACTCCAGATCCATTGTTTTTTTTTGTTTTTTTTAGAGGAACAACTGAACACAGTAGATTCGTTGTGTTCAGTTGTACCCAATTTCCTGAGTAATAAACGTACCTTTTTTTCCTTTGACCATTCTTTGCAGTCCACATTAAATACGTCTTCATATCGTCTGTAGAATGTATCAAAGGTTTTATCGTTTTCTGGTACATACTCAAAAGTTTCTATGGTACTGTACATAGTAATATCATTCACAGGAGCTTTACTGCAGTTTAACAATTTTAATAGTAACTCTTCCATTTGGTTGTGTTGTTCCTCACTTTTCATTAATGCTTGTAGGAGTCTTTCTTCATTTCTTTATTGTTGTCGTAGTTCTTTCTGTTGCTGTACCCACTGTTCTTCCATTCTCTGTTGCCTTTCATCACTCTTCTGTTGATGGTCCATCTAAACTTTTAACATTTGTACAATTATTTTCTGGAAGTCTTCCATTATTGGATTACAGAAATTTTTGTAATATCCAAAACAGAAAAATTGACAATGAATTTTTATGTAGAAGAAGAGAGAGCAGACACACAAAAAAAAAAACAACAGTAATTACTTGTCTTTAATTGGAATCATTTTGAGATGAGGCTTCTTAATCTGAGTCTTAATCTTCTTAATTGAGTCTCTACGGTTCCAAGTGAGCATTGTCAGACGATAGCGGTTTCAAATCCTACCCAAGCCGGCCAGAGGTTTACGTGGTCCAAAAACGTGGTGCGATAGACAACAACTATGGAAGGCAATAATTACTGGGGATACGGTTACAAGACTCAGCATTCCTATCCGAGGTCGCGGTAAATCACCTGAAGAAGGCCAGAGGTGAAATTTGGCCGCAACGTAGTGAAAGAGGAAACAACACAAAAACTACCAAGATGAGGACAAAAAGTCCGCAATAAATAAAAATTAACAGTAATTACGTTTTTTTTTTTTCCAACACATAACCAAAGGGAGTGGAACAAAAAAAAAAAAAAAATCTAGTTAAGATTCCCCCCCATTTTTTTTCCTCTTTAATATTTCTCCGCAATATTCATGCAATCATTTAGAAATTTTTCCACACTTGTTTTTACCAAAAAAATTTATTTCCTGGTATGGTGTCAAAATTTGTTTGACGTTATTTCAACTAGAGCAGGTTTTTATTTTTTAATTGGGATACTATGAAATTTGACGGCAGACTTTGAAGGATGGGGAGAGTGGACTTAGTTCATAAGTGTTGACTGGTTTTAATATTGGTAGAACTTGTTTTTTTCTATTCAGCAGAAACTGGTTTTTAATTTCTGAGAATTTTGTTCAGTAATTTTGAGGAGGGGTAACTTTTATGCACAAGATTCCTGGTTGCCCATTGATTTGAGATCAACTAGGTTTGAAAACCTCATTTGTCAAATTGATAGTTGATGTATGAATCCACAGGAAATTTGCATGAGTACGTAAACTCGAATCCTTATTTGTCAGTTGATGTGTGAATCAACTGGGATTTTTTTGTGAGTACGTAGTCTTGAAATCCTCGTTCGCCAGTTGAAGTGTGAATCAACTGGGTTTTTTTTGCTTTTGCGTGAATACGTAGTCTTGAATCCTCATCGCCAGTTGATGTGGACCCAATTTGGGACTATGAAAAGATAACTCGGAACATGGTATACGTTTAAGGATATATCGAAGTAACAAGATACAGAGAAAAGTGGTGGTGTAAGCTAGGCTTACTAGTCAGTCGTATATCCAGTCTCTACGACCAGCTGACCATTCATCCTAACCACGAGAGTACTTGGCCCTCAATTAATATAGGATTTGGAAGAGTCTATCAATGGGTAGGTAACGGTCCCATGACAATAATTAAATTATTGCAAGTATTTCTAATACTAATAATTCTTTTTTGTTTATCAGTTAAAGGGTTTCAAGTATTGTTATTTAATATTAGGAATACTTGATAAATAAAATTACTATCTAATACAAACAATTTGCATACAACTATATGGTTTCAAATAACTAATAATAATAATAATAATAATAATCCTTAGAAAATGAACAGTTTTATTTGATTCATAGTTGGGAGCAAAACAAGTAATACCAATCTGAAGCAGAGTGGACCTGGTATTAATGGTAATGAAGGGGATACCTTACATAGGATTTATGCATGCATAGAGTCATACGATATTAGTACGTGCATATGGACGAAAGTGTATAGGTGAGCATAAGTAATGTATATTTATGTATAAATGGATGTCAGTAGTATCAAAAGGATAGCTAAACAAGGAAGGTTGGCAGATTTTAATAATGAAATAGGAAGATTTTTTTTGATGAAGATGACTAGGTTAATTTTTAAATATCAGTTATAAACTCGAGTCTTAGGCCAGTATGGTCAACATCAGTAGACAAGGGCATGATTTTTAAATATCAGTTATAAACTTGAGTCCTTAGGCCAGTATGGTCAAGATCAGTATACAAGAGCATGATTTTTAAAGTACTTTAGTGTCCATGTAGGAAAACAGTTTTCTTTTCTGAAATCAGAAAATATAATCAAAGAGACAATCAGGAAATAGGCAGATCACAATGGTAATATGATCAGTGACTGTAGAATTGACTGTTGGGCGGGGGGGGGTTCTTCCATTTAAATGGTTAAAAAGGAGAACATAGTGTTAAGTAACTGTTAGAATGGGAATATCATGATCCTATTTACCCAACCCCTCCGCTCGGGCAGGATATGACACAAGGTCAATTTTTTAAGCGGAGTTTAGCAGGTTTGAATTCAGAGTTTTCCTTCTCCTAGACTAGTTGCCTCACCAAGGCTGAAGAACCTAGTCTACCCTACTATTTACCCATAGCTGGAGGGAGAATAATTGGATTCATACCTTTCCCAAGGGTATTAGTGCTATGTGAAATGCAATCAGTCTTGTCCAGGAATTGAACTCGTATCGCCGTGTCCATATCCTGTGACGATAACCATTACACCACGGGCACCTCCACGGAATATCATGATAGTGAGGGATCTAAGTCCAAATTGTGAAGACCCACACCTACCACAAGGATACTCAAAGTTTTTTTCCACCCCTGTAGAGCTAATTCATAGCTTGTACAGTTTCATATAACCCTGATGGTCAATAGAAAATCTTAGATCTCTTTTAGGAAACAATTACAACATGGACAAGGTGGGGAAACAGTGACAAGTAGGTGCAATTGGGTGACTCACAGGAAATAACACACCAGAACTAAAGCCATAAACACCAACTTCTAAAACATTTTCTCCCTGATTCATACAAAAATTTAAGAAATTCTTCCAAGGCTTAACATTAGGAAAAACATTTTTCTACTTTGCTGAGAAATCTACATAAAACCAATAACATCACTAAAACATAGGAAAATCTTATCCACATATGCAGAGGGCCTTGTGCCAGATATTGGCTATTTTTGAAGACAGTGGAAATAAATGAATACAAAGCAAATAACTGAAAGGTACTCTTATCTGGATGCTCAATGAAAGTATTACATTTCTATAGAATTTTTTTTCTGTACATTTCCTTTGTGAGATATTCTGGACAAAAACAAAAAAAAAAAATCTCTTCAGTCAAACCAACACACACACAATAGATGAGAGAGAGATTTCATTTTTCTATAATATATGTTGGATATTGACTTGAAGACCCTTTTGACATCTGTCAATGCAGCAGCGGAATGGAGAATCCGGTTGAACAAAAATAACAGGAAATGTGCCATATAGTAAACAGGACGCAGATATTCTTGCTGGAATTACATAGGAGGAGGAGGAGCGTCTACGTGCATTGTGTAGGCAGCAGGCTGAAGGAGAGTCACATTAATTGGTGGGGTGTCTGGGATGTTATATAACCTGAAAGATTTTGATCAGGAGAAGCAGTCCACCAAAATGTCTTCAACCTTCTTTTGTACTACCTCTCCATTCCTTTTGAATTTAAAAAGAAAAAAAAAAAAAAAGAAAAAATATATGAGAGATGAGAAATGGAAGGGAAGTGAAAAGGAGAGATAGAGGTAAGTATGTCAGAATGGTGGAGGTGGAGGTTTCAGACATATCCTGTTTCATCAAAGAGTGACTATACAGTAATATCTAAATAAAAAAAGAAAATCTAAAAGTATGGAAGTATTGTGGGAGAAGACCATCTTAGTTTTTGCTAAAAAAATTTTTTAATCCATTTTCTATTTTTATATTATTGCTCCTTCTCAGATATGAAAAGGAGAGGTTCTCTTTCTGATATTAATCCACCTCAAATCTGATGAAACTTGATACACTTGACAATGCCAAGCCTTGGCCATCTGCCCTGATGATCTTAGTTAAAACCAATAACCCCTACCACCATCACTCTAACCTATATCTAGTCCTCCCCTTTCTTTCCTTTTCTGTCTCTTTTTATATTCTAATCATTACTTTATCTATTTCCTCAATTACTGAACTTTTAGAAAAACTCATTTTTATTCTGATGAGGTTCTGTTTTCAATAAAGAATGAAATATTATTGAATCCATAGTCAGTGTTGGTTTATCTACTTTTCCACTTATCTTTATCATATTGTCAGATTTACCAAAATCTACCATTTCTTTCTCTCTCTCATATATATATATATATATATATTTTCTCTCTCTCATATATATATATATATATATATATATATATATAATATTCTCTCTCTCATATATATATATATATATATATATATATATATAATATTCTCTCTCTCATATATATATATATATATATATATATATATATAATATTCTCTCTCTCATATATATATATATATATATATATATATATATATATAATATTCTCTCTCTCATATATATATATATATATATATATATATAATATTTTCTCTCTCTCATATATATATAATATTTTCTCTCTCTCATATATATATATATATATATATATATATATATATATATAATATTTTCTCTCTCTCATATATATATATATATATAATATTTTCTCTCTCTCATATATATATATATAATATTTTCTCTCTCTCATATATATATATATATATATATATATATAATATTTTCTCTCTCTCATATATATATATATATATAATATTTTCTCTCTCTCATATATATATATATATATATATATATATATATATATATATAATATTTTCTCTCTCTCATATATATATATATATATAATATTTTCTCTCTCTCATATATATATATATAATATTTTCTCTCTCTCATATATATATATATATATATATATATATAATATTTTCTCTCTCTCATATATATATATATATATAATATTTTCTCTCTCTCATATATATATATATATATATATATATATATATATATATATATAATATTTTCTCTCTCTCATATATATATATATATATAATATTTTCTCTCTCTCATATATATATATATAATATTTTCTCTCTCTCATATATATATATA
The DNA here is from genome assembly GCA_963585895.1 of Sepioteuthis lessoniana. NCBI lineage: Eukaryota > Metazoa > Mollusca > Cephalopoda > Myopsida > Loliginidae > Sepioteuthis > Sepioteuthis lessoniana. The sequence goes on along the minus strand of OY757945.1, from coordinate 51,216,135 downwards.
TATAATATTTTCTCTCTCTCATATATATATATATATAATATTTTCTCTCTCTCATATATATATATATATATATAATATTTTCTCTCTCTCATATATATATATATATATATAATATTTTCTCTCTCTCATATATATATATATATATATATATATATAATATTTTCTCTCTCTCATATATATCATCATCATCATCATCATGTCGCGCCGTCTGCGCGGATATCCCTGACCGTCTCTCGCCATTTCTCCCTATCACTCATCGCCTCCGGCAGGTCTTCAGGATTACAACCCGTGTCCTCACATAGCTGCTGTATGTAAGTTCGTGCTGGTCGTCCCACACTTGCACATCCATGAGTGGGGGTCCACAGGAGTACATCGCTTATGAGCTCGTCCTTGCTTCTCCAGCAGTGTCCCGCGTGTCTGGTTCGTCGAACTTGTATAGTTTTTGTGATGGGGGGCAAGTGTCCGTATAGTTGGAGTCTCGTGGGGTGTTGTCGCCAGGACTTGTTTAATACTGCTCTCAACATTCTTGTGTAATTTCCGTCCAGCCTCCTCTCCAGCCGCTTCGTAAGCGTCCATGTGGTGCATCCATATAGCAGTATCGACACAACCGCTGCCTGGAAGAAACTGCGTTTCATTTTATCTGTTAGGTCCGACTTCCATATGATCGAGAGCCTATCGATAGCTGTCCATGCCTTCGTCAGTCGTGTGTCGATGTCCTTCTTGGTTGATGAGACGCTGCTTCCTAGGTAGGTGAATTTGTCGACTAGTTTCAGAGAGGCTCCGTCTAGTGTGGCAATGTTGCCTGTTTGGTTGTAACACATATATTCGGTTTTGTTTGCATTGACATGTAGGCCAATGCCAGCTGCAGCTCGTTCCAGACTATGTAGTAGTGTCTCTGCTTGATTAGGCGTATTCGCTAGTAACGCCAAGTCATCAGCGTAGTCGGCGTCCGTGATTGTTTTTGCGGGGTACCTTTTGCTTCTTCTCTTAGTCAGCTCAAAGCCATTTTCTCTGATTTTGTCGATCGAAGTCCTAAGCACATAGTCTAGACAGATGATAAAGAGGTACGGGGCTAGTGTGTCTCCTTGTAGTACTCCTGCAACAATGTCGAAGTATTCCGTGTCTCCATCTGGTGAACGTACTTTTACTTTGGTGTTTCTGTAGAGAATCATTATCGCTGCTACGGTTTCTTTTGGTAGGCCGTAAGCTAGTAGGATTTGCTCCATCTTCCCTCTGTGTATGGAATCGAAGGCCTTGGTAAAGTCGACAAATAGTAATGTCGCCTGTAAGTTTTTTGCCCGAACGCCTTCCAGGATTCTACGGATGGTCAGTATTTGTGAGGTTGTGGATCTATTTCTCCGGAAGCCATTTTGGTTTTTCCTAAGGATGTTTTCCATTTTGGGTTCTATGCGGTTTCGTAGTAGGGCATTGTAGATTTTGGCTGCTATGGATGTAAGTGTTATCCCTCGGTAGTTCTTGGCTAGTCCGAGGTCGCCTTTTTTAGGGAATGGAAGGATGCATCCCTTCGTCCATCGTTCTATCCTATTTTGACTATAGACTGCGTTGCATTGCCGGAGCAGTATATCGTCGAATTGTCTCGTCTTCCACACTTCTGGGGGGATCTCGTCTAGCCCCGCCGCTTTCCTATTTTTAATTCTTCTGAGAACCGTGTCGAGTTCTTCTTTGGTGAAAGGACCTAGTTTTACGTCTAATTGCTTACTAATAATTCTGGTGATCGGTTCATCCGTTATTTCCGGTGGGTTTCCTAGTAGATTTTTGAAATGCTGTTCCCACAGTTTTATTCTTTCTTGTTGGCTTGCAGCTTTCAATTTTGCTTTGGCTGTGCTCTTTCTTCCACTTACTTCGTTTATTGTTTGCCAGGCTATCCTGGATTGCCTATCTTCCACCGAGTCTCTAATCTTATCTATCTGATTTTGTACGTATTCTGCCTGTTCTTTTAGGTATATTCCTGTTAATTGATGTTGCGCCTTTTCTAGTTCTCGTGCATTTGTATTTGTTGGGTTCTGTTGATAGTTTTTGGAGGCAGTCTTCACAAGTGCACGTTTTTCTCTAGCCGCTAGCGTTTCCCAAGGGACTCTATATTTAGTTCTAGGTTTTGTTGGAATACACTTTTCTGCCGCCTCCAGGTGCGCTTCTACAAAATTTTCATATTCGTCATTTGGGGTGCCTATTTCTACCTTCTCTTGTAGTGCTTCGAATCTGTTTCTTAATTCTAATGCATATTTGTCTCTAATATCTCTGTTGTTGAGTAGGGCCCAGTCATAGTGCTTGGTCGTGGCTTTACGTTTGGCGTTTTTTCTTAGGCTTAGTCGTACTTTGGCCGTAACTATTCGATGATCGGAGGACACACCCTCGAAGGAGGAGTATGCCTCGCAATTCATCGCACTGTTTCTCCATTTCCTGTATTTTCTCTCTCTCATATATATATATATTTTCTCTCTCTCATATATATATATATATATTTTCTCTCTCTCATATATATATATATATATATATTTTCTCTCTCTCATATATATATATATATATATATATATATATATATATATATATATATATTTTCTCTCTCTCATATATATATTTTCTCTCTCTCATATATATATATATATATATATTTTCTCTCTCTCATATATATATATATATATATATATATATTTTCTCTCTCTCATATATTATATATATATATTTTCTCTCTCTCATATATTATATATATATATTTTCTCTCTCTCATATATATATATATATATATGTGAGCGTGTGTCAAAATAAATTCATCTTGTTTGGATTATTCTGTTTTTTTACTTTTTTCATACAGTTGGATTTATATATCGAATTAAATATGGATCTAACACACACACACAAAGTCTACACAAAGTAGAAGAAAAAGCAAAGAGAATTGAGTATTTTCATTTATACACATGGTTTGTTTTGTTTTTTTTTTAAACTCTGCTGCTCTGTGATATTGGCCCACTCCAGGATTGAAAATACAAAACTTACATACTGGTAATAAATTTGTTGTGTACTTACAGACAAATTTTGGTTTCTTCATATCCCAAATTATGTTCTTGCTTTTTCGACGAACAAAAGCAACTCCTTATGTGTCTTCATCCCTTGAGGAATAAACAGCAACTAACTTATTTCCGTGGTTTGAAAAATTACGTGTTGAGGTTTCCTCCTCAGTACCAGATATGGTCGAAGGTTTGCTTCTCCGCTGATACATGGCTAATAGGGAGTGAGGTCCTCACATGCCTATCTCACCTTGTAATGATAGAGAGGATGGGAGAGAGAGAGAGAGAGAGAGAGACGGCCTTTCTTTCCATTATTCTGCTTACTACTATCGTCCCCTGGTCTCCAGGATCATTGCCAAACACTAATCATTATGCCAATATCAATTTTCCATGATTTTAGAAACAATCTTTTTTAAAAACAATTAACAAATTAATCATTTGATTTTTTTTATCAAATTCATTCAAAACTTAAACTGTACGGTTTTGTTGATAAATTTCAATAAATAAACATACAAACGTAATTATTTTCTTAACCGCCCCCAAAGACCAAAAAACAAAAAAAAATGAAAAAGTTGAGCTAAAGCCCGAGTGGAAATGGGATTTGGCATTAAATAACCTACAAGAGGTTGATATGCCATAAAACCCCACCAACTAACTAGAGAAGAAAAAATTCCTGGTGATTCTTATGCAAAAGAAAATGTATTTTGTAAATTCTCGCTGTACATTGCTGACATTTAGGAGTGATAAAAATCACATCAAATCAAAAACCCATTTGACAAAAAAAATCTTCCAAATCTTTCATGTCAACTGAAACTGAAGACAATCAAAACTTTGTTGAACTCTTAAGAGTTATGTGTGGATTTTGTCCTTAATTTTATGAAAACAAGCAGTTTGTGTAACATCCTCCAACACAAAATAGACAACATGAAGATATTTATAAAGAATTGCAGGGAAGTTGATGCTACCCCAAATGTCAATTCTGTTGGGCAAGTTCATCAGCCCAAATTGTTTACTTTGCTACCCTGATAGCCAAACTTACAAATGAATCTGTCAGCATCATAGTTGACAATACAACTGTCATTGTTCGAGGTTTTGGAAGTCTAGTCAAAGTGGAATCAACCTATTGAGGGGTAGTCAAATTATTTATCACACAAAATAAACTGCTGGATGTTCACCAATCAGACATCAGCAAAATACTGCGCTTTTCCACTTCAAACTTAGTCTCTTTTATATTCATCAAATCTCGCCACTTCACGGAGGCTTATCTCGTTCTCCTCCATAAAACAAGTCACACCTCTTGCGTCCTTTTCTTCTTCTGGTTTCCGCGTGCCAGTAGCAGAGAGAACACACCTTCTGTTTCTTCAAGGTAAGATTGTTCGCGGCATTACTACTACATATAGCATTTTCAATATGATTACAAACATTCGTGGGAAGTAATTTCTTGAAATTGCTACTGACAGAATACAATTATCAAATTCTCAGTCAGGCATGCATCCAAGCAACAACTTATATTGATATCACATTTGAAGGTATTTGTAACAGATTCTGCAACTTATTGTAAAAAGGCTCAGAGAAATTTTATCAAATGTGTTAACAGTTACCATGTGTTATGCTTGGCATATATATATATATATATATATATATATATATATATATATATATCTATATCTTGTTTAAGTATTTTCACACTGGCCAGCATTTGATAATGTTAGCCAGCTAACTACTTTCATCAAATCATCACTTTTTAAAAAGCTCAACTGAAAACAGCGATATTTAAAATGGCTTGAATGTTCAATATCTAAAGAACAAGTGAAACTACCTCCAGTACCAATGACAACCAGATGCAATTCCTAGCTTAACACAGCCAAATATCACTCATCCTATGTACAGTTTTACAAAGGATTTTTCCAGAAAAGTTATGGCTTTGTAGTAGACAGGATTATTGAATTAGTAGATGGTCCTCAACCACATGTATCCTACTATGATTTGTTCCTGAATCTACATTTTATAAATGAGAACTGCACCCATTTATTAACAGTTTTGACAAGCTTAAAAGGAGACAGTCTATTTATATATATATATATATATATATATATATACGAGAGAGAGAGGATATAAAACAGTATTTGCATATTAATAAAAAAAAAAAAAAATATCAACATTTGACCAAGAAATTGACAGTCTTAAGGCAACTTGTCCATTTGATTTTAGAAAACGACTCAGTATAAGCTTTGATATTAATAGACTTGCAGCCATTAAGAGCATGCAAGATCCTGAAGAATTCCAAATTTATGTTAATTACCAAGAGGATTTTGCAAATCCTTTTAATACCCAAACATTCTGGGGGGAGTGGAGGTCCTCGTGGTGTAATGGTTAAAGCGATGGACTGCAGAATTGTAGTAAGTGAATTTGAATTCCAGTTGCACTATCACGTTCACTTTGGGACAAATACCCTTGGGAAAGGTATGAACCCCCTTATCCTCCCAGCTATGAGTTAAATAGCAACACTGCTGTTCTTTTAGAAGGATGGATTTGGCATTAAATAACCTACAAAGGTTGATATGCCATTAAACAAAGAAACCAATCCTAACATTTTGGAATGCAAATAAGATCAGATTACTTCTTCCGGTAAAGATTGCTCATCATCGTCCTGATGTCATGAGCACGGATCTCCCTGACCCTCTCCCAGTACCCCTCTCTATTGTCCATCGCTTCCGGTAGGTCTTCAAGGCTACATCTTGTATCGGCATAGAACTGTTGTACGTAGGTCCTAGCTGGTTGTGCAGTCTTTGCTCGTCCATGTGACGGGGGCCACAGGAGTACATCACTTAGGAGTTCATCTCTACTTCTCTAGCAGTGTCCCACATGTCTGGTTCTTCTAACTTGGACAGTTTTCATGATGAGTGTAAGTGGCCGTACAGCTGCTGCTTTGTGGGGTGCTTATTCAGTATTGCTCGCAGCATTCTTGTGCAGTTGCCATCAAGCCTTTTCTCAATACATTTAGTTAGTGTCCATGCAGTGCATCCATACAGCAGTATCGACACGACTGCTGCTTGGAAAAAACTACGTTTCATTTTATCAGTGAGGTCTAACTTCCATATGACCGATAGTTGTCCATGCCTTTGGTAGTCGCGTATTGATGTCTGTCTCGGTTGATGAGACACTGCTTCCTAGGTAGATGAACTTGTTTGCTAATAAGGTCATATTATAAACCGAACTTGACTGAAGTTGCATATACTGGTCACAGCTAATATAACATAACCCTCTTATTTCAATCACGTCGTTTAGGCCCCCTAGTAGAGGCCCAACTCAGTTTGAATCCAGTTCCAAAACCTCAATGTCTGCAGAGCTGTTGAAATTGTCATGTATTCATAATTCGAAACCGTTAGGACTGGTCCACCTTCAGTCATGAATTGTCTAGCCTGACACTTAAGTCTTGTGATTCTTATAGCTCAAAGAAACGGTTGTTTCCTCAAACAATACGCCGTGGTAATCTTCTTTGCTGACAAATGGTGTGAACAGGATAAGTTGATCGATTTTCCCAAAAGAACAATTAATGCCAGTTGATTAAATATAAACAGTTTAATAACAGTACAGACATGCAGGACACTGCTGGAGAAGCAGGGACGAGCTCATAAGTGATGTACTCTTATGGACCCCCACATATGGCCGGGCAAAAGCAGGACGACCAGCACGAACATACATTCAGCAGCTATGTGAGGATACGGAATGTAGCCCTGAAGACCTGCCAGAGGCGATGAACGATAGGGAAAAGTGGCGAGAGAGGGTCAGGGATATCCGTGCTAGTGGCACGACATGATGATGATGATATCAAGTGAAATACAATCAACTATCGTATGGCATCTACAGATATACAAAACAGAGTACAGCGTCTGGACTGGTTATATGTGTGTCAGTTTTAAGTTAAATTCAGCAACGTAGTGAAATGCTCGAGTGATTTACTGACGAGTGTTAAGTATGAGTGGGCTGGCTGATGCTTATATCGAGTTGTATATCGGCCGACTGCTATCAAAATGGAGGGTGTCGCTCTGTTCGTTTCGCAGCATAAATACTAACTTGTGACGTGAAAATCCAGCCATTATATACACATCTCAGCATGATTCAAATCTATTCTGACGCTGAAAATCCATCTTAAATCAGCTATTGTTCACGTTAAGTTGAAAGAATTCTATTTCATCCCTGGGTCGTACTCACTAACCCAAAACAATATTTCCAGTATTGTCAGCCGTCACCTCCAGCTCGCTTCAAAATCAACAACACAAGTTGACCTATCGTTATACGAGGTCACAAGTGTCTTCTCAACAATCAACTTGTACTAACCTTTTTACATGAAATCGCTTAAGTTCGTTATAACATGGATTCCTATTACCAGCGTTACCATTTCCTCGCCAAACAACATGAAAGTCTTATTCAAGCAGCTGACAATTACAATAATGATATAGAGAAAAGATTTGAAAATTAATTCGGCAGTTTGGGAAATGTTCAATCTTAAATTTGAGTAATATCAACTCAAAATTATTTTTATTTTAACTTTATTTGAATTAATATATTTTTTGTTTATTTGTTAGAATGATTCAACTATTATAGTTCCATTCCTGTTTTGTAAAAATCTTAGTCAAAGTTTTTGACTTACTCAGATATTAAAGATTGAAATTATTTGCTGCAGATTATTTAAATTTGTGATTTTTGTGTTGATTTTCATATTGTGAATTATAACTAGTATAAATTTCATATTGTGAATTATAACTAGTATAAATTTCATATTGTGAATTATAACTAGTATAAATTTCATATTGTGAATTATAACTAGTATAAATTTCATATTGTGAATTATAACTAGTATAAATTTCATATTGTGAATTATAACTAGTATAAATTTCATATTGTGAATTATAACTAGTATAAATTTCATATTGTGAATTATAACTAGTATAAATTTCATATTGTGAATTATAACTAGTATAAATTTCATATTGTGAATTATAACTAGTATAAATTTCATATTGTGAATTATAACTAGTATAAATTTCATATTGTGAATTATAACTAGTATAAATTTCATATTGTGAATTATAACTAGTATAAATTAATTGAATCTGAGTGATGGTACTTAAGAAAAAAAAGTTAAGTTTTAGATGCTTCAAAATTCAAATCTCTGCCAAATAGTTGTGCCTAAGAAATAAACAAACACTGCCGTCACATTCCATTGTTTTATTGTCAAATCATTTTACTTTTTAACATTTTTTTCTCTTCTTTTTTAACATCAATTTCTTTCTTGATTTGAATTTTTAAAAACTGAAAATTCCTCGTATTTCTCTTAAAAAAAACAAACAAAAAACAAAAAAACAAACTTAGTTTTGTTTTCACTTTTAATAATCATAGTATATTCTATTGTAATTTTCTAAGGAAATACTATAAAAATTCCCCCGGAATTTCCAAAAAGTGAAAACAGAATCGGACCGTATATATATATAAAAATAATGTAATGATAATATTAGGAAACTTTTTTTTTTATTAACGTTTCAAATGTTAAACCAAAGTTACGATTAAAATACGCTTACACTAAAAAAAAAAAAAAAAAAAAAAAATGTTTTCGTAAAACAAAATTATATAATAATGTATATATAAAAGATTTTTTGTTGGTCCAATGAAATAAAAAAGTGAATACTTAAAATAAAAAGGTTCATAAGGGGATTTGTCTAAAGATATTTTCCTTCAACACGTGTTTAATAGACCAACGTTTAATGATTCGAAGCTTTTCCAACTATTTTCAGTGTGATGGTGTCTCATTCCAAAAAGTATTTTGAAATAACACACACACACACACACACACACACACACACACACACACACACTATTGTTTTTTTTTATTTCATAAATTATAACATTTGTACTTTAATTCCTTTTTTTACGCAATAAAACAAAACTTAATTTTTACGAACGTAAAAAAATAACGTCTTTTTAAAAATTATTTTTATGTTGAATATCATGATTCCGTAATCATAAAATGGAGTCTTTCTTTTTTAAATTATTTTACCCCCCCCCCTCAAAGAAATATGCAAAAAATATTCTGAAGAATTCTATATTCCATTTTTTGCACGCATATGAGCCGGGGGGACTTTCGGGGAGGGGGAGCTATCTAATTTTGTAGAGTATCGGTGAGGAAGTCATGGGTGAGAGTGATGTATTTCACGCCAGGATACGCGGTTTGGAGATTTTATATATATATATATATATATATATATATATACACACAAAAAAAAACAAAAAAAACCTGCTTAGCTGTGACACAAGGTCGGGTGTATAGGGCACCCAGTGGGACACTAGTAGTGTTCTATCGGTCTATCTTGCTAACCATTATTACACCATGCAACACGGGAGGAGTCCCTGTGGCGTATGACATTCATTTTCGAACTCATCCCCCCACCACCAGCTACTCCCGTCTTTCTACAAGAAAGACTTTGGCATTAAATAACCCATGAAGGTTGATACAGCATCTCAGTTGCGCTATCTTTGAGGCCGCAGTTGAACGTTTTTAACAATGAAGCCACGAAGTCTCACTTAGTTTTTAATGCTGATGAAAATTTAAAACAATTGTTGATTTATGTAACTTACCTCTCGAAGCTTTAAGAGTTGTTTTTTTTTTTAACATTAAAATATTAATAGGGTCTTGCTTAAATTACATTATTTTTGGACAATTTCCCCTCACAAGTCGTTTCAGTTTTGTGAACATAATTTTTCGTTTAATCTGATAACGAAAATAATAGACAAGATCAATGAATGGTCCAAACTTGAGCCAATACCATTACGCAAACAGATTTAGGAGGGCGGCTCATATTTGAAAGATATTTTTTATCTTAGAAACGAATATTCGTGGTTTTCTTCAGCCACAAGGCGGTATCCATTAATTAGCAACTTTCCTCGGTATCATTTAAATAAAAATAAAATGAGTATTTGTCCAGAATATCTCGCTGAGGATATGTTTTCGGTAACACACACACACACACATACACACAGATGTATGAAGTCCCCAAAATGATATACCAGCAAACAGACGTAGGTCTGCATCTTTCGTAAATGTTCAGTGAAAAATAAAATGAATTATAAAATAGGTACTTGTCCAGAATATCCCACTGAGGAATTGTCTTCAGCAATATACAAAAAAATAATTACAATATGAATAACTTTCTGCTATTTGCTTTCTATTTTTGAGTGAATTTATTAGATCCCAAATTCTACAGAAATGGAAAAGTATATATATGAAAACAGCCGTAAGTTGCCATCTTCTAAGACCAAATAGATATATCGGAAGGAGGAATTGGAAAGAGATGAAGATTAAAAAAAAAAAAACACGAATTTAGGATTTAATTATTCAGTAAAAAAAAAAAAAAAAAAAAAAAAAAAAAAGAGGCAAATTACTAAAAATCATTGTATTCTGAATGGAAGTCTTCCATTTCTATGTAAGAATTTCTATATAATTTTTGTAAATTACTGAAGTTTCGGTAACACACACACACACACATACACACAGATGTATGAAGTCCCCAAAATGATATACCAGCAAACAGACGTAGGTCTGCATCTTTCGTAAATGTTCAGTGAAAAATAAAATGAATTATAAAATAGGTACTTGTCCAGAATATCCCACTGAGGAATTGTCTTCAGCAATATACAAAAAAATAATTACAATATGAATAACTTTCTGCTATTTGCTTTCTATTTTTGAGTGAATTTATTAGATCCCAAATTCTACAGAAATGGAAAAGTATATATATGAAAACAGCCGTAAGTTGCCATCTTCTAAGACCAAATAGATATATCGGAAGGAGGAATTGGAAAGAGATGAAGATTAAAAAAAAAAAAACACGAATTTAGGATTTAATTATTCAGTAAAAAAAAAAAAAAAAAAAAAAAAAAAAAAGAGGCAAATTACTAAAAATCATTGTATTCTGAATGGAAGTCTTCCATTTCTATGTAAGAATTTCTATATAATTTTTGTAAATTACTGAAGTTTCCATAAAAATGTGATACATACATTCACTAACCAGATAAGAATATTTTACAGGATATTTTTACATTCTAATTATATTTTGGCAAAAGTCATGTAAGTTGGCACCTTCTTGGTGGTTTAGGAGGGAAATGTCGTTTGTTTTTCGCAGGTTAAGGCACAAAAACGAAGGAAGAAAAAAAAAAAGTACCTTATTTTGCCACTTTTTTAACTTCAAAAATAAGCCATCCGCACAAACAATTTTTTTTAATAAATAACGGAAACAAAATCTAATTGTCCATGGAGTTATCTTAAAATCATGTAAAAATCATTCACCTGCAACCTTCAAATTGACAAAATAATCGGCGGAGGGGGGGGTCCTATGAGGAAAAATCTTAAAAGAAACCTTAACTTTCAATGCTGTCAATACAGAATATTGTCATTAAAATAAACTAAATAACTGATAAGAATTGAGAATAAAAAAAAAAAAAGAAAAAAAACTTTAGCAAATGCGTGTTTTTCTACATCCCTTGTGTATTTAAGTTGACATTTACTCGCGGGCTATTCTAGAAAAATGTCCTATTTTGATGGAGGAAACAATTTATCTGATTTTTAGTATATAAAACAATTATTTTGGCGATTGACTGACACTTATTAAATAAAGACTGTAGTAAAACCTTCTGTAAGAAGATAAGAAATCGAAAGCTAAAATCAAAACTTGGAATTTATATTTACATATATAAAGAGGTTCTTTCCCCCTTGAATGTCGCTTGTAAACACTGCTATTAGTAAAGCTAGTGATAGTCTCTAAGTAGTTACAGAAGTTTTCATGGTAAACAAAACAGTTTCGACGTAAGTGAAGAAATCTCTCATTATATCATAGCTCTATCCTAGATATTGAACACTCTCCATATTATATTGCACTTGGTTCGACACAAACCCAAAGTGATTTAGTGACAACTAACACTCTTATAACATATATATATATATATATATATATATATATATATATATATATAACCGGACATAGGGGTTAGAGTGTTCGCCAATGGCCCGGGAGACCTGGGTTCAATCCCAGGTCGAGTCATACCAAAGACTCAAAAAATGGTACTTGATGCCTCCTTGCTTAGCACTCAGCATTATAAGGTACGGATCAAGGGTAAAGTAGAGCAATTCAGGAAAGGAGTAGCGCCCTCCCCTACACATTGGTGTAGTAGCTATCGAAAAGGGAGCCTTCGGGTTACCCTCGACTATGGTCGCCAACTTTACTTTTATATATATATATATATATATATATATAAGAGAGAGAGAGAGAGAGAGAGAGATGAAAAAACAATGTCTTCAAAGGGTGATTTTTATTAGCGAGTCAAATTCTTAAAAAATCCATATTGCATCAGTAATATTATATATATATATATATATATATATATATATATATATATATATATATATATATATATATATATATATACACACACACACACACACACACACACACACACACACACACACACACAGAGAAAGATGAGTTGGGAATGATTCTATTTGAGAATATAGAAAAGGAATCTTATAAATCTCCAGGAGTACTCAATGTATGATAGTTAATACAAATTCATAAATATGGAAAAAAAAAAGATAAATAAACTAAAGAATCAACTCAAACCGACATTTGGCCATTACAAATTTCATTCCAACTGGCAATTCAATAAGAGAAACTAACCTCTTCAGAGATATCCATTACACAATGGAGAGAAAAGATTTTTCCAGGAATTCTTACTCGTTTAAAGATGGGGGGGAGTAGACGTTGGTGTCAAAACCGAATGTAATGTCATTGTCTAGTGTCATGTATCCTTATGTATCTATAAAATATCTTACAAAACCTTCAGCAACTAAAATTTTGGCAATAAATTAACCTATTATAAAATAGGTTCATTTAATTTAATTAATAGATTTAAAAAATCTATTCATTTATAAAGAAAAACTTGGCGATAAACGCTATTATTAGTATCAAATTTATCTTGCTAAGATAAATGGATATAAAATATCACAATTTTTAAGATCAAAATTTAGTCTTTATCTAATTTCTTGATATTTTTTCTTCTGAATGCAGCCATTCTAATTACCGTTAAAAATCATTATTATTGTTAATAATCATATCATTATTAATAGAAAGTAACAATTATTACCAATTTATTATTATTATTACCATTATTACATTATCAATAATATCAATACTAATACCGATATCATTAATTTTATCTTACTATAGTTATCACAATCAATTTTTCTATATTCAAACTTTTACACATGAGCTTAAATCTATTTTTATGGTGGCATTTGAATATTAGTTCATTACGTTTATTTAATAGTTGTTAGTGAATTAAATATAAATTCACAAGCCAACTAAATAAACGTAATTAACTAATATTTAAATGCTGCAAAAAAATAGATTTAAACTCGTATGAAAAAGTTAATGGAAAAATTGATAGTCATAACAATAGTAAGTAAGCGACCTTAGTCGACGGTGATCCGAAGGCTCCCTTTTCAATAGCTACTACACAGAAGTGTAGGGGAGGGCGCTACTCCATTCCTTGGATTGCTTCACTTTACCCTTACCTTGTAATGTTGAGTGTAAAGCACGGCGGCATCAAGTACCATTTTTTGAGTCTTTGGTATGACTATCGACGAACACTCAACTCATTAGGCCAATGTCCCGGTTGTAATAACAATAGCAGGATAAAATTAATCGTTTGGTTTGGTTTGGTTTCTTTGTTTAATGGCATATCAACCTTTGTAGGTTATTTAATGCCAAAGCCATTCTCCTAGAAGAACAGTAGTGGTACTATCTAACCCATAGCTGGGAGGATAAGGGGGTTCATACCTTTCCCAAGGGTATTTGCCCGAAAGTGAACGTAAAAGCGTGACTAGAGTTCGAACTCGCTTACTACGATTCCACAGTCCATCGCTTTAACCATTACACCACGATATTTATTGATATCATTGGTAATGCAGTAGTAGTAGTAGTAATAATAATAAATAAGCAATAATTGTAATAGTTACTTTTTTTATTTTTAATATAATTTTTGATAATTATTATATTAATATTAATGATTTTAACGCTAATTAGAATGGCAGTATTCAGAATAAGAATGTATAAAAATATTAAGAAATTAAATAAAGTCTAAAATCTTATCTTAAATGGATATCAAATAAAACATATCTTTAAACCAAAGATAAGTTTGATATCAATAATAGTGTTTATCGCCACGTTTTCCTTGAATAAAGATTTTTTTTTTAAATAGGTTAAAATATTGACAAGATTTTAGTTCCAGAAGGTTTTGCGAATTGCATCAATTTTTTTTTTAAAGATACATAAGGATATATGATAATAAACGATGACATTATATCCGGTTTTGACACCAATTTCTAACCTGTCTTTTTGTCTCCCCCCCCTCACCGGACATTTTTTTTTTTTTAAAGAGGAGAGATTCTTGGAAAAGAATTCTTTCTGTTGTGTGATAGCTATCTGAAGAGGTTGGTTATTCTCATTGACTTGCCAGCTGAAATAAATTCATAAAAAAAAAAAAGAAAAAAAAAAAAAGGACGGTCTGTTGTGTGTGTGTGTGTGTGTGTGTCTATCCGGTCAAATTAATCTGATTATACGTTCCTACATTACTGACCGAGGAGAGGATGTGCCAAAAACAAAACACTTTCATTTTTAGAGCTGACTTAGCATAGTAGCCTGGCTTTTTAGAATCATAAAAATTACCGACCAATTTTTTTGTTAGTTGGTTTCTTCAAAAATTTACCCTTTTAACCACATAACACAGTTCAAACATTTACAATAAATAAATAAAGTCATTTGAACAATGGAAAACATGGAGGATGTTGAATTTGATAACCCCTCGGAACAGGATTAGAAAAACATGAATCAATGTTTAGGTGGTGGTCGCCCGCTACGTAGGCAAAGCGGGAAATAAAATCAACGTGATGTGTACAAACAACCAGAGAGGGAGAGAGAGAGGGAGAGAGAGAGAGATGTGCATGTGTCTTAACCGGGTTGGAGGAATTGAACAACAACAACAACAACAACAAAAAACGCACAAAAAATAAAATAAAAACAAACCACAAAGGGATAATCGAAAGAAAACAATTATTTACCATTACTGTAGTTGGTCATCGGCCAGCGTGGATTTTGTTGCGTGTAGATAATAAAAAAATTCGGGGTAAGCGAGCTACAAATTTGCTTGTGGCAACGCTAAATGAAAATACGGAAGTGAGCGAGAAAAGTTACGACAAGCAGGAACAACAATCATGAAATGACAGTGAGAGGGGGAGAAAGGAGAAGAAGAAAGTACTCGAGGAAGAGGCGGAAAGTAGGGGGAGGGGGTCCGAACACATGGAAACAAAAGAACTGTTGATTTTTCGCAGTTTTCTGATGAAATACAAGAATACAGAAAAACGAAAGGGTGTAGCAATCGTAAGGAGCTGAGACTATTACAAGTTAGTAACAAAATTCCCCTTAAGAATACAGATTTAAAAGTGTTAAGAGGAGGAAAAAAAAAAAAAAAAAAAAAAAAAAAAAGGAGGCAATTTAAAAAAAAAATTTTTTTGGTTAATTTTCCGAATTAAAATTCACCAATGAAATATTTAATTTTGAAAAATGATTATTTCATCTTAAGTTTCTTAGCTGAAAAATGGAACATGCATCTCCGACCGTTGTATTTAAGAGAAACACTTTATTTTAAAATACTGTGATCAGTCGCGGAGGGAAAATCAGATTTATTATTATAAGATTGTCACGTGACAATCTAACCCAGCCTATTATCTAAGGGGAGGAGTTTATGATGATTATAAGGAGGGGCGATTTTTGGCGAGGTATATATAAAAACAGTTGAAGAAACGAAACCAGTTATTATTAAGAACGTGACACACAACTCGGCCGGTCGTGTCTCAAGCAACGGTAGTTGATCGAGGCTGCCGAACGCCGGTGTTAGGGAGGCCTCGCATTCGCGACACGCGACCGACATTAACACATTCCTGGAACCTTAGGGCTCTAGCCCTTCTCGGAAGGGCTAGGTTTATTGCCTGGCGCCCCTTTTTAGAGGAATGCTGACGCAGCCCCGAGCCATTTCTAGAGCTCCCAGGCGTGTCTGAGCTATGGCTCGACGCCTGGTACTCATTAAAAAGGACTTGCGCCATACTCGCATATATGTGGGGCACACGATAAATACAGTTGCACGCAGGCACATTTCGGCCGGCCGTGGTTTGAACTGTGCGGATCTGGTCGGGTGTGTGATGCTTCTGGTGAAGATAGTCGGTGGGAGAGCCAGGATTCACGTAACGCGGCCGACACTGACATACTCCTCAAGCCTCAGGAGACCGTCCCCCAGGTTTAAACCCCTCTCGGAGAGGCTTGGTTTATTCCCTAGCACCGGGAGCGTCCCTTTTAGGAGGATGCCGATGGAGCCTGAGACATTTTGTGAATGCCCTGTGCCAGGCCCCACATTAAAAAGGCTTTATACCACACTCGCGCGTTAGGTGAGGCGCTCGACAAATACTGTGGCGGTCTGACGGCGCCAAAAGAAGAAAGAGAGGCTCTTGGCAGAAGTAGTTGTAGATAAGAATTTATCAGAACCCAGAGAAGCTTAAAAATTGTCAGCAATTGCAAATAATAAACATCTGAACTGATAGCCGAAGCATGTACTTACCCACCCTTTCTACCATAAAGTCAATTTTTAAAAGGGCTTTTAATTCAGAGTTTCCTTCTCTGAGACTAGGTGCCATATCAAGGTTATAGTGTACCCCACTACACCTGACTCTACCAATTATGTAACACCAGATACCAGTTAGGGCTCTGACAGCACCTCTTTGAAGTGGATAGATGTGGAGCTGTTTGGTGTTTGCAAAATTTCTCAACTTTCTGTCCCAGATAGTGTTTCGACCCCAGGAAGGTGAAAAACTATTTGACCAATTGATAGTTCGTCGTTCAGTGGCTACACAATTTTTAGACTCCTTTAAAAGGGAAATGAAGGACTCGAGGAAAAATATCAGTTAATAATTCTGTGGTTTACATAGTGAAAACAAAAGAAAAACGGATACTGAATTATATACAAGGTGTCTCAATATACATGGGACCCATGTGATTGTTAATAACTCTACTAATGTTTTTTTGTTTGTTTGTTTAAGATTTGAAAATAGTA
Organism: Sepioteuthis lessoniana; assembly: GCA_963585895.1. Lineage (NCBI taxonomy): Eukaryota > Metazoa > Mollusca > Cephalopoda > Myopsida > Loliginidae > Sepioteuthis > Sepioteuthis lessoniana. The sequence goes on along the minus strand of OY757945.1, from coordinate 51,198,898 downwards.
TAATGTAACAAGTATTAACCCTCGATCCCAATGCCTTGGACAAGAGAGGAAAAAATATTTTGCGTTACTACTTATTTGGAGACAAAATCATTCAAAATTGTGCAAGAAAAGGAAGTTAACAATTATCCCCGGAAAAGCCAAATTTATCGTTGGGTAATCAAATTTCAAGCCACAAAGCCAGTAAACAATCTCAACTAGATGGCAGGAAGTTGACAGCAAGATGTCCTGACAATGTGGATGCAGTGAGAGATTCCGTCAGAAGGAGTCCGAAAAAGTCCCTCTGAAGACGTTCCTAAGAACTTGGTCTTTCATATGCACTGTAGTCAATCAATTTCGGTTCTTGTCACCTGGTTCGACAATACTCAGATGAAAGAAGACTTGATGCAATATGAACCATCATATTAATGGGTTGAATCTATCTTAAGAGACCCTGTAAATCTGTCTTGAATCCTTCTCACTGCTGATTAGTCCTAAGTAACACTGAGGTTCAGTTAATAATTGAAGGTAGATGATATACTAGATATACTAATGGGACACAAGGTTAGAGTTCAGAAGACTACTCAACGTGTCGTGGATCTCAGCAGGAGTTGCTTCTTTTTTCTTCTCACAGCGAAAAATCACGTGCTTATATGTACACGGCACCCCAACCAGCAGGGATTTGGTAAGGGGGATAACCAATAACATCAAAATATCTTCAATCTTTGGATGATCGGTTAGGTTTTAAGGCATATCAACTGTTGTGGGTTACTTAATGCCAAATTCTCTTAAATATATATTAAATATATATGATTTGGTTGGGTTGGGTTGGGTTTTATGGCATATCAACCATTGTAGGTTATTTAATGCCAAATCCTCTTTATACATATATATTAAATATATATGATTTGGTTGGGTTGGGTTTTATGACATATCATCCTTTGTAGGTTATTCAATGCAGAATCCTGTTTATACTTATATATTAAATACATATCATTCGTAATAATTTTACTGATAACATTTTTAAACAAGTGTGAGGTCATTTTTGCCCCCAGTTAAACGGTTTCAAGTATTTCTATCTAATATGAATCATTCTATTTACTATAAATCATTTTTCGTACACATTTTAATAGATATACATAATATATAAGAGACTAATTTGTCAGCGATTACATTTTTACTTTTTGAGTGGATGGTTTGTAGGTAACATTTAAAAAGATCGAGCTGTTCTGTTTACACACAGTTAAATGGTTTCAAATATTGTAGATATTTATTTTATCTTTTAGATTGTGGTTGGCAACTACGCAGTCAGTATCATGATATACAATAGGATCTTCGTACGAATTTTTTTCAATTCTTGAGCATTGCACAGTTTATTCATTTTTTATAGGTGACTTTATTCTTGATGTTCAGAGGACAGAGTCGAATTTGGTTGAAGGCAGTTTGAATGTACTTCCTGATCTTTCATTATTCCCTTGGATGTTCATATGTATTTTTCCAGTTTAACCAATAGGAGCTTGTGGTTTTTGTTTAAGTTGTTCCGGCTTTGTGTGAGACAAGTTTTTTTTTTTTTTTTTACTTTGTCTTTGACAGCTTTTGGTAGACAGATTAGAGCTGTTTTTGTTAGAAATTTTTCACTTTTCAGGGTAGAAGTTTGTGTTTGAGTTGTAAATTCTATATGTATTTTTCCTTTAACTATCTCATTGCATTTCTTTTTATTTGTAACTTCTTGGCGTTGAGTTTGTGCTTGCTGAAATTTGGTCGAGTATAGATTTTTTAGGTGCTCCTAAAACTTTAGTCAATCATTCGGTTCCAACTGGATCAGTTTCTTAACCATAGCTCTATATTTGTTGTCTTGATTGATTGATCCACCCTCCGTACAACAGAAGTGTATTTTCTCCCATGAAGGACCCTACTATTTTCCTTGCTTCCCAGAAGGTTATATTCCTTTTGTGCTTTACTTCTTTTTTATAGACGTCAAAAGATTTTGAGTAAACCGGATGGTCTTGTCGGCAGTTTAGACGTCGACCTTCCTTTAAGCTATTTTCCTCTATGTGGTCCGGTCCTTTTCACCGAACTTGGCACATGTCTCTTGTCCTCAGCAAGTTTCCAGGCGGTGTCCTCATTTTTAGCATTTGAAGCACTTCAGGGGTGTTGGCATATACTGTTAAACTCTCTCGAGATATTAGCCGTTTTCCACTTCCTAAGGAGTATGAGGATGATTAAATGTCAGGATGTAGGTGTTGGTCTCGATTTGTTCTTCACCTTTTTTAATGGTGATTTTTTTTCTTCTGATGTTTGTCACTGTTTTCCCAGCGCTGTTGTCATCTCCCCTGTTGTTACCAACGTCAACTCCCTACTTCTGATAACACCTTTAAAAGTGTTCAGTCTCTCTTGGGGATATGCTTTGCACTTGGTAGTGAGGAAACTTCATTTTTAGGATGTTTTCTCCCTGCCTCCGGCTCTCCATCTGAACAAGCAAGTTTCCATTCCTAGTTTTCCTGGGAAGGAGGAAGGTTAGCTCTTGTTGTGATAACTTTTTTTTATTAAAAAAGGGAGAGAACTTAGCCAGGTAGACCTCCTCCAAAGATTCAATGAAAATGAATCTGGAAAGGCCAGCTGCCTCGTTCTCCGAGTTTAAATCGGATTAATTTCTTTTTGTCTTTTTATTAGAAGATTCCATAAGTGATGTTTATTTTTCACTGGTCCTGTGCTCCACCACCCATCACAGAATCCAACTTGTGTTGGGAATGTACCAAGGGAAACCCACCCGCCTTGGTTGAGACGGGGATACACGACCAGTATGCTCGTGCTGGAAGTAGGTTTTTGAGCCCTTGCCGTGTAATTTAGCAGTGGTCAAATTCCGAATCCCTCAATACAATTGACCCTCAGCCACCGCCTTCTAGCACCTAAAAGATAAAGGTTTGGAGCCTTCTGCAGAACAGATTAAAAAATACGGTCGAGATAAAACATATAGGTGCTAGGGCTACACACAACCAGCCAATTGATCGGATCGGGCCTGTCCGACCGCCCGTCTAAGCCCAGTAAGAGCCAAACTGGTGTGTTGCAAGTTACTTGACTACTCGGTTGTCAGACCAAGTACTGCTCTACCACCAGGATCCTGTCCTTGATTATCACGGGTCGTCATTCACAGCCAACAGGTGGCTTCGTTGGGGTCGGTGTTACTCCTTCGCAGAGGTGCAATCGGCGTATTCTACAGCCCCAGTCGAAAGGGCGGACAATCTTTGGACCTATCCCATTGTTTCTAATCACATGAGCATAATTTTAACATCTACGCGACCCTCAACCTTCTTCTTTGTTTTAATTTTGTTTACATAAAGCATTTTTCTTCTCCTGGAGACCTAATTATTCCTTGGGGTCAAACACAAGAAATACCTGACTCATATTTGATGCTTTCCTAGGTAACCTTAGTCTGCACACTCTAAAAGGTCACAAGAGTCCAGTTTGTATTCACCCAATCCTTCCACCATGAGCAGGATGTGACACAAGGTCAATTTTTAAACAGAGTACAACTGGTTTAGTATTTCCTTCCCCTTGATCCATTGCCACACCAATGTTAAAGTCTGCCTTACTATTTATCCCTAACTAGGTGGAGAATATATGGATTCATGCCTTTTCCCAAGGATATTGGTGCTATGTGAAGAAATGTAAACAGCTCGTCCAGAATTTAAAGTTGGGTCAAAAGAGTAATTTCCTACAATGTAAATTACACCAACACTGTGAGAGAAAGAAAGAGAGGGGGGAGGCAGACTCCAGATGGGTTTATTAATTAACAGTTCTAAGGGATTGGAATGAAATTACTAATTAATTGGGTAGAAGGGTAATTCCAGAATTTTTTTTTTAAATACAGAAAAGAAAAAAAAAAGAAAAGAAAAGAAAAAGAATTTCCTTTTTTTCTGGGGTTGAGTTTGTTAGTTAAGTGGGTGTGATAGTTCCAAGTTCGTTAATTTAAGCTTACGATAAATGGTGAATTAGATTGGGGGGGGGTCTGAAGGACGAAATCCCGACCCAAGGCCCGAGACAAGATAAGTAGGTTTAGCAGAACTCAAGTGGATAATGTCTTCAGAAAACTCAGCAGGGAATCCAAATTCATTTTTAGTACCCCCTTTGAGAAGCGTTATCCCGCAGAAGTTCGGAGATTAGACGAAAATGCATGGTGGTCAAGGCGATTTACATATCAAAATTCGTGGGCGGTGCCAAAAAAACATTTTTTTTTTCTCCGCCTTACTCCATATAAGCAACCGCGCAGAGAACTAGCAAGCAGTCAGAACGCCAGCAAGCGTTAGTCGTCTCCCTTAGATTATCTGAATTCATGTCAGACCACTTACCTTTCTCTAACTTTCCGACCAAACGAGCGAATCCTGTTAGAACATTTTGTACGATATGCATTCGTGCAATTTCTTTTGTGGTGATATTAAGATAGTAACCTTAAAAAGTTTTTTTTTTTTTTTACATACAGGAATCCAAAGTGTTGCTTGTTTCTTTTTGTGTCCTTGTGGTTACGACAAGAACTCTTTTCTTCGCAAATAACGATTCTTTTCGGCGTGGAACCCAGTCTGTTCAACCCTCACAATCGGACCGGATCAAGAATTCACAACGTGGCGAATAGTGGTGGTTCTTTCAGCTCAACGAAGGGGGCCCGAGTGATTTTATTTTGGCTAAAACCGCTAGAGAGACTAGATACAACTGTCGGCGGCGGAGTTCTACGTCAGAATACAGCCCGGCCAAAGTAGTTGGTTAAACAAGACAACCCAGCCGTCTAAAGAAAAACGAAATTTGTTTTAATTACTGACGACTAAATCACTGATAAAATGTAGCGTGGTCCGTAACGACTGCTATGTCATTAATGGTCAATCACTCGAAAGGGGGGGGGCACACACAAAAAGATAACATGTACAAGCATTATAACCTCTTGCTTTATTGTCTCCATTTAGTTTCTGAGGCCAAAGAAACTAGACAAAACATAAAGGCTGGGGGGAGCTTCTTTATTCTACTAGGAACTGTTTCTTCTCGTATCTTTGACTCGTTCCTCGCTCCCCATACATAAAAACGTTTGTTATCTCCTCATGCCTCAGCCATCAGAGAAAAGGGAGAATAGCGAAATCCATCATCTTATATTAGAGTTTATAGTAGAGTCATGAGAAGATTAATTAAAAAGAATTGAGAAAATAAAAATGCGCTTTCTTTTGAAAGACTGGTGTACTAGCCAGTATCAGTGAAGAGTACCTAATTACTTAAAAATATGGATAGTGATAAAAACTTTATAAGTTGGAGTTATTTAAGCGAAATTTAAAATTGTGACAGTATCATTCAGCAGAAAGGTCAAAAGGGTAGAGAGACAATTAGAAACTACAGTATGTAAAAGGTGACGGAGGTTTCAACCTTGCTTAATTTCTCTGCAATCTCTTCGATTTTTTATGTTTGGGGGATAGGAAAATGCGTACATCGTCAATATATTCTAAAATATGAAGCGTTAGTGGGTAATTAAATGGGTTGGATTCAAAAAACCCTTGAAAATGCCTCAACCTTCTTGCTCCTTACATAAGAAAAATTAAATTTAACTCATCACTCGCCATAAAAACCTTGATCGACATCTGCAAAAGCATAATATGACTTATTTCAAGTTTAATGAATTTAATAAACAGGAATCTGGTCTCCCTATTGGAAACCCACTTAGCGGGGTTCTAGCCTATTTTTAGAGTTTTTAGAATCCGACCCTTTTAAATACAGACTATCGATTAACACTACATATTTTAGATGTATTGGCGATATACTCATTTTCCTACCCCCAAACAAAAAATTGAAGAGATTGCAGAAAAATTAAAAGAACAGTATATAAACAAACGATGTGAATTTCGTTTCTATTGTTGGAGAATGATTCTTGATGTGACCACTGTCTTTTGGTCCAGCAGTTCAGTGATCTCATTCAGCGACCTTCTCACCTAAGACCAGAAAAAAAAAACAACGTAGGCAGAAGTAGAGAGAGGTCATAAGCGACAGACACAGTCATCTCAAGTGGGAATTGTGTGAGGGCACTGTTGGTCGGTGACCACTGCATCCTTACGCATCGATGGACACTAGTGGGAAAGTGAACTACAACAGAACATCCAACCCGCATTTTCGCCTCATATGGGCAACATTGTTCTGTTAGCTCCCACAACCATTTAGATGGCCGTTTGGTGACCACTGCAAGTCCCGGTTAACTACTGTTTTCCGTCCAAGGTTCTAGATCAAGCATATCACGTAACACCTAGCACATTAGACAAAACATTGAACTTAGTCAACTAGACTTTCTTCCAACTGCTGACTATTTTTATAACCTATCTATTTGCACTCCCTGTACCATTCACTTTACGTGAAAACACTTCTATAACATTGAAATTCTTAAAATTTACAGATTCAGATCTCCAAAGTGATGTATTAGTTCATATCAGCAACAAGGTTTCAACACTTTAGATAAATTAACGACTCGTTATATGTTACTGGAGAGTCGACTTATTTTGTGGATTGAAATCAAACTGTCACAAGACAGCTAGTTTTAATGTGCCGAGTTCGTGTATTGGAGACATGGCTTAAGCAGTGAGACTTGCTTCTGAATCTAAAAGAAGAATGGGGGGGAAAAAAGGCAAAAATTGTAATCTTCAGAGAATCTTAATTGCTTGAATATTAATTGGACCAAAAAAAATTTTTTTGAAAAAAACAAAAACAAAAAACAAAGAAAAAAGGATTTATACGACACTGGAACTTGGGAAAGGGTTTAATACATTGAGGGCAAGCAAACTATGTGGAAAGGTATGGTTGTACTCTTGTGAAAATCTAAGGCACTGAACAAAGAAAACACTGATGACAAGGAAGGTCTGATAAGAGAATCTAAATTGCTTAATATTATTTGGACCTCTAAAATTTGTTTATGAAGATTGCCAGAAAAGAAACAGTTTGTATTAAGAATGTTGGGTAGTCGACTTGATAAGAAAAAAAAAAAATTTGAAAAATCAGACTCGTCACAAAAAGTAAAGTAGGTAAGAATTGAGATGGTGGACTACCACAAAAAAAAGTTGGATAATTCCCTAAATTTTGAAAAGAAAATAAGATGAGAAATCGACATTAAAGACGAGAAAATATCATACCAAGCTAACCCTCGCTCCGGTTGATCACTGGACTCAATATAAGCTGGAGTTTTTGACATTTCACATTCAAAGAGAAGGTCCGAAGAGAGTCTAAAAAGTGTTGGAAAAGAGAGTCGGTTTATCATAGGTCCCAAAAAGAAACCTTGAAACAGTTCGAATACTAAAGACTTGATTTATAACTAGACTGTTTACAACTGTGTTGCATATTTCAGTGTTATTCGACAACGACCAAATGGGAAGGGTAAAAACCGCAATGTACAACAAACTCTGTAAATAAAAAGTGTTGTTAAATTTCTAACCAGGTGTTGACTTAGTTTTTTTCTTTCTTTCTTTCTTTCTTTTGGAGAATTATTTTGATGCAACCGCCAGCCGTCGACATATTAATCACTCCAGTGTTCGACACCAGCGTTTACAATTGCATCAGCCAAGCTAATAAGAGCAGGATCCAACATCAGACAACACATTATCGTCAGTGACGAATGAGCCACAAGTGAAAGATGAAACGAAAGGAAAACCTAACTGGTAAAGACTTAAGAACGCTTCGATCCTGAGCAAAGAGATTTCAGAAGAGATCACCGACTCGGAGTGACACCGACTAGCAAATGAATCCTTCAAACGTACGCTTGTAACACAATGAACTATAAGGAGTAAACCGAAATATAACGATCTTTAAGGGGTTAATCGATAATGAGTGACCACAAGATGAAAGTACTTTAAAAAAAAAAAAAAAAAAAAAAAAAAAAAAAAAGCTTCTCCTTTTAAGTAGAGGATGTCACATCTTTGTCCGGGCAGGATAGGCGAGATGTGTAAAAATTCTCTTTTGCTAACCAGACGCTTATGACACCTGTTTATTTGAATTCAGTTTGTGAACATCGCAGTTATCAACACCTAAAGGGGAGGAATGGGAGATTAGTCCAGATTTGGAATTCTGTGATTAAGCAAAGTATGGAATACTGAATTTTTGGTTAGAAATAGCCAGAATGTTAGAATAATGAATTTTTATTAAAAAATTGACTTTTGGAACGAGATTCCCATACTGTTCACAACCAACCCCGGTCCAAGCCAAATTATTACTTAAACCGAGCATTTTTACGCTCAGGAACAGATATTCTCCAGATACAGTCTCCACGTCACGCCAGATAAGACTTTCTGAACCCAGACCTTGTGCTAACCTTATGCTCCTCACACAAATGCCCTTGGGAAGGGAAAAACCAACTTGTACAACGGAATTGTTGAATGGAAATACGTCTAGTGTTATAATTGGTAAAATGTTTACATATTTCGTTCTTACATCCGTGTTTCCAGCTTGTTGCTTTCATCAGAGAAACATATGCAGCACAATGACATGTGAATAGGACACTCAATAAGACTAACTCACTCACGTTTTAATAGAAATTTTTTCAGGTTTTGTAAGGGTTTATATAGAGGTCACTCCTCCCTTTCCTAGAAGATGTCTATTTTATCTTCTTTTTCCTTAATAGAAATCTTTTTGCGAACCTGTTCATTTAAAAATGTCTTTCTCTTTGGATCTACTCCGAAATTTTTTTTTTAAACAAATATCCACTACAAAGAGAGAATAAAACAATGGGAAAAAAAATGATAAAGTAAATACTCATTAACTTTAAAAATATAAAAGACAACCATCTGGAAGAAAAAAATTAAACGCAATTTAAAGATAAACATCTTCGGAGACCAACAGAGACGACAGCAAATTTAAACCTGGAGAAAGTAAAATAAAATCTATAATGGAATAGACGGAAAGAAATTACAAAATGCATACAAAAAATTAAAAAATGTAGGAAAACCTGCAAAAGAGACTAAAAATAACCTTCTTAATGCAATAAAAAAGAGAGAAAACAGCAAAAAATCTACCAGGATTTCATGAAAAAGGACGAAATATTCATCCTAGAAAGAAAAAATAACACCACAAGACAGAAGAAAAAAAAATCAAAGCAAAACAAAACCTCATGAAACTGAAAGCACAAACGGAAATACTAGAAGAAAACTACCAATTATTAAACCAAATAGCGGGAAATTAACAAAGAACTAAATACAGAAATCAGGTTGGTTGGTTGGGTTTTATGGCATATCAACCTTTGTTGATTATTTAACGCCAAATCCAATTTTAAACAATCAGTTCTATTCCAAAAAATTCAGTTTAGCATGAGTACACAGTTTGTCAAAAACATTTCTATTTCAAGCTATTCAGTTTATTCAAATTTCAGTATAACTACAGATTTGTTTACACACAGTTAAATGTCAAAACAGTTCTATATAACATTTCAGTTTACTTTAAGTACAGTTACAATGTCAAAAACAGTTCCATTTCAAACAAGCACGCAGTTTAAATGTAAGTACAGTTTAATTGTCAAAAACAGTTCTATATCAAGCTATTCAGTGAAGTCAAACAGTTCTAACTCAAACAATTCAATTTAGCATAGGTATGCAGTTAGTTCTATTTAACCCATAGATAGAGTCCTATCAGGTGCTACCATTCCAGTCCAGAGTGGACCTGGGAGCAATGGTAATGAAGGGGCACTCCACATTCTCCAAAGCCCCAGCATTACTGGAACCTGACCATCGGATTTTTTAGTGTCATATCCAGGACACTCATTGGGGGAGGGTCTAACTCCTCTGCCTAGGTTCAGTCGGTGTATTCTACAGCCCCGCCCTGCAACCGACTGGGCAAACAGAAATCAGGGAACTCTGCTCCATAAAACAAATTTCTAACAGAACTATGTGAAGAAAACTGCAAAAAGAAGGAGGGGAAAAAAAAAATCAAGAAAAAAACTACATGGCTAAGAAGTCTACCCCAAAAATTGAAGGATAAAAAAAAATACGGACAAAAAGGATTTAAAAAAGACAGCAAAAAAAAAAAAAAAAACGAACATACACAGGACTGTGACACGATGATGAACATTCATGTGCATGTGTGTGTGTGTGTGTGTGTGTGTGTGTGTGTGTGCTGTTGCTGACAAAAGTTAGATAGGAAAATATATAGTCAAGTAAAATAAACAAGATACAAGTGAACCTGGTTAAACAGTAGTTAGTTGATAGGAAGCTGAGAGTCCAATGGAGTAGTGACTATCCGTCCACTACGCAAATGGTATCACACGTAATTGTGTCACGCTGATTGGTGCACTCCACTGACGCACTCGTTGACGTGTATTTATGGAGGAGGGCGAGTCCATTATGTAGGGAGTACAACACCATACTAAGACTCAACTCTGCAAGAGTCTAGGGAGAAAAAAATCTTTTTCTCATTTTTATTTTTTTTTTTAAATACCTCCTCCGTTTCGGCCGCCTTTCGTTTTCTTTTAGAGCGACGTACTTCTGGAATCACTAACGGAGTTGGAATATCAAATGTATCATAAATGACATTCATAGCCACATCTTCTGTTGGGCTGCTATCTGGCACATTTGATGAGCGTTTCCTTATTTGATTCAAATGTCGTTTATGCGTAAATTGTTGTCCTTTTACAATGTAAATCACATTCCCTATCCTTTTCTCAATCGTACCAGCTTCCCAGAAAGATTTGTTATCCTTTAACATTTTGAGGTAAACTTTCTCTCCTGGGTAGTATTTTTTTTTGTTGGTACGATGCTAGCAGTAGCTGGTTTCGTTTGTTCTGGGAACAGTTTGTCATACACCGATCGTATTCATCTAGCAAACATCACTTCAGTTGGTGATTGAGATGCTGGGGGTTTTCATATTAGGCGTGATTCTGTAGACTTTTAAGAACTACTGAAGTGCTAGCTTTCTTTTAAAAGCTCTCTTCAACGTGTCCACGAATCTTTCAGACTGGCCGTTTGACCGCGAGTGAAATGGAGTGGTAGTGATATGTTTGATCTGGTAGATTTCGCAGAAATCTGAAATCTTTCGACGTAAACTGGCTTCTGCAATGCCAAACCTGGCAAACAGCTCGTAAATAAATTTTATTACAATTTCTGACGTAGGGTTTTTACACCTTCAAACCTCGTGCCACCTTGAAAAACGACAACTAAATAGTAATACCCTTCAAGAGGGCCGGCGAAATCCAAATTTAACAGTAGGTGCCTTAGCAGCCAGGGCACAGCCTTTACATAGTTTGACCGCAGTTTCAATGTCTGTCCATGTTTGGCCAATAGACAAAACTGCGCATCAAATTTTTCATTCTGATCATCCCCTAATGACCAGGATGGAAGTCTTTCACAATACATTTTTGTAATTACGACGGATTCTCTGTATGAAAACACATCGTTGCATGTAGAAGAAAAAAAAATATCCGTCGTTTGCTGATCTCTTAGTAAAATTTTCGCCTTGTGATGTATTTGTCGCGAAAAGCCTCCTGCTTGATTTGTTCCAGCGTCACTGGAAATTCTCTTATAGAATTGAAAATAAAAGTTTTTAGTTCTCCTTCGGATTGGAGAGAGGCAATTACTGTGTCTTCAAATGGTTCTCGATATTTGGGGATCAGCCTTGAAAGGCCATCCACACGTCCATATTTATTTGATGGTAGGTACTCCATTTTAAAATTATAGTTGAGTAGGATGGTACCCCATCTCTGCAATCTGTTGGCAGTATGTGTAGGCAGACCATTTTTCGACCCAAAAATGGTGAGTAGTGGTTTATGGTCTGTCTGTAGAATTAAGTATCGACCGTAAATAAAACGGTGAAACTTAGAAACTGCGAATATAATCGCCAAAGCTTCCTTTTCTATTTGTGAGTAATTTTTTTCTGCTGCTAGCAAGGCTCTCGACGAATGTGCAATCGGTTTAGAAGTACCGTCAGTCATTTTATGTAGACTGCAACTTCCAATGTCATACGAGCTTGAGTCACTGGCTACAATGATTTCTAAATCCGGGTTATAGTGTGTAAGAAACAAGTCCGACGTTAGAATTTTCTTTATTTTTTCGAATGCCTGTTGGCATTCCGTTGTCCATTCCCAAAGTTTGCCTTTTTTTCAATAATTCATTTAGCAGAGCACGCAAATCATGCATATTAGGGATGACAATTTGATAGTAATTTGCGAGTCTTAGAAAACTTTGTAATGTTGCGATATTATTGGGTGCTGGCATATCCTTAATTGCCGCGACTCGATCAAGATCTGGTCTTCTGCCATCCCTATCGATTATATGACCGAAATATTTTATTTTTCCCTATGAAAAAGTTGCATTTAGATTCTTTAAGTTAGAACTCATAATCTTGGATTTTAGTGAAAACCTTGTGAATATGCTCTTTGTGCTCGCCTAATCTTTGACTTTTCATCAAGATGTCGTCCAAATACGCAACTGCAAAATCAAAGCAACTCAGCATCGTATCCATTATTTGCTGGCGCGACCTTGACCTCAAACGGCAGGAGTTCAAATTTGAATAGACCACGATGAGTGTTGACGCATATTAACTTAGAACTTTCCTCTTCCACCGGGATTTGTAGATATGGGTCACTTAGGTCAATTTTTGAAAAGAATTTTCCTCCATTCAGTTTCGCGAATATATCTTCCAGACAAGGAAGGGGATAATTGAAGTCCTTCATCAAGGCGGCATTTAGTAGCCCTGGAGAGAAATCGGCGCAAAAGCGTATTTCTTTTTCACAAATACAGTGGGCGCGGCCCAATCACTGTATTGTGATTTTGCTAGCACACCTGTCTTCACTAATCTATCCAATTCATCGTTGATTTGCTCCAAAGTTTCTTCTTAAACACAAGCTGGACATTGTCTTTTAATTCAAATTTGGCTAGCATTTTGGTACATCTGTGACAATATTTGTCTATGGCGGTACATGAAGGGTTAACCAAAAAAGTTGAGCAGCCAAATATAATTGCCAAGAAGTGTAAAATTGAAATTTCTGGGAAAAAGGAACTTTTGACAAGGGCCCGAAATGGGAATTGGAAGATGTTGACAGGTTGAGAAGATTAAGTTGTTTACAGAGCACAGGCGGAAATTGAGGAAGAAATATTATTAAAAAAAGAAAAGAAAAGAGTAATAATACTAAAATGATTCTCAGAACTGGAAAAAGTTAAAATTAAGAATTTGACAGCAAAAAGATTCAGATACGATGTGACGTGCACTCCAGTTAAAAGATGGGTCTCAGAAGCGAACAAAGAAGTCTTTGTTGATGATAGGGAAGCCATCTGGCAATTGGGGAAATACTTCAGCTAAGAGGTGAGAAAATTATCCAGAATTACTTATCGGTGCTGAAAGGGAATTATTAATTAGTCTGAGCGGTGGCTACCCAGAGAGAAATAGACCTATCAATGGTCTGTGAGGGTGTTATACATCTGCCTAAGCCGCCAGAAAAAGAAAAAAAAATTCTCCGGATAAGTTTGTTTCAGATCCAGTTTGAGTTTTTCGGCTTCAATTCTGACAGTACGAATTTACCGGCAGTTCCCAAAGCCTAAATTGAGTCATCCAATCAGTGCCGAATAAATCATTTGTGTTCTTCAGAACAAATAATTTTAGTTTTAGCGTTTTTCTCCTGAATGCTGTAGTGGTAATTAATTCTCCCTCGAATTTTATTTTTTCACCAGTTACCGAGCTTGCAATTTTGTTAAGCTACGTAAATTTTAAATCGTAACAACTGAACCAGACTCAAACTGAAATTTTACATTTCTTTTTAGTATTTTCCCCATTCACGAATTTTCTTCTATTCGCGTCGTCTAATTCAACTGACTTGGTATTTTTGATGTTGCTAGAAAACTTGTTTTTGGATCGACAATGCGACCTTTTGTGTCCGACACGTTTACATATGTCGTATTTCTTGTTCCTAAAAGTACATTCTCTGTAACACACCACATCCAGAACAAGGCGGCAATTTTTTTTTTTTTTTTTTTATAGCGTAACTTCCTGATCTGCAAAATGCCAGATTGTTCGATTTTTTTTTTTTTCGAATCTTGTTTTACGCTAGTATATTGTTGACAATACTCAGTTATCAGTTGAAGTGTTACATTTGGCTCGTTTTGCAGTTTATTTAGAATTCTTTGTCGAATTTCAGCGTCCTTTGCTGAAACTAATCCTTGGACGAAAATCAAAAATTTAGAATTATCGCCACTTAACTTTGTCAGTTTGAAATCGTTACAATGTTTATTAACTACTGCTGCAAAAGTCGTAAAATCTTGTTCTTTTCTCACTAAATTAAGGCATTTCCACCTTTTGTGGAATAGTGATGTTTTACGTGAGAACAGCTATGTCAAGATGTTTACAGTTTCAGTGAATCTTAGTTCACAAAAACAACAAATGACTGACTTCTTTCTTTTTCTTTGGAAGAAAAAAGGAAGCTGCTACTCGTAATTTCGAGTCACAAGTTCTAGTTTAGTGTATGGTAGTAACACTATTTTTAGAATTCTTTCTTTCAGTTTATTACTAGTTGTTCCCCAGATTTTTTTTAGGTAACAGGGTTTGACGACAAAAGATTTTTTTTCTTTCGTGAATTCACTGTTAACATTTATCCTTTCTTTGCAGTATCACGTTGTTAATTGTTGGCCCGAAATGGAAATTATAGTGAGTTTGTTCAGCATCGTCGATAGTTTCAAGACTGAGACTGCGTTCATCTTTGTCGCCAATTGTTGTTATGCTTGCAAAAGAAATATACAGGGAACACAAAAAGGGTGGATAGGAAAACATATTCAAGTAACAGAAACAAGACATAAGTGAACCTGGTTAAACAGTAGTTAGTTGATATGAAACTGAGAGTCTAGTGGTAATTTACTAAGCTTTTTGCTTAGATATAGCACAAGGCCGTATGAATGGGGCATCCAATGAGAATCGAACTCACTCGTGCAGGTTTGCTAGTCTACCTTGCTAACCATTACACCACCCGAGGTGCCCAAACTGAGAGTCTAGTGGAGTAGAGACTATTCGTCTACTACACAAATAGTATCACACGTGATTGTGTCACGCTAATTGGTGCGTCCGTCTGACCCTCTCGTTGACATGTATTTATGGAGGAGGGCGAGTCCATTACGTATGGAGTACAACATTATATATGGATGTGAAGTCTCTGTGTGTGTGTGTGTTCGTGGATGGGTGATCAAGGAGGGGATCTTATCTCCGGCATCTTTGAAGCAGCGCCAAAGTGTCCAGAAGACCTTTCTTTGTCTATTTTGGTGCGAAGACCGCGCAAAGAGCTGTGCCAGCGAAAACCAGTGAGACAGGAAGAAGGGGCGAAGGAGCAGAGGGTAAGTTGGGAATGAGACTCCGAGCATGGAGTCAAGACAGAGATGAGTCAGCATTTTTGGTAGCTGCGTAGGACTGTTCTCGCATTAGCCATAACAAATACACCCAAAATGCTTAAAAGTGCCAGACTTCACCCTCCTGAGTTTTGCAGTTCTAAATCCGTGTGTTTATCTGTTTCTTGTTTGGTTTTTGTACAACCAGTTAAAAGCCCACACGGCCGGGTGTGAGAATTAACAAAACGGCCAGGCCAACAGAACCCGCCGCCTGTGGGTATTGTTTCACAGGATAACGACAAGAGACATAATCCCCACACACAATCAACCACATGAAAAGAAAAAATTCCCCCCCCTCCCGGAAATACCAAACACATGCAAATTGGCCTAAAACACCCAAGAACAACCACCATCTCAGTAAAAAAAAAAAAAAAAAACTTTCCAAACAAAAATGAAAATAAAAATCTCCTTATAGACCATTACACACGACAAAGTCGGCCAAACTACTACATATACGACTTCAAAAAAAAAAAAAAAAAAAAAAAAAGGTAAACCTATTCTTATACAATAAAACGACAACACAAGAAACGAAGGAAGAAAAAAAAATATAAAAAACAAAACAAACGTTAAACCCAAATGTATAAATTTATCAACAAAAGTTGAATAAAGACCAAATATACTTAAACTTGGTCTTATATTTTGCCCCACTCCAAAAAGCAACATAAACACACAAAGAATTTGAAAGAAAATTTACATTAATAGAAAATTAAAAAAAAAAAAAGATACAGATGATTCCCTAGTAAAGAATAAAACCAAATTCTTCGTAGACAAAAACAATAGTGAACTAAACACTCTTCGAAAAATTATGGAGTATCAACCTAAAAGAAAAAGGCAAAAAAAAAAAACAAGTCTTAAAAAATATACAGGAAAAAGAAAACAATTATAAAAGAAGCAGACAAGGGAAGTGCCGTAGTCATCTTAGACAAAACATACTATAAAACAAAAATCCAAGAGATATTAAAAGATAAAATAACAGATAAAGGCATAGACAATAATATATCAAAAAAATAAAAAAATTCGACAAATTATATATGCAAAACTCAATTTCTGCGGACTACTAAAAAATTCACAAATCCAAACAAATAGTAAAAAAAAATGCAGTAAAAACAAAAAATCCAAATATGACCTCCTCAAAGACCTCCTCAAAGACCGTCATGCTCGATAAACAGACTTAGAAAGCTAATAGACATTTTTACTACAACCTTTTCTAAACAACCTATATTAGAGGCAACATAGATTTTTTAAAACTTCATACCACAAAAAAAAAATTGATCCCGACACAGTCACATTTGATGTCGCAACCCTATACAGTAACATCATCCATGAATTAGGAAAACAAGCCATCGCATTTTGGATAAATACCTGGACACATTACACCCAAGATTTAACAAAAATTTATCATAGAAGATATAGAAATAATTCTTAAATTTCCAGACTCTAGGAACAGCAATGGGAAGTAAAATGTAAAACCGTAGCATATTTAGAAGAAAATCTATATGAAATAATAGGCAAAAAAATACGGCAACAACATAAAAGAATTTAAGTCAAGGAAAAGATATTTAGATAATTGTTTCATTTTCTAGAAATGCCCATGGAGAGACATTAACGAATTACACAGCTTCCTCCGAAACTTACACCCCAAAATAAAATTCACATTGGAACATATCTTAAAAGAACTACCATTTTTAGACATCCTAATAAAAAAACGAAAATAGCCAAATCATTACATATCTCCCACAAACATTCAACAATACCTCCAATTCAATAAAAACTGTAAAAATAAAAAAAATAAAAAAAACCTCAGAAAAACTTGTCTTAAAGTACATACAACCATACACAAGAGAGGATACCCAATAACACTGATAACCCTAAAAGCATAACAACGAAAAAACCCTAGCATACGTAGCAACCTACAAAAGAAAAGAAAAAACAAACAAACAGAACTATTCATAGAAACAATAAAAAAACAAAAAAAAAAAAACAATGACAAAATCAAAGAAATACTAAACAACAAAAAGCCAGAGATAACCCTAAAATCTTAAAAGAATACTCACCTCTCCTACATTTGGGGAAAACACAACACAAGTAGTCACCAAATGCAAGAAAAAAAAATGATGTGGAATATGTGATATAATTATAGGAAAACTCGCTCGAATCTCATTAAGTGCCATATTCACGTCACCTTGTGCCACATATGTTCTCTAACGAAAGCAACAAGCTGGAAAGATACACGTATATAAGAAAAAATAATTTGTAAAAAAAATTTTAAAAAATACAAGTTTCTTCGTGCACCTATTTCTTTTTTTGGGGGGGACCTCCAACGAAAAAAAAAATTATAACAACTTTATTATTCCACATTGGAGTCGAATAATCTTTTACCTCCAGCCGTTTGCGAATTAAACCTTCTGGTCAAATGAATACAGCGTGGGCGGAGGAGTGCTAGACAGTCAGCAAGCGGTTTAGCATTGCAGTGTCGCTTACAGACAGCAACACTTGCGGTGTTTATATACGCACGAGCGTACAGTGTAGAGGTGAAGGGTTATACACTGAGAGCCTGCTGTATTGTAATGAAGGAGAAAGGAAGGGAAAACAAAAACGAGACAAAGGACAAAATAAAAAAAGAGGGAAACGGTTGGATAAGAAGACTACGACAGATCATTAATTTAAGAGGCTGACACTATAGTCTTACAGTATGAAAGAGCGTGTTGTGTTATATTTCCTGACACAAAACTTCAGCAATATGGATACTAAGGACAAGCCGGATATTAAATTGGCAACCTGTACAACCTCACCAGCTAACTGATGTCTTTGTTCTCAAATTGTGTTTGTTTCCAAAGGAGATATAGTTTCAACCAAAATTCTGCAACTGATATAAGACACAGGTTAGCCCTGGAAAATTTATCCTGGTAGGGGGAGCATATGAGACTTCGCAATAGGTGTTATTTTATCCCCCATATGACATGATGCATTACGTAATTTAATATTGTTTAAAATCAGTTTTTCTTTGAAGCCTCTGTTTAGGAAAAAGATTTAGTTAGAAATAAAAAGATTTAAAAAAAAAACAAACAACAACAAACTACTTTAGCAAAATAGTATTAAAACCAGTTCACTTGGTAAATAAATAAATAAATAAATATAGATGAATAAATGTGACCACCAAATGACCTGGTCAACTAACATACAGATAAGGAACTTTAGTGTGGGTTAATTCTGATAGAGGGTCTTAAATTAGGCTAGTGGATCTTAAGTGCTGGTCAGAGAAAAATAATATTCGGAACAAAAAAAAGTTTAACATTTGAAGAAAACCCCGACTGAGAATGTCGCCGGCCTGTCTTGCCTCCCAATTAGAATAACGTAGTTAAAAATGAGATTGGCAAAGGAAGGCGGAAAAGAGATAATTAAGGAAAAAAACAAAACCTAAAACAAAAAACCACAACAAATACAGAGTACTAGTGCTGAAAACTTATTAATGCCAAGTTCATGATGGACATTAAAAAAATTACTTTTTTAAAATACCATCGAGAAATGTGACCATACACCGCTGGCCGACCCTCACTATCTTAACCTCCTAAACTACTCATGGCCATCCGATCGTCTAGTAGTTTCTCTCATCCCCGGCCAAGGGGGTATTTCACATTTCTTTACGGGCACACAAAAAACATACACAACTGAGAGGGTGGAAGAAAAGAGAACAAACACGAACTTGGGTTAGCTCCAAGCGCAAGAAGGGAGAAGTTTGTGACACTTTCCTAGCATTCTGTGAGCTATTGCGAGCGTGTATTCGAGCGAAATTCCCATAAAGCTACCAGAAACGCCGACTCATCCTCTCACGTTGGCCAACCTGGCCTCTGAGTCCACAGGTTCTAGCAGTCGCCTTTCTCGACCGTCAGGTTCCCCGACTTCTGTCGACTGGTTTCTTCTCTTGTTAGTAACATAAATTTTGTCCTAGCTATGTTTAGAACGAGGAATTCTGTCTACTTTGTACCTAGCCACGGCTTCTAAGCTTGGGGTTGGTTTGGGTAAGAAAGGGGCAGATTTCAAAAGTTCTGTCTCGGTTTGATAGAGGAACTGATACAAGTACTAGCAATTTGCTTCTCTCTAACAGGGTAACACATCCCAAGGCACCATAACACTTCCATAATTGTTGAGTGGGGTCCGCCGGCAAACCAAGATGACGGGGGAGTTTGGCCTGTACCTCCCTTAGTCGTTCTGGGGTTATTATACTCGGGGATAGGTGTCCCATGGACAGCATGTCTAACTGTACTCTCACATGTTCTAGCAGCACTGTTAACGTATGACTGGTTTGGCGCACCCTATTCACTACAGCCAACAACTGGAGATACTTCAGCATAAACCCCTCTAGCTCCTTCTATTCAGTTGTTATAATTGTGTTTACATTCGCAGCTCTTGCCTAAGGTCATTTAGGTAAGCAATTAACCAATTAATACTCTCTCTGTTCTTAGCCACTTCCAACATTGTAATATTAAGTATCGATACGCTTTCCCTAACTACCTGGGTCATCGATTGCTGCCTCTACTCTACCTGCGTCAACTTTCTCTTAAACAACCTTATCTCATTTTCAGACACCGTGCCAAATAACACACCTAATGCCTTACCTATTATAGGTAACACTGCCCAATATTGTTTGGTCCTCAACAACTTAATTCCTCTTAAATAATTGCTCATCTTTTTCCATTGTCTCTTAAGTATTCGGGACTTCTAAGTTAAGAGTTACAATACACGATGGTTGTTTAGACCTTGGGAATACTCTCCGGCGACCTGTGTCCTGGCTATCACTAACTTATCTACCTTCACCCTTAACTGGGCTAGTAACAATTCACACGGCTGTAAATCTATTACTAACGTTATTAACCACTTTCATCTAGTTAAATTCACTTTGCTAATCTTCTTAAATACGGTATTTTCACTGTGCTATGCATTAGCAGCCAAAATCAACATCACCAGCGCTCCGAGACCTCTATCGTCCATGTCTGATAGAGACAGGAGTACAGTCCATCTTACATAATTATCCATTTATAATTTTCATCAGATGGCTGCATTGTGGAGTGACACATCCCAAGACCAACCCACACCATCACCACCGCCGAGTCTACGCGGGGGCCTTCCAGTCGGCCTGCGTAACGCCGATGACAATTGCACAATCGATCCCAGACTGTCACTCGCCCAACACAACCTCTGCACAATATTTTTTTTCTATTTAATCAGTCTACTCTAAGGGTGTTGCTCCTCGCAATCGCAACTTTAATGGCAACTCCTCTTCATTATCAGGCGCTTGTTTATATGGAGTTGGTTGGTTGGGTTTTATGGCATATCAACCTTTGTAGGTCATTTAACGCCAAATTCTGTCTATATATATATACATACATACTCAACCAAAGATTTCAAAACGAATATTAAGGTAGGTAAAATTTTCTATTAGCAGGATTTCATTTGTTTGCACAAGATTAACCAGTTTTAAAATGTCATATTTTTTAGTACTCACCGAGCCTCGACAGAGTATATGGAGTAAAGCGGAGAAAAAACAATTTTTTGGCACCGCCCACGAATTTTAAATCGCCTTGACCACCATGCATCTTCGTCTAATCTCCGAACCTCTGCGGGATAACGCTTCTCAAAGGGGGGTACGAAAAATGAATTTGGATTCCCTGCTGAGTTTTCTGAAGACATTATCCACTTGAGTTCTGCTAAACCTACTTATCTTGTCCCGGACCTTGGGTCTGGATTTCGTCCTTCAGACCCCACCCCAAATCTCATTCACCATTTATCATAAGCTTTAATTAACGAACCCATCGATCAACCATTTTCTGTATTAAAAAAGAAACTTATTTCTGGAATTACCCTTCAACCCAATTAGTAATTTCATCCCAATCCCTTAGAACTATTAAATAAACCCACCTTTCTCTGTCACAGAAATCCTTTTTCTATTTTATCATCTACTGAAATATACTAACTTGCTTAGGTATCCTATAAACACATATTCAAACATACATAAACGCTACCTATGCCAACATCAGATTCGCTCACACCACATGCATATACATACATACATACATATGCTATGCCTAAACTTATACATACTCATAGACACAATGCCCACCCCCATCCATGCATATACAATATTGCACTTAAATAGGTGCACTCAAGAAGAGATGATCTTATAGTGTCAAACAGAAATCCCGTAGATAACAATTAAAAGATTTGAGCAATCTTGCTTCTCTTGCTACATGCTTTGTATTATAAAGTGAGCACTGAAAATCAAGGATGAAGAAGAAGAGACTAAATAACAAAATTTGGTGTCAAGATTAGGATAATACACTTGATGTAGCTATTAGACCCCAGTAAAAATAATAACAAAACCACTAACACAAAGATTTTGCGACGAAGTGAAAGAAGAACATTAATCAACAGAACTCGAGGAGGACTTTTTCTTTACGAGTAACAGCTAAGGAATTTTGTTAGAGAAAAAAATTGCTCTCCAGTCTTGAAATCAAAAAGTAACTAAAAAACAAGAATCGCCAAAACAAATGAAATCACCAGGTCAGTATTGAATAAGGGTCTCAACTTCGCCACAACCATCAGTCAAGTGCCATACTTGGACATCATCACCAGTCGAGGAGGTGGTCTTGAACATCCCTCAGGCTCAGGCGGACGAACTGAGATGGAAGCTGAGACAGACCTTGGAGAGGGCCAAGCCGCCCAGGTCTAACATAACAAAACTGGAGAAGCTGGCGATTGGATCCCTACAGAGGAACGAAAACATCATCATACTACCAGCTGATAAAGGCAATGCAACTGTAGTGATGAACAAATCGGATTATACTAGAAAACTGGAAGACCTCATTAGCAACGGTAGCTACAGCAAAGTAAAAAAAGGCTCCTACTATGAAAACGGAACGGAACGCAAACTGTCAGATACTAATCAAGAACAAGGATCACTTCGCACCTAAGACGTAGAGGCAGTTATCGCAGCGATTCACCAAGCTATCTCACATATACGGTCTTCCTAAGATTCAGAAAGAGGGTATTCCGCTCAGGCCGATTGTTAGTTGCCAAGGCTCTGTGTGCCACCCTCTGAAGACTCCTTCATATGCCCGAAACTCATCCCACTTGGTGGAAACAATCAAAGATGCTCCCATCCTATCCAACCAGATGGTGAGCTTGGACGTTGTGAGTTTGTTCAAGGTACTCACGGAAGAGGCATTCTCAGTAAACGGACCAGTGTTCCAATAGATAATCTGATGGAGATGTTGATTTTCTGTACACAAACACACTTAGGAATGGGATCACACATATCGACAGGATGAGGGTTTAGCAATGGGCTCGCCATTATCACCAACAATGGCGAATATATACATGGAATACTATATCTCTAAAGCCAACTATATGGTTAAGGTACGTAGATGACACCTTCATACTCTGGCCACACCAGGAAGATGTTCAGATTCTACCGGATACAGTTCACAATGGAGAAACATCCATATACCGTAAACCAACATTCACCGGAGAGTACCTCAATTTCAGATCGTCCGCTGCTTACTTCACCGAGCAAAAGTCAAAAGTGGCAACCCAGAGACATTAGATAAGGAATTGGTCAGTACCCTACAACGTAACAATTACATTGGGTACATAGCAGCAGCCCCCCAAAACTGGGATAGGCGGATACAGGAGGAGGAGGAGAACAACACTCAGAAAACAGTCCGCCTGCCTTATGTGAAGGGGTTATCAAAGAAAATACAAAGGATCTGCGGTCCATATAACATCAGGACAACCTTCAAAAGCTTGACGACACGTCGCAGATATCTCTCCCGAGTAAGAAGCCCCATAGAGGAAAATATGACTAAAGACTGTGTACGCTATCCCGAGCAGCTACGGAAGGAAATATAAAGGAGAAACAGGCTGCCCCCTTAAGGTGAGGCTTCAAGAACACCAGACGGCTGTAACACGAGGGGAAGTGGAAAAATCAGGCGTGGCTGACCACATATGGAGAGAGAAGGGAGATCACAGTCCTCTGTGGGATCAGGTTGAGATCATAGACAAGGAACACCATAGGAAAATTCGTAAACTTAAGGAATCAGCACATATGCTAGGTGTGACAGAGAGAACTCCACCCCACCCCTGACTGATTAATTAACGATTCTAAGGGAATATGTAGAGAAAATTCATATATTTTTTCTCTCTTCTTATCATTTCATTTCTATTTTTAAAAATTTTGACCAACGTCCCGAGATTCGTTGAGTGGATCTTGCTATAAAAACAGTAATGAAATCTGTGTGGTCAAGATAGGTAAAAAGGTTAAAGCTAGAGATTGAAGACAACATGAGTGGATTCATTCTATTTCATGTGTTGCTTGTCTGGCAAGAATCAGCAGGGGCTACTAAAATCTCAATTTTAGTACTTCTTACAAAACGTCGACCATATGTGCAGAAAGTTGGCTAGCTTGGCGATTTACATATCATTATGCAAGGGCGTGCCAATGGGTTGCTGAAACTCCGCCCCCAATTTATATAAGCAGGGCGCAGGGCCCATAGAGAGAGGTCAAGAGAGAGAGAGAGAGAGAGATCAGATCAAGGAATACGAGAGAACAGAGGTCAAGAGAGACAGAGAATAGTCCAAGAATTTCGGGTGAAGTCAAGATTACTCCAGAACTGGGAGTTCGATGCAAAAGCAGAGACGAACAAATATCTTTATTAAGATAACCAAGAAACGATAGTTGCCTCCCTTACACCTTTTGTTTGATCTGGGCACCTCGGGTGGTGTAATGGTTAGCAAGGTAGACTAGCAAACCTGCACAAGTGAGTTCGGTTCTCATTGGGTGCCCCATTTATACGACCTTGTGCTATATCTAAGCAAAAAGCTTAGTAAACTACCACCTTCTGTTTGATCTGTCACATTTCTAAACGAACGAATAAGTTTCGTGAGACCTTTTTTTCTTTCTTTTTGTGTCTAAATTTCTGTAAATACGCAAATTGTATCATACAAAAACCGAAAGCGTTGTTTTCTTTGTGTATTTTTGTGAGCCGCGACAGGAACAACTACTCTTCACACAGCGATTTTACTTCGGCATGGATTCCAGCCAAAATTAGATCGACTATCCTAAAAAGGAAACGATCTGAGTTAGCTAAAACACCACCATTCGGATCAAAATACACAACGTGGCGAATGGTAGCAGTTATCTTAGATTAATAAGCAGAGCCGGATTCGCAACGTCAGAGAAGCCACAAAATTCTTCTGAGCCGGCTAAACATAGAAATTAATACAATATGGAAACCAGTAATAAGGAGTACCAGAGAAAAGGAATAATAACAATAAAGTTGCAATATGAGCTCTGGTAAAAAAAATGCAATGATAACAGCAAAATTGCATAAAAATGGTTGCTGAAGACATTATAAATACCCAGAAATTCATACACAGATGTCCTTAAGGACACATGGCACAGTGGATAAGGGCGTTGGTTAGATCCAGTGACATACTCAAAAGAGTGTGAGTTCAATACCCGGTGAAGGCAGTGGAGAACTTTCAGAGGAGAAATTAACAGGAGATAACTAACATACATTAAACATGAACAGTCTACCCCGGTAAGTGAAATAAAGGGCTAAGTTCGACATTCCAACCACCCGAAGAAGGCCGGAGCATACAACAACCGAAACGTTGTGATAAACATGGCGACTAAGATGAGGACAATAGTCCGAAAAAAAATTTATTTATTTTAACCATATAATTTCAAAGGGTTTTTTTTCTTTTTAACACGCATCTGAAAAATGTTTGGGGGAAAGAAAAAAAAAGAACATTTACTATTTAATTTGTGCGAACTAAATCTATAAAGACAACAAGGCGAGGGAGGGACAAATTCACCCAACAAAGACAAAGTTCTGAAAAAACCTCGTGGCGGAATGACCATAACCCTGATATAAAAATATAAGTCTTTGTTCTTTCTTAGGCAGAGTACTCGGACACTGGCGAAGGACTGCTATACGGACCCTTTCTTCTTAGCCAGATTGTGCTTCCATATTTAAGGCCCCACTTAATACTTGTTTAGCGGCCGAGCACTTGCTGGCCGGCCTTCGTGACTTGGGTGTGGCTCCAACTGGCTAACCGTTAGACGTGGGTACCTGTATCTATAATTTCCCAACGCCCATGCATTCCGGTTGTCGACCCACGTGACCCACTTACACACAAGAACCGCTTGTCTTCCAGTAATCACTTTGTTTACACAGCTAGAACATCCTTCCTCATAAATCATTGATTGACAGCTCTGTCAAGGACCAATATGCAACAGAAATAGTTAACGTGCTGAATTCAAACTAGCCCACCCCCGAAAAAAGTAGGAAGACCCCAGAGTTTCTACGTAGCAGTAACAAGTATAACATCAGTCATTTGTTTGTACTCATCTAAATAGATATGTATGGTATGTAAGAGATTAACATCTAAAAAGGTGAGCGAGCTTTATAAGTTGGTCTACAGTTAAATAGTTTCAAGTATTATAATTATTTAATACTTCTTTAAGATCAAGGTCTGTATCGCTATCCATACTTTCTATACTATATGTTCTTCGTAGGGGTTTTGTTCATCCCTGAGCATTGTAGTGTTTGATTCATAAAGGTGACTGTTCTTGAGGGCATTTTGAATGTGCTTCCAGGTTTTTCATTTTGGTGTTCATCTGTATTTTCCCAGTTTGGCAAATGGAAGTCTCCGATTTTTTCCTATTTTGCACTATGTCCCTGTCCGTGAGGGAGGAGGTTTCCCTCGAGTTTTCCTTTTGGGTGGGGTTTGTCGTGGCGCAACAACAGAAGAAGTCACCTCAGAAGTGAGGGCCCCTGAGCTCCTCCTGCTAGCTTTGCCAGTCTCTTTTAGCATGTTGCGACTCTGGTGTTTGGAAATCTTTTCAGTAACTGCTTCTATGACAGTTTTCATCTCCTGGATTAGCGCTCTCATTTCGTTTACAAGCTGGGCAACCAGCTTGGGTTTTGTGGTTGCGCTTGTTTCACACATACAACTTTGTTTTTTGGTTGTTGGGATATTTTTTGTTACTTCCGCATATTTTGTAGTCTATCAATCCCTTACTTCTGGGTAGGTGATATTTTGAGTATGTTTTAGTTTGGTAATACCCATAATACAACTACATGTGTACATATACAATTATATGCAGAAACATAATTAACTGATAATGACGACTTCAATAACGAACGAATAGACTTCTTTACAAAAATATAAATCTCTCACATTTTATTTTCGAAAGTGTTGATTTTCTGTTGTGTGTGAGAGATGAGTGGAGACAGGGACAGACTGCTATATTGACCCAAGTTCTTCTCTTGACCATAGCAGCATTTCTTTCGCATCTTAGCTGGGGTTGCTCAACTGTGGGTCACTGAGGGCCCAAAGCCCTCAGTCTGCAAGCTGGTTCTCACCTTGGCATTCCTGTCTCAACTGCTCGACGGCCGCGGGCACTGTCTATATTCTTAACGTCCACCTGCTTCCGCTCTTCTTCGGCTTATTTACACAGGTGCATCTCTTGATTGACGGCTCGGTCAATATATAACAATATTCTCCGCATCTTTCGCATACTGGCGGTCGTGTACATTGGTCCTGGTGGTGCCCAAACCTCTGACATTTGTAGCATCTTAAGGGATTTGGGATATAAGATTCTACATTTATTTTTTGGTATCCAATTTTTATTTCTTTAGGAATTTTGTGGGTGTTAAAGGTCATTATATATGTATTTGTATCTATTGTTTCTCCGGTTTTTCTTTTTATTCTTCGGATTTCCATGACATTTTCGTCTTGTAAGTTTTGATTTCATCTAATGTACATAAGGACAGTTCATGGCTTTTTACAACTCCTTTACATGTATTCAGGGAATTGTGGGATACTTTTTTTTATGCTGTCAATGTGTTTCCATTTTAATATTTCGTCAGCTTGGTTTTTATTGCACATTTCTATTAGTAGTGTTCCATTTTTAAGTATTTTGAAACTGTTTTTTGGTTTTAAGCTTTTTGATATTTTTTCAATCTTGAATGGACACAGTTTACTTAGAGGAATTTCTTCAGCCGATTCCATCACGATGAAAGACGGGAAATTTCTTCTGTCTCACTGTCAGAACTTTCCCAGGGTCTTTTAAAAAATTAGCTTGGCTTTTCTTTGTGTTATCCATATAACTAGATGTGAGTTTTATTGAACATGCTCCCAACCCACGGATGTGCCTAAGAGGAAACCCATTCACCTAGCAACATCAGGGCTACATGTTCAGTATACTCACGCTGGTGTCAGAAAATTTTATTTTGTCTCTGGGTTTTCGTTCCAAAGATAACTTCTTGCCCAGGAACAGAAAGGGCCCTACAGCCATCGTCCTCATTTGGATTTTTACACAAATCCAAAAAAAAAGGCTGACATGACATGGCCTCTCCGACCGCCTGTCTAGCCCAGTAAGGGCTAAAGTGGGATGTTGCGAGTCACATGACTTTAGTTGCCAGGTCACAGACTGCTCAGCCACCAGGATCCCGTCCTCAAGCATTACGAGTCGCCACCCACGGTCAACAAGTAACCTCATTAGGTTCTTTTTTTTTTTTTTTTTGCTCTTCTGCAGAGATGCAGTCGGCGTATTCTACAGCCCCAACCGACTGGATGATGTAAGACCAGTGTATTTACAGATTCAGAGATAAGTACTTAAGTGCTTGAAAATATGAGAAATGTCAAAAGTTTGAGATGGGATTGTTTTGGCGAAAGCAAAAATTGTGACCCTATCATTTCAGGAAAGGTCAAAATAAGGCAGCTTGACAAACCAGGTGTAGAGTGGAGAATAAAGATATCTAGGGAAATTATATTTGCCAAGCCTTGAAAAGCAACTTTTTTTCTAAACGTAGGCGTGTTTCGTGATTAAAAATATCACATGATAAAAAGTGACCACCCATTAAGAAGATTGGGGTCAAGTGAAATACAGATTGTAAAGAGATAGAACAAATCTCCGATCCCTAATTTTGTCATTACCTAAGATCATTAAGTCCAGGCAAACCCATACCCACCCCAACAGGAAACTCAATTACATATAAGCAGAGTGTTTTGGCTGATAGAGGGTACATTTTCCCATCTAACGCTGGAGTCCATATCCCTTGAAAAGACATCCTGAAATCGCGACTTTGTGCCAGCTTCCGAATACCTCAGTGCCACATGACTAAGACGAGAGCGAGAAGGATAGAAACTATTAAAGTTGATACATTTATAACTCCCGTTGACTTTGCTTCCGTAGATTAAAGAATTTTTCTTGGTGTGACCTCCAGGAGTCGATCTTTCCAGCACTTCAGTGATCTTATCCAGCGACTATCACTTGAGATAAGTAATACAGCTTGCAGATAGTGGACATGAGGAACAGACGCAGTCAACCCGATCGGAACTGTTCGTAACGATATAACACTAGAGAAGCACCAAAAATGTACGGTTGGATAGTGACTGCCGCGGCTCTAAATATATAAGACCACGTGTTGTTAGCCTCATCCTGGTCACGGCACCAATTATTATAGTACCTTTCAACATATGTAGAATTTTTAAAAAAGCCGAAAATTTGTTTAAATAGACACACACAGGAGTGCAGTCAGTGTATTCTATAGCCCTAGTCAACAAAATGGCTAAAAAGTATAATGGTCTCTAAGTTAGTGCTTCATCATATTTAAAACTTGTTTACCACCAAAATCTAGTGAGTCTGGGATTAGCTATCCCTGTATAAGTAGTCAAATTCAAGTATTCGAACAGAACAGACCTAATAGATCTTACAGTTAACCCAATAGCGGAACCAAAACATTACTTCAGAATTTCACAAACGAAGTTTATTCCTCAAAGGAATTCAGGACTAACACACAAGTATGCAATATATATATATATATGTTATTGTTTATTACGAAGTGTATATGAGACACAATTGAGCTTTGCTGCGTTAGTTATATGTATATGAATGTATTTGACCCGACAGAATACGTAGCAGTGCACAAAGTATGCACAATGAGCAGATGCACAGGTGGCAGGTGAGGCGGTTTAGTCACAATTTGTGACGTGACCAAAGGATTCGAAGAGATAAAAGACAAGGCCATCCTGAGGAAAAGATAGACAAGAGGAGGAGCAGAGAGTCAGAAAGTGTGAGAGGGAAAAGGAAAAATGTCCATACGCATATATATATATATATATATATATGCAGAAATGTAGGCATGCATATAAAAAAAAGATAAAATCACACACATCGAAAACACAGAGAAGGAAGTAAAGCAACAAACGCACATGGACGTATACAAAGGGGTAAAAAAAGGAGAAAAGAAAACAAGAGAGACTGATACACATACAAGAAGGAAGAGTAAAGAGATAATTTTTTGTTAACTTAAAAAAAGGAAAGGAGATGGTTGGATGTGTTCCTTGCAGGTCATCTAATGCCAAATCCCATTTTATGTAAGATTTGTAAACGAATACTTTGTAGGTAACATTTTTAAACAAGCCAGAACACATAAGGTTGTACAGTTAAATGATTTCAAACATTGATATTTAACACTAATAATCAATTTAACATCAGTCATTAATTAAATGCTAACTTTAGTTGTAAAACAGATTTGCACTCAGGTTCGTTTGTATTTTGTCTCTTCGGAAAAGTTTTACATTTAAAAAAAAATTATCTTAGAAATGAAAAGGCCGCTCAATAAGTTTATTTTACTGGTTTAAATAACTAGTAAATACATAAGATTTACTTGTATGTACTTTGGGAGAAAAAAAAACTTGCCTTAAGATATGGATCGTATGTTGAGAATCGTTAATTCAGGAAAAGGTTGTTTTATCCAAAGTGACTAAATAAGGTGTAGTTCTTCCTGTCTTTTAAAAACCTTTTTTGGTTTGGAATGACTAAAAGAAATATCTATCCACAGAATTGCACCATAGAGAAAACGAAGGGAAGAGTTCTCTCATAATTTTTGGTACTTTTTTTTATTTTTTAGTTTCTCTCTCACTTAGAATTTTTTAGTAATAAAAATAATAATTTGATGTTGAAGATGGCAAAAAAAAAAAAAACCATCAGAGAAAAAAAAAAGCGGAAGAAATCTGAAGAAAAGGGGAAATTGATAAAACAGATGCGATATAAGAGCAAAATGAATAGGGAAAAGAGACACAGAGGAAGGGCTATAAGGACTTTCTTTGTTTGTTTTTTAATGGCATATCAACCTTTGTGGGTTATTTAATGCCAAAGCCATCCTTCTAGAAGACCAGCAGTAATGCTATTTAATCCATAGCTGGGAGGATAAGAGGGTTCATACCTTTCCTAAAGGTATTGGTCCGAAAGTGAACGTAATAGCGCAACTGAATTTAGCCCTTACACCACGAGGACATTCCCATGCTTGAGAGAGAGAGAGAGAGAGAGAGAGAGAGGAGAGAAAAGGTTATAAAAGATGAAAAGAAAAAAACATAGAAAGAAAATGGAAGAAAAGGCAGAAAATTTACGATAAATAGAGAAAGTGAGTATAGAAGAGAAACAGTTTTTGTGATAGGAAGAAAGACGAACATAAAAATCAGTATCCCCCCCCTCTTAAGGTATTTTATATCTTAAGCTTCTCGTATGCTAACGAGGCGCGTGCGAGAAGTGACGAGAGTTGGGGCATACAAAAAGATTTGAATTCTTGGATGTGATGCGTTAATAAGACTAGTACGTCGCTCGCGAAAACACAATGCTTAATAGAGGTTTTGTTTGTGTATATAAGACCAAAAGCTTTTCTGGCCACAGATGGTGTCATTTGGTTTCAGCAAAATGATCCAACCCTTCAGCGGTGAAGGCAATGTGATTGCATGATTGAAAAAGATTGATTTGGTGCCAACCTGGAAGGAATACCGGATGTGGCATCGCTGATAACGTTTCTGGAAGGCGATGCACTAGCCCTGTATTTAGCGTTGAGTGACGAGGACAAGAAGGACGCAGAAACAATAATACGGCGGATGAGTGCGTTCTCAGAAAGAACATGCGAGGCGTATGAAGAAAATGAAATGGATTGGAGAGTTCGTGGACGTATATGCCAACAAGATTTAGAGATTAATCAGTGTTGTAGGTTTCGTGGGAACAAGCAGCGATCGTTTAGCCAAGATGACCTTTACCACTGCGTTTCCCGACCAGATCTCAAGAGAGTTGCAGCAAGTGAATGCATTCGAAAGGATGGACGTCAGTCAGCCGATTCCCAGAACAAAAGTATTAATTTGCAATAGGCCTCTGGAGACGAAATCAGTAGTCAGCAGTATCACAAGGAGTTGAAGAGAGAGGCAGTAAGTGCTATGTGTGCGGCGGAGCGCATCTTCGAAGACACTGTGAGGAGGTTGAAGTGCTATAGATGCAATAAGTTCGGACACGGCAAAAAACTGTCAGAATTAAAGGGGTACCTAAGCACTAGTAGGTATCTCAGCACAGAATCGGCAGCGACACCAAAAAATTGACGCCTTCGTTGAAGGGGAGGGTTAGAGCTCTGGTCGACACTGGCTGCACCACCACTATGGAACGAGCAGATTGGATGCATGGGCGGATCGGGAATACCAAGCAATAAGGCGCTCGACGGAAGAGACGTGAAGTGTTGAGGAGTAAGCAACATCAGCCTGTGTGACAATATTCGTCTGTGGCGGTGCGTGAGGGGTTAACCAAAAAAAAAAAATTGAATAGCCAATTATAATTGCCAAGAAGTGTGGAGTTGAAATTCTGGGAAAAAGAATCGAAAATGCTGTGACCGAGTTTGTTTGCTTTTTTTTTTTGGTTGACAATAGCCAAAATTGAAACAAAGAAATTGACAGGTACGGAAGATTAAGTTGTTTACAGAACTCAGGCAGAAATCAAGAAAGAAAAATATTGTGATTAAAAAAGGTGAAAAGAGTAACGATACTAAGATAATTTTCGAGCCTGGAAAAAGTTAATTTTTAAAGGATTTGACAATCAGGGAAGATGACCTGTGACTCTCACCTGATTGCAGTGACATGGAGATACCCCAGTTAGAGGATAGACCTCAGAGGCAAATAAGTACAAACGGAAATTGAGGAAGAAAAGAGGTTGAGAGGCGAACAAAGAAGTCTTTGTTGATGAGAGGAAGGCCATCTGGCATTTAGGGTAATGCTTTAGCTAAGGGATGACAAAATTATCCGAAATTACTTATCAGTGCTGAAAGGGAATTATCAATTAGCCTGAGGATAGGCCAGTCTTTTCGCCTACGTAGAATTGAAACCAGTTCCATCAAAGGTGACAGTCCAGCATATTTGGGCAAAAAGGGGTTGGACCCTTTCTGACGTCATGAGCCGTAAAATGATAGAAACTATGTTGGTAGGAGGAAAGCTATGAGGGAGTGAGAGGAACAACTCTGTGGAAGTAGTGAAAAGAGGGTTGGACCCTTTCTGATGACGAAAATTAAAACAAAGACATGAAGGATGTCTAATGAGTTGAAAATGACGTTAGGGAGATCACCCCTGCCTCAGTCAGAACCTACCCCAGAATATTGGCAATTGTTATATAAACAGGCTGATTTCCGAACTCAGCAGTTGGTGGCAGAGAGAGAGCGAAGCAGTTCGGTCCCAGACGAAGTAAAGCCGACGAAGACCAGGCAGGGACCAACAGATTGGAATTGTGCTTCGCGCTGCCAACTCAGATATCGCCAGTCCGCCGCTGGAATACACTGTCGTTAAGAAAACTTAGACCTTTGTAAGTTGGTGGCAGAGAGAGAGCGAAGCAGTTCGGTCCCAGACGAAGCAGACGAAGTAGACGAAGACCAGACAGGGACCAACAGATTGGAATTGTGCTTTGCGCTGCCAACTCAGATATCGCCAGTCCGCCGCTTGAATACACTGTCGTTAAGAAAACTTAGACCTTTGTAAGTTGGTGGCGGGAGAGCGAAGCAGTTCGGTTCCAGACGAAGCAGACAAAGCCGACGAAGACCAGGCAGGGACCAACAGATTGGAATTGTGCTTTGCGCTACCAGCTCATATACCACTAGTTCGCCGCTGAGATACATTGTCGTTAAGAAAACTTAACCCTCGTCGGGCCGCCGCCTTAGACTATTATATGTCACACCCGCAGATTTTTTTTTTGTCGCCACCTGTAACTTTGAAGTTTTATAAACCCTTTTCTTATCTACTGCAGAAATCGGAGTTATTTTTTTTGTTTTTGTTCTGCAATATATGTACCCCTTTGGAGTCCAGTCTTCAGCTGCCAGTAACCCTCTCTTCCTTTCAGACAGGGCCATCGGCCTTACTTTTAAAGAATCACAACGTGGGGCAGGGCTGTGCATGGTCACTTTCCCTGGAAGGAACTTTCGATCTGTTTTTTCCCACGCTGTAGCAGAGAGATTGGAGGGAGGCGGACAAGGTTGTGGCAAAGAGTTACCATAATAGGTATAATCAGCGCTGTGATCGAGGACGGGGCGAAGAGGGTGGTATACCTGAACATAATAGGGAGACTGCTGAGAACGAAGACAAAAGTGGTAGATCATCTTGTGCCTGGCATTGGTGTAATAATAGGAATGGATCTGGTCCATCGAATAGCGGGGGTGGGGCGACACTGTTGACGGACATGGCACTGTGAAGTTTGCAGGTGAACGTTGTGTAATGAGTACAACCTCAGAGGTAGCGAATCAGGGAAGATGTGAATCGGAGTAATGTCAATTTTATAAGGATTTTTTTGCAGAAATCAAAGATGAGAAATGGATCATTGAATAGAAATGGATATCAGAGCCATGCTTACAAAATAAGGTGGACATGTATGAACCAAAATTACAAGAAACAGAGAAAGCAGCACTTGAAAAGAAGATTGGTGGATCGAGGAGGGGGATCTTAGCATCTTGAAAGGAGGACGTGAGAGGATTGCTGCCACTCAGGGCAGTGATCCAACTGACTAAAAACTAAATCAGACCGGTGCTGGATTATCGAAAATTGAACAAGCATGCAACATGCCACACGGGGGGGGGGGAGAATTCATTGATGCATGTGGACAGACCTTGCGAAGATGGAGGCAGAAGAGTGCAGCTTCTACGATCCAAGTTGCATCACATTCATGGAAGTACCAGTTGGATCGTTACAAGGAAAGAACATGCTGCCTGAGCAGATTAGGGTTAGGGTTGAACGTTGTAAAGATCATGGCAGTAATACTTAAAATAGTATTGAAAAAGGAGAAAGATGTGATAGATGCCAACGATTCCTATATTGGCGACATCTTAGTGGATCAGACGGCAGTACCGGTGCAAAGAGTATTGCAGCAGCTTGGAAGGTTTGGCCTGACGGGGGTGCGGCATTAGGTCTCCGGTTAGATGAGAGCGAGTCGGGAGGACTGAAGTTCAGAAGGAACGCGCTTCTGGAAGTCGTCGAAGACGCGATAAATAGACGGCAACTGTTCTCACCGAGTGGCTTCGGACTACAAGCAGTTATGTGAAAAAGAAAGCGGAGGGAAGATAAAGTGAGCTAAAGGACGGCTGCAGTGATGCGTCAAGTCTTAGAAGAGGTAAAGAAAGAAGACCCGGTGAGAGGAAGGTGGCACGTCCCGAGACAACTGAAGGAATCGTATGGTGTGATGCAAGCAGCATTGCCACTGGCATTATGATAGAAATTGATGGCCAGGTGATAGAGAATGCAGCTTGGTTGAGAAAGAGAACCGATTTTTCGCACATTAATGTTGCGGAGCTTGACGCAACGATAAAAGGGATTAAGCTGGCATTGAAGTGAGGATAGATTCAACAACTGCTTTGAATTGGATGAAGGCAACAGTCACAGATTATTGAAGGGTGAAGACAAAGGGTGTTGCTGAAATGATCATTCTGTGACGAGCGAGTATCTTGAAGGAGATTACAGCTGAGTTCGAGCTATGCCTGAGCATGACATTAGTACCGCCCACAAAAAAAACAAACAAAAAAACAAAAAAAAAAAAACGGCTTACGTTTTGACCCGCGTTCAAAAAAGGTAGATAAAAATGTTAAACAACCGGGCAGTTTTGAGTTTGAGTTACAGCATACTTCATCACATGGGAACTCACAGAACACTGTATTTAGTCCGTAAAGTAGACCCTAATGTTTCTAATGCAGCGAGTAGTGAGGCGATATTTGAGGTCTCAGTCCATAGACCCAGCGCCAATCATTCATCAACCTGGAGAGCAACAAAGTTAGAACTGGCGAAGGCTAGCTATTGATGTCACCCACTATTAAGCGGGTCAGTATCTGACCATGTTTGGTTGTGGACCCAGCAGGTTTGCAATCTGGAGGGAGATGAGAACAGGGACTGCATACGAGATGGCAAAAATTTTAAAAGGAATTTTTTTTTTTAGAGCGGGGTCCGGTTGATGAAGTTTTGATGGATAAAGGGACAGCATTCCAGTCGGAGACTGGTGAGAGAAATGCAACACCAGACGGTATTTCAGGGCAGCGTTTAAGCCGGGAGACAACAATATCGGAGAAAGGAACCACAGAACCACCAAGGCACTGGTAGAGAGAGAGAGAGGGGGGGGAAGGAGGAACTTCACCCGAAAAGATGTTTTTGGTACAACATGTCGCCTAGGACATGACAGGAGGAGGTGAAAGTACCGCAAGAATTGGTGTACAGGTACCCGTGGCGGCATCCCAGTGTCGTGCCGGTCAAACAGCAGTGAGAGACGCAGAGCTCCATACGGAGTGAAGACGAGGTCTGAGTGAAACCTCCAGGTGTACGACGCAATGGGATGGAAGGATACTAACTGAAAATCACTCCAACAACAATATATCCTTGGATGAGGTGCCGAGACATTCTCGATGTAAGAACAGTGGAAGGTCTGACGCCAGAGGAAATCGACAAACGCCACGGTGGTTGCGTGATTATCATGTATGACCTTGAAGATCAGGGGGCGTGTGATATGAAGAAAGACGAATATGAAAACCAGTGCCCCCCCACACACACACTCTTAAGGTATTTTATATCTTAATATTATCGTATGCTAACGAGGCGCACGCGAGAAGAGAGTTGAATTCTAGGATTCCGGAACGTGGTGCGTTGATAAGACTCGTACATCGTTTGTGAAGACAGCACTGGATTGAGTTTTCGTTTATTTGTTTATATATTTGATGTGGACCCAAAGTCAGTAAACAGTAGGAAAACACGGAACACGGTTTAGAGGTAAGAAAAATGTATTAACTAAAGTTACAAAGGATAGTGTCCAAGAAGTCGTACTTCTAGTACTCTTGTACTACTGCTGCTACCCGTATGCTCTGGTATTAGGATATTACTACGCTAGTAATATAGTGCTGGAAGAGTCCATGATGCAGGTAAGTTTCGGTCTCACAACACCCCCCTTCCAAGAGTTTTCTTTTTTTTTTTTCTTGGAAAAAAAAACAAACTATTTATATTTCCTCCTCTTGGGATTTACGTCGAGTGGTTGCGTAAATTTTCTTTTTCTTCCAGAGTGTCGTACTTCCGGAGAGACTTGAGGCGTGTAGAGATCGAAATGATCGAATATTGCGTCGATCGGCTCTTCGCAGGTATTTTGTGGTGATTCCTCAGATTCATATGGCGTTTGTGAGTGTTTTTTGGTCCCTGGACAATACAGACCAGTTCGCCAATCCTTTGTTTGATGGTGCCTACTTCCCAGAATGTCATGTTTTTGTAGGCCTTGAAAAGAACTTTATCGCCAGGATAGAAATGTTTATGGGGCGAGACGGTTTTCTTGAACTTTGCTTGCCATTGAATGAGTTTATCGAAGACAGACTTGGTTTTTCTTGCGACCATTGTTTCTGATTTCGCAAATTCGACCTTAGAGTAGCAATAATGGAGTCTTCAAAGATTTCCGTATTTCTGGGAATGAGTCACGATAAGCTGTCCGCGTAGCAAATATTTTTAGATGTGAGGAACTCTATCTTGAAGTTATTATTTAAGAGAATCGTTCCACAACGAAGTAGTCTATTTGCAGTATAGACTGGCAGACCTTTCTTGGACCCAAAGATTGTTATTAGGGGTTTATGGTCCGTTTGTAGTATGGACCGTCTTCCATGTAGGTATCTGGAATTTTGTGACGGCGATTATTATCTCTAGAGCCTCTTTCTCTATTTGGAATATTGCTTCTCAGCTGGTAGTAGGGATCTAGAAGCGTGTGTCACAGCTTTTCGCGAACCATCTGGCAGTTTATGGAGAATGCAAGCACCGATACCGTATGAGCTTGCATCACTTGCGACTATGATGTCGAGGGTAGGGTCGTAGTGGGTGAGGGAGTGATCCGAAGTAGGAGTTTTCTTGATCTTTTCGAATGACTCTTGGCATGGGTTTGTTTTTGACAGAATACTTGCTAGTTCAAGTCTAATTCTTTGTTGATTTGCTCTAGAGCAGCGAAAGGGACATTCCGTTTCTTCTTGAATACCGGTTGTGCACCGTCCTTCACCTTGAGCTTAGCTTTTAATTTAGAACATTTCCCAAGGCCGCCAGAAAAAAAAACCCTGGGGAAATCGTTGTTTCTATTTTGCGACAAAATGTACATATTGGGCAATCCCATAGATTGAATTTTTCTATCCAATCTGTTCCGAACAAGTTGTCCGAATTTTTTAGTACGTAGGCTTTCAGCTTTTTGGTAACTCCATTTAGTGTTACTGTAAGGATTACTTCGCCTAAGATGTTAATATTCTCGCCAGTTACGGATTTTATTGTTTTATCCGGCTTTAGTAAGGTCGGCTTGTTTAATTTTCGCCAATTGATGATTGAGATATCAGAACCCGAGTCAAACT
Source organism: Sepioteuthis lessoniana (assembly GCA_963585895.1). NCBI lineage: Eukaryota > Metazoa > Mollusca > Cephalopoda > Myopsida > Loliginidae > Sepioteuthis > Sepioteuthis lessoniana. Next base: position 51,160,842 of record OY757945.1, on the reverse strand, counting down.
GGAATTTAATGGAGGTATTGAAAATATCAACAGTCACATATTTCCTTAAATTCCTATTGACTGTGTCGTCTGATTTTACTCTTGGGTTTTCTCGTTATGTTGGCGTACCAGCATTGAATTAAGTTATGACCATTTTTATTGTAATTTTTGCAATATTTTTTCTTCTCGACTGGACAGAATTTCATCTAATGCCATTTACCACAATGGTAACATGGTCCGGGCGGTTTGCCTTTTTGACAGGAATAGGCGGTTGTCTTGCTTCTGATTTTTCTAATCGATCGTTTTTGAGTCACATTTGACAGAAATTACTCTTTGACAGTCCCCTGCCAATTTTTGGAGAGTCAATCCTTGTTAGTTTTCAAGCTTGGTCAGTACCCGTCGTCTGACTTCGGCGTCTTCTGCTGATACTAGACCCTGTGCAAATATTAAGCACTTGAAATCATTGGTAGTCAGCTAGGCTAGTTTGAAATCATTACAGAGCTTGTTCACCGATGTTGCAAACGTTAGAAAATCTTGCTGGTTGTCCTTGACCGTGTTTAGGCATTCCCAACATTTGTGGAACAAGGTTGTGTTAGGCCCGAATAGTTCCGATAGGAGCTTAATAGTCTCTGAAAAATCCAAGTCTGTCGTTTTCTTGTGTAATATGAAGTCTACGAACATATTATTTTCGGTTGTTGCCAGTTTTCTTAATAGTAGACGTACCTTTTTTTCACTAGGCCATGGTTCAGTCTACGTGGAAAATATCTTCATAGCGCCTGTAAAAAGCCTCGAACGTTTTGTCATTCTCTGGTACGTATTCGAATGTTTCAATCGAGTTATAGATTGTATTCTGGGAAAATACAGTGTCTTTTTCAGTGTTTTTTGAGCCATTTTATGAATTTACGAATAATTCTTCAAGTTGTTTTTGCTATAGTTCAGTTTTCTGCGGTGTAAATTGTTGGAATTCTAACTGTTGTTTATGTAATTCCATAACAAATTATTGCTGTCTTTCTTCGAATTTTTGTTGCTGATCCAAGTTAGCCTTTAGCAATTAAATGATTGTTTTTTTGGAATTCTTCCATATTTCGATAAGTTTTATAATATGTCGGCTAAAGGGAATGAACAAGGCAAAAAAAAAAAAAAATTACAGCCAATACTGTTGCTTTGAAAACCCGTGTACAGGGAAGGTACACAAGAATCTAGACAGATCTTTTTTTGTTTGCAAAAAAGGAATGGACAGACAATTCGTTAATTGAACTACTTACTGGTTTAGCTTCTTTCTAAATACCGTTGTTCCGTTAAATTTGGTCATCTAAAATTTCCTCCACAATAATATTTTTTTTTGTTAGCCAAAAAAGTTTTAGCAAGGAATAAAATAAAGAAAAATTATTTCTCGGTGAGCGCCCAACAGGTTCATTTGTATAAGTGTTTGCAAGTAAGCAGGGGTTTTTTTTTGTTCTTCGCTGGGGGATTTTCGTAATTGTAAGATAAACTTTTTTTTTAGAAGTGTGGGGAGGGAAGAAGAAAAAAATCATCCTTCAGACCGAAGGAGCAAAAAAAAAAAAAAAAGCTTTGGATTTTTTTTTCTTTTGTTGTATGAGAACTTGCTTTCTTTTTTTTTTAAAGAAAAAAAGCTAGCCTCGCTGAATTTGGTGAATAGTTTTTCCAAAAGCTTTGAGTTTGTCAGTTTGTTTTGTGAACAAACTGGCTTTTTTTTTCGTGTAAGCAATCGTTTTTGATAATTGGTTGACCGTTATATTGTTTGGACAGATTTTAATAATCTTAAATATTCCGTAAGTGTCGAATCGCTAGTTCGTCACTGATGTTAGTAAGCGGAATATTTTTGTATGTGTCGCTGATGTAGTAATACCAGCTTACTTTTTCTCGTTCGACACTGCTGTGTGATGGAGCGGGTCCTCTGATGTGGTGAGGACGAAATTCTCGAATCTTTCTGTCGCTTTTGATGTGGGACTGGTAAGGCTTTCGGCGTGAGTGCGTTTCTCGAATCCGTACGTCGCCACTGATGTGGACCCAAAGTCGGTACCACAGAAGGAAAACACGGAACACGGTTTAGATGTAAGAAAGATATATTAACAAAAGTTACAAAGGATAGTGTCCAATATTGGTAGCCATACTTCTAGTACTCTTGTACAACTGCAACCACTACTACCACTGCTCTGGTATTACGCTCGTAATATAGTGCGGGAAGAGTCCATGATTCAGGTAAGCTTCGGTCTCACAACAATATTTAAACAGATACTACAATACAAAAACTTATATATTTTTCCTATGGTTACAGAAGGAGTACGACAAAGAAATGAAAGAAAATGAAAGAAAATGAAACAGACGAAAGAAAAAAGGTTTAATTGAGAAAGTGGTATAACCTTTAAGACAACTTGTCAATTCAGCAGACCCTGGCAGAGATATGGGCTCCTAAAAGCCAAAGGACTGCTAACAGATTCTCTGCATTTGCTTTTATTTATTCATTTATTTTTTGGTGGGAGGACAGAAGTTTCAAATTATTTTTTTAAAACTTTGATCAAATCCCTTCATAAAGTTTTTTTACACACCGAAATTCATTTCTAATTGATATATATTTTTCTTACAATCAAAAATTGCACATTTTTCTTCTGTGTTTCCGCTGCCATCCAGAGAGTGGGAGGGGGGCCCGTCGAGCGCAACAGTAAATTTTGGGTAAGGGAGTAAGAAAAAGGGAAAGTAAAGCTATGAATGCATCGAGTCGAACCGAGAGTCCTGAAACTCATAAAATGGAAACTTGGAATGTTCTGAGGTGAGGCAATAGATGATTACAAAAGGCTGAATTTTGAAGAAATGGTTTATTGTGGGGAAGGGAGGACGATGCCTGAATGAAGACCCAGATGTCCGGTAGATTACCCTGAGAAGCAGGGGGTCAATTTTTAAACATCTTTGCTGTTAAATTACTAAATTTTAAGAAAATGACACCATGCTTTTTGGAAATAAATAACATGGGTAGGGGAGATGTCTGTCCATATGAATCTTTGTTGTCCTATTTACCAACCCCTCCGCTCGGGCAGGATATGACACAAGGTCAATTTCTAAGCGGAGTTTAACAGGTTTTAATTCAAAGTTTTCCTTCTCCTAGACTAGTTGCCTCACCAAGGCTGAAGAACCTAGTCTGTCCTACTATTTACCCATAGCTGGAGGGAGAATAATTGGATTCATACCTTTCCCAAGGGTATTAGTGCTATGTGGAATGCAATCAGTCTCGTCCAGGATTTGAACTCGTGTCGCCGTGTTCATTTCCTACGACGATAACAATTACACCACGAATCTTTGTTGTGTTTGTACATTGAGTTAGATGCATGTGTTTGTGCTTACGTATTTTGTAAGTGAATTCTTGTTGCATTGTCTGTAGATTGGAATGTGACAAATGGATTTTTTTTTATTAAAAGGACAAACGCCCTAGTGGCTAAAAGCTTAATGGATAAAGATGACACAGGTTTGGGGAAATGGGAAATGGGAGACAAATTACAGGCCAATTAACTAGGTGGTCGTAGCACATTGAAATGAGATGACCTAGATATAAAAACACAGAAATAGCGGACAGTTATTAACCTCGAGTAGATGAGTTTATAAAAGCAGCCATGTTCAGATGTTAGAGCAGGTCCCGTTAACGGTCGAAATGAAGAGATCTCCCGTCAATTCCCCGTATGCACTCATAATCTCTTCGACTCCACATTCGTAGCCGACTGGGCCCATTTGGAGAGTGATGTACTTAAATTAGGAAATACCTGATCATGGGTAGAAATATGTAGAGTATGAAAAATACCTTTGATCACTGCATTCTTTGGATCATGAAACTAGATTGATGGAAATACAGTGAAAGGATATGATCGATTATTTTGAGGTTGTGGGGTAGTAGATTATTCCAGACAAAACAGAAGAGTTGCTATCTCCATAGAGAAAATATTAAGTATTTTGTTCGGGATAGTGTCCGAAGAAGAGGTGGCGATTATAAGAAGAAAATGGGATAGAAAAAAAAAAGAAAAGGGTTTTAACCCAGGTTGTTAGCAAAAGTATGACCATATTGAATGTGACAATGTTAGTCTCATAAATTGGTTGAGAACTGCTTCATGAAGCGGACATTGTAATGAGCGAATTACATAAAATTAGATAATTTCATTCTACAATATTTGAAAATATTGACAATTACCAATAGGGTAGGTCAGACGAGCCAATCCCTAATATTATTAATAGAGTATTTTAGGTCACAACGAGATGTGTTATCCTTGGGACATTTGTCACTAAGTATAGTAACCCTCAGTCATCTGAGAAAAATGTTATTGAAAGTATTAACAAAACTAGCTCCTCACAGTGGATCCTACAGAAGAGCGATAGAAATATAGTGTTTTGGGCTAGGCTACATTATCGGAAGATAACAAGTTATATTAGGCCCGAATAAAGTTTATGCTATCGACAAAAGAGTGAGAAACAGGGAGGTAAAACTGATGGGTACATCACTCAGTCCGATCTATACGACGGTAATCACCGGCTATAGGTACTCGTGTTATTTAAGGAGGATAAAGATTAAGAATCATTGTCAAGCACAACCGATGACTAATACTGAATTACCATATTTACCAACCCCTCCGCTCGGGCAGGATATGACACAAGGTCAATTTTTAAGCGGAGTTTAACAGGTTTGAATTCAGTTTTCCTTCTCCTAGACTAGTCGCCTCACCAAGGCTGAAGAACACAGTCTGCCCTACTATTTACCCATAGCTGGCGGGAGAATAATTGGATTATCAAAACAAAAAGAATTAAAATACGTGGTGTATTCAATAAGTTTCCGGACTTTTTTGTACAGCCATTTAAAATTGTCGTAGACTCTTGAAAATTCACTATGTTATTGCTATACATCTTATGAGATGACTGACTAATTTTTATGATTTCAGCTTCAAATGAACAGCTACAGCAGCAATTGGAATACACCCTACTAAAGCCTGATTGTCACAGCTGGTGAATTTCAAAAATCCAATCAAACACTTTAGAAGAACGATGTGCAATAAAATTCTGTTTTAAACTTGGAAAAATGAAGCCACAGAAACGTATGGAATGCTTTAGACTGCTTTTCGATCATCTTGCATGAATCGAGCATCAGTTTTTGAGTGGCATAAGAGATTCATGGAAGGCAGGGAGTCTGTGAGGGATTATGAGAGGTGTGGGAGGAGTAAGGGAGTCAATACACAAGAGTTGATTGGCCAAACGTTTAGGGTTACTATGTTGAGGTTTTAAGGGAGTTCAACAAGAGATTCCGTCGGAAGGGGCCAGCACTCTTTAAATCGGGTCAGTGGCATTTCCACCACGACGATGCACCAATCCACAACTCCATCCTTGTCACAGACTATTTGACCAAGATGGGCATCAAGACAGTTCCTCACCCTCGCTATAGTCCAGACCTAGTGCCCGGTGACTTTTGTTTATTCCCTAAGCTCAGAGGCTATCGTCGTTATAAGACAATTGAGGAGATGAAAGAAGCTGTGACGAAGGTCATTGACACGCTCACACAAGAGGACTTCCATGGGACCTCCCAGAAGTTGTTGGAACGGTACAACAAGAGCATTGCAGCCGGAGGAGATTACTTTGAAGGGAACTAGAGTTTCATGTGTGTACTATCAATAAAAGTGCCCATACGAAAAAAGGCTGGAAACTTATCGTATGTACCTCGTACACTTTCTTTTGAGAGACCAGTGTTTTTTTCCAAAAGTAGTAACAAAAATAAATGAGAAATGTATTACATATTGACCTTTGACAGAATGTTAATTGTGGATTTCTAAACAGGATATGCACCAGTGTAAACGAGGGGACAGCGGAAATGAATCACATGAATTGAGAACAAGAAGGAAAAAATGCGAGAGAGCTGAGAATATTATATGACAAGAGATTCGCAGTTAACAGACAGTTAAGAGCAGAGCTTCGGGCAGATTCGGATAGTAGTAAGCGAGTGTCCATGAGTTTGTGCTCGCTGAAATTTGGTCGAGTATAGATTTTTCAGGTGCTCCTGAAACTTTAGTCAATCATTCGGTTCCAACTGTTTCAGTTTCTTTACCAGAGCTCTATATTTGTTGTCGTGATTGATTGGATCCACACTTTGTGCAACAGAAGTGTGTTTTCTCCCATGAAGGACCCTACTATTTTCCTTGCTTCCCAGAAGGTTATATTCCTTTTGTGCTTTACTTCTTTTTTATAGACGTCAAAAGATTTTGAGTAAACCGGATGGTCTTGTCGGCAGTTTAAACGTCGACCTTCCTTTAAGCTATTTTCCTCTATGTGGTCCGGTCCTTTTCACCGAACTTGGCACATGTCTCTCGTCCTCAGCAAGTTTCCAGGCGGTGTCCACATTTTTAGCATTTGAAGCACTTCAGGGGTGTTGGCATATACTGTTAAACTCTCGAGATATTAGCCATTTTCCACTTCCTAAGGAGTATGAGGATGATTAAATGTCAGGATGTAGGTGTTGGTCTCGATTTGTTCTTCACCTTTTTCAATGGTGATTTTTCTTATGTTTGTCACTGTTTTCCCAGTGCTGTTGTCATCTATTCTGTTGTAGCCAAGGCCAACTCCCTACTTCTGATAACACCTTTAAAAGTGTTCAGTCTTTCTTGGGGATATGCTTTGCACTTGGCAGTGAGGAAACTTCATTTTTAAGAGGTTTTCTGTCTTCCATTCCTAGTTTTCCTGGGAAGGAGGGAGGTTAGCTCTTGTTGCGATAACTTTTTCTATTAAAAAATGGGGAGAACTTAGCCAGGTAGACCTCCTCCAAAGATTCAATGAAAATGAATCTGGAGAAGTCAACTGCCTCGTTCTCCGAGTCTAAATCGAAGGGGACTAGAGTTTCATGTGTGTACTATCAATAAAAGTGCCTATACAAAAAAAGTCTGGAAACTTATTTAATGATCCTCGTACACTTTCTTTTGAAAGACCAGTGTCTTTTCCAAAAGTAGTAACAAAAATATACGAAAATTTTTTAAAATGAGAAATGTATTACATATTGACCTTTTACAGAATGTTAATTGTGGATTTCTAAACAGGATATGCACCTGTGTAAACAAGAGGACAGCGGAAATGAATCACATGAATTGTGAACAGGAAGGAAAAATGCGTGGGAGCTGAGAATATTATATTCACAGTCAACAGTTAAGAGCAGAGCTTCGGGCAGATTCGGGTAGTAGTAAGCGAGTGCCCGGGAGGTGGGGAATCAGGCAGCCACCGGCTGAGAATCTCCCATCAAAAAAGCAAGGCTCTGAATATGCGTCTCCAACGCGGTGTCTATGATAGCAGTCGTCTATCAGCCTTAGTGTCTCTCTCAGCCTTTTCGACCCTTTTGTGGCAATAAAGAAGTGAGTATATATTTTTATAAACAGAAGGATTATGGTTTCTTCATTCCTTCCCTTCATCGCTACACAACAAATCTTGAAATTCATATAATCAATTGTTCGGAAGAGTTTCTTTCAAATGCAAATATATTGTTAACCTAAACACAAGCAGAATAAAGGTGAATTGTTTTGACAGATCGCTGTGGTGGCAGCAACTAGATTTCACAGTCTGAGCTCTAACGTTGAGTCAGAAGCCATATTACATGTGTGGACGTGATATAATCTGATAGACAAAGAAGCGAAAAGAGACTGAGATAATGTGACGCCTAGAGGTAACCTTGTGCTAGACTCGCAGAGATAAAGAAGCGAAATCGAGATATTTAAATTTGTAATAAAAACAATCTTATTGAATAGTTCAAGAAGTTAGTTAGCGCAATATCAACATTCTAGAGGTCATGGAGCATTAGAATGATTGCCTTTAATTATAATATTCCTTGAAAATCTTGCACATACATAGGAAAAAACTCTAAACTTGGCAAGGTCATATCTTCTCAAGTAGACTTAAAACCCTCACAAATTTTTTTGGTGAACTTGTAGATGTTAGGCAAAAATATTATGAAAATTGAAAGTTGTTGATTTTGGAGTCATGTATTTGGGTGAGGAAAATAAAATTTTCTATCAAATGTAGGCTTAAAATGGTTAAATATTTGGATTTCTTCTTTGCCCTACAAACCAAATTTCAGAAATATTCAAGATATAGAGGTATTTTTCTATAATGTAAAAAAAAAAAAACAAAAAAAAACACGGAGATTCGGCGACGTTGCGCGGCCTTAATTTAGAGGCAAAATAGAAAAATTATACACCCCCACTTAAAATTGGAACGGTAATATCTAGCACAATATAATTTGGCAAGCTTCCTTAACTCATGAAGGAGTACATTCGTGCCAAATTTCAATTAATTTGGTGTCGGAGGGTGCAGATTATAACTTTTTACTGGTGTTTTGACATGGAATGACCCCACAACAATGTCAGACTAACGTGCGGCGGGAAGTACATAATTGGTGACCGCGACCAAGGATAGACCCTGAAAATCCTTTAAATGTTAAAAGAAAAATTAGAAATCGGCACGACCGAAAATCATTCCATGAAGGGAGGCAAAAAGGAAAGGGGGCGAAGCGACGTACACGGAAGTGGAGGAGGAGAAAAAAAAGAGAGAAAAAAAATTAGTATATGGAGGAGGCACTTATGTGTAAAACAAAAAATTCCCTCACACAAAGAACAATAGATTAAAAAATAAATAAATAAAAAAATAAATAAATCAATAGAAGCAAGAACTCTCATAATTTTTCCTCCATGGCATCTTTCATTTGAGATCTCTTTCGCTTTGAAAACCTTTCCTTTATATTGATTGGGGAAAGCAGAGAAGAACAGGTTGATTTTAGACTGGGAAGACGACAAAGATGATGAGGATAAAGTTGATATTGATGACATAGAAAACGATGATAAAGGTATAATGATTAGAGAGGTGAGGGAGATACAGAGAAAACTTGAGAGAGAGAGAGAGAGAGGGGGGGCAGATTTTATGCTGGATAAATGGAAAAAAAAGAAAGGAAGCATAAAAAGAAAGAGAAACAGTTATAAGGGGTGGGGGATGAGGTTCATTAAAAAAAAAGAAAAAAAAAAAAAAAAAAAGAAGAAGGGAGCAAATGTGTGCAGGCAAATAGAGAGCGGAATTAGTTTCAAACCAACTGGTCAATGTAGAGCTGCGTAGTGATGGGTGCATAAGGGCCTCGCCAGAATAAATGAACAAAAATGTGAACGTTGAATGGTTGTTTGATTTCTTTGTTTTTGTGCTGTTCGTTTTTGTTAGAAATTTTTAAAGATTCAACCATTTTTTTTTTTTTTTTTGTTACATTATTTTTTTCCGATCGATCGGAAACTCCATTATTTTTCTTTGCGAGTGTGAGATGAGATGTTGGGCGGTTAATTAAGTTGACCTCCTCCAGTAATAGTAATATAGAGGGGGAGAAGATTTCGGATGGTCTAACTGGAGGAAGGGAGATGATTTAAAAGTCCCCCGGGATTGTTGGAGAGGTGGGAGGCGAGTAAAAAGTTTTGGGGAATTAAATAGGGGGGGGGAAGAGGTCCGATATGTTGACGTGGTATTAAGACAACTGCGGAGATTGATGCTCCTGAGTCCCAAGAAGTTAGAGAATAAGGAGAAGGAAAACCAAGTCATTGTTCTTTTTGTTTTGTTTTCATTAATTTGTCTAATTGTTGTTTGTGAGGAGTGATTGAACTGCCCCAGTTCATTTTTCTTTCTTCTGAAGAAAGAAGAATCGAATCCTCTTGCTTATTATTTGGTGTTTTTCTTTGTTCTAATTGTAAATGACACATTTTCTCTTCTCTGTAGCGCTCCGACCTGAGAACAAGACACATTTTTGTTTAGATTTTAATTTATGAAATAGATGACAAAAATGGTTAAGAGAGGCGGGACACTATATACAGGCTTAGCTCTATGGGAAAACGTGTCTGCGTGCAGATGCATGCGTACATGTGGTTGTGGGTTGGCCATAGGTATGCGTTGTGTGTCACTGCCTCCCACCAAACAGGACTTGACACAAAATCAACTTATAGAGGGGATTTAAGGGAGGAGGAGGAGGAGGAGGAGATCGGGTACGAGTCGAGCCTTGCTGGGCAATGTTGGTCATCAGCTCACTTAGTGCAATGTGAGCCAGATGAGCCTGCAGCTAGACATGGACTCATTCGATATATCACGTGAATCCGGTACGGATGTCCGATTATAGCTTGAACCGGACCCGAGAGTCCAGAGGTATAACATGTTATAACATGGCAAAAGTGGCCCAGCCGAAGCCGGGGGGGGGGAATCGGCTTTCAGTCTGTCAATCATCGTTGATACTCCATCCAGCACAACGGTCAGTTTGTGGCACAATAATGAGCATTGATATATATATATATATATATATATATATATATGTGTGTGTGTGTGTGGATGCGTGTGTGGATCTGTGTGTTGTGGGTAGCCGGTGGAATCATCTTCAACATCTTTGAAGTGGTGCCAGAGTGTGTCCGGATATTCCTTTGTTTATTTTGGCACGAAGACCACACAAAGAGCTATGTCCGCGAAAACCTGCGAGACCAGAAGAGAAGGACGAAGGACGTCAATCAGGAGTGAGACTCTGGGGCGGTCAGTTAGGAATCAGAAAGTCAAGCCCAAGACACGGACCAGATGATTTTTAAGTGTGTCAACTTCACCTTCCTGCGTTTGCAGTTGTAAATCCGTGTTTGTCTGTTTCTTCCTTCCACCCTCTGTTATTTCTTAAAGATGTTTTTGTACAACCTGTGAAATGCCCACACGACCGGGTGTGAGAAAGATCAACGGAGTCGACACCACAAGACGAAGCAGGCCAGTCAGAGAAAACACAAGTCAGTCGGCTGAGAGACAGAGACAAATGTGCTAAGAAAAATAGAGGGACAGAAAAGAGAGAACTAGAGACAGACATGCAGATTGACTAAAAAAATATCTCAGCCTAAGGATTTCGTTGCGAAGGGTCACACTTTTTCCCAAAATCATTTATTCGACCTTTTGTGTTTTTGCCTTGTTTCTTTCTTTGGGGAATCGTCCAGGAGATGCATTTCAACCGAACTTGCAGGGAAAACCAACACAACAAAGGAGTCAGACGATCATACGGCTTGAAGTGCACGCCCCGGCCGGTTACATATTGCAACACTAATAATTTAATTGAACAATGCTCATCCGTTAGCACACAATTGAATTGTTCCAAATATTGCTACATATCACTAACAATTCAAATATTTACATACAGTAAAATAGAAATGAGACTATTTCTAACAATTCGATGTAACGCAAGTCATTTGTTTGCACAGAATTTAAATGTCAAACAGATCTATCTAATGCATAGATAAGGTCCTATCAGGTGCTACCACTCCGAATCAGAGTGAACCCGAGAACAATGGCAATGAAAGTACTCTTGACGTCCTTGAGCAATTTCTCCGGCGGCCGTTTTCCCACGCTGTTGTTGTCGGAGTAGGTAGGAACATGCTGAAGTCTCAGGTGTGACAATATTAGTCTACGACATGGGTACATGAAGGGTTAAAAGCAAAAAGTTGAGCGGCTAAAGATATTTGTCAAGAAGTGTACAATTGAAAATTCTGGAAAAAAGGAACTTTAGATAAAAACCTGAAATGGGAAGTGGAAGACGTTGAAAGGTTAAGAAGATTAAGTTGTTTACAAGTACAGGCGGAAATTAAGGAATAAAATATATTACTTGAAAAATGAGTGATATTATTAAAATGATTTTCCCAAACCTGGAAAAAGTGAAAATAAGAAAACGGACAATGAGATAAGAAGAGTCGTTTGGTACTAATTTGGTTACGTGGAAGAAGTGAATCAGGTAACTAACAAAGGGGTCTTTGTTGACGGTGAAAAGGCTATCTGGTATCTGATTGCAAACACGTCTTAGCTAATAAGTGTGAAGAAATTGTCCGGAAATGACTGTCGGAGCTGATTAATAATTGTTAATTAGTCTGGGACGAAGGGCCACACTTCCGCCCACTGGGTTTTGGAATCAGCCCTATCAAATTGACAGTCCAGCATATTTGGGCATAAGGGGAGGAGTCTCCGGTCTGACGACATAAATGGGAATATGAGAAAGACTGTGCTGGTAGGAGGAAAGCTATCCTCCCGTTGTCCTCATCATGAGTGGTAATGATAGGAAGGACTTTGTGAAAGTAGTGTAAAAAGGGTTGGACCCTTAGAAATGACGTTATGGAGATAACCCCTGCCACAGTCAGAACCTACCCCAGAATCTTGGCAAATATTATATAACGAGCTGATTTTTGAGCTCGTTGTAATCAGGCAATCGCCAACACACTGCCAGCTTGCCACCAGGACGCACCAACGAAGTTGCCGCTAAGAAAAATTCAACCCTCGCCAATCTGACGTCCTTAGACCATTCTTAAAGTCACACCCACAGAATTATTATCATCTATAGAACTCGAGAATTTATAGAACTTTTTGTTATATTTACAAAAAGCAGTGTGTTTTTTTGTTTTTTTTCTTCAATATACCTTTCCGGTTTCCAGTCGTTGGCTACCAGCAACCCTCTTCTTTTCAGACGTGAATCTTCGCTGCCTTTGACACTTAAAAAGAAATCACATCGTGGGGTGGGGCAGTGCATGGTCACTTTCCCCGAGGAGAACTTTCCGACTGTTTTTGTCCCCCACGCTGTAGCAACGAAACGAGTGACACGACTTGGATGGATTTACACGTTCTTTATTTTGCTCAAAATTGAGAACAGGTATGTAACACTGGTGCTAATCCTTACTGACGACAGAAGTCCACTGTAAACCCGACAGACTTGGCGGAGACGGACCTCTACTTTCTCGGTGTGAATAGCACATGAAGTCACTGGTGGCACATACCAAACACGCACCGATACTACCTTAAAAGAATCGCAGCTATTTATTTAAAAATCTCGAAACAAACCCGACTCCACGCCCCGGGATATTAAATTTTTTTTATAACGACGACAGATCTAAAATTAGGCTGTACTAAAAAAACAAAAACAAAAAAACATGACGTCCTTTGTAGTTTTTGACCCCCACCTACGGCTCTTCAATAGTAATCTGATATCCAATTAAATAAACCCACAAAGTAAAAGAGATTTGCCTCTTTCTTACCTGGTTATTAAACTACTATACATCTAGCCATCGTATCACACTCCAAATTCCCCAAAGCTCCAAGACTGGAGCCTCGCCATCCGATAGTTTTATGTCATAAGCAGGACATTCGCTGGGAGGGGAACTGTTTAAAGGATCGGGAGAAAGGGTACAAATAGGTATGTCATTTGGGGATGGAGCATATATACAACAATTATAAAGAAACAGAGGTTATTCATAATGAACAGTTTACGGAGTAAGGTATCAAAAACGCTATCACGAAAAGAATGTGTCACAGTGGAATAGACACATTGTAGGAATTTATAAGATGCATGACTGACCATGCAATACTGTAGAGAAAGTCAATATCTATGTAAACACTGACGTGATTTGCCAAGCAAGACAACCTTCCTAGATTATTTAATGCCAAAGCCATCCTTGTAGAAGGACAGTAGTGGTACTATTTAACTGATAGCTGGGAGGAATAAGGCGGTTCCTGCCTTTTCCAGGAGTTGGAGTCTTGAAATGAATGTAATAGGGAAATCGCAACCTGATAAATGAGTTCAAACTGCTAAGTCCAGCACACACATACATACATACACCAGGATGGGTTCTTTAGCCTTGGTAAGGCAATCAGTCTGAGAGAATTCAAACCCAGCTTTATTTGTGGTATATTGTACCCCTGGACAAACAACGAAGAACACTTAGATATATAAAAATATAATTTATATTTTCATTCTTCGACGGTGACGTTTGTGTGCAGTAGGAATACAGTCAGCGAAAGTTGGCACATATCTTTTTCCGTGGCAGAGACCCTTTGTGTGAATTAGAGCGACGGCTGGAGAACACACACAGGGGAGCTGACAGGTTTTCTTGAATGACCAGCGGATCTTTTTCTCTCTCTCTCAGTCCAAAATTACAGACCTTATATTGTCTTTCAATTCTCACGCAGAAATATGAACACACCTCTTCGCCCATGAATTTTCTGTTTATTGCTTCCGTTTTTTTCCGGTAATTTGTTGATCTTATTTGCGAACGGAAATATCCGTCACTATACACAGGTAATAAATTACATTCCTCGCCATCCTCCTTTATTTTTTCCTTTTCCTGTGAAACTACTTTGTTGATGTTATCTTGCGACTGTATTGAATACGTTCAATTACGGCACTCCGTCGTCAGCTAAGCCAGTATATTAAACACTTCGCTTATAGACTGACTTCGTCTCGCATCGTGGTTTTGGTAGAGAGTTGGGTAAATACATATGTACATAAAAAGATTGTTATGGGTCCTGCGAGAGAAAAGTAAATATTTTAAAATGAAAAGGTCCGCAAATGATTTCAAATCTGGTATTTATTTTTGTGCGTAATTGAATAGTTGTCAAATATCTTTATAATACGGTGGTGGGGGTCATAGTTTGTTTTGGTCGATACTAGTTGACTACAGGTTTAACGTCTTCAAACGTCCCATTGAGGTTAATTGTACGTGATGATTTTCGGCTCAAATAAACTTTGTTTTCTTATCAATTTCACTTCTTATTCTAGTATGTGTGTGTTTTGTGTGAGAGAGAGAGAGAGAGAGAGAGAGAGAGAGAGAGAGAGAGAGAGAGAGAGAGAGAGAGAGTTCAATGATGTGTGTATTATTAATATTAATTTGTTTCGGTAACTGGTGAGTGTGTGTGTAGACACACACAGGAAATACTTGCCAATGGTTAAATGTTTCATTTTAAAATATTAAAAGTAAAAAACGTTTTTGTTATATATATATATATATATATATATATATATATATATATATATATATATATAACAAAACTGTTTTATCGAGAAAAAGATATTTTGTGAATAGCTAAAGATAATGCAGGTTTTAAGGTGAATTTCTAAGCGTTTGATATATTTGAAACAGAAATATTGGCGTATATTGATTTTATGTAGAGACTGGAAAGAGATTTGCTTTCAGTGTTTGAATTATTGTCACGCGATATCCCACTGGGAGGAGGGAGATAAAATTACTACTCCTCGTATTTGAATTGACAGTATCAAGCCGTCAAAAAAGTGACCGTTAAGGAGGAATGTAGGTCACAGAGGGGATAAACAGATGTTGGTACTTAGTAACCTCAGGTCGCCGGACTCCGGAAGGGGAAAGAGAGAGAAGCCAAATGATTGGCTGGGACCCCAAAACGGAAGTGGGGCTCCCTTCCTCTCAGCGGAAGTAAAGGATAAGAAAGTGAGTTTTTGAGCAGGGTCCGTAGCGGGCAGACGAACCATAGCCATTCTACTCCGGGTTGAAGACAAAAGAATACTGAGACATGAGGGACCCGAGTTCTTCAAGCCAGTATTAAAAACAGAACAAAGTCTAGTAGCCCGTGAAAGAAGAAAGATTCTCCAGTGGAAGCCCGTCGAAAAATAAGATAAGTAACTTTGGGGCCATTTTCCTTTATACCCAAACTTTGCATACCACTCTCTCTCACTCTTAATTTGAAGAAAGACAAAAGTCAAGAAAAGACATTTATATTCGTGGACTGTCCAATTATATGTTTTGACACTTTGAAAGTGTATATAACTGTAGTAAAGGAATTCATGTATTTTTATGTTACCATGTGGTCTATGTTGTTATTCGCCTTATGTTATCTTGCTTAGAATTGTCCTATTAATTCCTAAAATATCACACGGGAAACCGGAGTTGCCGACTACTACAATATAATATTATTACGACTAAAACCTATAGGCTCATATCTTCTGTTTGTCTGGGGGAAGAAGTTAAGCGGCCTAGTGGGTGTGTGATAGTGTGAAATTTGGAACCCCTTGCCAGCAGCGGTCAGTCTGGTCCTAAATTAATCCCTCACTTAATATGCCAGTTCTTATATGCCCGAGAGAAAAACTCTGAACGAGGTCTTATTCTGTAGGGGATCAAGTGCCAACCTGCCCCGTCTTCACACGTGCGAAAATAAAAGTCCCGTTTTGGGATTTTAGTCAATTTCGCGTCACATTATCGATTTTTTGGGGGGGTGGGGGAATCACCGGAGTTTTTGATTGCTAATCGTGATTAAGAAAGGGGATAACATTTTGGCTAAAGATTTTGCGATGTTATTGGAGGTAGATCCAATCCCAGAAATAATTGGTCGTAGAGAAATTCCAGGTTTATGGGTTTTCGGTAAACGATAATTCTTAGGGATTGGTACATGCATGGGTTCGCCTCTTAGTGAAGTCCTTACATATCTTTTCCTTCAATTTCTAGAATCTGTTCCCTTTAAATTTATAATACCTAAAGATTTTGATTATTTCTGATATATATATATATATATATATATATATATATATATATATATATATATATATATATATATTACTCATACAGCCACAGAATAATGACTAAACAAAATTTTAAAATAGATTAAACAATATTGAACTTACCATAGATTTTATTTATGAACAATAACACCTTACCTTTCTTGGACACTGAATTCTAATCTATTGATTATTCTAAGTTCATCACATCTAATAAAAATGATCATATACATTTTACTCAAAACAAAAATAAAGAGGGGAATAATCAAGTTTTCACCTCAGAACACTTAAGACATCACAGAAAAAAAAAAAAAAAAACACCTTAGAATTAAAACAGTCACTAACTCTTTAAAGAAAATTAAGTATTTAGTTAATAAAAATAATAACGCCCAAATGGAATCCAGAGCAGGAGTGTATGAAATGTCTGGATTGTAATAAAAAAATGTGGGTGAATTTTTCCGAAGTATTGATAAACGAATTTACATGGAGGTGCCCGTGGTGTAATGGTTATCATCGTAGGAAATGGACACGGCGACACGAGTTCAAAATCATAGACGAGACTGATTGCATTTCACATAGCATTAATACCCTTGGGAAAGGTATGAATCCAATTATTCTCCCTCCAGCTAGTAGTAGTAGGGTAGACTAGGTTCTTCAGCCTTGGTGAGGCAACTAGTCTAGAAGGAAAACTCTAAATTCAAACCTGTTAAACTCCGCTTTAAAATTGACCTTGTGTCATATCCTGCCCGAGCAGAAGGGGGTGGGTAAATAAGGATAAACAAATTTACAAGTAGAGGAAAGATTTTAAAAGTGCAAACATAATTTACAAATTAATCAGAAGTTTAACGATTTCGAAATTTTTATTTACATACATAATAAAAACGCCGGAAAATTTAGTATCATTTCAAACCCCAATACTATCAGAGACCCGTTTTTTTTTTAATTGCGGGGGGGGGGAAGATTGGTGCTGAAAGATTACAAAATCCCTTAAGATAATTCAGTTTCACAGTTTATATATATTTACAAAGATAAACAGTGAATTAAACAGATGGAAAGAAGGTTAAAACTGATAAAGATGGATAGATCTATTATGGAATGTTTATAATAGGTAAATATGAAATAATATACATATTAACATAGATAATGTGATATAGATATTTTAAGTAAATTTTGGAACGCTAATTACATCACACAAATTTGAAAGAACGCTACCAACGGGAATAGAATGTTTTAAAACTTTCTAATCGTTTTCGTTTCATTTAATAACATACATGCTCTGATGAAGGTCTAAAAACCAGAAAGTTTTAACGTTGGCAAATATAAAATAAAATCATCTTCTGAAGATCTTGTGTTTTTTCATTTCTCTCTCTCATTATATATATATATATATATATATATATATATATATACACACACACACACACACGTGTCAACGTTGTAGTCTGACAGGCCAACCACACTGGAAATTTCGTTACTGGTCAAAAGGGAGTGGTCTTCTAATAGATGCTCACCCCTCACCTTATACGGAGCTCTCTCACAACTGGTCACTGATAACACTGGGCAACAATTCTTTACTTTTTGAATGTTGTCTAAGTTTCTCTCCATCAGGTCAGGTTTTGTGCTAAGTTGATTTGAAAAAAAAAAAAAAATCAGATCTTGTGAGACAAAATCGATTACATTTTTGAGGCATTATCAGCTGATTTTTGTCAACACATCATCCTAAATATGTTTTTAAGAGACAACAACATATATTGATTACCTGATAAAAAAAAACAAACCATCGATTAATGTAAACTGAATGGTGGGCATTGATAAAGGTAAGTACACGTAAATTACATGTTGCTTCACCATTGTTCAAACTTCAGGGCTTGAACTTCCGTTTCATCGAACTCCTGGAATGCTCTCTTCAGATTCCAACAGTAGAATCTCTCCCCTGCTCGTCACCCATTAAACCCAGGTTCTCAGGAAACCGGTCCATATGTGAAAATAGGTAGTGCATCTTGACGTTCATGTTGCAGCTAAGGTTTCTGAAAGCAGTCAGCACGTTGTTGACAAGTTCTGTGTAGTTTCTAGCCTTATTGTCGCCAAGAAAGTTCTTAACTACCAGAACAAATGCGTTTCACGCTTCCAGTTCTACTTGGTTCATTGAGTTTTCGGACTCTGGATCTCTGGTGAGCTGCCGGATCTGAAGACCGTCAAAGATGCCAGCTTTCAACTTCTCCATTGTCAATCCAGGAAAATCCTGGTACAAGTAAGTGAAGCAGTCACCATCCTTGTCCAGAGCCTTTGTGAACGGCTTGATTAAGCAGAGCTTGATGTGCAGCGGTAGGAAGAGTATTCTATCAGTCCACCAGAGGGTCGTTGATGACGCCCCTTTCTTTGCAAGGCACCAATTCCTCCCGCAAAGGCCAGTTCTTCTTCGTGTAATGCTGAGCACGGTCCCTACTATCCTACATGCAGAGAAAACATGGGTGCTTGGTGAAACCAGACTGTTGTCCCAACAAAAAGTTCACCATCTTCAGGTCAACACAAATAAACCACTTATGCTGATCATAACCAATTTTCTCCAGCACACACTTCACGGCTTCATACTTCTTCAGTGTAGCCGAGTGAACGATGGGTACAGAGGCAAACTGGTTGCCGTTGTGTAGCAGAACACATTTCAGTGATTGCTTGCTGCTGTCAATGACTTCAAGCTTGAGCAGAAGCTGCGCAATATCTGAACAGTACACCAAGTCCTTCAATGTAGAGAAAAAAACGGAGGTACTCTTGATGCCTGTTGCGGAAGAAGCTGATGCGAGCACTGTCAGAGAGGAGTTTTTTTCTCCTTCAATCTGGATGCCAACAGTTCGGCTGAGTCCTTTGACAAGCTCAAGTCGCGAACTAGATCTTCGTCACTAATGTCAGGAAGTTCTCCGAAGATAGACACTGAAATTTCATCACAATGAGCTACCAATTTTTGGAAGATTTCGAGGTTTTATGACTTCAAACCGATTCCTTTTCGACATAATCACCCAGAACTATCGGACCTGAATACTTCTTGTAATAAAAATAATCATTTCCAATCAAAACAATTATTCGACATGGCATTTTACCCCCACCAACTTCTTCTAATATGCTCCACACATGCATATATGTGAACAAAAACGTAAAAAACGACACGGGGCCATAGCTCAAAAACTTGACCTGATTGAGCAAAACCAATGTGATTTTTTGATTCAGCGCATCAGATTCGTCCTTAATCAACTAAAAAAAATGCAGACAAATTTGTTGACCAGTGTAATAGCACAAAGAATTTAAGCGGAATAATGTAACAAATGTGAATATAGTTTATATCACTAGCTACTCCCCACCTCAAATACACAAGAGGTGAGATTTCATCGTTTTCTGCTACAAGAAAAATGACAGAAAGGAAAAACTAAGAACTTCCTTAAAATCAAGCATTTGGAGCTGTAACGTTTTTCTATAAACGAAACGACAAAAGTGTAAGCACAAAAAGAGAGGAAGGAAAATAAAAAGAGAGAGGGAGAATAGAGAAGGAGACATTTTGAAGACAAAGAGAAGAAAAGAGAAAAAGAGTAGGTTGTAGGAATACGAAGGCATTGTAAACTTTATATACTCTCATAACCTTGAACCCCTTGAGTGGGGGGATGGTTTAACCCTGAACGTGGACTCCTGGCTGAAAATGTAAAATGTCGCCATCGGTTATTTAACACACAACGAATTAAAACATTTTATTAGCAGCAACAATGGAGAAATTCAAGCTACTCAGGTTATATGTACTTCTAGGTAGGGGCACAAATACCATCCGGTTTCTAAAGGAAGAGAGAGAGAGAGAGAGAGAGAGAGATCTTACAAGACAACAGCCTGGTGGTATTGTAATAGTAAACGTTTGGGAGAGGGGAAATTAAAATTCTTAGCCTCATCTGTGGACGGTCACAAATCGCTTAGAGAAGGGTAACGAGAAAATCCCGCTCGTTGCTATCCCCTAAGTCGTTTCCTCTCGTGTGTAGATTTTAGAAAAATTATTTGATTGATCGTAATGCAGGTAGAATAATAATTTGTGATCCTTATTTTTTATGACAAAAAGGGAAAGGTTAGCACGAAAAACAAAAACCGCGGTCATTGAAAAGGAATCGAAGATAATTAAGATTGTTGGTTAGATAAAGTAAATTACCGTAATTATTCGTGAATAAAAGTACACTTTTCTAGGGTTGCGTATTATACACGAAAACTAATCATTAGTTTTCGGAGAAGGAGCACGCATATTACCAGATTCAGAACGGCATGCATGATCGATAATAAGTTAGATGTATTTACCCAACCCCTCCTCCACGGGCGGGATGTGATAAGGTCAGTTTTTAAGCGGAGTAAAGCTTGTTTGAATTCAGACTTTATCTTCTCCTTGACTAAAGAACCTAGACTGCTCTACTATTTACCCAGAACTGGAGAGGATAGTTGGATTCATGCTTTTCCATAAGCATTATCATGAAGTGAAACGCACACAACCCCGTCCGAGATTTCAACTAGAGTAGCTGATTCCATTTTTTACGATGAGTGTTAAATATTTGACCTTTGTGTAGTTACTGTTGTCAAGAGCGGACGTAAATGACAACGTGAAATCGATTCTTGGATTTTCTTTCAAAAACTCCTTTCTCGTTCATGTACACCTCACACTAGAGACAATAACCGAATCCCAATTCTGTGTGCCGGTAGGCTGCGATGGATTTCACAAGTCAGTTTCAGGGAGTATTGATCGAGCGCTTCTGTCCCTCGTGTCTTGCGCTTTCCCTTCTCTCTCCCTCTTTCTCCTTCCTTCCTTCCTTCCCCAAGTTGTAACAACACTTTCATCGGTCGACTCACTCAGAAAGAATCATCACTTCCAGCCGTCACCGTGCGTATTTTATATACGTACAAATTACTTCTCGCTGGTGCGAGATCTCCCATCGTCAAATATGCTTGAGGCAGCCATATCTGTTTCCGCTTTACAAGCCAGACACGTCTTTGCGCGCTTCGAATGTCCAGGTACGTTGCATCCATTACCTTCAAACTTTGACAGGCTGCCTAAGTTACGTGGATATAAAAACAGGATGTAATATATTGCCTTGACCGGCGATGAACCCGACGGATGTAGTTGACAGATACAACCGGTCGTAAATAGAAATCAAGAAAGTGACTCCTGGAAAAACAAAATGCGTGGGCATTTTACCCGAAGCATAAGAAATGCGTAGGTGTGAGCCATGACCAATGGAGAAAAGGCATTGCATAGGTGAGGCGTAACCATGTGCGTCACCTAAGAGTTTTAAGACTATAAGGTCATGAATTTTGGCTGAAATTCAGTTCCCACTAGCTGTTCCGACTCCCAATAGCTTTTATTTTTTTGGGGGGTGCGAACTCTGTCCGATTGCTCTTCTGTACAAGCATCACCCTCACAGAATGAAACCAAGTTATTTTTAGATATACGTGTTCCTCGTTGTTTGCCAAGATCTAGCGCTAGTATGCTACAGATGCACCTGTGTCTTAAGATAAACAAAAGACAGCGGAAATGTCACGTGAATTACGTGGATGGCATGCAGGAGGAAGAGTAACCACGAGGTGCGTGAGCGTTCGGAAACTTATAAAACACGGAATATATTCGACCCCAGTGAGAAAGAAACAACATTATAAAAATATGATCGTGTTTATTACAAAAGGTACGAAATTAGTTGATGAGGAAAGAGAGTCAGAAACCGCTAAGATTACATACAGAAAGTTCTTCACTCTTTCATGAGACTGTTACAAGGCCGACTTTCTTTGTTCTTTCGGGAGACTAGCATATTTCAACTCAAAACAGAGGCCTTCGCATGATGCTCCTATTTTCTTGAGATCATACTCACTTTCGATTTAGCGAGTCTGTTTCTACACATTTCTCTACATCATCGTGGGCATTTAATCTTCGAGCTTCTACTCGTTTTTCAATTACGAGGCCTTTGCTTGGAATCCCTTTTTCCTTCTAGGATCATACCCACTTCGGTTTTAGCAAGTCTAATACATTTTAGACTTTTTTCTAACTCGACCTTTGGCTGCATCTCTGGGATCGAAAATCTTCCGTGTAATATTTTTTCGAGGGCAACTCAGGTGGTGTAATGGTTGGCAAGCTAGACTAGCAAACCTTTATGAGCGAGTTAGAGTCTCATTGGGTGCCCCGTTCATACAGCCTTGTGCCAAATCTGAGCAAAATGCTTAGTAAATTACTATAATTTTTTTTCGGACGCCCACGCACCTCGTGGTGACTTCCTTCCAGCATGCCACCCTCGCAATTCACGTGGCATTTTCGGCGTCTTTTGTTTACCATAAGACACATATGCATCCTGTTTTGATATCCACGTAACTTACGCGGCCTGTCAAAGGTCAAATATCTAATATGATAACTGTTACGCTAAGTGCGCCTATTATAGCAAGTTATATCCATGGTCTAAATTAATATGAAAATCATTTGTTTACTACCGCTAGAGAAATAGCCACTGTAAGGACTGTTTGTTTATAATTAGTTTCTTCTATTGTGAACTTATTTTTGCCAAAAGTTTCGAGCATTTTTGCGGGATGATGTTGCTTTTGTCCTAAATACTGTGCAAGTTTTATATTTTAAAACATCAATTATACAAATTCCTTTTTTAATCGATACAAACCAGATAAAAAGTTTAACAAATTTTAAATTTAGTATAAACAATGAGAAATGTTTGTAGCGGACAAAGGTGTAAAATGATTGAATAAAACACCAATCTACAACTTAATTTAAAGAAATAAAAATTCATTGGGTGAAAAGTTTGTTATATATTGACCCTCGACCGAGCCGTCAATCAAGAGATGCATCTGTGTAAATAAGCTGAAGAACAGCGAAACAGGTTCATCCGGTCGAAGATATCGGAATATCACCTTGACCTGTGGACGTGGTTGAAGAGCGCCAAACAAAAATATAACCAGGTGCCACAGACGGCTTGAGTCAGTTCCAGTCGGAGTCAATTGGGGACAAGATGCCGTAGTGAGAGCCAGCGGCAGACAGAGGGCTTTGGGCCCTCAGTGACCCACGGTTGAGCAGCCCAGCCAGGATGCGAGAGAAGTGCTGCTATCGTCAGAAGAACTTTGGGTCAATATATAGCAGTCTGTCCCCGTCTCCAACTCACCTCTCATACACAACCAAAATCAACCCTTTCAAGAATAAAGTGCGAGAAGTATATTTTTTATAAAGAAGCGTGTTCGTTCGTTCGTTCGTTATTATGTTGGATTATGTTACACATAGTTGTATGGTTGTGACTATACAACATTTGTTGAAAAACAAAGTTAGTCTTTTCTTGTTAGCAACGATTATATTAATCAGAGCGTAAATATTTTAAGAGAGAAAAAGATTCATACATGAAATATAGCAGTTTTGCTTAGTCTTACACTAGTATGTAAAAGATCTGTGTGAGTATGTCACTGTGTGAGAGAGAAAATGTATTCATGCATTAAACGTATATACAGTTGCTGCTGAAAGTTTTTTCATCTACAAGCATAGGATGTAATAGTAGTACTAAGAGATCAATGGGAAACAATAACATTTGTTCGATTTCAGATAATTAAGCGATGTTGAAATTGAATGCGCATTCTCGAAGGAAAACAATGTAGATTTTCATTCAAAAGAAATAAACCGAAAATTATTTTTGAGAAGGGAACAATTTTGTGAGACCGACTGAAGAAATATTCTGATCGCTAATTGTAAGGTTATGGGTAAGCTCAAAATTCAGGTGGGAAAAAAAAAGATTTATCTCTATGTTTCTAATTCGCTAAAAAAAATATACTTTAATCTCGAATTGTTTTGGCTTTTGATCGTTCAAATTTTTCACGTCAGCGAGAACACGCTGATCGGTCAATAAATACTGCTTCTCAAGCTAATTTTTTTGCACAAAAATGAACACTTAGTGTGAAAATCAATTGATTTCCCAAATAAAATTGTTGGGATTGTTCCGAGGTGTATCACAAAAAGAAACCTAATTGTTGCAGAAATTCTGGGTCACTACGGAGAAATGTAATAGGTTTGATTAATAAAATCGTCGACTCTACAGATGAGCTAGCGCTTCTTGTAAATACGACTACTTATACTGAATCTCAACTGCATAGCCTGAAGCAGTCAGCAGGAGACTGGTTTATTTGAACTCAAAATAGTTCATGTGTTTTAATCAAGATGGTGCCATCTCATTAAATGGCAAGCCTCTGAAACTAGAAAATTTCATGAACCTCGGTAGCAACATCTCATTTACTGAAAGCGGTGTCAACATATACATAAGTAAAGCATGGACTGCTTGTGACAGGGTAACGATCATATGGAAATCTGATCTCTGATCAAATAAAACGGGAATTGTTCCAAGCTGTAGTAGTCAGTGCTATTGCATGGTTACACGACTTGGACTTTGATAAAACGCTTAGAAAAAAAGCCAAATGGGAACTACGCAAAGATGCTGCATGGACAAATCCTGGTCACAGCACCCTACAAAAAAGTAATTGTGCAGCCATTTACTTCCAATCTCACAAACTATCTAAACCTGCTGATAAGCAAGGACGAACTCATAAGTGACGTTCTCTTATAGACTCACCTGAGTTGGCCGACCAGCAAAAACTTACATTCCTCAGCTATTGGGACACTGGATACCGTCTAGAGGATTTAAAAGGACCGATAGGGACAAAAATAGAGAGTTAAAAGAAAACAGTGTTGTGGGTACGCCTTTACAATAGTTTACAGTCTACATAAGCATTTGAGCCGTGAGTCATTGAGTCAGTATTGTGAATTATGAGTCTTCCTGTGACTCATTGACCTCGATAGATAGGCGGCTGATTTAAATTCAGTTTATTCCAAGCATTCAAGCTAGAAAAGAGGAGTGCCAGGTGAAATGCTACACTTTGACTTTTTTTTTTTTTTTTGCTGGAAAACACTTAAAACATTTTTTTTCTCTTTTAAATTAACGAACAACACTTCACTTTTGTTGGTGAGCAGAACTAATAATAAATGAAGTGAATTCATTTAGATAAAATAAAGGACTGTATAGAAAGAAAAAAAAAAGATTTCCTCTTAGATTTTATCAATATAGACATTAGTAGTTTTTGGAATGGGAAAATAGATCAAACCAAAAAAAAAAATTATCTCTACTGACATCGGAAAAAAAATTCAAACTAGTTTTGAGAGGCTTGTGCACTGTCAAAAATAGTTCTAAAAATTTCAGTGAGGGGCAATTGTGTAACGTAATGCCTCTTCCCCATCACTACTCACAGCACTCTGGTTAGCTGATATATCGGGCATTTCCGGAGTAATA
Source organism: Sepioteuthis lessoniana (assembly GCA_963585895.1). Taxonomy (NCBI): domain Eukaryota; kingdom Metazoa; phylum Mollusca; class Cephalopoda; order Myopsida; family Loliginidae; genus Sepioteuthis; species Sepioteuthis lessoniana. Next base: position 51,135,195 of record OY757945.1, on the reverse strand, counting down.
ATTTACAGTTAAAATCAAAGAGGAGGGGTTCGTTGACTGGCTATAAGCAGTCACATGGGATTCGAGGAAATACGAATTAGAGTCAGTTGGAATTTTGAGAATGTTTTAACACTTAGAAACCTCTATGAAGCATTTCAACTTAAATGAAAAAGGATACACATTCTTCCTTCTATGAACGACGGTTAGAAACTCAGAGAGAAAGCCGGCCTAATCAAATTTAAATATTCAAGCAATAAATGCAGAAACCAAACTATAAATTTACTTATCCAAGTGTAACCTTATAACAATTCGAGAAATTCACTGATGCTAAAAACTTATGGAGAACACGAAGATTTTTCTTAATTTAGGATAATGTATTTCCTTTTATAAAAATATAAAAACAGACTTGCTGACTTTTAAAGAAATTCAAAAGTCAATTTAAAATGTTAGTGAGGGACTAGTACAAACCAAACTTTCAAATTGTCAAAACAAAAAGTAAACAGCATGGAGTTTATAGGTGCATTTATCTATTTTAAAATCATGATGTCCTAAACTAACTCTTGCCCACCCGTTGGGGTTAAAAAGGTCAAATCTTCGTATAGATTAATCAGAGTATTTTTTTTTCATGAACATGAAAAGAAATACTCCACAGTGTGGGTTGGGACCCTTAATTAACCAAACCCCTACATTGTGATTTGATTGGATGACCAATTAAAATCTGATACGTACAAGGAATATTCTTCACACAGACGTAGATCAGCGCATTTGGTTGGCTGACCAGTCAAAAAGAAGTAGAAGGATACGAAATAATCAGTGATTGGTTAAACAATCGGAAATGTTCGTTTCCAGAGAAATCTTCAATAAAAATACATTTTCTTCGAGTTAGAAGGGAGAAGATATTTGATATCCATACCGAAGACAGGAGAAGAAAAGAAATCTCCAAGCACTAAAACCTCATTCTCTGAATAATTGAGTAACAGAAACATTGCAACAGCAAGATACCCCATGCACGCACACACGCATTATATCTCTCTCTCACACACACACACGTTATACCATTGTTTCAATAAAGTTATTGCTTTTTGTTGTTGTTTTTTTTTTAAATTACCAACACCCAGGCAACTTCTAACGAACCACCCTAACCATCAGAAGTTCCGGATAGATTGAAAGATCCACAGACGGGGATGACACAAACAACGTGGGCAAAGAGAGTTGATAAACCAACTAGCCGGAAACGCACGTAGTAGTCACAGAACTAAGACCACAATCAAGAACTGTGACTAGCATAGACCCAAAACCCAACTGTTTCTAGGAGTTAGTGAAAACAGCGACTGGGTCAGATATTCACAACGAATTCGTCGATCAGAGTTCAAATCTTACACCACGATGTTTTTATTTCACTTTGCGCTGACGAACTGAATTCAAACCAGATGCCCTCAGCTCAAAACTGTCACATCCGACTCGTGGCGAAGAGGTTGGGTAAATACAAATTTTCATTTCATTTTGTCCTACAAACATACAATCCACATTCTAAATCTGTACGGAAAAGTGTGTAGCAATGTGTTCTACGATAGACGCTACTTACAAAAAACCATCAATTATTCAGTAATCTCATCAAGGAAAAAAAACCCAAAAAAACAAACAAAAAAAAAAACAACCCAACTTCCACCACTGATGCACAGAATCAATAAGAGTTACTTACCTTAGTGGATGATTATCTGAAAAAAATAAAAATAAAAATATATTATAACAATAATATTCTGGGGAAGTCTCCATGGCGTAGAGACTAATGTGTTAGACTGTGACATTAACACTGTGTTTAACAGTAATGAAATGGCCCTGTGCTAACTTCCTCTATCTTCACAAAGTAAACATGAATCCTTGTATATCTGTTTGCTGAGGATATAATGAGCTCTGAAGTTTCCTTGGTACCAGCAATACCATTATCCACAAATTAGAATATGCAACTATACATTGATTTTGTAGTTTCGGTAAGATTAAACACTAACAAATATGTATTATAGAGATTGATATACATTTTGGTATACATAAGCAACAAAGGATTTATGTGATAAAATAGCAAATTATCCTTTATCTTTTATCGTTCCGTCATTTTCACGGGTCCTAGTTGTAATAATTACCGTATATACTAGGGTAATGAGCGATCCCTAATTTCTAGCCATAAAAAGGTGTTTTATCGGCAAGAAGAATCAAAGAATATCCCAATTGGCAGCATTGCACACAAGTATAGCTATTGTTTATACACAGTTAAATGGTTCAAATTATTGCTATCTAACACTAATCACTCTATTCAACGTTACACATTCGTTTGTAGTGAAGTGGTTACAAGTTTTGCTATGTTATACCAATATTTCAATTCGGACACAAAGTGTTTCACGTATTTAACACTAATGTTTCTATTTAGCATTACTCATTTATTTGCACACAGTTAAAAGATCAGTTTTATTTTAAACAATTAAATTTAGCATAAGTCATTTGTCTGCACAGTTTAAATGTCAAACAGTTCGATTTGACCATACAGATAGGATCCTACCAAGTGTTAACACTCCGGGTCAAAGTGGGCATGGGAGCAATAGCAATGAAGGGCTACACCACATTCCCCCAAACTCCAGCATTACTGGAGTCTCACCATCAGATTGTTCAGCGTCATAACCAGGACACTCGTTGGGAGGGTGTCTTACCCCTCTGCAGAGATACAGTCGGCGTATTCTCCAGCCCCAGCCGACTGGGCTCTTGAGCAAAGAGGGGAAACAATATCCTATATGGCAGCCGGTAGGGTATGTGGATGACCGTAACGTGCAAACGAACAAAGGGATAAGCAGAATTATAGATAGGTAGGAGCACATCGGTACTAATTTGTATGCGTAGTTTCTTCACAAAACTCGTCAACAACTTTAATCACTGGACCTCACCACAAAATGCCAGCAGTTCTAACCAATAAGAAACACTTGCAGGGAACGTGTACACTATTTTGTGTGACACTATAGAGCTTACACGTTCCCAGCGAGGGTTTCTACCTAGTGTGACATCACTCTGCGATTTGAATGGCGTGTTAACCCGTCTAGGAATCGCGTACATTGTAAGTTCATATATACATTGTTAATGTTTCGTAAGACTTTAATATGCATTCAATCCCATCGAACATAATTTTTTTAAACAGATTTACTTGACCCCTAGATCAGACCTTTACAAGTACTATAACTCCGGGTCATAGCGAATCTGGTAATAATGATAATAAAGGGGTACTCCAAACTCACCAAAATTACTATCAGATGTAGTTTAGTGTCGTATCCTGGACCCCACATTTTTTGGGAGGAGGGTCTTACTCTTCAGAATGGAATACAGTTAGCGTATTGTAAACGAGGCCGAGAAGGCGTTGCTTAGTTTGATCAACTGATCGATCAGTTCCAGTAGAGTTGGCTGACACAAGTATAATAAAACAAATAAAAAAAGGTAAATGCAGCTTTAAAATAATGATCGATTTTAACGGCATGTCAACCAGTTTAGGGTTATTTTATGCCTACAGGTTAGAGAATCGCGTACACTGTACGTTTATACTTACATTTTTGTGTAATTATATAAAATTTGTACACACACACATATATATATATATATATATTTTCCTGTCTAATACAACTAGTTTGCAAACAGATTTGTTTGACCCATAGATATGACCTTGAAAAATACAGCCACCCCAGTTGAGAGAGGACCAGGGAGGCTTCACAAGATGGCATTTTTTTTGTTCTTTTTTCGAGGGAGATCTTACCCCTCTGCAGAGGATACAGTCAGCGTATACTAAGCCTCGTTGACAGAGTGAAAACATTTTCTGGTAAATAATTTTAGAATCATTTTCATGTAAAACTTGAAGATAGCATCAAGTGTCTAAAAATGTTTAAAATTATTAACATGAATAAATGCATAAAAGAGGAAATTACAAATGCAATTTTTGATTTGTGGAAAATAAACCTGTAGTAATGTGACATGAAGCTTGAAAGAGATAATCGATTGAAAGAAAGCAGAGTAAATGAAAAGGGTAGGGTTGCACTATTCGGAAATTTTTAATTAGTTAATATTTGGACAAACAAAAAAAAAAAAACATTTGGAGACCTAAAAGATTGAATGATTTAAATAAACAGCCTGACTCGGGTGAAAAATTTGGATTTTTCCTGGGATTATCAGAAAGGAACAGGTTGCTTGTATAAAAATGTTCAGGATCAATAATCTGTTAAAAAATCCTCATTGCTAAATATCTTATAAACAGAAAATATTGGGAGACTTTATGGGGGGGGGGAGTAAAAATGACTTTGAAAAGCAGACAAGGCCATCTGCTGTATTTCTGAAATTGTCAAAGGAACAAAATTGCTTCCATTTGAAAAATGTCAATAAAGATGAAGCGATAAGAGATCCCCTTCGCCAACCACCACAACGCTGCCCCGTGACAAGATTCATAAAGGTTCGACCAAAACCTACGGCCGACAAATCTTTTATTAACAAACAGAACGTGCGATAGAGAACGTTTGGCATGCGAGACCGGACAAGGTCATGGATGACACTGACACAAAACAAAGAAACATGTAACTGATGGTATTTAACGCATCATAAAGACAGAATTTAACATAAGGTCATTTAATGTGGGGAGCCCCGCTGGAAAAAAAGTCTCCAGGGAGACGGGAAAGAGTTTAGAGATTTTATTAGGAGGTGTAGACAAACGAAATAAAAGAACAATCCAAAGGATGTCAAAATCCGATTAATATACCCATATTAGAGTTAATCTTAAGATAGAATTTACTGACACAATTTGAGTTAAGGTGGGGTAAGCGTAATGAAAAAGTAAAGGACAAGACTGGTTATAAGATCTGACTAGTGTATTTTTAGAAACTCAATATAAATAAACGAATTGGGGCTATCTAGCTAGTCATAAAATTGAGGCCAGAAGAAACCCTTGTGATTTTTAGGGCGTGGGTCTTTTTATAACGCTACAGTTATTGCATCACAAATTGGCAGTTTACCCTCAGCTTGGCAGCCTGTACGAAAACCATAGAATTGTTTTAGGGAAAATGCAAACAGATCAACCCTCCACCTTACACATCAAAATATTTTCCTCTTATTTCAAACGTAGCAAGGTAGAAAGCAAAGAGAACTTTAATAATTCTATTATTTTGTTTGTCTGGGTTTTATGGCATATCAACCTTTGTAGGTTATTCAATGCCAAAGCCATTTATATACAAATGAACAGTTATTTCAAACAATTCAGTTTAGTCAAACAGTTCTAATTCAAACAATTCGAGTATAGTTTTTTGGTTACACACAGTTAAATGTCAAAACTTCTATTTCAAGCAATTCAGCTTAGCGTAAGTACAGTTTCAATGTCAAAAAACAGTTCTATTTCAAACAACACAGTTTAGTTCTATTTGACTCATAGATATGACCCTATCAGGTACTGCCACTCCGGGCCTGAGTCGACTTGGGAACTATGGCAATGAAGGGGTACTCCACATTCCCTAAAGCTCCAGCATTACTGGAGCTTCATCATCAGATTTTTTTAGTGTCATATCCAAGACACTCGTTGGAGGAGTCTTACTCCTCAGCAGAAAAGCAGTCAGTGTATTCTACAGCCCCAGCCAATTTGGCAATCTATTCTGTTGGACTAGAGGTTAATAGCAATCTAAAATAAACACGCCCACTTTAATCGTGAGGCTGGAAAATATTTTTTAGTTTACTTAGGCAACTCGTAGTCCTCAGATCCTAATACTGCAGTTTGTATACGGCTGTTCTGTTTTAGTTAAGGGATAGGTAAAAATAACAATTCCCATTAAATTACCCTCCTTCACTTTAAACGTTGCAGAAATAAAAAAAAGAGAAAGAATTTTGAAAGCAGTTGGATATATATTTAAAAAAAGGAAAATGAAAAAATGTTCCGAGAATCCAGCAAATCTTCAACTAACGATAAGAACAAGCAGAAAAAATACGAGTGTGACACTGGGGGTGGGGAGATAGGTTGGAATCAATTGAAAGCAGAGTAAGTGAAAAGAGGAAGGGTTGTACTCTTAAGGAAATTTTAACCGCTTGATATTATTTGAACAAAGATAAACAACCGGACTGTAGCAAAGAAAAGTCATCGAGTTTTTTCGTTTGTTTGTTTTACGGCATATCAACCTCATTGGTCACTTAATGCCGAATCAAGTTAAGGAAAATAACTCTGAAAAGAAATTCAAAAAGAGAGATCTTAGGAATTAATGAAACTTTCGATAATTAGTTGGTTATTTGTTGTTTTTTTTTCTTTTATTAGTTTATTTATAGGGAACAAAAAAAAAACTTTTTTTTGTGAAACAGATTAGGGAAGGGGATCAGTTTGTTAGACTATATCTAGTAAAGAAAGTGTTTATAGAAGTAATTCGGTCTTATTGTAAATTTCTTTAGATTTTTGTGTATAACTTTACTGTTTTTAGAAATGATATCCCATTATTTCAGTTTTTTGGAACAGTTCCTTCATATTGTTTGCACTATAGAAGGTTTTCTTTTACACAATGTGTCCTGCAGGCGAGTAACAATACAGTAATACTTAACACTTGTACCCGGTTATGGCTAACGGAATCAGAATAAGCGACCCCCGTGGATTCAATAAAGGACATAGTTCGAAGTTCCGTGAAGGTTCCCGAGTTCGATAAACACCTGAAGAAGGCCGGAGGACATATCGACTGAAACGTTGTGGAAATAACAATAAAGATGAAGACAATAGTCCGAAAACCCTTAATGATAAAAATCAACAAGCTTCGTCTCAGAAATCGCTTCTCGGCCTCATGGCTGGGCCGTCTGTCATTCGTGCCGGATGGGCGATCGAAATCAAGAGCAAATTCGAGGCCGAAAAGGCCCCCAGTTTCGGCTGGACAACCTTCGGGTGGGCGAGCTGCTTTTCGGACCCCTATGCACCACTTGTATAGCACTAGACCTCACGGTCTAGTTCAAGCTATATTCTGGCATACGTGGCCGGATCTAGATTTAGGTCCGTGATACTGCTTGATTCATTAGTCCCACATTGCACTTAGTGGGTCAACGACTAGCAGGGTTCGAGTCTCGGTTCGTTCCCGACCTTCCCCTCCCCTTTATCCCCACTCTAATCGGCCTTCGGGCTTTTGACTTTGTGTCAAGTCCTGTCTGGTGGGAGGCAGCGACAAATAAAGCTTCGTCTCAGAAATTTAAACGGCTAAGGTTTTTCTTATATGGGTTAGGTCGGGACATTCAATGAGAATATGCTTCACGTTGTATTTAGTCTGACATGCATAACATATTGGTTGTTTTCCTTCGAGTAAATAAGAGTGTTATCCTTGTATGACCTACCCGCAGTCTGGACAATGTAATTTCTTCTTTTCGGTTTTTAAAGCTTTGCCTCCGGGTTTAATTTCTAATAATTCATTATTGTTCCAGTGTTGTTGTCTCCACTGTAGTATTTATTTATTTATTTTCATTTTAACGTCTGTGTGTGGTATTTTAAATTTCTTTTCAGTGGTTAGGTTTTTGGTAGACCTGGCTGCTTTATCCGCTTGGTCATTTCCACTGATTCCAGTATGACTTGGGACCCAACATATCTGTATATCATTGTCGTTTGATTAATTTACTAGGTATTCTTATTAATGGGTTATCAGATTTTCTGTTTTTTTTGGGTTTTTTTAGTGATTCCAACACTGACAATGAATCTGAAGAGATGAATTTGTTATTTCTTGATTCTAAGATGAGGTTAAGAGCATAAGCTTCTGCACTGAATATAGGAGGTATCATTTGGGAGATTTTTTAAAAATTCCTTTATGTATTGTAGCACATCCTGTTATTTTATCCAGTTTAGATCCATCCGTGAGGATGTGCAAGTATACACCTTCCCCAGCCGTGTATCTTAGGTCGATCACTGATACAGTCGATGCGTCAATCAGGACTCTTTTTTGATTGACTGGTGTTCAACCTGGCTTGGTCTTCTCTTATTCGGTTGCCCAAAGCTGCCCCACTGACAAAACTCTGGTTCTCACTTTTCTCTCCGCCCCAGTGAGTAGCTGCTGATAATAATCTAGCCGTTGGTTTACCAGTACAAAGGTTATATGGATTATCGTTCTGATCATCTTATCCTGCCCCATTGGTCGTTGTGTTTCACACCACTAATGATAAGATCAATGATGTGCCGTGGTAAACTTGTCTGATGTAGTTGAAAAATAAGAATCTCAACTCGCAAATAAACTTTAAAATGCAGGTTTATTTCCAATAGCAGATATATAATCTTTTTCAAACATACAATGTTGAAGCGGGTGTATAAGAAGTAATGTGGCTGGGTATGAAATACTGGTAAGTTGAAGTGGGTCTGGTAGATGGTGGGTGAGGAACGTTGTTGCCAAGAACAACAACTATGGATTCGAAACGCACCCTTCAAAGTCTGGAGACAAACTAATCTTCGGGCAAAACAAGCTCTTGCTTAAATAAAAAAAAAAAAAAAAAAAAAAAAAATCGACAAAATTTCATTTGATTACTCAATATTCCATTATATCTACCTCGCCCTTTCATTTTTCTTCCATCTTGACACTCACAAGTGCAAGGTCAACAATGGGCGTTGATAACCTCCAAAAGTTATAACTGCGTCGTTCTTATTTTTTAGTATTTAACTCTTAAATCACACGCCGCTCCCAACAACGCATCAATCTACAATTGTTTACAGGAAACGATACAATCATATATATTTTTAACTTCAGAGAATCTGTAACGTTACCGCCCTCGCCCCCACACGCATTCATCCTCTTCTAACCATTCACTTCTTGGCCGGCCGGTGATCAACTAGTGGTCCGAGGGGGGCAACGCACATTTCTTGCCACTACAAGAATACGATCGGGGAGACAGGAGGAAATAAAACAAACGAACAAACACGAACAATGCTTGGGGTTAACTCAAGAGCAGAAGGAGAGTTATGCAACACTTTGCATTCCTGATAGCATATATGGACTAACGCTAGCGTGGGTTACTAGCGAAAATTCCACAAAGCAACTGGAATGCCGACTCATCTTGACTCAATCTTCTTCGCTGGACCCTATCTTCTCTGCTACTGTCTCCGGAGTCGACCGCATCTGTCCGTGGTTCCACGCCAACTGCCTGTCAACTCCTTTCTCCAACCAACTCTCTTTCGTGTCCCCTTACCACTTCCGGATACGGCGAGATTTCAGGTCCAAAAACCCTTTGTCTGTTTTGGCGCGAAACCAGACAAAGGAATCGTCTGCTTGGCGGGCCACCTATATAATGTTACAAATCGAACTACGTGTTTTGCTAAATCTGTCAAACCAAACAGTATTCAAAGAAAAAGGCACCAAATAGTTGTTTAAAAAATCACTATTCTAACCTTCAACTTTAGATATGACGAAATTTTCTCTTTATGCTTTCAATCATTCCTACGCACTAGATTTAACTTTAATTTCCAAGGACGGACACACTCATTCACCCCCCCCTCAAATATCATATGACTCAATTACTAAATTTGACGGTATATCAGCCTACCGACCACACATATCATTTAGAATAGATATTTTTTTTTTTTTTTTTTTTTTTTTTTACAAATTTTCAATGAAGCATTAATCCTCCCGATGAACTTCGTTATACAAGTGTTTAGGATGTTTCTCCTTAACTTTTTCCAGTTCCGCCTGGAAAATTAGTGGATTGGTTTTATTTTTGTGGAATTTACGAAGTGTTAAGATTATGTTTGGGGGTTCTTATAGTCCAAGGTGGAATATCTGGTATGATTGTTTTATGGATTTCAGAAAGGGGTTTTTATGGCTTTTTCATTCTTTTGAAATAGCTCTTTGTAATTGCGATGAAAAACTTTATGACGCGCCGGATTTGTTGGACACGACTTTAATTTGACGTAGTATAGGAGGCCCTGTTTGCGGCTTGTAATATTTGCCGGGACTTCATTAGCTTCTGCGTATAGGCTCTCAGCTGGGGATGTTCTAAAGGCTCCAAGCACTAACCATAAGCCTCCATGATAGATTGGGTTGAGGGTTTTCAAGTAGCTCTTTCTAGCTGATCGGTATATGATACTGCCATAGTTCAATTTTGATCTAATTAATGATCTATAGAATAATAATAGCGTATTTCAGTCAACTCCCCGTTCTTTGCGGGGCACCACACGCAGCACCTGCAAATGTTTTGTTGCATTTCATTTTTAGATATTTTAAGTGTGGAATAAAGGTCATTTTTTTTTTTGTTTTCTCTTTTTGGAATTATCAGAAAAAGAACAATATTGTTTGCATTAGAAAAATGTCAGGGTGGCTGATGTGATAGGAAAATAGTGGTCATTTGATAATTTCAGGGACTTTTCGCCAATGCATTTTGAAAATTAGATTTGCCAAGAAAGAGTTGTTTCCGCCCAGGGATGAGGACTAGATTGAATATGAAGAGCTCTAAAATCCAGCTGGTACCAAATATGGACTAGAGATACAAATTAAAGTAAGTGGATCCAGCCCCTTAAACAACTAAAAAGGGATTGGACAATTTTCCAAATTTTGAGAACTGGAATAATTATAAATTATCATTAAGGATGAAGAGATAACAGATCCTCTTAGCTAACTACCACCAGCACGCAGGTTAGAAAGTGGACATCTCAGCAGTCAAGCACCACTGCGATTGGAATTCACGTTGCTATGCAAGACCTCCTATACTTGAGACTTCTTGAGTATAAGACTTGACTTACTACCAGACCGTCAATAACTGTATTGCAGATTTCAGTGGTACTCGACTAAGGCAGTTATGAAAAGGGTTTTAAAAATCGCTGAATACAACAAACGATATAAAGAAAAAAAAAAGTTAGTTACATTTCTAACCTGTGTTGACTGTTTTTTGTGTGTGTTGGAGAACTATTTTGATGTAACCCGAGTCCGTTATGTCATAATAATCGATCATCTTTGAATTAAATGAGATTGGTGACGAAACACCTTGGCTTCACAGAGCTTCTATTCACTGCATTGCGTGACCCCACAATGTTTATTGCACAAAGCCTGGAGGTGGATTGTCACAAAACACACATAAAGGAAACCAAAAATCGCTGCCACATTTCTAACCAGTGTTTGATTTTTTCTTTTCGTATTAGAGAATAATTTTAATGAAACTACTAGCCGTTCATCACTTCATCAAGCGACCTGTTCACATTCTGTGATCAAAACAATGTGGGCAAAGGGACAGATAGTCGTGAAAAACAATACAAGCTTAATACAAGCACAACACGATACTAGCGGCAGTTTCTTTATTAGTCGGTTACATTACTGGTTGCCGATTAGCCAGGATCGACCCAGAAGGTTACACGAGAAAGCCCCAGACAAATGCACCAAAAAAGGTTTTTAAAAAAAAAAAAAAATGAAAAAAAGGGGGGGGGGTTGATTGATATGCCAAGCAATTAATTAGGTAATTGACTCGAAAGGTTAAATAATTTCTCTTTCTCGGATTGGCTAAGCCGTAAAACGGAGTAGCCATAACGAAATTCATACGCCCAATAACGAATGTCTTCTCCCTATTTTTCTCTTAAATCTGTTGGGAATATGTAGAAAGAAAAAAATGTGTTCACTCAGTAAAAGCCATGATACTGTTTTTTTTTTTTTTTTTCAAGACAGGAATGATGCCATTATCTTATAACATTCGTAGCAGCAAGAGAAGTTTTACGTGAAAACAGTAACTGATAATCCCCCCCCCTCTGTCTTGCAAGTATCTTTTATAAACTACAAAGGCTAACAGTTGTAGGTATGTGTTGGAGAGTTGAGGTACAAATTACATAGTTATGAATCGATCTTGGTTTACGACAGTGAATAAGTGAAAGCCATAAATGATTAGTAGGGAAAAAAAAATGATTAACGAATTCTCGCCCCAAGATGACAGATATTCCGCGTTTGATTCCAACCTCTGGATCTGGGCTTTATTTTTCATTAATTTTATTTTGTTGAATATTTATAAAAGCACCTTAATTTCGTGAGCTCTGTCAGTCGCTACTCATTCCTGTAGGCAGAACCAAACCTAACGTTTCGAGTGATGCTAGCGTCCCTGACAATAATTTGAGTGGGAGATATCTTTCAAAGACAGCAACTGGATAATGTAGACAAGCCATAAAAAGAATAGAGAGAGAGAGAGAGAAACGAAGCGAAAGGAAAGAAAAAGAGACCCTCACCACTTAAATGTCAGCTGGGATAGACAGGCCAAAATATTAAAACATGATTAAAAAAAAAAAAAATTCTTAATAGAAAAAGTTAAGAATTTGCCAAAGATTGGGAAAGGTAATGATCAGAGGACAGTGACAAAGGTAATGATCAGAGGACAGTGACAAAGCTCTTTTTTTTTTCTGGTGCACAGATTGCAATACAATAAGGTCTATGAGCGAGAGTGTATCCGTATCAGTACATATAAGAAGAGGTATGGCATATATGTGCATGTACATGTATAATAGCTAAACAAGTTAGAGTGGTCGACAGGTTTAAACATCATAAGCTAGAAAGAGGAGAATTGTTTCGATGGGAATAAAGGATATATGTCTATAATAAACTGAAATCTTCGGCACTATTACAGCCTGGTCAGCAGACAATCTCATTTTTTTAAAATTCTTTTATCCTGGGTCGTAGAAGCAGCAAAAACGACCGGGGTCACGAAAATCAACCTCCATTGTTCAACAGGAGAGTTAGAGTTAAGAGCACAATCAGTAGTTAATCGTTGGATACAGAGAAAGAGCCTCTAGCAGTTTGATGAAAATCGCAGCTGGTTACAGCTAGACAGAGTGAGATAAAGAACAGGCCTGCGCCCAAGTTTCAACTACCGTCCTTATCACTATAATTAGAGTCCCTTCCTCCAGTAGAATTGATATATGGATTCTACACTTTTGACAAAAACCGATGACTGATTTTTATTAAAGACCAACATTGTGAAAAGTCAGTTTACCCGAGACACGCCACAAGCTACAAACCGGCACTGCCAAAACGTATACCACTACACCTCCCACACCTCACATCACCTGAGGTTGCGACTGCGTCGCTGTTATCTCAATATCAACCAGAAGGCTATTTTCTGGTCAAATACAGGTATCAGCCTCGATGGGTTAAAGGTCAACTTGTAATTAACCTCTACCCGCGACGTTGTGAATTTGACCTCAGGTTGAAAGGTCAAACAGTCGAAGTAAGTCGTTCTGAGAATATCTGTCGGTTGTGAAAGATGTGATATAAGAAAACTCTTCTTTAACACCGAAATCATATTTTATAAGCCTGGTTATCACAATACTTTGAACCATAAGTTAAAGGTTCATAGAACATGCAAAGGCAGTAGCCAGTCAGGGGTGTAGTCGACACAATTACATTGAATTAACTTCCACAAAGTCAGATAAAAATTCTTAGTATCACCTCTTCTGATACTATTCTGGCACAAGGAATGGGTTTCGGAGCCGATAAGTATCAGAGGTTGAAATTTGTTCAGGGTAAATATTTGACTTCGCTGGAGTTCACTAAGTAGCAGAATTAAGTTTTCCCTCTCTCTTCCTCTTGTTATATTTTGACCCGGCCAAAAATGCCATTCCAAGGTGATGCACCGGAAGGAGGTGACACATTCTAATGGCAGTTATGAGAGGAAATCGCGTGGGCGGAAATTGGCTGAATAAATGGGACGAGCTAAAAAATTCCCATGGTACACTCAGACTGATGCACCGGAAGAGAGTGACCTGTGAACTGCATGACAGTTATTTCCGCTTGATGATGATTAAACATGCGATTTCAAAAGATCGAGTGGGCGTTGAACTATTATATAGCTCAGTCAAGACAGAAGTCAAGGCAGTTGAGTTCGAGGCCAGTTGCAGTAGAGCTGGAGACTGAGTTATAGACGAGATGTAGTAGGGAAAGCCACATCAGGCCGAAGGGGCCTTGTGGCCCTGATGAATTGGGGTCCAGAGAAGATGCTGATAAGATGCAGTAAAGAAAGCCAGCACCCAGCAGAGTGGACCCCAGGGCCTCCGGTTGAACATCAGAACGAGAAAGGCACAACGTTGACGGCCATAAGAGTGGAGGTCAAAATATTGAAGTTTCTGTTCAGTCTCCAGCTCCCTCTCACACGCAAACATTGAGTAACCCTTTTCAAACCCTTGCAATAAAGTGAGAGGTAAATATTGTTAAAGAAGTCTTCCTGCGTCCTTATTATTGTGTGTATATGTAGATGTGAATCTGCATATGACAATATAACACTGTCTTTCAGTGGGAACGAAGGACTCTAGTGACATAAGTCGATCTGGTCTCTGGCTCTTGTGCGTTCTTTCGAAAACTCTGACGATTTAAATAATATTTCACCCTATATCGGGGGTAGTGTCTGAGGGGATGAAGGGAATACCTCCAAAATAACAAATCCTAACCGATTTCCATTAATCAGAATTTCGCAGACCCCTGTGATTTTTCAAGTACATGAAAATTATCCAACCTCTTTCAATCAGAAAGCCATTCGAGCCTTTCTTCTCCATCAGACTTATCAATATCCCTCTTACCACCTTCGGTTCTGACGAATGAATTCGCTCCGCCCTCCCGTAACCGGCAGTGCATTCCAAGTACCACACAACCCCTAGAATTTGCGTAAGCCAGACGATTGATGAGTTAATCTTTGTTTTCTGACCTGTCAGAAAATAAAAATTATCTCGAGCCATTTTTGACCAAGACGTGGACATAAAAAAAAAATTATCATTTTTGGCTAACGACAACCAGAGATCTGTCGTCAAAATTCCTTTCAAACCATTTTTGGCCAAGCGATGAAATTCAAGTGTCTGATTCTTTTAATAATTTTTTTTTCTTAGGCCTCGAATCCCTGGGTGGCCATCGTGTCATAAACGTCATGAGCCAATAATTCAATTTTTTGTTGTTGTTGTGAACACCAATTGTTAAAGCTTTTCTCTTTTACCTTCATTTCTCTTTGGTCTTGTTTCGGGCTATCCTTTCTCTCGTTTGATTTTCAGTTTTCCCCCTGCCTTTTTTTTTTTTTTGCTTTCGTTTCTCCCACACTCATTTGTGTCTTTCACTTTCGCCTTTCTTGCTTTTTTAAAAAAGTTTTTCCCTTTGGATTTTTTTTTTTGTGTCTTCACTTTCGTTTCTACCCCACCCATTGCTGTTGTTTCTTTGTTAATCCCTTTCCTTTCTATTTTCTTTTTAGATTTCCACCCACACACTACTTTTTCGCTTTTTTTTAAAAACTTTCGTGGATTTTTTTCCTTTCATTTCTCTCATAACTCTAAAAAAAAAAAAAAAAAAAAAAAAAAAGGGAAGTTGCTCGTTGACGGTGTGAGAGTGCTTTTATTCTAATAAAGCGTTAAGACTAACACTTTCATTGCACATTTCTTTTAAAACACCGAGTGGTGCAAGACACCCACTTTCATATATGAAAAGCTTTTATTTTCTGATGCAGTGCCAACTTGAAGTTCTGATTCAGACAGCAGCTGTCCACCGAGGTCAGAAGATTGCAGTTAGTCAGTACCGCCAGTTTTGTATAGCAGACTGGTCAAATGCGTCCTTTACATGCACACCAGCGGCCTATATAAACGATACAATTTTTTTTCATTTAACGGCTAAAATTACAGTTTTTCTCATCTATAAATTACAGTATTTTAAGAAATCACAGGTTTTTACATTTTCATTTACTCATGGTATAGCTTCAAGCCATTTCATAATGTTGAAGAAAAAAAAAAAAAAAAAAAAAAAAAAAAAAAGGAGAGAGAGAGAGAGAGAGAGAGAGAGAGAGAGAATGAGAATACTGGAGGTCGGTTTTAAACATTCTTTGATCCAATAAGAGCAGAGCATTTTAATTTGACTTTAAGATAGCTCAAAGATATTCAAAGAAATTTTTACTTTTACATTTGGAATAACTTTTTTTCTTATTTGATTGAAGTAAGTATAAGATTTATTTCATTTTGAATTAATTCTATGCAGATAGTTAAAAAAATAAAAGTATTTCTTTAGGAATTTAGGTTGTTATTTGGAGGTTTAATTTAAAAATGTTAAATAAGAAGCTTAAAATTTAACATCTCATTAAGTTTGATATTTTCAAACTTGATGATTATAAAGTTTCTTCTCAAAACAAAAACAAACGCGTTTCCATGATTGTCTTTTTTTCCTGCGATATTTATTTCTATTTGATAAAGAAATATGGTTAATTTTTAGGAAAGTCGAGCAGGCTCTGCATTTTGATTTGAGTAAACTTTCATGCTTATCTACTGATTGTGCTACGAATATGGTTGGTAGATATAAATGGTGTTGCTGCTTAGTTGTGAACAAAACAAATACCGATTCATCATTTGCACACTATCACTGTATTATTCATCAGCAAAATTTGTATTCAGGTATGTTAAAATTGAATAAGGTGTTTAGTTTGTTCACAGAGACAGTGAACTCTATCAGAGGCCGTGCTTTTAATCAACGTCAGTTCAGCCAGTTGTTTGGAAGATATGGATAATCAGTTCACTGATGTTCCATTCGACACACACGAGTCCGCTGGTTGTCATGTCACAAAGGCTGAAAGATTCTATTGGTTGAGACACGAAATAATTGTTTTTCGAAATGAAAGGTCAAAACATAAAATAAAAGATGAAAGTTAGCAGCAAGATCTGGCTTTTGTTGTAGATGTTGCACAATCGACTGATGTTCATTTGAAATTACAAGGTAACCCTCCCGCAAAAAACAAACTCATGGCTGAGTATGATGATGAAATAAAGTTCTTAATAACAAAACAACATATTAATGTCAGTTATCAAATGAAAATTTAGTTCATTTTGTTATATATTGACCCTCGACCGAGCCGTCAATCAAGAGATGCACCTGTGTAAATAAGCGGAAGAACAGCGAAACAGGTGCATCAGGTCGAAGATATCGGAATATCACCTTGACCTGTGGATGTGGTTGAATTCAGTGATGGTGACAGATGTGTACGCCCACAGGAAGCAGGTGAACGTGAGACAATTATATAACCAGGTGCTACAGACGGCTTGAGTCAGTCAGTTCCAGTTGGAGTCAGTTGGGGACAAGATGCCAGCGTGAGAGCCAGCGGCAGATAGAGGGCTTTGGGCCCTCAGTGACCTACGGTTGAGCAGCCCAGCCAAGATGAGAAGTGCTGCTATAGTCAGAGGAACTTTGGGTCAATATGTAGCAGTCTGTCCCCGTCTTCAACTCACCCCTCACACACACAAGAAACATCACCCTTTAGAGAATAAATTGTGAGATTTTTTTATAAAGAAGCGTGTTCGTTCGTTCATTGAAGTCGTCATTATGTTTTATGTATATGGCTATACAACAATTTCCCTACGTGCCAAGTGTGCTGAAAAACACTTAGCTTTGTTAAATATGAAAGTCATCTGGAATTGCTGTCAAAGGAATATCAGGAAAGATTTCAGGATTTTTCACCTTTTAAACATCAGTTTACATTATTTTCAGCACCATTTATTTTTCATGTAACCAAAGTAAAAGAAAACCTGCAGATGGAACTATAAGAAATGCAGCCAGATTCTTCACAGAGCAAAACATCTTGAAGTGGGGATACCTGGTTTCTTTTCATACATTTATGAAGTTTAAAAACTTCAGAAAGTTTGATAAAAAGATTATAGAAATGTTTGGTTCTACCTATGTGTGTGGACAGTTATTTTTCTTCAGGAAATTAACAAAGAACCTCTCAAAGAACAAAGCTGACTGATCAGAGATGACAAGTGTCGATCAAAGCCAGAACTGCAAACATTTCAGCAAGACAGACCTCAATTTGCAGACAATCTTTGGTATTAAGCCTCAGGACATAATTGAATAATAGTAAATAAATTTTCAGTTTTAAGCTGTTGTAATTTTTGTATGCGTTTGTTTTATTTAAATGTGCACAATTAGTAGTCGTGTGTGTCCCTCATAACACCACATGTGATCCTAATGTTTTTCAGAGAATCCTCAATTTGATATGCCTGTTGTATTGCGATTATGCTTCTTTTCCTATTATTTACGTCATGACATTGAAGAAAATTCTAGTCACTAGAATGTTAAGATCTTCAACGCCATATTTCCCCCCCAATTCTGCTGTTATATAACCACAAATTATAGTAGAGAAGCATAAACAGAGTTATATTTATTCAAATGATGATAACTGGTGTCCAATGTCAATTAGAACGTGTATTCGTATTCGTATTCTATTGGATACCAACTGAAGGAATCCAACACCACCCGAAAAAAAAAAAAAAAAAAAAAAAAAAAGCTGAGGGTACGAAGCCGAAATGGTGTATGATATTATGTTGAAAGTTGGATAAATCAAACATTTAACTCAAATTTAGATGTGCGATATCTCGTTCGCCTTTATTTCATCTCGAACTTCTTCAGGTAGAGACTGTTTTCTGAGTTTTTCTATTTAAAAGCATATGAGGAGAAATGATAAGATGGTGGAGGAGATATAGTTTTAGCAGGAAAGAAGGGAAGGATTTAAAGTCAAATGTATTAGGTTTCATTAAAAAAAAATTGTTTTGAAAAGTAGAGATAGATTTTAGGGAGGGGATAAGAAAAAAAAATAAGGAAAGGCTCGGGTGAAAGGAGTTTCGGCATATCTTATTTCATGGAAAGATATTGACTATGTGATAACGCAGAAATTTGTGGTGTCTAGGTTGGGGTGAAGAAGGGCAAAGAGGTAAAGTGAAAAGGAAAGGATTCTAAAAGTATGGTGGCACCGTACTATCAGATTCACTAAAATCTATCATTTCAACATAATAGTGATGATAATAATAGACCAGGAGCTAGAACGGGGTTTCTCAATGCGAGTAGAATCATAGAGGTCCATATAAGGTGAATTTACTAGTTTTCATTTATAAATTCCTTTCTAACAGAACTAAAATCGCTGGATCATTTAGACGAGTTGCCGAATATCGTACAACGAACAGAATACCTGATTCTGTGTCTTAGTGTCGTTTACACACGCCTCATTCAAAACATGAGTCATTTGGATAAACGATTTGAAATGACCATTGATCTTAAAGCGAAGTTTATGTATGCATTTAAAAGAATTGGATGGACGAAAAAACTAGAAAATTATCCAAAGAATAGTACAACTGTTGGATCCTTTTTACTAGCAATTCCAAGTTAGAATATGATGAAATCTAGGTTCAGCTATGAGCATTATTTACAAAACTAACAGAAGCACTTGGAAAATTGTTAGTGTTGCATATTGACCTCCGACCTGGCCGAGCTGTCAGATGAGAAATGCACCAGTGTAAATAACGGGTGCATCCGGTCGAAGATATCAGGGGATAACCTTGACTGTCGACGGGTTGAATTGAGTGCAAATGTGACGCTCACAAGAAGCAGGTGGACGTAAAATAATTATATAACCCGGTGTGACAGGAAGTTCAGATCAGTTGGAGAGAAAATGCTGGAATGAGAACCATGTCCCAACAGAGGCTGGGCTCCCAGGCCCCCGGTTGAGCAGCCTAGGAAAACGGGAAAGAAATGCTGTTATAGCCAGAAGAGCTGGGGGGGTCAAAATGTTGCAGTTCTGTTCGGTCTCCAACTTACCTCACACAGTAAAACCTTTCGAATAAAGTGAGAGGTATATTTTTTATTAAGAACTGTGTCCACTCGTCCTTATTGTGTTGACTATGTTTCCGCATACGTTACATTAGGGCGTGATGTTTGGTAACTCATACTATCTGATTACCATTCCCATTAAAAAAAAAAGTTTTTTCTAAAGGGAATGGTAATTAACTGAATTACAGAATCAGAAAATTATGAAATGTAAACTCGCGTTTTTTTTTTTAATTAAACTATTAATTTATTTCTGGGGAAATAAAATTTGATTCATCAAGTAAAAATTTGAGAAGCCCTGGTCTAGAGGTACTGTCTACACCCACTGATCTTCTCTATTCGTGCCACGACTGATACCCGAGAATATTCAACTAGCATAGACACTGATGAAGTCATACCTGACCCACCCAAGTATACAGTTTTATCTGTTCTCTTTTTTCCTTAAAAACAAAACAGGAATGATAATTGAGAAACGTTCACGCGAAAAAGAGGCAATAAGCGTTAAAGCATAACCGGGACATAAAAAAAATTATCTTTATTGACCCAGACAAGCAAAACAGAATTTCTTTTTAAATGCTAATACTAGACATGGAAATTTGTATTTAAGGACTTTTAAAACAACAATATCCTAAAAAAGAAAATTAGTTAAATTCCGAAGATATCTGAAGTAGGTATGTTTTTCGGAAATCAAGAAATATCTTTAAAGAATGAAACAAATGCTATAAAATAAGGAACATTTGTACTGTTTTTAATCCACCATCCTTGCAATGAAGCAATATATTTTTACAAACATTTAATAGTATATCTCGCCACTACAATAGAAAGAAAAGAAAAATAAAGTAATAAAAGCGAATAAACATATCTGGCAACTAGTCTACATGATCCAGTGATTTTTGTTCCATTATGAAAAAAATTTGATATTAACTGGTAAATTCACCCACTACGCTTTTATTCACTGCCAAATTACTGCTCACCACCAGGTGTCTATATCGCCCAATTTAAGAAGCCCCGATTTAGAGCATTAAAAAAAAAAAAAAAAAAAAAAAAAAAAAAGACTGCTGCTTGCTACTCTAGGTTTGTATTCTCTACTCTGTTTGCAATGTGCCCCAGGCCACAAATCACCAGTGGCCTGTACCGCAACTTATGTTTAATTCCTGATTGCTGTCTTGAAGAATATATGGGACCCTGGTATCCAGAAAATACCCCCCTCCCACGCATTGACCCCGCCCCTAGAAAAACAAAAAGCCTTATTTACTGACCTCTGACCATACTAGCACCGAAAGCTTCTGCTTATTACAGATATTTAAACAAAACAAAAAAACAAAAAAAAAAAAATACATACAACTAATCCTTTCACCCCCATCGAGAAACCTTTGTATTGAGTAGACTGTTCGCCGATAGTTCAGGAAACCGGAGTTCAATCCCAGGTCGAGTCATACCAAAGACTTCAAAAATGATACTCGATGCTGCCTTGCTTAGCATTATAAAGGTAAGGATCAAGGGTAAAGTGGAGCAATCCAGGGAATAGAGTAGAGCCCTCACCTACACCTCGGTGTAGTAGATATTGAAAAGGGAGCCTTCGGGTCATACTCGACTAAAGGTCACCAACTTTACTATTAAAATGTTGCCAACTTTCGAACATATAACAATTATTTTGATACTGCTAAACAGAAACCATCTTATGCCCCATACACCTACATAGATATGCTCGCACCTGCATACATATAAGGAGGTGCACTTAGTGCAATGGTTATCGTAGTGAAAAGTAGAATCTGCAACTAGAGTTCAAATTCTGGACAAAGCTGTTTGTATTTCACTTCGTGCTAATGCTCTCTGAAGAGGGCATGAACCCATCTCTTCTCCCAGCTGTGGGTAAGTAGTAGAGCTGGATGTTTAACTTCGGTAACTATTCTAGAAGGAAAACTTAATTCCAATCAGTTTCACACACCACTTAAAAATGCCTCTAATTTCACATCCTGCTGGTGGTGGAGGGGCTGAATGCATATACTAGAGAAGAGCAATTTTTCGGTTTCATATCCATACTGTGAAACTGCATCGAAATTTTTTACTAAACGGAAATTGTTCGGTTTCGGTGCTATCACTACTGAGTGACCATATCCAAGGAAACACTGTTGAAAGACTTTCAGATTTTAATAAAATTAAATTCTATCAACATTTATACCATTCTAAGATTGAACAAAAAATACGATTAGAGTATTTTATTAACTAGTGTTAGAAAATAAATTTAAAGTTTATTTGTTTACAAAAGAAAATAAAGAAATACGACAGATATGTTACTTGGAAATCTTTCATGTCAGAGAAAGTTAAAAAAAAAAAAATCTTTTCAACCGTACAGGAATTAAAAAAAACTTTAAAATCGATCAAGTTATCCTAATTGGTTTAGAGAAATAATCAAAATTTTACTAAGAGTCATGTTTGAACTTTTTGTTCCAGAAAGACATTATACAGAGTTATGTTGAGAATTAGAACAGGGTAATAAATAAAGATATGAGAAAGAACATTCTTTTAAATCTTATTTAAGTCATCAAATTTGGGTTGGAGAGGAGAATTTTTTTTTCTTTTACTAACGGTCAAAGGTGAACTACATCGAGAACAGAGTCCGAAAAATGAGATTAAAGCATGATTAATGATCAGAGAGGTCCTATAAAGTAGGGTATATTTACCTGTGCCTCCCATCAGGCAAGATTTGACATAAGGTATTTTTTATAGCGGGGATTTAGGGGGTGGAGATAACACATGAGCCTCGCCGAGTGTTGCGCGCTGCTGGTCAATGCCGGTCATAGGATCACTAAGTGCAATGTGAACTATACTAGCCTTTGTTAAGTCTCTCGGCAAGTATTCCAGGGGACTTTGCTGGTTATAGATTCACATTGCATATGACCGGATCTAGATTCACGAAACCCGGTCATATGCAATGTGAATCTATGCCTGTCATTGATCTGGCACGAGAGCTCGCGGAGTATCAAACCACCTCCGTTCGCTTATACATCCGTTGTTAATAGCAATGAAAATAACTTCCAACAGTGGAACCAATTCCATTTAGCAGATTGTTACGCTCTCTTTGTTTTTAATTACTTTTTCTTAGGTTTTAAGGAGGGTGTTGGATATTGACTTGAAGGACCTTTGACGTCTGTCGATGCAGCTGCGGAAATCGGACACTAGGAACAAAAATAACAGGAAATGTACCCGGTACCTAAAGTAAATAGGACCCAAGTGTTCTCGTGCAACGTGTAAGCAGCAGGCTGGAACGAAAGTGACCACGAGAATTTGCGCTGACGTCCGGGATATCATATAACCCGGGAGATTTCGACCAGGACAGCAAGAAGAGAAGAGGTTTCACTGAAGATTTTATACTTCGACTCCTGCGTGAGCAACTCAACTGTCATCGACCCTCTCTTACTTTACCCGTCCGTGCATTTTGGACAAGAAAAGAAAAAAAAAAGCTAATATTTTTATACATCAGTGTGGTCTTTCTCTGCTAAACAACAAGTGTGGAGAAGCTTTGTTCAAAACAGCATCAAAATTTACATGAAGTTCGATTTGTTTATGTGACGCACTAATGTACATCAGTTTGTAATCAGATCGTCTGGGATTTCAACATATACAATGCAAATATCAATTGCGTGACCGAACAATAACGCCCATTCGGATTTTCACAAACACTCGAACACAATATTTGCAGTGGGATCAAAGACTATATGGCCTGGTTCATACAGAAAAATGGCACTAGAACTTTCTAATGCTCGGCTTTTCAGAAAGTTTTTTTAAGGGTAAAATGTAATCCTCCTTTTATTAAAAAAAAAAAAAACAAAAAAAAAAAACAAAAAAAAAAAACTTGATGTTGAAAGAATTTGAAAAGTCAGTTTAAAAAAAAAGGTCAGAACTAAACCAAATACTCAAATTGTAAAAATCACAAAGTAAGCAGCCTTGGGATTTTGTCGTGCATTGATCCGTTTTAAATCATGACATCTCTTGCCCACCTGTTGGGGTTAATGTGAAATGAGATATGCTCCACAAGGCGTGGGCTGAGACCCTTAATTAACCAAGCCCCAATGTGACAATATTGGTCTATGGCATTGGTCTATGAGGGGTTAAAACTCAGGTAAAGAAAAGGAAAATTTAAGCGGCAAAAGTTATTTGGCAAGCAGTGTAGAATTGAAATTCTGGGGAAAGAAATAAGAACATTTGACAAGTAGGTTGAATGGGAATTCGGAGATTTTGAAGAGTTGCGAAAAAAAATTAAATAAAATAAATAAAGTTGTTTGCAAGGACAAACAGAAATTTGACGAGGAGCAGCCACGACTTAAAAGATGAATGATTATCCCAAAGCTGGGAACGGGAACACGTGAAAACTGACAATGAAATGATAAAAGGGGCCATCTGGTAATTGGCACTTAGTTACATAAGCACCCCAGTTAATAAGTGTGAGAAAGTTATCCGGAATTGACTGTCGGAGCTGATAAGAAATTATTAATTAGTCTTGGAGAAAGGACCGCCCTTTCGCCCACTTGGTTTTTAAATCAGCTCTTAAATCAAAGTGACAGTCCAACATATTTGGGCATAAGGGGAGAAATCTCCAGACTGACGTCATAAGTAGACATATGAGAAAGTCCGTGCTGATAGGAGGAAATCTATCCTCCCGTTATCCCCATCACGAGTGGTTATGATAGGGAGTTGTGTAAAAAGGGTTGAACCCTGAGATTATGACGAAGTCGAGACAGACATAACGAATGTCTGATAATTTGAAAACGACGTTAGGAAGAGTTCCCCTACCACTGTCAGAACCTACCCCAGAATCTTGGCAAATATTATATAAACGAGCTGATTTTGGAGCTCAGCGCGCACTGCCAATCTGCCACCAGGACGCACGGACGTCTGAACGAAACTGCTGCAGTGAAAACCTGACCCTCAAAGTTGCCAAAGTTATGAAGAACTAACAACCAATGTCCATAGCCATTCTTGATGTCCCATCTACCAATTGTATCAACTCGAGACTTTATAAAACTTGTTATATATTCAACAGTGCAGTGTTTTGTTGTTTTTTTTTCAATATACCAATCCAGGCTCCAGTCGCTGATTGTCAAGAACCTTTCTTTTCAGGAATGAATCTTCACTGCCCTAACACTTAAACCTTAAGAACTTATCTGTCTGTTTTTCCAAGCTGTAGCAGATAGATTGGCGATTGTCGGTTCAGAGGAGTTTTGACGATCGACGCTAACGAACCGAAGGCGGCTGCCGAGATTGCATATTTGGTGCTGAGGTGATTTGGCACTTGTGTGTCTATTCGGCGACAGCCGGGTTTGACACTGTTGTACTTGGTGCCGTCGGGCTGAGGAAGTTGTATACCTATATTGTGGTTTGATCGGGTGACCATTCAAAATTTGATACGTGGAAGAGATACTCTTCCCACACACTTAGATCAGCGCATTTGATTGGCTGACCAGTCAAAAAGTAGAATACGCAATGATGCGATTGCTAAGCTAATCAGGAATGTTTGTTCCCAGGGAAATCCTCTATAAAAAGAGACGTTTTTAGGGTTATATGAGAGAAGAGATCCGATGTCCATACCGAAGACAATAGAATAAGAAAAGAAACCTCTCTAATAACTAAAACTTTATTTTCCGGAAAAATTGAGTAAGATATAAATGAGGTATCTGACTGAAGTCTTTCTATGTCTCAAAAAAAAAAAAAAAAAAAAATTATATATAAGAGAGAGAGAACTGAAATAGAATTTTTTTTCCCCCTCGAAAAATGATAAAATTAACATAAGAACTTATTTAATGATTGGTTGATTGAGTTTTACGGCATGCCAACCCTTGTAGTTTATTCAATGCTAAATCCCGTTTATGTAAGTGTTAATAATCAAGACATCGGCTTTCTCCGAAAAGGAGTTAGGGGAAGAAAAAAAAAAAAAAAAGAAAAAATTGTTCATCGATATGTCTCTTTGTGAGGCACCTCAGTCGTCAGGGACTGACCCAACCTCTTTTTTGTGAAACCTGAGAGTGGGCGACAGAAGATGCTGATATAAATTTTGCATAAAATTTTCATGCGATCAGTTAAAAATCAGTGGGAAATATCTTTGGCGTACGGGTCTTCAATCAAACTACCATTGTATATTTGGTGTGTTAACGGTTGAATGTATATGAGCGTGGATTCTGAGGGAGGATATTCACTTCTCCCACTTAGAAGTAGAGATGCTCAGATAAGGTTGATAAAACCGCAACTTAAGAGTCCAATTTTATTGTCACATTTTTAGGATGTCCTGGAGACATACAGTCTGGCAATATTTTTTATGTTAGATTTTATGAGTGGTCTGTGTCAGAGAGTAGAGAAGATTTATCCCTAAATATATACAGATGCAATCAGTTGGTTAGGAGAGTTGTGAGTGATTTGGTGGGAGTCAGTTCGTCGACAGGGATCAGAGAAAGAGTTCAAGATGGAAGCAGTTTGTTAGCTGTAGCCAGATAAAGCAGTGGCAAGTTAGAATTCGCATGGTCTTTGTGACACATCTGTCTCTAAGGCTCGTACATTGTGGTAGGCATCGGGAGTACAACAGCGTGGGGCTGAAAAATCGCGACCCAGCAGAATATACAGCAGTACAATAAATATATGCACAAGAGGCAGGCGAGGCGGTTACGCCACAGGTAACTTTGGATGAAAACAAATGAGCTCTAACAACTCATTTAAAAATAATTAAATGGTTATAAGTATTCTTATCTAACTAATAATTCTATTTAATATGAATCAATTATTTGCGCACTGTTAAATAGTTTCAAGTATTACTTTTAGATACAGATACTTCTATTAAATATTAATCATTTCTTTACAGTTAAACAGTTTCAAGTATTTCTATTTAACATTAGTAATTCTATGTGAAATGAATAATTTGCATACAGCTGTATGGTTTCAAATAATAATTCATAGTAAATGATTGAATAGTTATATTTGATCCATAAATGAGACCCTAACAAGTATTATCAGTCCGGGTCAGAAGGAACCTGGGAGTAATGGCAATGAAGGGGTACTCCATACCCCCCAAAGCTTCAGGACAGGAGCCACACCATCAGATACAGTTTAGCGTCCTACCCAAGACACGCCAAGGAAAAGGAAAAAGAAAACGAAAAGACAAAGAATAAATGAGAATGAATCAAAGGACACACAGACACACTTCATATTTTGATTGGAGGAGTCACCGTGGCGTAGTGGCTAATGTATTAGACTGCGACATTGTGGCAGGCGAGTTCCAACTTCAGTCGTGCTACTGCGTTCACTTTCGGACAAATATCCTTGGGAAAGGTGTGAACTCTTTTACCCTCCCACCAGCGGGTTAAATATTACCTCTATTGTTCTTTTACAAGGGTGGTTTTGGTATTAAATAACCCACGAAGATAAACCATTAAACAAAATATTTTGAATACCACTGCACTTAACCACTCACTATCACTAATATAATAAACAGAGCCCTGACCCATAAATGCGCGGTTATGACCAAGTGAATTTTGTGGAGGTGCCCGTGGTGTAATGGTTATCGTCGTAGGAAATGGACACTAGTTCAAATCCTGGAAGAGGCTGATTTCATTTCACATAGTACTAATACCCTTGGAAAAGGTATGAATCCAATTATTCTCCCTCCAGTTATGGGTAAATAGTAGGGGAGACTGAGTTCTCCAGCCTTGGTGAGAAGGAAAAGTCTGAATTCAAAACCTGTTAAACTCCGCTTAAAAATTGACCTTGTGTCATATCCTGCCCGAGAGCGGAGGGGGTCGGGTAAATATGATGTCCAAGTGATTTTGTATTTATCTTCTCATCCCTAATACTTGTGCTTCCCTCCCTTGCACTCACAGCTGCAAATAGAGCAATAAGCAACTATATGCCTCTTGGAAGTGCTCGTGATGTAATGATTATCGTCATATGGAATGGACACGGCAATCAGAGTTCAAATCATGGACGAGGCCTTTTGCATTTCGTATGGTGCTAATGCTCATGGCAAAGGCATGAATACATCTTTCTCTAGTTATGGGAAAATAGTAGGACAGACTGAAGTCTTAAACCTTGGCATTAGTTTTCCTTCTAAGAGAAGAAAAAAAAACTAATTAAAACCTGTTAAACTCAACTTTAAAAAAAATTGATCTTGCATCAAATCCTGTTCATAAGGAAGAAGTTGGGGAAATAAATACTTATGCCTATCATATATCTGTTGTGTATTTCATGTGAGGATTACTTGAGCCACTGTTACGTTACAGCGACCAGAAACCATGAGTGTAACGTTACATCCACGACACGGAACCATTATAACATTTCAGGACCCAAATATGAACGTTGTCATATTACTCAAGTAGAAGACGAACCCAGTTGTTTCCATATGAAAATCT
>OY757945.1:50927252-51102252 GCA_963585895.1 Sepioteuthis lessoniana | reverse complement strand
TCTAACAGGCACTGCCACTCCGAGGTCAGAGTGGACCTGGGAGTGATGGCGATGAAAAGGTAGATCCAGAACTGGAGCCTCACTATAACCTGTGTACAGCTCAGCCCACTTCACCAACCGCACAGGCTCGTAAGATACCACCATATGCATAGAAGCAGATATAGCACCCCTCTGCTGAGTATAGTCCTCTCCCACTACACCAACGGGATATGAACGGGTCGATCCTTGGGTACAGCGTCAAAACGCATGTCTCTTTCAACTGATTGGCGTTGTGCATTTACCAACAAAATCTTATGTTAATCCACAAATTATGGTTTTCCGTCCAAACTCAATAGGGTTAAGCGGGGGGGGGGCGATGACAGACGTCATCAACGGGGGAAATTTACAATTTAATATGATCGAATGTACATTTCTTTCGTGGTTTATTTGTAGCTTGGAACAGGGGACGACTTGATTTCTAACAGTAGTAAGGGGTTATTTGGCTAGAAATCTATAAACCTTCTCAACTAGCAAAATTACTCATGACTAATAAAACTGACTGGCCGTCCTATTTTTTCAGTCTAGATAAAATAAACGTTCTGATATCCATGCACCACAACAGTCCAGAAATCCGGTCTTAATTATCTTTTTACCAAAACTGATTCATTGCTCCTATTTTCTCAGATGTCAACATAGTTTGGAGGAAATGACAGACCCCAACCAAAAGCGACAAGGTTTTCTAGCTGCTACTGATAAGATCTGAATACAGTACCCAGAAACCTAGTTGGTAGACATGTAAGAGTTCAATTTAAATCCTACCCAGCACAATTTCAAATCAATTCCAATCGATATCCCATTGACTTTTCTCGATACTCATTTGAACAACAGGATTTCTTCTGCTTCGAAATGTGACATTGTAAATGTGTACAGTTTGAGGTTTGCAGCATTGGACAACAATATATGGAAATACCAAGTTCACTATTGTTAGACTCCATTAAACGCTGTTTAGGACACTCCTATTTGGACATGTCTTACTCCTCTGCAGGGAATACAGTCAGCGTATTCGAAGTCCAGCCGACGGGGCTGTATGCAAATGAGAGGAAGAGTATAAAAAAGTAAAGATAACTTTCGATTTTATCGTTAAAACCAATGACACAATCGAAAGTTACCAGATCTTTTAGCAATAATTAGCAAATTTTCGTTGTGATATATCATTTTTTACATCATAAAGAAAAAAGACTGTAGAATGTCAAATGAAGTGGGTATTTCATAACATCAATAGGCTTGTTTGTAACCATATGTCTACCTACCAACCTATCATTCGTATGCGTCACACTTTCAGTTTTCCGTCAATTTATAATGTTGTAATGATATAAGAGTAAGAGGAACATAAAAAATCGAAATCTTTTTGGTAGTTTCATTTGTTTAATTATTGGGTCTTGCTGTATTAACAATCATATAACACACACACACACACACACACGTAAACATTTTTCAAATTTTTTACTGATTATTTTTGGCAATTGGTATCGCTATGTTATAACATTAATTTGGTAATCGTGCAATCGTTGCTGAATTGTTTATTCGTGTTTGATAACAAACGTTAATTGTTTATTTTACTCTTTTGATAATGAGTGGTAAAAAAATGCAATTAGAGTAATATACTGGCTTAGCTGGCGACGGAGTGCCGTGGATGAACTTAACAGATTCAATGCGGTCGCAAGATAAGATCAACAAAGTGGTTTCACAGGAAAGAGAAAAATAAAGGAGGATGGCGAGGAATGTGATTTATTGCTTGTGGATAGAGTAATAGATATTTCCGTTCGCAGATAAGATCAACAATTTACCAAACAAAAAACAAAAACGGAAGTATGCAAGTTCCGATAACCAGCCATAAACAGAAAATACGTGGGCGAAGAGGCGTGTTCATATTTCCGCGTGGGAATTGGAAAGCAATATAAGGTTTGTAATTTTGGACTGAGAGGGAGACCCGCTAGTCACTCAAGCAAACCTGTCAGCTCCCCGTGTGCGTTCTCCGGCCGTCGCGCAAATACACACAAAGGGTCCCCGCCACAGAAGAAAGGTATGTGCGAACTGACTGTATTCCTACTTCACACAAACGTCGCCGTCAAAGAACAAAAATATAAATTATATTTTTATATATCTACGTGGTCTTCGTTGTTTGTCCAGCAGTACAACATTAGAGCCATTTTTGCGTTACCTTTAGAGGAAAAAAGGATATAGTGAAAGAGCAGCAGCTAAAGAAATTAATATGAAAAGTCCAGGAACTGTGGCACAAAATTGGTTCAGCCTCGAATACAAACCCGGGCCAGGGAGACCCTCCCTTGTGGAAGATAAAGTCTTGCTTGAAATTGGGGAACAGCTGCCAAACGAAAGCACTTGTTCCTTATCGGCAAAACAGTCCTTCACTAGCTCGGCCTTATGAACAGAGGCTGAAATACTTGACATATGAAAAACTTTTCTTAAGCAGAGATTCTATAATTCCTAAATCATTAAAAATGTCATTTTTTTTTTAAATCCTTGCTAATTAAACCGAAAGCAAAAATTCATCAACGGTAAATCTCAACTGACACTTAAGAATAGAGATAATTTGCAAAGCTTAGTTTGACGCAAAGCCACAAGTATAGAACACCAAATGTAAATCGAACTTGCTCCTCAATAATAAATGATTTATAAGACAAGCTTACACCACAACGAGGTACCCGAAATTTCTGAATATAGAATACAAAAAAAAACAAAAAAAAAAAACAAACACAAACACGACAGCAAAAAAAAACAAAAAAACAAAAAAAAAAAAAACACACAGACTAATGTACTTAGCTTTAGAAAAAAATCGATTGAAAAATCTCACCCTTACACACAATTTTAGTCTTGTACTTGTCATTTTTTTTTTTTTTTTGCATTCACCAGACAGTCAAATTTGAAACGATCAATATTCAAATTGAACAGCTTGTACCTTATAGGCACGAAATACACAGATAGCCTACAAAAATTGAATCGACTAACGTGGCCAGTCGGTAACGGTTCACACATAAGATCAAACGAGGAACAAGTTATAAGCTTATGACGCTTTTAACAGAACTGAAATACGCGTAGCTGAAACGGATGTATACCATTTAGTTCAGGAATTCTGAAACTTTACTTTATGCACCTCTTATAATTAAAACTAATTCCATTTATCTCCCAAATTTATTGAATATTAAATTAAATTACAAAACTAATTTACCAGTTAAAATTTACTGGAGAAAAGAATCAATAAGCTATAAATGCAAACGCACCATTAATTTTTCAATAACTTTTAACAAGAAGGATGAATGTGGTGGGCATTGAGGAGATCACAAATATTAGGTTGCAGGTTTGAATCAAATCATTACGTTCAAAGAGTTTTTTTTCTGTTTGCTTAGTAAATAATGTAAATGGCTAAATCCAGATCCCTCGATATACGAACTTGGAAAAAAATAGCAAAATCGACCAAACAGCTGCACAAAGATTGAGATATTTTGCTTCAGTTTTTTTCTTCTTTTTTTATCCAAGTAATATCCAACTTGAATTTTATATTAAATGTGGAAGCTTTCTTCTTCTAAACTTAGTTTAGATCAGAGCTTCTTAAATTTTTTAATTGATGTCCCATCTCTTGTAACTAAATTTAATTTCCATTCATCCACAAATAAACTAATTGTATACTGAATTACAAAACATAACTAATTTACAAGTATTTCGTACAATTTACACAAGAGTCAGTAAACTATAAATGTTAACGAATCTTTAATAACTTTTCCTTGAGAAAGATGGTTTAATTCATTTGGGTTTTATGGCATATCAACTCTTGTGTAATGTTACGGCACCACTTAAGAGGTTGTAATGTTACCCCTTAAACAATCGGCTTGACGGTGGTAACTTCAGACAAAATAAATAAATAAATAAAAGAAAAAAGAATAAAAGAAAGTCAAACACAAAACGCTTCCGTTTGTTTTGTATGAACAAAATTTGTCATCGCAATCCGTTTCTAGCAGTCTACTCAAAATATATAGAGAAAGAAGTTTTGTGTCAGCAGGGGAAAGGGAACGTACAGTTAAATGTCAAAACTGTTTGATTTTTTTTTATTCAGTTTAGCGTAGAATAGTTTCAATGTCAAAAACAGTTCTATTTCAAACAACTCAGTTTAGCATAAGTACGCAGTTTAGATATTAAAACAGTTCTATTTCAAGTAATTCAGTTTAGCATAAGTATATAGTTTAATTCTATTTGACCCATAGATAGGACCCTATCAAGGTGCTACCACTCCGGGCCAGAGTGGATCTGGAAGCGATGGCATTGAAGGGGTACCCCGCATTCCCCAAAGCTCCAGCATTAAGTAAGGGGTGTATACTACAGCCCCAGTCGACTGGGACTCAGGTCAGAGTGGACCTAGGAGTGACAGCAATGAAGGGGTACTCCATATTCCCCAGAGCTACAGGACTGGAGCCTCACCATTCAAGTGTGATGTCTTATCCAGGACACTCAATGGTGGTCTTAAAGCTGCTCTGCAAAGATGCAGTCTATTCTACAGCCCAAGCCGAATGGGTTGGGATAGGTTTAGTGGGTACCGAGGTCACAAATATTAGGTCACAGACTGTGGGGATTTGCGGCTCAGACTCAAAAACCTATGTTTCAAGTGCTTCTGTTTGCCTATACACACGGTTAAACAGATTCTACCATATATGAACTTAGAAAAGCTAGAAAAATAGGCTTAACAATTGAACAAAGCTTGGGATATTTGGCTACGGTTTTTTTTTTGTTTCTCTAGTAATATCAGATTCTTTTAGACTTCGCTTTAGGATCAAAAGTCATTTTAATGTAATACCACGGCCCCAGATAGACTATGGATGTAGCATTATCCCTTATGTTTCAGTCGTGCCCCATGGTAACCTCACTGTGATGAGTGACGAACGCATAACACTTTGCTTGCTGGATACTAAAATTTAATTGCTACTACCCTTTTATGAGAGAGAGAGAGAGAGAGAGAGAGAGAGAGAGAGAGAGAGAGAGAGAGAGAATAAGTATAGGAAATGCGTAAACTGATTTGATAGACAAAGACCATAAACCATGCAAGGCGAATGGAGCAGCCACTGACCCCCACTCCAACTCGGGACTTCGTCTCTCGCCTCTCAGCTTCTACTCTTTCTGGCTGCCCCTACTGCCTTGAATCCCTTATATATGTTTCTTCGTTCCTTAATTAATGGTCTTACCCTTCAAACTTTTAGTGACACGTCTACGCAAAACAAGATTTATTCGCCTTGACCTTTACAAATCGCAAACTCCAACATTGAACTGCAAGTTTAACTAGAAAATTTATTACAAAAATTATGACTAAAATCCTAAATATTTAACATTAGATATTTTTCTTAAAAAATAAAATAAATAAATTCGCATTTTTTCCACAGGTGGCCATCACACCCAACTGAACATTCTGCAAGGTGTACGATATCTTGCAACTAGTCTGCATGATCCAGCGATTTTTATTCTTAGGTTCAAAAGGAAATTTATAAATTCATTCCTTCTGTGGACATCATACGTTTATATTCAGCCGGCCAAATTTTATTCCCCACCTCAAGGGTCTATATGGACCATTTTATGAAGCACAGAGATAAACGACGGATGTTATAGATTCAAGTCTGTAATAAACCTTATGAAACAAGGTCTAAGGAAATTCTAAGAAAAAAATACACTCAGAAGTTTACGAGTACCAATTTTCCACGATCGCAGAATCGTTAATCCGAAACGGAATCGGATTTTTAATTAAGTTTTCAATAATTGATTTTTTTTTAAATTTTGTCTTAATTCTTTCAAAACTTTACTGTCTCTGTATTGTTATACGTTCTAATAAATAGAACGTAACCAAGTTATTTCCTTGAAATTTCATTTTATAAACGAGTTATTTTTCCTTCTAAGATCCGAAAAAGAATTAAAAGCAAAAAGTTTACATAAAAGAGAAAGTGGGTCGTAGATTTTCCAAGAAAATATTTTACTAATCTATATTTTCTAAAAAACTGTAATGTAGCAGCTGAAGGTCCTGTACGATTGGTTAAGTGGAAATAGCAGGATAGACAATAAAAGTTGGAAGAGGGGAGATACGAAGATCAAACTTTAACAATTTCCTCAATGTTCGTTTGATTTTCACAAATTTACAAGTAAACAGATTCTAAAAAATTTTTAATAGTGTGACGCGGCTTAAAATATTTATCCTAAGACGGGATTTTATTTTTCGCACGTGCGAAGTTGGGGCAGTCTGGCACTTGATCCCTCGCAGAATAAGTCCTAGTTAAGAGTCCTTTCTTCGGGCACATGGGAACTGGCAGATAATGTGGGGGTTAATTTGGGGCTAGACTGACCGCCGCTGGCATGGGGTTTCCAAAGTTCACGTTACACACCCACCCACCTGGCCACTTCATCTTCCTACCCCAAGGATAATGGAAGATATGGGCCTCTAGGTTTAGATATAATATTATTTATATTTCCCGTGTAATATTTTTAAAAGGTGAATAAGACAGAATAAATTGAGGCGAATGAAGCTGAAAAGAAACATGCAAAAAGAAGGCAACTCGACAGGCAAACAACACAACGAATAAGTTTCAACACGAGGAGATATTTAAAATATAACAAGGGTTTTAATACATGCGGACACAAACACATATTTAACGTGCCGGCACTTTATCAGCAGACAATATCAAAGTACAAATGTCTTTCTTATTCTTTTCCTTCTGAGAGTATTTTCTCTTACGGGCTAGCAGGATTTTTATACAGCTTGGCTTGAAGGCATCGGTTATCTCCTTGTCTAAGATTCTTTCCGCTTTTCCTCGGAATTTCGGCGACAGTTTCAATACATCTTATCACGCCATCTGCTGTCCTGAAACCCGACTCTGCTTCTTCGCCCGGAGTTTGGCATCATATCCCCGTCCTCTCACGACGACCCCTGTCCTCAAAACTGATATTCTTTATCCCTATTTCCGCTGACAAAAAGGGTGCTACTTCCGCTTTAGGGTTCTGGCCAATCGTTCGGCCTCCTTCCTCATCTTGTCAGGCGATTCATTCGGACTACTATATGTCCCTATACCCCCTTCTTTATCCATCCGGTCGCAGAGTGCAACATCTCTTGGCTTTCATTCTGATCTGGATTTGTTACTTCGGCCGCGAGGAATTGACCTACATTCCTTATTCCTCTTTTAACTGTAAGTCTTTGACGGCCTGTTGATTCAAATACGGAGGGGTAGGGGAAATTTCTTACTTCTCTCCTCTCAGTGGAAGGCCACGTGACAATAGTTTTATTACGTGGCCATACAATTAGGAAATAAAAGAAAAAAACTTTCTAAATGCAATTTTATGAAATGACTGGCTCGTCTATTCCAAACCTTACCATTACACTGGGATTTTCCCGGATTCATAATTGCATTGTCTTGACAATTGTAAAACAAATTCAAATTTAACAAAAAAAAAAAAAAAAAAAAAAAAAAAATCCTTAAATAATAACTATCAATGATTTTTTTCATATTACTTATTTTTCAAAACCAGTCGTATGAATAAGCAACAAATTGCCAAGATGGCTGAATTAAATCAATACAGTGAATCACCCTCAAAAGTTGGACCGGCTTTTCTATATAAAAAAAAGACCCCAGTATTTAAAATTTGTGCTAAAGCCAGAGTAGAGCAATTACCTAATGACTTACATGCAAAAGAAAATATTTTGCCAATTTTGTCTATATAGTGTTCACATTTTTAAGGTTGACAATCAAAAGATCATATCAAAAACTCATTTGACAAAAAGGTATTCAAAGTTATCTCAAAGGAAACAGAAAAGAATTACAATTTAGTTTAAATGCAAAGTAGTACGGGATGATTTAGTAGTTATTTTAATTTTTTTTAAATGTGCACTTAGACATTCCCAACCCAAAATTGGCAAAATGAGGCCATTTCTATTAAAACACTATAAGGTGGTACAAGTGTCAATTGTATTAGACAACTTCATCTACAAAAATTGTTTGCTCTTTATTTTGCTGCTCTGAAAGCCAAGCTTACCAATCAATCTATTAGAATCATAACAGACAAAACAATTGACTGTCATGACCAGAGTATTTTCAATGTGATAGCAAACATTTGTGGGAAGTAATTCCTCATTGATGTAACCTTGAGAGACAGCAATCATCAAACCTCAAGTCAGGTATGCATCCAAGATGTAACTCGTGTGGATATTAAATTTGAGGATATGGTTGCCTTTGTAACAGATTCAGCAGCTTATTGTTATATAAAAAAAAAAAAAAAAAAAAAAAAAAAGCTCATAGAAAAGTGTTGTAAAATGTTTTTACTAACAGTCACAATATTTTAAATCTTGTTTGTGAAGTATTTTCACACTGGGTGGCATTTGATAATGTTACCCAGCTCATTACTTTCATCAAGTCAACCTTAATTAAAAAAAAAAAAAAAGAAAAAAAAAGGCTAGTCGAACTGCACCCGTTTGATAATAGTTTCTTCTGAGCTTGTCAAAAACTAAATCACCGTTTCCATCATATTGATGGAGAATGTAAAATAGTATTATCATACTGGTACCTCAAAATTAACATTTGGCATAGAAACTAACAGGATTCCGTCTGAACTATAAAAACAGAGGTTAATAGTTATCTCAAATTTCCAAGATTTGTTGAGCACATCTTTTTTCAAACTGAATAAATACCTGTATGCCTACTTAGTGTATAACTTTTACAAGGCATCTTGTCTGATCCTAGACAGCTACCTTGTATAAGCTATAGTTTTGCAGCCATTAAAGACTAGCAAGATCCTTCTACTAATCTTCATGAAGAATTCCAAATTTATGTAAATTACCAAGCTGACCTACCACATCCATTTAATATCCCAGAATTTTGGAATGCAAATAAGAGCAGATTTCCTCTTCTGGAACAAAGTGCCAATAAAGTCATACGGATACCTCTTACCAACATAGATGCTGAACATTCATTTTCTCAGTATAAACATTTACTAAAAGTGAATATCTTTCTCATGAGAACACCAAACAACTTAAGGCTGTATTACAATGAAATTAAGGAATGATTTGAAGATTGGATATTTCCCAAATTAAGAAATTAGCAATTAATAATTTTTAGCTGAATCTTAACTTGAAATAAGTTATTTTATTTATAATATATCACCGTGACCTGCAGATGTGTTGAACTCGGCGGATGTTATTGACAGATACATCCGGCCGTAAATAAGATCAACGGAGTGATTGCCGGAATCTCACCGTGACCTACAGGTGTTGCCCCGGCGGGTATTGACAGATACATCCGGCCGTAGATAAAAATCAACAAAATTATTACCGGAAAACACGCAGTGAGTGGGCGTAATCAGTAGCCAATGAGGAATAAGCAATACATGGGCGTGAACTGTAACCAATGGTTACACTCACGCTTCACTTCCTTGTCTTCCAATGAAAGAAGGATTGCGTGTAGGTCACGTGGGAGTTTGAAGACTATAAAAGTTCTAGAATTCTGGTCTGAAGTCAGTTGTTCGCTGGCTATTCTGACTTCCGACAGCTCCTTCGTGTGTACGACCTCTCTGATTACTTTTCTGCTCCACACAAGTATCATCGTCAAAGAATAAAAATATCGTCTTATATTTTTATATATACGGGTTTCTCGTTGTTCGTCAAAATGTCAAAAAAAAAAAAAAAAAAAAAGGTACTTGATACCCTCTTAACACTTAGCCTTATAAGGTACGTATCAAGGTGAGTGCCCCCCTCTACACCTCGGCGCAGTAGCTATTGAAAATGGAACCTTTGGGTCACCCTCAACTACGGTCGCCATATTTTACATATTGTTTGCGCACAGTTTTGCTATGTAACATTAACAAGGATAAAATCAGTCATTTGTTTGCCCATTGTTAAATAGTGAGCGTGTGTGTGCGCGTAATTTGTAAGCGAATAGTCTGTAGGTAACTTTCTTTTTAGACGAGTCAGAGCTAATTTGTATGTACGCAATTAAGTATTACTATTGTTTGCACACAGTTAAATGGTTTCAAGAATTACCATTCATTCATACACACTTAAATGGTTCCAAGTATGGCTATGTAGCACTAACAATTCAATTTACCATTAGACATTTGTTTGCACACAGTTAAATCAGTCAAACAGTTCTATTTGACCAATAGATGGAACCTAACAGGTACTACCGCTCAGGTACAGAATAGGTGTCTCATCATCAGATCGTTTAGTGTCATATGCTGGACACTCGTTGGGAAGGGGTCTTACTTCTCTGCAGAAATGCACTTAGCGTATTCTATCTACAACCCCAGCGGACTGGGGTCTTATTTCAATAATGTTAACTTGAACATGACTAAATTGGTAAGTTGAGATAAGGTTCTATGTATATAATTTTGCCGCCAAAACAGTTTTTTTTAAAAATCAGTTATATAGTGCTCTATAAAAAATAGAGCAATATTAGGATATTCCAACTATAGAATAAAACAGGTAAACAAAATTTACATTTTTCAGTAAATTCGTACATTTTAAAAGTTATTTTTTCATTATTTTGTAGGACCCAAAAATGAGAAATGATGAAGAGGTACTCCATATCCCGTAAACTCCAAGACCGGGGCCTTACCATTATTGAATTAAAAGTGGAACTAATCGATTATTTAAGCATACTAGTATCTATTCGACGACTTAACATAAAAATGAAAACTGTAATTCAAAAAAAGATCTTAGAGATAAAACGTAATTACCGACAACGAGAAATTTACTTAACCAATTTTACTTAAAAACATAATGACTAGGATTATTTTTTCAAAATAATTTTTCAAATATCAAAAATAGAAAAAATTAGGTGAATAATATTCACATAATTATGGACGAAAATAGATGTTATGTATTCCTATATGTAAATTTAATATGAATTTTAGAAAAGCTGGAAAATTTCATGTTGGGGAAAATCGTTGGGCGAATTCTGAGCGAAGTGAAGGACGTGATCACGGAGTATCGAAAGTAGAAGTTTTGCTGGGTGGGACATATCGCAAGGTTCACAGACAATAAGTAGATCTGTGCAGTTGTCGATTGATATCCTAAAGACCAGAAACGACCATTCGTAATAATTTAAAAAGAAAAAAAAATTGTCGAGTGATTCGGAATCATATATAAAAGGGTGAGATCAATAAATGGAAGCCCGTTGTGGCTAGCGTTGTAGAAACCTGGCCAATATGAGAAATTAGAAAATCCTTCCAAGTTGCAGCCGTGTCAGTACAACTGTATAGACGCACCACCGAGACTTTAATACAAGTGCTTGGAGAAAAAGCTGGATGGGAACTGCATAAGGATGCTGCTTTGAACAAATCCTGGAGGAAGTACCCAGCAGCCGTACGTCCACTTACCTCCTATCTCACAGACTATTCAAGTAAAACAAAGACATGCTGGGCACTGCTGGTTAATAAGGACTAACTCATAAGCGATGTTTCCCGATGGACTCT
Source organism: Sepioteuthis lessoniana (assembly GCA_963585895.1). Taxonomy (NCBI): domain Eukaryota; kingdom Metazoa; phylum Mollusca; class Cephalopoda; order Myopsida; family Loliginidae; genus Sepioteuthis; species Sepioteuthis lessoniana. Next base: position 51,090,768 of record OY757945.1, on the reverse strand, counting down.
TACGGAAGAACATACCAATGTTAGCTGGGTGCCGTCTATAGTTGTGATTATCAAACTATCTGAAGTGGCTTACCGACAAGATATTTTTTCCAATGTGCTACAGAACGGTACCATTTTTCCGTCCTATCATTATTAGTTTTTTGATTCTAGAAAATATTGTTTCAATATCCGTAATGATATTAATTTTTTTACTGGAAAAATATGATGTCTAATAATTTACATGTTATATAAAGCACTGTAAAATTAGAAAGTCGCCAGGTATCACGTCTATCACCAGAGAGAGTAGAGCTGGTTTAGAGGACATGCCAAAAATCATCTCTCATTTGTCCCCTTATTTTCTGTTTCTCTTCAAGTCATTTTCTTTTCTATTTCATGTATCCCGACAAAAGTGAGTATTCTGACCAAGACCCTGGTTCTTCGTTGATAATCAGCAGTAAACAAACTGAGCCGGGCTAAGAAATTCGCGCCGACTACCCATCCTGTTCTTTTTTTGACAGACAAATAGACACCTCGTTAGTGGTTTCCCCCGCTAGGCACGCAGAGTTAAGTGGAGCGAAATAAATGATAGACTGAACAAGTCTCGAAGATGCATCACACATGGACAAACTTTCCACTTCAGTTTTATCATCATCAGATGTGTCCTATTTACAAGTTAACAGGTGGTGTCTTGTAGATATAACTGTCGTATAGCCAATAACGGTATATGATGCAATACTGAGATAGTTGCTAAGACATTGCAAAAAATTTGTATATAACTTCAACATTTAGAAGTTGGATCAAAGATTAATTTCAATAGGGGTGGGAACTTTAGATGCCATCGGAGGTGGGTTATACAGAGACCGTTTTGTCATATCTTCAAATTAAAGGGTACCTCATGTGGTGTAATGGTTCGTAAACTAAATGCAAAGACCTTTTTGTACTTGTTAAATTGGTCCAAATATGTCAATTTAACCCTGTGTAGGTATACAATAAATAATCTTAAATAATCTGTATGCTCAATAGAAGCCCCGCCGCATATGGAGAGGTCCCCGCGGACTTTCTCGAAACCTGTGTATGGCACTAGACCTTGGTGTTTAGTTCAAACCATAACCCGGCATACGTGCCCGGACCCACATTTGGGTTCGTGAAACTGCTTGCCTCATCAGGCTCACATTGCACCAAGTGAGCTGATGAGCAGCATAGACCAGCAGTGTTCGAGTCTCGGCTCGTTCCCGACCTTCCCCTCCCCTTTATCCCTACTTTAATCGGCCTTCGGGCTTTTGACCTTGTGTCAAGTCGTGTCTGGTGGGAGGCAGCGACAAATAGTCTCCGCCTCATATGAGTAGTGGGGGGGATCGACGAAATATCTTTCCCATAACCAAGCAACTCAAAACAGTTATGTAGTTCTTTTATGTGCTTATGTGACACGATGCGTAGCAATCCGTTTCCGTTGGCGCTACTCAGACGATCTCTTTGTTTTGGCGCGAAACCAACATAAAGAGCCTAAGGGCGAGATCTCTCGCGAGACTGGAAGTGGAGGAAGGAAGGGAGGTCAAAAAGAAGACAGAGAGAGCAGTTGACAAAGGAGGGCAGCAGAGAACAGAAGGAGGTAGTGAGGAGATGTCAGCAGGGCAGAGAAGAGAGTCTCAACAGAAGTCAGAAAGACGACTGCAAAGACCTGTTGGCCTACAGAGGCCAAGTTAACCAACGCGAAGAGATGAGTCAGCATTCCTAGTGGCTTTGTAGAAGTTTCGTGCAAAATACACGCCCGAGATAGCCTGCAAATGCACAGAGAGCTGCACAAAAGTTGTCCCACAGACTTCCCCCTTCTTGCGCTTGGGGCTAACCCAAGCCCGTGTTTGTTCGTTTGTTCTTTTCCTCCACCCTCTCGGTTGTATTTTATGTGTCTGTAAAGAAATGTGTGATGCCCATGGTCGGAAACCACTAGACAAATCACTGGCCATGACTAGTTTGATTCAAAGAAGCTGATATAGTGAGGGTCACCAGGCTGGCAGGGGTGTTATCACCCTTATCTTGTCTCTTACTGATTACTACGACTAGATAAACGTGATATACTAATAATAATATTGGTTCTTAGGGAGAGGGAATCTACAAAATATCTTTCCTACCACTAATAATTCCAGTTCCTGCATAAGTATTAAATTGGAAAGTTTGGACGAATGTTTTGCTGTGACCGTTTTAAAATTATGGCTTGATTATATAAAAGGTATAGCTATGTGTATAACTGTTCTTTTTCGGCTTTTACTCTGAGACTATTTAATTTGAGACCACATCTTTCACAGAATCCAGCTTCAGAAATTGCGAGGAGTTAAGTAGCTTCACAGTATATGAAAGAAATCTTGAATTGTCAAGCAATTACAGAACAAAAATTATGAGAGAGAGAGCCAATACATAGATATTATGTGTATAAATTTTCTCTTTCTGTACAGGCTTCATTTTGGAGAAGAAAAAAAAAAAAAAAAAAAAAAAAAAAAAAGAGAATATTTGACACCGTCACATCTATGAGTCATGAAACATATGCACACCTCGGACCTTGAAAAGACTGCAGCTATCTAATTTTAATTTAATTTTGTTACTGTGATATTTGAATTTAAATCTATTTTTCTTTAAACATGTAAAAGAATTTTAGGAAATCGTATTGAATCATTTCAGGGAAATTAGAATTGTCAAAAAAGAAAAAAGAAAGAAATGCCATTCACTAGAAAAGAAAATGTATTTAAAACATAGAATTTTGAGTCTTTTCTACACATGCTGTTAAAATCAGATCATTTGAAAGAGAATTAGTCAAATTATTGATATCATTTGGGATGTACAGGTTGTTTTTGAGAAAAATTGATAGCCATTTTAAAACACCATATACATTAAAGTATTGTTTGGTTGGTGAATATGACAAACCAAATGGCGATCACTGATTCTCTGACATCTTTCTGATATCTACAATCACTTAAGTTGGCCTTTATGTTGGCGAGTAAAATTCTTTTAAAAAATCGTCAATTACCACGCTATTTCGATGGCTTGTCATTGTCCATGGAGAAAAAAAAAAAAAAAAAAAAAAGATAGAAAGTGTTTGACAGACATCAGAACTTGCACCTTTGACCCTGATTTATGACAGGTGAGAGAATTTCTATCTTGTCAAGGTCTTTGCAAAAACTTCATGTCAATTTTACACAGACGGAAGTACAGAAGTCACTCTTTACGCACCCCCCCATCTACACAGTCTCATCATATAGTAGTGATTTAATAAGCTTAGTTTGGCACACGGCCACAAGTTTGGAGCATTCAATGAATGCCAAGCCCTCTAGCAATTATGACAGTTTGTATATAAAATGAAATTCGTGTGTAAATAATTTTTACACTCCCAAGTCCTGTAATTTGGTTTCGCCGTGGAGAGTGGGGGCGATATTCGTGGAGCGAGTCTTGGGAAAGAAAAAGCCTGAAACGACCTATCCTTCTCCAGGCATACACAATAGGTTAAAATTTAAAGTTTTCCTTCTAGACTGGTTGCCATTCCAAAGTTTAAAAAAGCCCGTCTTCCCTACTATTCAACCATAGCTGGAGGGAGAAGAACTTGATTCATACTTTGCATTCAAATTAGTGCTAATACACTCTGGAAAAACAGCCTTATTCAGGATTTGAACTATGGCAGCCAAGTCGATTTCTTACGACGATGACGTCAACGCACATTGAAAAAAAAAAGATTTTAATTAAAGTTTTGAAGGTAAATGTATTTGTTCGTTAGAAAATCCACGTTGATTACATTGCAACCAAGAGTTAAAAAAAAGCAATCAATTAAGCAATCACTTATGAATGAATAAAAACAAGTTAAAGAAATACTGAAAATGAATAAGTCATTTTATATCTTTTTCCCCCCTAATAATTGGTTTTAGAGGGAGTCTCCAAAGTATAATGGCTAAAGTGCTGGACTCCAACACAGTAAGCAAGCTTGAACTAAGAACTTATCCTCCCAGCCAGAGGTTAAATAATACCACTACTGGTCTTCTCCAAGAATGGCTTTGGCATTAAAGAAACCAAACCTCTCCAGTTGCACTATTCTGTTACCTTTTGGACTAATACCCTGGAGAAAGGTATGAATCTTATCTCTCCAGCTAGGATTAAATAGTATCACAGCTTCTGTAAGGGTGTCTTTGGCATTAAATAGCCCATGACAGTTGATATGCCATTAAACAAAGAAACCAAACCTATCCAGTTGCACTATTCTGTTCCCTTTTGGACTAATACCCTGGAGAAAGGTATGAATCTTCTTATCTCTCCAGCTAAGGGGTTAAATAGTATCACTACTGTTCTTCTATAAGAATCGTTTTGGCATTAAATCAAAGAAACAAAACCTGGTTTTATCTTTTTAATAAGTAAATGCAAGAACAAGATAGGACAATTAACAAACCATGTTGGGAAAACATCGTTATATTTGCCAATTTACATAGCAGGAAACCAACTTCTTTATGGCGGCCCAGTCGGCTGGGGTTGTAAAATACACCGACTGCATCTCTGCATGATTTATTTCATGATATAAAATTAGAAATAAAACTATTTGCTGATAACGTCAAACTACTTATTAAATCAAACTCAAAAGGAAACACATGAATCTAAATTGTCAGGTTGGGTAGATATTTGAAAATTTAGATTTAATATAGAAAAATGTAAAGTACTCCATATTGGATCCCAAAATATTAGAATTGAATATGAATTTAGAAAGAGAGAAAGCAAATGATTAAATAAGTAATGTGATCTTGGGAGTTGGCTTTGATGAAACATTTAAAGCAGACAATCATATTTTGTCTATTGAATCAAGAGAAATCGGAAAGATTGGTTGGATGGTGAGAAATTTTATTTCAAGGGTTTCAAATGTTTTAAAAGTATAAAAACCTGATTAGACCTCATAGGTCAACCAAGGAGGTATCAAGTACCATTTTTAAGTCTTTGGTATGACTCGACCGGGGACTGAACCCCGGTCTTCCAGGCCATAAACGAACACTAACCATCATGTAAATGGGCTGGACATTTTGCTAATAAAGTAATATATTTTTGGAACAAATAGTCTAATCAGATCAAAAACAGTATAAGTAAAAAAAAAAAAAAAAAAATGAAATAAAGATCGAGTTGGATGATTTTAGAAATTGTAGTAAATGGGTGGGGAGCATTTTGTGACCAATCGGATGAATCGTTTAAAAGTTTATCTGTAAATAGATATTGTATTAATATGGTCCATGCTCTGTGTAAAGAGAGTTGGTTGGTTGTGTTTTATGGCATATCAACTATTGTAGGTTATTTAATGCCACATCCATTTTTATACCAATTAATCCTATTTCAAACAATTCAGTTTAGCCTAAGTACACAGTTTATCAAAAACATTTCTATTTCAAGCTATTCAGTTTAGTATCAGTATAGATTTTGTTTACCGTTAAATGTCAAAACAGTTCTATATTAAACAATTCAGTTTAGCGTAAGTACAGTTTCAATGTCCAAAACAGTTCCATTTCAAACAATTTAGCTTAATATAAGTATGCAGTTTAGTTCTATTTATCCCATAGATCGGACCCTATCAGGTGTTACCACTTCAGGTCAGAGTGGGCCGGGGGCCGATGGCAATGAAGGGGTATTCCGCATTCCCCAAAGTTCCAGGATTGTTTAGTGTCATATACAGGACACTCATTGGGAGGGGGTATTACCCCTCTGCAGAAGTGCAGTCGGTGTATTCTATAGTCCTTGCTGACTGGGCAGGTTCTGTGTAAAGATTTTTTAAACGGTCGACACGACAGAATAGTAAAAAAAAAAAAAAAAAAGCATAGATGCCAAAAGAATCGGGCACCAAAGGTTTGGTACAGGATCCAAAACTGCAGCATTGGTGAGATCGGGCAATATACTGAGAGGACTCGGAGATTTGCTGTCACTGAAACTCCAGTATTAAAAAAAATAAAAATAAATAAATAAAAAAAAAAAAAAAAAAAAAAAAAAAAAAAAAAAAGAGAGAATAATGCTAAAGTCATTTTCGCAATCATGTTCTCAAGTAACTTCCTATTTGATAATCATTTGCAATACAAATAATTTGCACACAGTTTTAGATTTTAAGTATTTCCATCTAATACCAACAATTTTCTAGCGATTATATATGGTTGGTTTTACGGCATTTCAACGTTCAATGAATTATTTTATGTCGAAGTCAGTTATGGTTCCTAATTATATAGGGCACAAAAATATGTTCCAATTATTTAAATCAGCTAAATAGTTTCAATGTCAATGTTTTACAAGTCATTACATTAATATAATTACGTTATATCAAATCTACTTGACCTATAGAAAGAATCCTAACATATACTACCACTCCTGGCCAGTGGACACGGAAGTGATGGCAATGAAGGAGTACTCTCCAGTCTCGTCCAATTTCAAAAAATGGAACCTCACCACTAGATGAATTTCTCCTGGGATTTATAGTCGAGAACACCAGAAAGCCAAAGTAGTAATTATTTACTCAGCTCTGCTTGGTAGAAATATTATATAGTTGTGGATTTTACAAGTTAATAAACATTTCGATAAGTATAAGAGTTAAAGTTATGAAAAAAAATCTGGTGAATTCTGATTCAGGAAAAAGTCGTTGATTGATGTTTTACGGCATATCAACCTTTGGGATTAAGTAATGCTAAGTTCTTTATATATGATTCGTAATTTAAATGAGAATTTGTTTGCACACAGTTAAATGGTTTTAAGTATTGCTATTTAATATTAGTAATTCTATTTATCAAGTATTCCAATTAACACACACAATTTTCACACAACTGTATGGTTTCAAATAACTAATAATAATTCTTAGTAGATGATTAAAGAGTTCTTTTTGGTACATAGATGTGACCCTAACAGGTATTACCAACCCGAGTCGAAGTGGACCTGGGAGTAATAATAATAATGAAGGGAATACTCCATATTCTCCAAAGCACCCATGACTGTAGCCTTACGATCAGTTTAGTGTCAAATCAGTACATTCGTTGTGCGTGGGAGGAGAGAGAGGGGGGGTCTTACCCCCTTTTGCAGTGGTTTGGTCGGTATAGTCGGCATAACTAGCTGACAGTGAAGGAAAAGGATTGTTTTGGCTTAGTTTGTTAGCTGGAAAGTGGAACACAGGTGCCTGATCCTGGGCTCATCAAAAACGGGTTTGTATTCCCCCCCCACCCCCAAAGAAATTTTTTAATAAAAACATTACTGCTGCCTCGCGCATTAGAGAAATTTGTTATAAGTAGTCACGTGAAAATAAAAGTCGAGTTAGCTGATTTTGAAGAGGAATCTATAAACAGTCGCAAGTGGTGTAACATATTGACCTTTGACAGACTGGTTAGTTAGGGATTTCAAAACAGGCTATGTACCCGTGTAAACAGGGGACAGCGGAGATAAATCACGTGAATTGAGAACTGGAAGGAAAAAATGTACGGGCGTCCAGAAAATATATAATACGAATGTTTTCCACTCTCAGAGAGTCAGGTGATCAGTCATTCGGAGAGGAACCAGCAAGCAGACACGTCAACCCGGAGGTGAGGGCAGGTGGCTCCGTGGCTGAGAACCGGCTCTGTATCAAACCTCCCGTCAAAGCAGCAAGACTGAAAATATGTCTCAACGGTGTCAATCATCGTCTTCTCTCTCACACAACATTTGACTTTCGTAGTAAGAAAGGAAGAAAGACTTTAATTTTAAAAACAAGTGTTAGGATCTTTTCATTCTGGCTATACAACAGTTGTGCATCGAAAGACCCAGCCGACCGAAGAAAGACGGACTTAACGGAAGTTCACTCGCTTGTCTCGTAACCTAGCTTGGTCATGTAGCATGTCTTGAGCAAGAATAACGTGGCGATGTTTGTCTGCCTCCCACCAGACAGGACTTGACACAAGGTCTTTTTTATAGTGTTTTTTAGTGAAGTGGAAGGTCGGACAGAAGCTGAGACTTTTGCCCTGCTAGACTATGCTGGTCATAAGCTCACAAGGTGCAATGCGAGCCAGATGAGCCTGCTTGACTTGGACTTAGGAAATGTAAAGAGTCCAGCATGTATGCCTGGTCTAGTGCTGTGCTGTGCTTTCAATGCCGTTTGCCCACCTGAAGGTAGCCCAGCCGAAGCTGGGAGGCATTCAGACATTCGATCTTGGAGCTTCATCTGGCATTTGTGCCAGACATGACGACGAAAGACTGCAAGAATAACGTGGCGGAGCCCATCCCTCTCCTAGTCTATAACCTCCAGATTATTGTCTACTTAGAAGCTTAGGGAACCAACGCCTATAACCGTTACGCCATGTGTCCTGCTGGACAAGATGAAGACAACAGTCCGAAAACCCTTAATGATAAAAATCAAACTTCGTCTCAGAAATGTAAACAACTATTTACCCTTTGTTGATGTTTTATTAGTCAAAGCCAACTAAGAAATTTTGGCAAGTTGATTTAGATTAACCAGAACCAGCTGCAGACACAGAATTATCTCAGACCATATGTTGCTTACAGTACCTGCTGTTCCAAAATAGTTATCTAACTAAGTATTGAGCAAGCTCATCGCTGCCTAACTATGGAGACTACAGTGACTTGATTTTAAGTTGCGAACGTTCTCAACGAATTGAAGACAAATTTTGAAATCGCTCAGGCATTTTTTAACGGCAAAAATTTTCCCTCGCATATGATCTGTAGAGATATTTGAAATTTACAATCCCAAAAATAAGGCTACGATCAAAAAAGTTGATATGCATAAATTTGAAATATATATTGTCAATTTTACTTTTGTTAGCAGTCGGTTGTTCATATATAAAGTGTTATCGCAAACATCAAGGATAGGAAGCACAACGCATACAATCTTGATAAAGAAGTAAGCGGAATATTTAGCTGCCCGTTAAGGTTGCTAGTGGCAACAGATTTAATATGGACTAAGGTGTGACGTCAATTCACGCGTCACTTCAGTTTAATCAACGATCAGTGGCGAATTCAGACTAGAGCAAAATTAGACTTGCCACTTCGTTAACTAAAAGAATTTTACAAGTGGCCTTTTTCATCTCTAAAAAAGAAAAAAATCCTCAGCCTATACTTTTCCTCATTATTTTAGGCTATAGAGAATAAAGCCTGGAATGATTACAGCGAAATGATACATATCGATCAAGATTTAGCAGATTCATCCCATTACCATCAAGAACATTCCAAGTTTTAAAGGACAAAACTATTTAACAAAAAAAAAAAAAAAAAAAAAAAAAAAAAAAAAAAAAAAAAAAAAATGAAAACTATCTACAAAGAGAACTTACGATTATGTTCAGCTGAGGTTATCTAAGTCTGTTCTTTACAAAAGTTCGTCACAAACAGAAAGTGGGGATCTAGTTAGTATTTACCGAATTCAAAACCAGCAGGACTGTTAAAAAATTGACCTCATGTCACATCCAGCCTGTATTCTATGTTATATTACCTTTGGCCGAATATAACATTATGCCGGATGGTTTCTTAGTTCAGTGAATCAAATAAAATAAACTGGCAGGCCGTTATGCAGACTGGGCCGTTATTGACTTTTAAAGCCATTACGAGTACGACTTGCAGTTAGCCTCAAGTCGGGCTAACAATTAATTTGAGCTCTGGAAAAAAAAAAAAAATTATCTGCAAGAATTTTTCTTTTAACACGTTTGTCCCACCAGCTCCGTGTGTTGAAAAAAAATTAGCCACATTTATTTTTTCTAATCTTTGTAAGAATTTTACTTTTTTTTTTAAGTGGGGGTGGGGCACAGATTTAGCTTTCCAGTTCTGATTTTTCACTTCTTTATGATATATTTTCCAGCTGTAACCTTCCTAAGATACTCCCCCTCACCACCACAGTTTATTTATGTCAGTACAACCCATTCATCAACACTCGGGATATCGGGTCGCTGAGAAAGAAAGGACTTATCCTTAATGGACTACACTCCCAGAGTACAGTTAACTCCAAAAACAAACAAAAAAAATTCCCCTTTCCACAGCACAGGGCTAAGAGGAAGACCAATCTTCCAAGAGGAAACATTGCTTAAAAAAAAAAAAAAAAAAAAAAAAACTGTTACCTCTTCACTTGCACCCATTCAAGTTCACCGAGGAAAGTTTCTAGCAATTTGAGAGAGAGAGAGAGAGAGAGAGAGAGAGAGAGAGATTCCCGTGTCTCAGCAATCTTAACTGTTCCCAAATGAATTTTTTTGTTGATTTTGTTTTAATGACATATCAACCTTCGTGGGTAATTTAATGCCAAAGCCATCATCATGTCGCGTGGCTAGCACGGATCTCCCTGACTTGTTACCAGTCTCTACCGTCCATCGCTCCCGGGAGGTCTTCCAGGCTACAGCCTTATGAGTTCGTTCTTACTTCTCCAGCAGTGTACTTAATGTTTGGTTCGTTTAACTTAGATAGTTTTCGTGATGGATGGTAGGTGACTGTACAGCTGCTGTTTTGTGGAGTAACCCAAAGAGACGAGGGATAAGGAAGTTCATACCTTTCCTAATGGTATTAATCCGAAAGTGAAGACAAAAGCGTAACTGGAGTTTGAACTTGCTTAATACGATGTCGCAGTCCAGCTCGTTATAGATTACGCCACGGGGTCTTACCCCCCCCCCGTAATGTATAGTTGTTAGAATCATAAATACGTGGTGCGGTCAATAAGTTTCCAGACTTTTTTGTACAGGCATTTAAAATTGTAGTAGACGCTTGAAAATTCACTATGTTATTGCTATTCATCTTATGAGATGACTGACCAATTTTTATGATTTCAGCTTCAAATCAACAGCTACAACAGGAAGTGGAATACACCCTACTAAAGCCTGATTGTCACAGCTCGTAAATTTCAAAAATGCAATCTGGACATGAGGAAGAACGATGTGCAATAAAGTTCTGTTTTAAACTTGGGAAAAAATGCCACATAAATGTATGGAATGCTTCAGACTGCTTTTCGACCATCTTGCATGAATCGAGCATCAGTTTTTGAGTGGCATAAGAGATTCAAGAAAGACAGGGAGTCTGTGAGGGATGATGAGAGGTGTGGGAGGAGTAGGGAAGTCAATACACCAGAGTTGATTGGTCAAAGGGTTAGGGTTACTATGTTGAGATTTTAAGGGAGTTCAAAAAGAGATTCCGTCGGAAGAGGCCAGCACTCTTCAAATCGGCTCAGTGGTATTTCCACCAGGACAATACACCAGTCCACAACTCAATCCTTGTCACAGACTATTTGAGCAAGATGGGCATCAAGACAGTTCCTCACTCTCCCAATAGTCCAGACCTTGCTCCCTATGACTTTTGCTTATTCCCTAAGCTCAGAGGCCGTCGTTATGAGACAATTGAGGAGATGAAAGAGACTGTGACGAAGGTTATTGACACGCTCACACAAGTAGACTTCCACGGGGCCTTCCAAAAGTTGTTGAAACTGTACAAGTTCATTGCAGTCGGATGAGATTATTTGGAAGGGGACTAGAGTTTCACGTGTGTACTATCAATAAAAGTGCCCATACAAAAAAGTCTGGAAACTTATTAAATGATCCTCGTATGTATCTCCTATACGTTTTCGGGGTATTTTTATTATGATCTATTTAGTCTTGAAATTATGGTCTCGTATGTGTGAATTGAGGTTTCAATGGGGGGGGGGAATGGAAACGTTCTTGTCGGAGATCTATATTAGGTTGTGTGAAATAAAGGCAAATTTTCAAGTCACAGAAGAAAGTCCAAAACAATATTTTATACGAGCTCATGTCAAAGACGGGGAAAATCAGTTCAACAAAACCAGTAGTTCCCCCAGATAGTCACTATCATTGGCTATGCATTTTAGTCAACGATAAACATGCATAATGAAAAAATAAACAGCGTACGTAACCCACTTCAATTTAGAAGCGATGACTGCGTCCCTCGTAAATAGGAAACAGTTACCAGAAGCCATCGAGACATTTTATATAAACTTGCCCACAGTGTTGGCTTTTATGAAAGCGCTTTTCCCTACACCTAATTTCTAAAGCGTTGGCACGACATAAGATTAATGAACTTTTTGATCTCAAGATAAAGTAGACATTTACTTGTTGAGATTACAATGAAAGAAAAAGGAGACAGGAAAGGGGAAGAAAGTTATAAATTTGCAGGTGTTTATAAATTACATTGAAAATTCAACCACGTTAAGCGGAGTGTTATCTTAAAAAAATTCTCTTAACCATTTCTCAAAAGAATTTCATAGCTTTAAGGAGGATTTGGTTGGATTGGCTTTTATGGCATATCAACCATTGTAGGTTATTTAATGCCAAATCCTCTTTATACATATATATTAAATATATAGGATTTGGTTGGATTGGCTTTTATGGCATATCAACCATTGTAGGTTATTTAATGCCAAATCCTCTTTATACATATATATTAAATATATAGGATTTGATTTGGTTTTATGGCATACCAACCATTGTAGGTTATTTAATACCAAATCCTCTATACATATATATTAAATATATATGATTTGTAAACAAAGTGTTTATACGTATATCATTTGTGAGTGAATAATTTGTAAATAATTTTATTTTTAAATGAGTTAAAACTAATTTATTTGCACACAAATATTGCAATTGTTTCTCCACGAATGGTTTCTATGATTGCGATCTCGCGTAAATATTTCTAGTAAATATTAATCATTTGTTTGTACACAGTGAAATGGTTTCAAGTATTGCAATTTAACACTAATTATTCTATTTGAAACTATTCATTCATTTGTACACAGTCAAATGGTTCCAAGTATAGCATTGTAATACCAATAATTCTATTTTGCATACAGGTTAATTGTATCAAATATGCCACACTAATAAGTTTATTATTATAGTTGAATGGTACCAAGTATTGCTATGTATCATTAACAATTCAATTAAACATCAGTTATTTTTCGGTTTAACATAAAAAGTTTGTTTGCACAGTTTAAATGGTAAGACAGTTCTATTTGAGCCATAAACACAACTATCAGGTGTTATCAAAGAATGGACCTGGACTCCACTAAGAAAAAAAAAATAAATAAATAAAATAATTGAATGCTATTTAACGCAAAATTATATATAATCACACACACACACACATATATATATATATATGCCGGAAATCAATTGATTTCCATACTAAAAAAAATTTTTTTTTTTTTTTTAAAGGGCTTAAGCTGTAATTTTTTAATCTATTTTTGCATTTATTGACCGATTGACACTTATTCTGACGTAGAACTCAGCCGCTGGCCGGTATGTCTCATCTATTCAGGCAATTTTCGCCGAAATCAAATCACACGGCTCCCTTTGTTGAGCTGAAGGAACCACCACTATTCGCCACGTTGTGAATTTTTGATCTGAACAGCAGTGTTCTACTTTCCTCAAATCGGTTCAATTGTGGGAGTTGATTTGGATGGACTACGCCGAAAGTAAATGTTTATGAAGAAAATAGTTCTTGTGGCAACCACAAGAACACAAAAAGAGACAAGCAACACTTTCGATGCTCGTATAATAAAACTTTTTTAAAGGCTATTGTCTTTATCTCGCCATAGAAGAAATTACACAAATGCGTAGAGTACAAAAAGGTTACACGAGATTCACTCATTCGGTTGGAAAGTGACAGAGAGGAAACATAAAAAATACGGAATGAGCCTGATCTATCTTGCCGGTATAAGGGAGTCAACTACGGATCCTTCTTTTAGAGACATTTACTTAGAGGTTTGTTTTTCTCGGCTTTAATGACAAAATTACCTGGATTCACAAAGATTCTATTTCCATCTCTTGGTTCTAATCAGACGAGCAAGCCGTTTTCGCAGCGTTCGGCATGTCTGTCTTCCTTTCGAACTCTGCGGTTCTTTTCTGTCGAAAAATGTATATTTCGGACCGCCGAAAAATGTCGGTCTCTCTCTAACCGCGGCTTGGAACTCTGCTTTGAAATAATGTTGGTCTCTGACTGCTGAAATGTCAGTCTCTCTCTAACTGCTGCGCCGGACTCCGCTTCAATCTCTGTCGACTGCTTATATAGAATCGGGCAGAGTACCGACAATTTTTGGCTCCGCCCATGAATAATGATATGTACATCACCCAGACCACCACGTATTACGTATAATCTTTAAAACCCTGCAGATGACTGCTTTTCAGGCGGTACTAAAAATGAATTTGGATTCTCTGCCGAGTTTCCCCTCAGACAGATCACTTGAGCCAGGAAAAGTTTACTAATCTTGTCTCGGACCTTGGGTCTGAATTTTGTCCTCAGACCACCTAAAATCCCATTCACCATAGGATTTTATCAACGAACCCATCCATCCATCCCTCCACTACCCTGAACCATCATCTTAACTAACAAACTCAACTTCAGAAACGTTATTCCAAAAGGAAGGGAAAAAAAAGTTCCTTTTCCTATTCTCTGTATTAAAAAAAAAAAAAAAAAAAAAATTTCTAGAATTACCCTTCTATCCATTTAATTAATAAATTCATTCCAATCCCTTAGAACCGTTAATTAATAAATCCAACGGGGGGGGGGTCTCTCTCGCTAGTTTTTAAATTTCTTCAAGATACGCAGACGACAATATTTGACTTGTCACATAAAATTTGAAGGATCAAAACCAAAATAATTTCAGAAATCTTTTCCCTCCTAGATTGTTTAAGATACCTTTTTAAACAGTAAGAATCATGAATAAATCCACTTTTTAATAGTCTAATTTCGACCCAACTTCAATTTTATAAAATAGTAATAAAAATATCAGCCAGTAGGTTTTACAGATTTGTGTAATTATAACTTTCAGCTTTACTTCTTTAGAGTGAAAACCTAACTGTTCCTTAAGAAAGCATTTAATTTCAACATCGCTTAAATATTCTAAATTAAATGAAAACAGCCGCAGCCGCCTACATTTTAACGCATAAATATACATCGTGACACTCTCACACTTTTTTTTTTTTTACACACAGAATATAACTAGAATACATTAAACTATTTTCTTGTACCGTAAATATTTCTAAAATATTCACTCAAATATTTTCTTTTCTGACAAGAAAAGACTTGACTTTTTTCAACAAACTTTTCACTCAATTTAAAGAAATAAAATTGATCGATTTGTAGATCAGTGTTTTATTCGATCATTCACAAATTTATCCACTACAGATATATTCCTTAATTTGTTCCCGAAAAACGGAGCTAGCGGAAATCAATAGAAGTCTGAATACGTAGTGAGGGACGGTTTAAGTGAGGATGTTTCGTTACATCTAAATATAACTTAACCTTTTTTCTTCATATCAACTTTTATTGAGTTATCTAAAATTAAATTTTAGTAACTAAATAATGGTTTCAAATAACTATTCCTATTAAAATACATTTACAGTCCGGTTGCTATATCCTAACACAATATAAAGGCATAATAAAATAAGACACTCACTGGAAAATATATAAATACTAACGGTTGGTGTTTTATGGCATATGAACCCTTGTAGGTTATTTAATGCCAAATTCTGTTATAAGGGCATAGTTTGTGGGTAACATTTACACGCATTATGTGACCCACTCCCGACCAAAAACCCTCGACACTTAGGGTCGCGATGGTTAACATCCAACTGTGTCCGCTTCTTTGGTGCTTCACTGGTGTTCCGTTAGGTACGATTGCATTAGTGTTGCTGGCAATTACTTAACCTCTCCCCCTTTGCCTATATTGTCTTATTACATGTGATAAGAAAGTCGCTGGATAAGATGACCGAAGTGCTGGACAGAAACGTGGTTAGTGGTCACATTAGGAATAATTCTTCAAAAAGAAACAAAGTCCACACGAGTTATAAATGTATCGACTTCGTTATTTATATCGTTTGTTATATACCGTTCTCGCCTTAGTCACGCGACACTGAGATATTTAGAAGTTGACACAAGGTCACGATTTCAGGAGGTCTTTTCAAGTGACGCAGACTCCAGAAGCGACTGGAATAAAACCTCTGATCAACGAAAACACGCTGTCTACATGCAATTCAGTTCCCATTTGGGGGTCGGCACGGAACTTAACGATAAGGGGTGGTCACTTTATCTCATGATATTCTAACCACAATAAATGTCGTCATGAAGAATTATTTTTTCAACCATTATTTTTTTTTTTAATAATCATATTTCCTACTTTCCACATTACCGTCAGTTTGTCTTATCTACCATTTTGACCTCTCCGCTGAAATGATACTATCACGATTTTAACTTTTGCCAAAACACATCTAGAACTATTAGCTATAAAATGTTGAAACTTTCCATATTTTCAAGTACTTAAAGTATGGTTCACTGATTCTGGCTAATCTTCGAAAAGAAAGTGCATTTTAACCCTGTTCGTTTTATTACTGTTGTATCGTCGAGATGAATGATATACAGAGAAGAATGAGTGCTTAATATATTCATTCAGCACCAATATCCGGTGCTAACGGATACATACAATAAACATAGTACAATAAGTTGGCAACCGTAGTCGAGGGTGAGCTGAGGGCTCCCTTTTCAATAGCTGGTGTAGAGAAGGGCGTTACTCCTTTCACAGGATAAGAGAACTTATAAGAAATAGAAGAGAGTCAAAATGCTGTATAGCCAAACGAAATAAGATCAGTCCGAATATTAATCACCTTAATATCAGCTTATTGATTAACCGTAGAAGGCTATTTATGGCTATGAGCCAGTCCATCTGAAGGGGTGCTAGCTACTCTACAACAATTATTTGCTCTCAATTCTTTTAATCAAAACCCCACCATCAAATTTCTGCAGAAGTAAAGTCGATGTATTATTCTATAGCCCCAGCTGATAGAACATTGTAAAAACTATGGAATATTGGATTGTGAAAAATGGTATTAACACCAATCAGAACCAATAACAGAAGTCAAAAGAGCTACTATTCTCTGGCACTTTTCCAGCAGTTTGAACAGCAAAGCCCAGTAAACCAATGGTTAAGGATTATAAAAGAAAAAATATGCCTTTTAATTGATATGTCAGTGCCGTCAGATAATTTAAAATTAATACATTTAAATTAATAGATTTAAAAAAATTAAGAACATGAGACCTTAAAACTAGCACCGTGTTGGTAACAATAGGAATACAAGGAATAATCAAGAAAGGCACAAATACATTAACTAGATTAATTAATCCAGCAGTCCCAGTTGATATCAAAGAAAAAACTGCGCTTTGTAGAAGAACTCATCTCATAAGAGGATTATCAATGTAATTAAAAAAAATATCACCCAAAAGAGGAAAAAAAAAAAAAAACAATCGAATATATTTATCACTACTTTAGTTCGGAATTTAATGAATGATAAAGTTTAAGCCTCAAATAAAATTCAAGACTCAAGTAAAAAAAGAGAATAACTAAAATCATTTATGTACATTGTATACAAATTTAATACACAATAAAATATTTTAAAGTTATTGATTATTGCCAACTCAAACGCCTGTTTTTTGGGGTTTTTTTTGTTGGCCTGTTTTATTCATTCTTTTAATTCTAACCTTTAATCTTGAAGACAGATACAATACTCCAGTACATTATTACACTAATTTGTTACACACTCTTTTATTCTTGTAACGAGATTTAGAAATTAAGTTGGCGACTTTGGTCGAGGGTGACCTAAAGGCTGCCTTTTCAATAGCTACTACACAGATGTAGGAGAGGGTGCTATTCCTTCCCCTGGATTGCTCCACTTTACCTTTGATCCTTACTTTATAATGCTGCGTGTTAAGCAAGGCGGCATCAAGTACCATTTTTTGGAGTCTTTCATATGACTCGACCTAGGAATGAACCCCGGTCTCCCCGGACCATTGGCGAACACTATTCATTAGGCCAATGACGCTCCTGTTATTCATATCTAAAATTTATTTTTCCTCAAGTCTTAAGTGATTATATTTAAGTTTAAAAAAAAAAGGGGGAGCGAGGGCAAATTAAACATCGGTTTTGTACTTCTTCAAATTGTTCCGTTAGATTTTATAAAATGAGAGGGAGGATCAATTCAATTTGGATTGATTTATTTAAGAAATTCTTTAACCTAAAATCAATATTTTGAATTGTCATATGCTATAGTAATTCACAGGCGTAAATACCTAATCCAATTTTTCATCAAACGTGACACTAAGAATTTGTTGCTTACTAACCCTTTTTCAGTAACTGAAACGGAAGTGTTCACCTCCACAACAAACGCCCACATGGCAAAGACTAACCTAAATTCAACCTGTTACATGCACACATTTCTGGAATAAACGAGAGAGAAAGTCAGAATTTTTTTTTTCGACCAGCCTAGTTACGCGACTCTTAACAAGCTGATCTGGGCCACCAGTTATGTACTTAAGAAAGGTGAACTTGACTCGACAACAGAAAGGATCCCAGCAGTAGAAAGGGAATGCGTCCTGCAAGTGGCTAAACCATCATCCATGACAGTCGGCGTAACTGGCCACTAGCAAAGTCACCAAAATGCCAACTGACCACTTCACAGCAGCAGCAATGAAAACGCGATCCAGCTGGAATACCAATACAACGTAGTAGACTCAAGTCCAACCAATTACATTATGCGATAACAGTTAACTACAATATGTAGAAAACTATAGATGTGAACTGTTCACGTAGGTCCTTCTCAGCTAAAACTGGTACACGACATTTTTAAAAATCTCAAACACGTCTTGTCTCCATTGTTGTGTTACTTATTCTTTTCAGATTAGAGCGAGTTATAATACCCGAAGACAATGGAATGTTTTTCAAACTTTTTGGAGTAGAGACCCCTTTCTCGTTAAGGGTATATCTCTTGGACTTCTCCATATAAATAAAAATGAACTTAATCAAAAATATTTAATGAAAATCTTAGCCAATATCTGCACTGAATAATTAGATTCACTGAGAGAGGGTGGGGTAAGAAATTGTCAATTCTTGTTGAGATTTTTGATGACAAAGATACATGCAATTCAATTTGCACAAGTCTAGATCTGAATTGATTATCATATTCAGAGTGCTGAAAATGCCGTTTTGCACAAATATGGTATTACACAAGGTAGCAGCATTTTAAGCTCCTTTTGAGACAATAATTGATATTCGGATGCCATGCAAAGCCAAAATTTTGAGAGTGGTTATCTGACGTAGAACTCAGCCGCCGGCAGTTGTATCTCGTCTCTCTGGCAGTTTTGGCCGAAATAAAATCACTCGGGTCCCCTTCGTTGAGCTGACGGAATCGCCACGTTGTGAATTCTTGATCTGAACAGTGGTCCCTCGGTCCTTCAGAACGGTCCGACTATGAGAGTTGAACAGGCTGGGTTCCACGCCGAAAAGAATCTATTTGCGAAGAAAAGAGTTCTTGTAACCACAAGGACACAAAAAGAAACAACCAGCACTTTCGATTCCTGTATATAAAAAAAAAAAAACCTTTAAGATTACTATCTTTATATCACCACAAAAGAAATTGCACGAATAGGTAGAGTACAGAATGTTCTAACGGGATTCACTTGTCTGGTCGGAAAGTTAGAAAGAAATTAGTCTGACATGAATTCAGATAATCTAAGAGAGACAAGTAACGCTTGCTGGCGTTCTGACCGTTTGAGGGCTCTCTGCGCGCTTGCTTATATGAGTAAGGCGGAGAAAAAAAAAAAAACAATTTTTTGGCACTGTCCACGAATTTTAATATGTAAATCGCCTTGACCATCATGCATTTTCGTCTAATCTCCGAACCTCTGCGGGATAACGCTTCTCAAAGGGGGTACTAAAAATGAATTTGGATTCCCCGCTGAGTTTTCTGAAGACATTATCCACTTGAGTTCTGCTAAACCTACTTATCTTGTTTCGGACCTTGGGTCTAGATTTCGTCCTTCACCCCACCCCCAAAATCTCATTCACCATTTATCATAAGCTTTAATTAACGAACCCACCCATCAACCACTTTGAACTATCACACCCACTTAACTAACAAACGAAACCCCAAAAACGTTATTTTTAAAAAATCCTTTTCTTTCTTTTCGGTATAAAAAAAAATAATTCTGGAATTACCCGATAAATTAATTACATCCCAATCCCCTAGAACTGTTGATTAATAAATCCACCTGGGGGGGGGCTCTCTGTCACAGTTGCTATTTAAACTGAATTTTCATAAGTGTGGACGAGTAACTAGGAATACTAATTTACAGTTCTATCACGAATCGGATATCAATTTTCAAGATCCTCTTGCAGCATCTGCGAACTCTTGTCGTTAAAGTTGCATGCCACCTGTGGCCTCAAGACCAGTTTGAAAACTGCTGCTCTAAGACGAGAGGGTGAAACGATGAAATTGTCGTCCTAAAGAAAACACTACAGCTTTATTTTAAAATTTATTGAAAAAAAATCAATTCAGGTAACTTGATTATGTAGTAGAGCTGACATCTATTCAATTTAGCCGCCTTCAGCCTCAATCATCGCCTCCATACGGATCCGGAACTGAGAGCATGCCTTTTCTACAAGCGCCAGCGGGAGCTCGGCGAATGGCGGCGATCAAGCTGGCTTTGGTGTTGTGGGAGGTCATGTTGATGATGTTCTTGACGTATGACCAAATGAAGTAGTCCAGCGAGTTCAGGTCGGGGGCCTGACGGACTTGATTAGCCTGAGGTTCTTTGTGTTCTCATTCAAGATCTGGCTTGTCTGGCACCTGTAGGATCTACACTTCAAGTCTTTCACGCATGCATTCACAGTTGTGTGTGAAACGCCTAAATCTCTGGCAATCTGCTGAATAGACCGCTGGGGAGTTTCATCAATGATTGCATGGACCTTTTCGATGAACTCCTTGGTCCGGGTCTTCCTGGCGGTGTCCTTCCGCTCCACCACCTCCAAAGGGTCATCTGATGCGTTGAACCGTCCGGATTTCTATTTTGAGGGTGCTGGCAATGGTCCTGTTGTCCTAACTTGGATCGGTAGAGAGCACGAGTTGTACAGTGGCGCATCTCCGATCACGCTCGTTGAACATTGTGTCACTTTCAGACATGATAGAAGGCTCCTATCGCTCTTGGGATTTGTACACAACTGGCCAACTAGTAGATGGTCTGCAAAAAAAAAAAAAAAAAAAAAAAAAACGGTTTTCATTAAACGGAAATGGAATCATGTCTTTTCTAGGGCGACGATTTTATCGTTCCACCCTGTACTACATTCGTACAAGGTCCATCTTCACTCGTCGGTAGCATAGCTTCCGTTACATACCGTTTCAATAAACATTATTCTGAGTAAAAGCAATTAATTAATGGTAGATACAGTTTGGAAACTAATCGTCTCAAGATTATTGGATCTTTTTCATTAAATAAAAAGGAGGTGAATAACGCAACTATTCAGAAATCGTCGTAGAAAAATGGAATAAGCAACAAGAGTTCAAATCCTGGACGAAGATCGACACAAATAAAGACACACATGAGCATACATTTGTTTTTATCCAGCCTCTCTACCACGTTCAGGATGTGGCACAAGGTTAATTTTTAAGCGGAGTTAAAAAAAAAAAAAAAATTAGATAAAGAATTCAAAAAAATACAATAAAATTTCTTAATAGTTGTCAGATTTTTTCTTGCAGTTCACAACAGTGCAAATTTTTAAAATATATTCATGTAATACGTTAGTTTCATAGAGAAATTCAAATAAATCAGTGACATTTTCTCACGGGTATTAGCCTTTGAGAGGGGAGGGGAGAAAAAAAAAAAAAAAAAAGAGTGTATATTTACCAAATCTTTCCACCATGAGTAGAAAGCTACACAAGGTCGATTTTCAAGCTAGAGAAGAAGAGATGGATTTATGACTTTCCCAAAAATATTAGCTCAGAGTGAAATGCAGACAACTTTGTCCAAGACTTGAACTTTTATCGCACAGTTTATTTCCTGCACTCCGATAACCGTTATGCTACAAGCACCTCCACGTACGGTTTTATAAGTGTTTCTAATTTCGTAGCTCTTTTTTTCCTCCATTTCATCGAAGACTGCACATAACTCAAAAGGCGGACACCTATCAAATCTATAGTTGCAGTTCATTTTAGACCATGTTTGACGCCATTGTTACAACGGTCAAAATGAGAAAAGGTTAATAAACAGAGAATCGACAAAGCTTTAAAGAAAGTCACAAAAGAAACAATACAATCCATTAAGTGACCGGCGGTCAAATTGAAGTCAAGTCAATTTGGACAACGATTTCTAGAACACTATTACTGGAGTATCACTTAAAGGCCTAGTCGACTATTGTTCAGGATCTATGGTGAACGCATCGAGACAGAAGAATGGTCAGCACCTGAAGAAAACCCACCGAACTTCCCAATTTCAGCCTTTTGTTTTCTTTGGATTCAAACGTTTAAAAAATGCCACAAGGACAAAATCCGTGGTAGGGTTAATTGGTTGTTTTATGGCATATCAACCCTTGTAGGTTATTTGATGCCAAAATATATCAAATATATAAATGTTAAGAGAGATAGTGTGTGTGTGTGTGTGTGTGTGTGTGTGTGTGTGTGTGAACTCCGTACTACCAGTACGACTTGATATGGTTTCAAGTATTCTTATTTAATATTCATTTTTAAACAGATAGCTCCCTAAAAATGTACAACCACTTCAGATCAGATTGATTTTAACGGTTTGTCAATCCGTCTAGGGTTATTGTATGCCTAGAGTTTAGGGAATTACGTACACTATATTTTTTATATTAAATTGTGCAGTTAAATTGTTTTTTGCGCACGGTTATATGGTTTCATGTATTCTTATCTAATACTAAGAATTTTCAAATGGATCTATTTGATTTATTGATGCATTAACAGATACTACCACTCTGGGTCAGTTGACCTGGGAGTAATGGAAATAAAGGGGTGATTTCACACTCTCCAGAATTGGAGGTTCACAAGCAGATACAGTTGAATATATATATCATGGTTACCCAGTACACTCATTGGTTAATAGGGTCTTACCCGTCCGCAGACACTGGATTCTGCGTATTCTAGGCCCGACCACCGGTGTTTCATTATTATATATCTCCCCACCCAGAGAACTATACAGAAATAAGCGTGGCTTAACTGTAGTACATGCTGAAATGGTACACAAAACCAACTCCATGTTCTCTCCATGAACCTCTTAGAACTAATGAAACTGTTTTCCCCGGTGATATTTTACACAGTTCATGCCTTGATGCAGATGAGACGACAGTGGATTACCAAGTTACAAATACAAAGTCATAATTTAGTATCCAATGAAAGTCGTTATTTACTTTTCATATAAAACATATACATGATGGAAATTGGTTTCACAAATTATGACCCATTCTCGACCCTCGACACACAGTCGCGTGGTCATCATCCAACTGTGCCCGCACTACTTGACAAATCTTTGATGCTTCTTTGGTATTGTGTTAAGCACGGTTCCACTTGTGAGGGACGTGGACACAGTCAACCTCCCTCACAACTACTCTCCTCACTCTAGGTTGTTTTCCTGATCACAGGTGAAAAGGTTGCTGAATGCGATCACTGAAGAGCTAGACAGAAAGACGGCTAGTGGTCATATCAAGAACCATTATTCAAGAAAAGAAACCCGGATCCACACTAGGTATAACTGTTTCTAGTTAGTTATATATCGTTTGTTGTATGCAGTAGTTTCAAAACACAGATCTTTTCAAGTGATATGGACTCTAGCACGGCTGGATAAAAATGGACTCTCGCTATACAGTAGTTCCCAGTTAGAAGTGGGGTCGACACAAAACTTAAACATCCTATTTGATAACGAAATTCTTTTCAAATTAGGGATCGGAAATTTGTGTTCCACCCCTTCGTAAGAACTTCAGTATATTTCACCTAACCCTAATCGTTCTAAACTAGCAAACCTTCATGAGCGAGTTAGAGTCTCACTGAGTGCCACACCTCAGGAAAAGGCTTAAATCCTAATCATTTTTATAGGTAGTCACTTTTTAATCACAAAAACGCCTACGTGAAAAATGGGGGAGGGGTGAAAAATATTTCCCTGGCGTTCTTTTATTTCAAAATAGGGAGGGGATAAAATATCATATTTCCCACATTCCACTTGTCCTGTCAAGTTGTCTTATCTACCCTTCTGACCTCTTCACTGAAATGATAGTCAAAATTTTAACAATCCCAGAACAATCGATTATAAAATTTAATACTTTTCATATCCCCCTAAGTACTCAGGTACTCATCACCGATTCTGGCAAATACACTGGTCTTTCAAAAGGAAGTACATTTTAACCCCTTTTCGTTTTATTCTCCTTTTAATTAACTCCTTCAGTCACAAAGTAATAAGTAATCGTGCCATACTAACAAGACATTATTCGACAGCAAACACGTGCTACTGTAACGATAGAAAAAAATGGAATCAGCGTCCAAAGTTCAAGCCCTGGACGAGGCTTTTTACATTTCACTTTACATCAATGCCTTTGGACACGGCAAGAATCCATCTCTCCTCTCCAGCTATGAGAAAATAGATTAGGTTCTTCAATTAGGTTATTTTTTTTTATTTAGGTTATTTAATTCCAAACCCTGTTCATACATATATAATTATAGTCAATAGTCTGTAGGTAACATTTTTAAACGAGCTAGAATTTCAAATATGGCTATTTAACAGCAATTCTGTTTATCAATTATTCCTATCAAATTTAATACTAACCATTCGTTTGCTCACAAATAGTTTCGAGTATAAAAAATATATTTCTATTTGACCAAAAAGATGGGACACAAACAGGTGGTACTATCACAGGGAATCAAAGTGGACCTGCAAGTAAAGGCAATGAAGAGGTACTTCAGTCTCCAAAGTTCCATCATCAGATGGTTTAGTGTTACATCTAATACACATGTTGGGGAGAGGGGAGGTCGGAAGAGATGCAGTCGGTGTATTCTACAGATTAACCTAAATAGACAGGTTGCCTGACTTATTATCCAGCCTAACTCGAGGAATTTTAATCTGCTTTACTCTGCTTAAAAACTTACCTTGTGTCACATTTTGCCCATGATGGAAGGGTTGAGCAATTGATAAAATTCTTATTACTCTCAACAGCTTACTAAGTAAAAGTAAAGTTAGCGACCATAGTCAAGGGTAACCCGAAGGCTCCCTTTTCGATAGCTACTACGCCAAGGTGTAGGGGAGGGCGCTACTCCTTCCCTGGATTGCTCTACTTTACCCTTGATCCGTACCTTATAATGCTGAGTGTTAAGCAAGGAGGCATCAAGTACCATTTTTTGAGTCTTTGGTATGACTCGACCAGGGATTGAACCCAGATCTCCCGGGCCATTGGCGAACACTAACCCCTAGGCCAATAAAACATTGCAAAAAGCTTCATTTTCAGCTTTTAAAAAAAATCTGACAGAATCTTGACCAAAAATATTCGTAAAATAATAAAAATGAATTCGTGACTTTGAATATTATGTTATACTCAGCTATCAACTCAGATAAATAAGGAACCATTCCGTTTTGAGGGAAGAAAAAGAACATGCTACAGAGAAAAAGAAAGGAAAGAGAATGCTATACAGGAGATACTTAATGTCTGTTTCAGTAGAATGGATGAAAGGAAAAAAAAAACAAAACAAACAGGAGAAATAAAAGAAAAAAATGAGTGAAAGAATATTTATCTGAAAACCTACCTTGAAAGAAAAGGAAAAAAAAAAAAAATACTAGACGAAGACATGAATTCCTCTGTTCTCTCACTCCAGCTATTGAAGAATAGTAGGACAGGCTGGTATCTTTAGCCTTAGTTAGGCAATCAGTCTAAGAGAAGGAAAACTGAATTCAAACCATCTAGACATACTTTGCCAAATAATCTGACCCCAGATCACATTCTGCCCATGGTAAAGGGTTCGGTAAATACATGCAGTTGCATAAGTCTTCAGATATTAAAGTCTTGCATTTATTAAAGATGGCATTAAAAGGCTCATTTATCTACATGAGAGAGAGAGTCTTGAGAATGTGAAAATAAGATGACAATCAAATACTTTAAGGACAAAGCACGAAACAAGGCATTCTTTACTGCAAAATTCTGCACAGCTTCAAAAAGCAATTGATTGAAAACAGCTGCACCTAAATTCATTCA
The DNA here is from genome assembly GCA_963585895.1 of Sepioteuthis lessoniana. Taxonomy (NCBI): domain Eukaryota; kingdom Metazoa; phylum Mollusca; class Cephalopoda; order Myopsida; family Loliginidae; genus Sepioteuthis; species Sepioteuthis lessoniana. Next base: position 51,064,775 of record OY757945.1, on the reverse strand, counting down.
AGTGAACAATTAATAAAATGGTAATTCACAAACCCATTAGAGACAAATAGAACAAAAAGAGTTCTACTTGACTACAGAATTTATATGGAGAAATAAAATCCAGTTGAAACCAGAAATACATATGTATGTAAATATATTCTGCTTTTAACTTTTTATTTCTTCAAATGAATTTTTTAGTCATAAAAAGACCTTTTTTCCTCTCTCTCATAGACAGACAGACAGACACACACACACACACACTTCAGCCTTTCCCTTTCCAGCCTGGGTTTTATTGCCTTTCTCAAGTTTAGGCTGCATTTTTTTTTTCTTTCTTCATCTCCACTTCCTTGCTAAGAAAAGGAAATTTCTCTAACTAGAACATCCAAAAGACATTCAGTAATATAACAAAAATAAAATTCCACTGACAAATTACTGAAAAAGAATATTCAACTCATTAAAAAAGATTTGAAAAAATTCCTCTTTCATTGCCCAGGTCTTGGATCTAACATTAAGTGGTATCTGGTGGTGAGGATCTAATTCTGGAGGTACTGAGAGGGTAGAGTACCCCCTTTATTACCATTATTCCCAGGACTATTCTTGTAACACAGTGTCAAATGTAATGCAATCTCTGGTCAAGGTGTCCATGTGACACTGTATCCTAACTCCACTGAGCCAATGAGACCAGGTCATTGGTCCTGTATGGTCCAGTATTACAGGTTAGACCTAAGTCTCCAGTTTCAAATGTGATTTTTGATCCTGGCAAGTAGTTATAGGTCATAGAATTCCAAAAGCTCTTCATTTGTCCACCGCCAAGCTTGTTGGGCGAGAAACAGGGTAACAGAAGACAAATATGACCAAGTCAATCCAATTTTAGAGGGACAAAATTTATATAACATCAACAATAGATATAAGAAATACAATTCTCATGGCAAACAGTTGAATGTCTCTTGTATAGGAATGATAATCAACCAAAAAAAAAAAAAAAAAAAAAAAAAAAAAATCTCTATATATAACTTATACTTTGTGTAATTTCGTTAAACAGTAGTAGTCTTAGCTGTTGGAAGTAATTTGCTTCTTTGTACTTATATCAACAGTACATGTTAGCAGATGCTTTGTTCCAATCTCTGACGGTGCTTCCTCTCTTCTTTGAGTTTCCAACTTGACTCTCTGGCAGTCTAACCCAACTCAACTTAATTGCCCGCTTGCTCCTTTTATTAGGAATGGGGTTAACCCATTTCCTGACATTTCTAAAATACAAAAACTTCACACTTGTTTTATCTTTTGGAACCCTGACCGTATTGTCATTGTTCAAAGTTTATCTATTAATAGATCAGAGCAATTTTGGTAAACTTTACATAGAATTAACCTTTAGATCAAGACATTCTTAATTTTATTAATAATCTGATATCTTTTGTACGCTTACAAAAAAAAATTGTATTTCGCTTTCTAAATAAATCTGTTACATCAATATTTAAGTTTTTACAACATATCAATATCTTAGTTATTCGAAGATGCCTCTCTTTCACTTGGCATTTTGTTTTATTATTTCGGGGTGATATAGCCCCTGCCACACTGACCCCAAGTGGTGGTATTGATTAGAGCACCATCTATGTATTATTGTGAGGTACTTGGTGAGGATTAAAGTCAAGTCAAAGTAATGGTTTAAGCCAGTCATGGGCCATTTGCAGTCAGTGGTGCTTTCTGAATGGCTCAAATTTCATGAAGAAAATTTTTATTAAAATTTTATTAGTCTAGTTTCATCCCAGTACCATAGCTTGAAACACTGACTAAACCATAGCTTCATAAGAATAACTCATTACGATCTTTCTTGAATTTAGTAACCTTCTGTTGAAACAAACATTTTCAGACTTTTTAAAATATTGGATGATTTTCACATCTTGTTTTAAAAACAAGAAATGTCTAGTCAAATGAATAAATTTGAACCCAATCTTAGTATTTTGACGAGTTTAAGTTCTAAACTTTAAGCAGAAAGAGCATAACCAAACGTTTTTGTTGTAGCAACACTACCAGTTCTTATAAAACTAGAAAAATCTGAATTAATTTTTCTAGTTTCATAAGCGGTAGTTGGATATTGACTTGAAGACCCCTATCACATCCATCAATGCGGCAGTGGAAGTCGGACCCTGGTCGAACAAAAATAACAGGGAATGCACCTGGTACCTAAAGTAAACTGGGTGCAGCATTGATTGTGCAGGCGACATATCAACGTGCACTGTGTACATTGCAGGCTGGAGGAGGCGAGTCCACAAGAATGGGTGACATGCCGGGGAGCAATGGCCACATTAACTGTGTGAATGTCCGGAATGTTATACAACCATTGAGATTTTAATCTGGATGATTTAAGGTATATCAACCGTTGGTGGTTATTTAATGCCAAATCCTGTTTATACATGTGTGTATATAAAGTATATGATTTATAAGCAAGCCTGAGCTCATTTTCTTTTTTTGAATACAGTTAAATGGTTTCAAGTATTGTTATATATTACTAACAACTCAAACATCAGTTATTACACACAGTTAAATGATCAGTTCTATTTCTAACAATTCAATTTAGCATAAAGTATTTGTTTGCACACATTTTTAATGTTAAGCTGTTCTATTTGACTCCTAGATAAGACCCTATCAGATGCTACCACTCTGGGTCAGAATGAACCTGGGAGCCATGGCAATGAAGGAGTACTCCACATTCCACAAATCTCCAAGACTGGAGCCTCATCATAAGATGGTTTAATGTCATCTAGGACACTCAGTGGGGTCTTACTCCTTTGAAAAGATGCAGTTGGTGTATTCTACAACCTCAGCTGACTGAGCAATGATTGCTTGAAAAAGATGCCATGTTTACAAGTAAAGGCAAAAGGAAAGTAAAAAAAGAGATTAAACTGCTGAACAATAGAGTTCCTATTTTCTAAAGACTTAAAAATTTTACCTTATTGGTTGGGAGAAGAAAAAAAAAAAAAAAAAAAAAGTGAAATAATTTGAGATCAAGGAAACCTAAGCATAAATTTATGGATGCCAGATTCTGCCACAGAAGCAATTTATCAAAACAATAGCTGAAAGAGAATTGGGATAAAGAAAAAAAAAAAAAAAAAAAAAAAAAGCTGCCAATTTCTATGAATGTCAAGTTACTATTGCCTGCTTTCCAACCCTAGTTGAGATAATAAAATAAATAGGTATTTAAATAATAGCAACGAGCCAATACTACTTGACTGAATGTCACATTCCTTGTATTTACTAAAAGCTCAAAAAATTATTTGAAAATAATTTTAAAAATTGTGGGAGGGGGTGGAAGAAAAGTATTCATGCTAAATTTACTGCACAATTTAAAATAAATTTTATAGTTAAGAAGAGAGAAAGAAAGAATACATATGAGAGAGAAGAGAGATAAGACAGAAAAAGAAAATTAGAGAGAGACACACACAAAACACAGAGAGAGAAAGCCTGGATCATGGGTTAGTTTCACATTCCATACTGATGCCAGGGGCAAAGTTCAAATACAAGGAATTCAAAGGCTGAATTTTTAAAACCATTATCAGTTAAGTTGAGAAAATATTGATAAGATAGTTTTCTTGCATTCAATGTACAGTTTCTTTGATTGCAATCAGCTTTAATAAAATTCAATGTAGTAAAGCTCATTTCAGGACAGGATTATAGGTTTCCATATTTTTTGACCAAGATATACATATAAACACACACACACACACAAAAAAAAAAAAAAAAAAAAAAAAAAAAAAAAAAAAACAAACCCAAAAAAAACCCAAACAACAAATGAAAAACATCATACCTCTATGTAATTAGGTTTGTTATCAACCAAATCCAAAACCAGGGGTAGAGGGAAGTGGGGGAGACCCCCCCCCATAGTGTAATCGACTGCAGCTTTAAAGCAAGCAAATTCAAACTTCAGTCATGCATTTACATTCAGTTTCAGACTAATACTCTTGGAAACCATAAGAATCCCCTTATTCCTCCAGCTATGAATTAAATACTATCACTGCTGTTCTTCTAACAATAATAGCTTTGGCATTAAATATCCCTACAAATGTTGATATGCCATTAAACAGAAACCAAACTGAAATCAGAGAAAAAGTGATTAACAATCTTTTCCTTTATTAAAAAAAAAAAAAAAAAAAAAAAAAAAAAAAAAAAGTGTCCTTGCTGATGTATTGCATCATTGGTTATGTCATGTAATGACAAGATCAATGTCATTGCATACAGACAGCTGCATGATGTGATGACGTGGAACTGGTGTCTGCATGGCCACATGCAAACCAGGGTTGACGAGAGATTTCTCTAACAAGGTCATCACAACAACACACACAGGTTTCGTTTATTTTCGATTTGGTACCAAACCAGAAAGTTAATTTTAATATGCATTTGTTTATTGGAAATTGCAATGAAGGTTGTTTTTTTTAAGTAACCTTCAAATTGATTATTTTACAATGGATTTTACAAACAAGCAAAAAAAAAAAAAAAAAAAAAAAAAAAAGGTATAATTTTTAAACTTATTTTCTTTTTCAATTTTTTTTTTTTTTTATAGTTCCTATATTCATTGAAAATTTATTCGCATAAATATTAAAGGATAAAAAGAAAATCCTCACGATAGGTTGACATGCTGTTCAAACCAATCAAGAAGAGTCTTTGGAATTGCATTCATTCAACATTTATATATTTATGTATATTTGTTTAAAGTCTTTTTTCCTACAAAGTTAGGATATAAAGTATTCAAAGGCCCAGTTGGTTAGAGATTTAGAATACACCAACTGCATCTCTGCAGAGAAAAAGAGAAGCCGTGATAAGCCTATTCAATATACTCAGATGAATGACTGCTTAGGAACACTAGGAAACAAGCAACTGGAGGCCCAAGTGTCAAATTAAGCAAAATTTTAAAAATAAACAAAATTAAAGTTAAGCAGTATTGAACCTGTTGAGTACTTAGATGGGTGACCACTTGAAAACAGCAGATTTATTATTTCCTTTTGCAGAACAGTGCATCTAAATTACTGCATGACATTCACCTTTAATTGAAGAACCTTTGTAGATTCCAACCAATCACCCATACAATCTGGTTTTACTTTCAACTTCTGGATTATTATTGATAATCAGATTGATGAAAGGAGTCATTTTTGTCCTACTCCATCCAATTCCTGGATAATTCAACAGCAATTTGATATTTATGAAGTAATAAACATTATACCCCCTTGTCTTTGGAAGTAAACCAAACTGTGACAGAGAGACCCCCCACCAGATCAATTAACAATTCAAAGGGATTAGAACGAATTTGTTAATTAAATAGATGAAAGGGTGGATTTGGACATATGTTTTTTGGGGTTTTTTGTTCATACAGGGAATAAATAGAGAAAATTCCAATGTTTTTTTTATTTTTTCAATCATTTTATTTCCTATCTTTTTTTTTTTCTCTCCTTTGACCGACATCCTGGAATTGAGGGATAGATTTGTTGAGCGGATCTTGTGATAAAAGCGTTAATGAAACCTGTGTGACCTAGATAGACAAAAGTTCAAATCAGGGCCGGAGATGGTATAAGTGGATTTTTCCTGTTTCAAGTGTTGTTGGTCTGGCAAAAACCAGCAGGGTGACTAAGATCCATTTTTAGTTTTTGTTTTGTCTTACGGCATATCAACCACAAGGGGTCATTTAATGCCGGTTCAGTCCATTTTTAGTACCTCTTAAAAGAAACAACGACCAGCTGCGAGTTGAAATTTCAGTCAACCGGACAATTTACATATTATTCATGAGTGTACCCAAAAATTGTCGAGACCTGGCCCCCAATTTATATATGCAGTGCACAGCCCCCACTCATCAGATCAGGGAGAACAAGAGACCAGAAGAGATCAGAGAGAAGAGAGACCAGAGCAAAACAAGAGAGAACAATAGAATAGAGAACCAGGTCCAAGATCAGAAGAAGGAAGAGACAGAGAGGGTGGATTCGGAAATTCTCTTAATTTGAGAATTGAGTGTCAGTCCCAGAATTGCAAGGGAAGTCAAAATTAATCCAGAACTGAGAATTTGAAGCAAAAGTTCGATAAGACCGGATGACTCTTTGAATTGTACCTGGTCCGATTATAACCGATAATTAAACCTATGAACATTATGAATTCCTGATCATGAAGTCAACGAAAGCCGAAATAAGCAAATATTTGTTTTTGATAACCAAGAAACGATAATTGTCTCCTTTGCATCTTCTGTTTGATCTCTCTGTCACATTACCAAACGAATGAAAAAGTTTCATGTGAACTTTTCCTTCTTTTTGTATCCTACACATTTCTGTAAATATGTCTACAGCAAGATAAAAGATAATAGCTTTGGGAATATTGTATTATACAAAAATCGAAAACGTTTTTCCTTTTTTGTGTGTTTTTGTGAACCGCAACAGGAACTATTTTCTCCACCGACAGCGATTTTACTTCGGCGTGGATTCCAGCCAAAATTAGATCAACTCCCACAGTGGAAACGATCTGAGGTAGCTAAAACACCGCTATTCGGATAAAAAAATTCACATGATGAATAGTGGCAGTTATCTCAGATTAACAAGGAAAGCCGAGGGATCCGAGTTCAGTGAAAACTCCCTGGCTAAGCTAGACACATCCACCAGGATTGGATCCCAACATCAGAAAACAATGTTTCTCAGATCAGATTAAAACTTTTAAGGTATTTACTTAACATGTGGGGGAGTTCCTACGACATAGTGACTAATATACTGAATTGCAGCCTCATAGTAGACAAGTTTGAACTCTAACCACACTATAACATTCACGTTTGAGCTAATACCCTTGGTAAAAAAGGTATCAACCCACTTATCCTTTACAAACTTGTTAGATAGTACTATTACTGTTTTTCTACAAAGATAGCCTTGGCATTAAATAAATCATAAATGGTGATATGCCATTAAACAAAGAAACCAAACCATCCTCAAATTCCCTCTTGAATTTTAGTTTTCTATTCATCAGAATTTGGCTCTAGTTGGTTTGGTTTTATGGCATTTCAACCCTTGTAGGTTATTTAATACCAAATCCTGTTTATATACAAGACCTGTAAATAAATAGTTTGAAGGTAATATTTTTAAACAAACCAAAGTTTGTTTGCACATAGTAAAATAGTTTCGAGTATTGTTATTTATTGTTTGCAGTTTCAAGAATTGTAATCTAAAACTGATTTAATTAAATATTCATCTTTAGTTTTGCACACAGTTAAATCCTTTAAATGACAGGGTGATATGATAGCTAAATGCAAGTAGAAATGATCTGGAAAAAACAGAAAAGGTGGAGGAGGATAATAAAAGGAAAAAAAAAAAAAAAAAAAGAAAAAAGATAGGTTGTATTTAATTGTTAAAATGTATTTATCCAACCCCTTCACCATGACATGAGGTCAATTTTTAGGTAGGATACAGCTAATTTGAATTCAGAGTTTTTCCTAGATTGGTTGCCTTACCAAAGCTTAAAAAATAAGTCTGCCCTACTATTTACCAAGATTTGGGAGAAGAGATGATTCATCCTTTTTTTTCACAAATGCAAACCACCCCGTTCAGGACTTGGACTTTGTTTCCCCAACTCATAATTGATGGTTAAGTTAAAAAAAAAAAAAAAAAAAAAGATATGGCTAGAATGTACTTAAACAATACAATACGAGTTTCTTTGTAATACAAGTTGGATCAAGCCGCAGAGCCCCTCATAACCTAGCAATAAGTGCAAAAACTGAAAATAAACTTTTTGTCTACTAAATTCATCTAGGTTAGATTGAATTTAATGGCATAAAATAACCTTAGACAGGTTGACATGCTAAGAGATTAGAGAATTGTATTAATATTTTGTGTAGTTGTTTATAAGGAGTTTGAAACTATATGGTCTTGTGTATTCCTAGCTAATAATTATATGATTTCAAGTAACTATTTCTATTTAATAATAATCATCATTTGTTTGCACATTTATATGTGATTTCAAGTAACTAATATTAATAATCCTTAGTAAACAATTAGAGCTTCAAGTAACTATTCTTAATACAAATAATTTGCACACAGTTAAATGGTTTCAAGTAACTAATAATAATAATCCTAAGTAAACAATTAGAGCTTCAAGTAACTATTCTTAATACAAATAATTTGCACACAGTTAAATGGTTTCAAGTAACTAATAATAATAATCCTTAGTAAACAATTAGAGCTTCAAGTAACTATTCTTAATATAAATAATTTGCACACAGTTAAATGGTTTCAAGTAACTAATAATAATAATAATCCTTAGTAAACAATTAGAGCTTCAATTATCTATCATATGACATCAAGTATTCTTGTTTAATACAAATAATTTTCAAACATGAATTTGATAGACAGGACCCTAACAATTACTACTATTCTACGTCAGAGTGGGCCTGAGAGTAATGGCAATGAAGAGGTGACCACAGACATCTCAGAACTTATTAACAGAGTGATAAACTAAGTAGAAAGTGGATAAACCAAAACACTGACAACAGATTTAGCATTGATATTTTGTCCTTATTTTAGAAAATGCCATTGCTAAATCTGTTGTCAATGTTTCGAGTTATCCACTTATTTTCCTCAGCTCGTCAGTTACCAAAATCTAGCATATATATATTTTTCAAGCTGGCAAAAGAATAGAAGCAGAAGATACCCCAGACAAAGAATTACAAACATGGACTATGCCGATGACATAGCACTTTGGGCAAATACACCCGCCCAAGCTGAAACCCTGCTACATAGTCTGGAATTAGCAGCTGTTAGCATAAGCCTTCATGTCAATACAGACAAGACGGAATACACGTGCTTTAATCAAAGAGGTGACATCTCCACACTAAATGGTAGTTCTGAAACTAATGGACAAGTTCACCTACCTAAGAAGCAGTCTCATCAATCAAGACAGACACGCAACTAGCAAAGGGGAAGTCAAACCTGACCAATAAAATAAAACAATTTTTTTCCCAAGCCGCAGTCATGTTGATGCTGCTATATGGATGCACTACATTGGATGCTGACTAAACATATGGAGAAAAAACTTGACAGCAATTATACAAGAATTGCTGAGAGCAATATTGAACAAGTCCTGGAGGCAGTACCCCACAAAGCAGCAGTTGTACGGCTACCTACTACCCATCATGAAAACTATCAAAGTTAGACGAACCCGACATATGGGACACTGCGGGAGAAGTTAGGACAAACTCATAAGCGACATACTCCTGTGGATCCTTTCACATGGATGAACAAAGGCAGGACAACCAGCTAGAACCTATATACAACAGCTCTGTGCTGACACAGGATACAGCCTTGAAAACCTCATAGGAGCAATGGACGATAAAGACAGGGGGAGGGGGGAGAAGGTAAGGGAAATCCATGCTGGCATTGTGACACGAGATTATATAACCACAGTCAAGGGCAACCTAAAGGCTCTCTTTTCAATAGTTACTACAACAAAGGTGTACAGAAGAGCACTACTCCATTCCCTAGATTGCTCCACTTTACTCTTAATCCATACCTTATAATGATGAGTATTAAGCAAAGCAGCATCAAGTACCATTTTTTGAGTCTTTGGTATGACTCGACCTGGGATTGAAATCCGACAGCATGTCTGTCAACACTAGTTCCACCATTTTAAAGTCCAGACAAAGGTTTATTAAAACCCAAACATTTTAACACTGACTTTCCTTCTAAAATTCTTTTTTTTTTTTAACAATTTTTCTCAAAACACACACACACACACAATGCATCACAAGGTCAATTTTTGAGTTGAGTTTAACTTCAGGGTTTTCCTTCAGAACTAGTTCCATATCGAAGTGAAAGAGTGGATTCTGCTCTATTATCTATCCATAGCTAAAGAGAGAATAATTCGAGTCATACCTTTCCTAAGGACATTATCACTATTTGAAATTCAAACAGCTTCGTTCAGGACTTGAACTCTCATTGCCATGTCCAATGATGTTAACCATTACACCACGAGCGCATTCATACACAAGTTATATATTAAAAAAAAAAAAAAAAAAAAAAAAAAAATTATGGTATTCTTAGGACATATTTTTCAATTAGTGGGATCATCTAAGAACTTCACTTTGAAATATATGCAGCCTGGTTTGAAATAAGAGATGTGACTTGTCATAGATTCTAATTATAATTCTAGTATTTTCAAGGAAATCTTGCTCTGGTCGCTTGAACATGTTAGTAGTAATTTACTAAGCTTTTTTCCTTAGATGTGGCACTAGGCCATATAATGTGGACACCCTATGAGACTCGAACTCAATCTGCTAGTCTAATTTGCTAACCCTTACACCACCCCACGACATCCCTTTATATATTAGGAGTGGTGCTTGAATATAATGGTTACTGGTTTTCGCTTCGCGTAGTGTACAAGTTAGCAAGCTAGACTAGCAAACAATTAGTGAGTTAGAGTCTCACTGGGTGACCCATACTTCCGGCCTAGTGACACATCTAAGCAGAGCTTAGTAAATGAGTACCTTCCGCAGTAGAGATGGGGATTTTTTTTTTTAATGTCACGTTTAAAGACAAACACAAAAATTAAAAACCCAGTTTTCAATCACTAAACAGCCTTTTAAAGCAACGCTACATATCAAAATAGTAAAGATTACTTATAAGAAAAGAAACCTCTTTACTTATATTCACTAAGTGGGCAAATCTTGACAGATATTTACTGATATCAGTAAGAATTGAAAAATTTAACCACCACCCCCGGAAAAAAAAAAACAAACAATACACGGAAATACGGTATAATATGCAAGTCATACTGAAGAGCACAGAAGTTAAGTAGCGACGAGTCTATTCAATATTTAAATGAGTGACCACATAAATTAACAGCAGTATATAAGGAAACGTTTAGATATTGGCAAATATTTCCACAAATAAAATCATCCTATCAAAACGTGTGTTTTTTCATCTTGGTATATTTTCAGAATATCGTATTTATTTCCACTTTTCCCTCCATATATAACTATTTCAGATAAAGTGCGTATATATATATATACATACACACACACACTTTATCTGAAATAGTAATCCTAAGAAATATAAAATTGTATATGAATATCAAATATAACGTATATAAGAAATATAAACAAGAATAAATAATACCAATCTTTAAAACGGATATTCTAACTTATTTTCATAGTCAGCCGTTCCCCCCATTCATACCTATAAATACACAACCTGAAACCAGAGTAATTTTTTTTTTTTTTGCGGGGGACTGGGTCATATATATATATATATATATATATATATATATATATATATACACATACACACACAGTGGGAGTTGTTCAGACTAATGTCAATTCATGTCGGTATATTTTCTAGTGGAACTATATAAACAGTAACCTTAAAATTAATATATTTGCTTTACCTAGATTAATCTTAAATCGTCACATACAAGTTTTGTATATAATAAAAAATAAATAAAACAAACAAAAACAACGGGAAAAAAAAGCTTAGAACGAGACTTTTCAAAGTTCTTGAATGGAATTTTAAATACTTTTTGGGGAGGAGAATACTGGAATGGTTTCTACAAAAGAAAGACAGAGGAAGGGGGGGAAGCTTCAATCAAATAAGTTTTACAAAAAAAATAAATAAATAAATAAATAAATAAAAAAAAAAAATTTAAATTTGACATTTAACAAGCGTTCTAACTTTCACGACGGTTTGAACATTAAAATGAAAACTTAATATAAAATGAATAAATAATTCATCAAAAAAAACTTACCAAAAAATAAATATATATATATATTGGGGGGGGGGCGGATGATAAAGATCCTATTACTAAAAATAAATAAAAGGATAAAAAGAATTGAATAAAAAATCCGTCCTGAGAACTTTTTAACTGCAAAAAGAAAATATTTTATAACTATAAAAGTTATTTTATAGCTCTTAAAAAATAAAAAATAAAATGAAAATAAATAAAATTACAAAAAAAAAAAAAAAAAAAAAAAAAAAAAAAAAAAGATTCTTTTCACCCAAGAAAACCAAAAGTTTGCAACTAGAATTTAAAAATTAATTAATTACTTTTTTAATTTATGAATTTCCCGCTGTTTTTCCTTTTAAATATTGTTAGAGAAAGACGATCAATTATTTCACAAACCAGAAAATAAATTAAAAAAGATAGAAAATATGCTGACCCCAGAAAGAAGATATTTTTCTGAATTAGCCATTTCAACTGCCCGTGGGTGGAGAAATCAACCCTAACAAGTTAAGTAGGGAGAAGCTCAGAGAATGGACACAAAGAAACCAACTGGGTACCTATTTTTAGACCCTTAAAAGAAAAAAAAAAAAAAAAAAAAAAAAGACGTTTGAATAAAATATTCACTTTTATTTATTTTTTTTTAATGAATTATTTTAAAGAGAAATAAATTCTTTACGCCCAAATTTTAAATTAACCAGGATTTTTTTTAAAGGACGAGTTAGCAACAAAATTCATAAAAATGTTTTAAAATTAAGAATACAGAACCTTAAGTTAAGTAAAAAAATAACTATTTTTAAAAAAGCTAAAAGTTTTATCTTTAGTTTTTTATTTTTTCAGAAGTGAATTAAATTTAGAAATCATAGAAATATATTCAAATAAACGGTACAATGTATAAATGGTGGTCCCGAATCTAATTAAGTGTAAAATATTTCTGTTGTTTTGGATCTAAAATTTGGAATGATCATTTTTTTTTTTAAACTTCAAATTTTTTGTCTTGAATGAAGAAAAAAAAAAGTTAGCTTCTATTTAAAACATATTTTGTACATAGTAAGTAAAACTACAAACATTTATTTTGGTTACTTTTATAAGCAAATCTTATAAAAAAAAATTTTTTTTAAAAAAGGACCTTTTTTTTTTTTTTTAAGTAACAAGAAGCATTGTTCATAAAATATCATTAAAATGAAATTTTTAAAGTTTTTTTTTCACTGAAAACTCTTAATTTGGACAAAAAATGAATAAAAATATAAAAAGTACTAAGAAAATTTAATAATAATAAAAATAATAAAACTGAATGAAATTTAAGAAAAATGTTCGCTAAGACGAAAAAAAATAAATAAAAATAAAAGTATATGAATTACTCACCTCAACAGTTGATAAAAATTTGTAACTTCCAACAATAAAATATGCACCCAAGATTTCGCATAATTTTCTTTGAAAAGTCCGTATGATAAGTTTTTAAAATAGGAATAAAATGTGGAAAAAATATGAATGTCTGTTAAGTGTGCATGTTAAATGTCAACAGAAGATAAGCTTCTAGGTCACTCGCAGTTATCTGCCCTTGGTAAAGTTGTTTCCTTTTCTTTTTATAGAAGTTTAAGACTTGGAAATAAATATTTATTTCTCCCTAAATATTGAATTACTAGTAAGCATTTTTTTTTTTTTTTTTTACTAACTGAAACATTCTTTACAACAATGTTTTAGTTAATGTTTCGGATAGGGGACTAACAGTACTTGTACAAAATAATCCAATGTAAATTATGCAAATTTTGTTTTGTATGCAAAAAAAAAAAAAAAAAAAAAAAAAAAAAAACGCACACAAACAGTTTAATATACAAAAAATCTTTCTGCTTACAATCAGCCTGGATTTAAAAAAAATTGCCACTTAAAAAAAAAAAAAAAAAAAAAGAAGATCCAATGTCACCTACTCTAATTTTATAAAATATGAAAATCTTATTTTAATTTGGAGAAAATTACTTTTTCAGCCAGTCTACTTTTTCTGATAACAGCAATGATTTGGTTAGGGTTTTTTTTAAGGCATATCAACTCATAGGTTGTTTAATGCCAGCATTTTATACAAAAAAAATTAGCACGTATCTTTACAGTAATAAGTATTTCTATCAATTAGTAATAATTTTCAAAGATCTACTTGATCCATTTATGAAACTGTAGCAGAAAGAACTTCGTATTTTTGTTTGGCGCGTTAATTAATTTGATCGTTAGGGTCGACGCATATTTTCACCCAATCAGGATGATTTATCCTATTCAGTCCGGACTATTTTTCCGGGCAGCATCAAATTGGGGAAAGCCCGCCAAACTATACCAATACTCCAGAGTCCAATCCTCGGTCACGGCGCCAATTATACCAGGTCCGTACCCGGTCCTCGATTACAGCACCAAATATAACCCCTCAGGGTCACGACCTGGTTTAAACGATACCACTTATAGTACCCCTTTGCCACAACCTTGTCCGCCTCCCTCCAGTCTCTCTGCTACAGCGTGGAAAAACAGATCGAAAGTTCCTTCCAGGAAAGTGACCATACACTGCCCTGCCCCACGTTGTGATTCTTTAAAAGAAAGGCCGATGACCACGTCTGAAAAGAAGAGGGTGTACCGGCAGCCGAAGACTGGACTCCGAAGGGTATATGTTGTAAAACAAAAAAAAAAAAAAAAATACAACTCCGATTTCTGCAGTAGGTAATGATAAAAAGGGTTTATAATCTTCAAGTTACAGATGGCGACAAAATCTGCGGGTGTGACTTATAATGGTCTAAGGCGGCGGTTTGACGAGGGTTAAGTTTTCTTAGCAACAATTTATCCCAGCGGCGGACTGGCGATACACGAGTTGGCAGCGCAAAGCACAATTCCAAACTGTTGGTCCCTGTCTGGTCTTCGTCTGCTTCGCTATCTGCCACCAACTGCTGAGTTCAATTGCAAATATTCTGGGGTAGGTTCTGACTGCGACAGAGGTGATCTCTAACGTCATTTTCAATTCATTAGACATCCATCATGCCTTTGTTTCAACTTTCGTCATCAGAAAGGGTCCAACCCCCTTTTCACTACTGTCACAGAGTCGTCCCTCTCACTACCCTCGTAGTGAGGACTACGGGAGGATAGCTCTCCTCCTACCAACATAGTTTCTCTCATTTTCCTGCTTATGACGTCAGAAAGGGTCCAACTCCTTTATGTCCAAATATGCTGGACTGTCACTTTTGATGGAACTGGTTTCCACCCTACGTCGGCGAAAGGCTGGCCTTCGTCCAGGCTAATTGATAATTCCCTTCAGCACTGATAAGTAATTTCGGAAAATTACCTCACCTCATTAGTCGCAGTGTTTCATCAATGCCAGACAGCCTTCACCTTTCAACACCTTTTCTCCCTGTCACTGCAATCAGGTGAGAGTCACAGGTCACGGGTTATCTTCCCTGACTGTCAAATTTCTAATTTTCATTTTTTTTTCTCAGGCTTGGGAATTGTTTATGATATCACTCATTTCCTAAAACAACATTTTTTTTTTCTTCCTCTACCTGTCAACATCTTTCCATTTTCTGTTTTGACTATTGTCAAAAATTCTTTTTCTGAATTTAATTCTTTTTCCCAGACATTTCAATTTTACACTTCTTGGCAATTATATTTGGCTACTCAACTTTCTGGTTAACCCTTCACGTATCGCCATCGACCAATATTGTCATAAAACACTTTCTCTTCCTCAGACCTCTTCAAAAATACCAGACGTCTTATTGTCCGCTCTTCAATAGCAGTATCACCATCATGAGGAAAGCCATCTAATTTATGAACCTCTTAAGTCTATTTTCATTTAGCAAGGGTTCCCAGTTGAATATGAATTAGATGAATTCAATACGCCACGCACAGGAACAACTTTAAATCCTCTCCAGCTTTGGCTATGTCGACTGCGATGCAAAATTCCGCTCCGACAGTCAGCCAGCCACTTCATCCCTGGGTAACATTTTCTGGATACATTCACGTTTTTCTCCCCAAACAACCAGGGCCACGCATTCATGGGCGACTACATCATTCCTATCGTTAACCAGCAAACACGACGTTTGCTACACCTATGGCGACCATACGTCACTCACACATTCAACAATGCCTTAACCTAACGATGCACATTTCGCTCAGGCATTTAGCTGCTAAAATGCCTTCTCAACTCTATAACAACTTCATTTCCTTCCTTCCTTTCTTTCTTTCTACGAGACTTGCAGCATAAACGTAAACCCTTTGTTCCACGCTGCCATTAAAAACTAACATAAAAACAATTCGACATCTTGGTTCTTCACTCATTTATTTTCCAACAACATTTAGCAAAGAAATAACAACGTAACCACGCGTAACACAATATTTCATCGCTAAAAAAACCAAAATATATACTACCACTCCGAGTCAAAGTGGACCAGAGAGTAACAACAATAAAATGATTACATTCCCCGGAACTCCAGAATAAGAACTTCACAGCGAGATGTAGTCTAGGGCACCTTTTTTTTCCAGGCTGACGGGCTTACTCACCTGAAACGAATACAGTCAGCGTATTCTTTCTTTCAATCATTTCATTTCATTAAACCTCCAAAAGTTCTCAGTGGCATTTTTGTCCCTACAGAATTAATGAATGCAATTATTTGCTTGTCGGTCAACATGGGTTTGTCGATGTTCATAGAATTTCGCTTAAGAGTTCGTTTTTACTTCATCAGCAGTGCTACATATTTCTTGTTCGTCTTACTTCGATGGTTTGCAAGATGGGAGGTAAGTGGCCGTACGGCTGCTATTTTGTACGATACTGTTTCCAGGATTTGTTTGAAACTGTATACGGCATCCTTATGTAGTTCCTCGCTGATTCGCCAGTGGTCCTTGTCGTGGCCGTTGCTATTAATATATCGCGGAGGCCACGGCCCTGTCCAGCAAGGGCAAACTTGAGGCCGTAAAGCCCCCGGCTTCGAGTGAGCTAGATGCATCATAGTCACCAAGGCTTGTGCCCGACCTCCTCCAATCCCCACTTTAATCGACCTTCGGGTCATTGACCAGTCCTGTCTGGCGGGAGGCAGCGATAAATATTGGCATCCTTGTGTAGTTCCCATCCACTTATATATATATAAGAAGAAAAAAAAAACAAAAAAAAACTAGTTGCTGTTAGTCAAGAAGGACTTCAAAAGTGGAAAGAACATTTCAAGAATCTGCTTAGAAACCTTCCAATTCCTACTAAAGACATGCCTATCTAATTTTTACTTGAATGTGTTGATTAGGACCTTCCACAAGAATCCACGCCAGCGACATTCCAGTTTTAAATATATTAATTCAAAGGCTACTATTATCTATTATACATGTTTAATTAAACAATAGACATCCTTAATCGACTCATTTTTGTATTTATCCTTTCGAGTCGCTGCATCAATTTTATGATACCCGCGAGAATTGGTTGATAAATCTCTCGTGATTTATTGGTTCCCAAGTACTTTCGGCACGACTTGGACTATCATCTGGGGTGTAGCAGAAAGAACTTCGTATTTTTGTTTGGCGCGTTAATTAATTTGACCGTTAGGGTCGACGTATATTTTCACCCAATCAGGATCACTTATCCTATTCATCCCAGACTATTTTTCCGGGCAGCACCAAATTGGGGAAAGCCTGCGAAACACTCTTCCTCAGAAGCTTTCGAACTGGACCGACGTAATTACTGTCCGCTCTCTTCATTAGCAGCAGCATCACGACACCATGAGGAAAGCCATCTAATTTATGGACCTCTTGAGTCTATTTTCATAGACCAAGGGTTCCGAGTTGATTATGAATTCGATGAATTCAATCCGCCTCACACAGAAACAACTAAGTCGCCTTCAACTTTGGCTATGTCGACTGCGATTCAAAATTCCGCTCAGACACCCCGCAACTTCATCCCTGGAGACATTCACGCTTCTCTCCCCAACGACTAGGACCACACATTCATGGACGACGACAACGTTCCTGTCCTCAACCAGCGAACACGACGTTTGCTACACCTATGGCGACCATATCTCACTCACACATTCAACAATGCCTTAACCTAGCGACGCCCATTTCACTCGGGCAAATAACTGGTAAAATTCCTTCTCAACCCCATAACTATTTCCTTCCTTCCTACGAGACTTGCAGCATAAACGTTATCCCTTTATTCCACGCTGCCATTAAAACCTTCGTATAAAAACCTTTCGGCATCTTTGTTCTTCTCTCTCCTTTATTTTCCAACAACATTTAGCGAGGAAATAACAACGTAACAACACTTAACAAATAATATCTATCGCTAAAGGGGTATGTGAGTATATATATATATATATATATATATATATATATATATATATATATATATATATATCCCCGCCAATGAACCTAAGACATCAATGACGATGCATCCGAGATATATATTTTGTAATATATATCAGAAGATCTAAAATGAGAGGATGTTTTCATAATCCTATCATTAACTTAACTACTGTATATACTCTGGTAATGAATGACCCCTAACTTTAGCCATAAAAAGGCGTTTTACATATTAGATGATTAACGACCCCTAATTTTTTTTTATGCTAGCCTACAAAAATATTTCAACGTCCAATGAGACGAAAAGAAACCATTTAAAGGGCATTTTATTCTTTCAAATACATGCAATGCTTTAGTGAAAGGAATAATATATTTTGTCTTAGGTCAGAGTAGAACTACCATGTAAGTTGGCCGACCGTTGTCGAGGAGGATCCGAAGTTCCCTTTTCAATAGTTACTACATCGAGGTGTAGAGGAGGACGCTACTGGATTGGTCCACACCTTATAAAGGAAAGTGTCAAGCAAGGAGGTATCAAGTACCATTTTTTTGTTGAGTCTTTTGTATGACTACCTAGGCTTGAACCCCGGACCATTGGCGAACACTCGGCCAATGGGCCGCCAAGAACTACCGATTATACTCGTATGATAAACAAATTTTTAGACGTCTAAACTGACTTTGTTTCGAGGTCTTACTTTTCAATTGAAATTATGACATGGTATCCCCGCATTGCCTATAACTAAACAAAGACAATTAAGAAAATAAAGTTTTACTTATGTGCGTATATGTACAAATATCTTTAATAATATAAAACCTAAGTGTAGCGTTCTCTGGTACATAAAAAAAAAGAAAGAAAAGATCTGTCGTTTTTTGTTATCTTTAAAGAAAAAAAAAAGTAAAGAAATTAATCATGTGATTTGTAGCTAAGCTTGTCACATCGAAAAATGAAAAGAAAGCAGACAAGTTTTCATGTCAGCAGGCTGACTTGAGAACTAAAACTAAACCAAAAAAATATCGGAAGGTGAGATCACTGACGTTTTTTGTTGTAATTTTTAAAGAAAGAAAAAATAAAGTGAAAAAGAACAAATCGTGAAAGGAAAAGAAAGCAGACTGACGTCATAATAGAACAGTTTCTTCAGTTTGAGTTCGTCTGCTTGGCGATATATCTTTTGAATTTATATTGACAGCAACGAAAAAATAGTCTCCATTTATTAACAACACAGACAATTTAATTTTTCAGATAATTCGAAGTTTGCAAAATGAAAGTTGTACCTTTTATTATCATAACAACACACGAGATACTTTTCATTTATTGATTCATTCTTTTTAGATTCTGAAATCTTTAAAACGATATTTTATATAAAATCCAACCGTCATTATTAACGGGTGTATTCTCGTTTATAATATAATTTACAAAATTAAGTAAACACTTGATTATCTGAAGTAAGAGCCTTTGTTTAATGGCATATCAACCTTTGTGAGCTATTTAATGCCGAAGTCATCCTTGTTGAAGAACAGGAGTGGTACTATTGGGAAAGGTATAAATCAAATTATTCACCCTCCAGCTATGGGTAAATAGGACAGACTGGGTTCTTCAACCTTGGTGAGACAACTCGTCTAGGAGAAGGAAAACTCTGAATTCAAACCTGTTAAACTCTGCTTAGAAAAATTGACCTTGTGTTAGATCCTGCCCGAGCGGAGGGGTTGGTAAATAGGGTTGTTGGAAGTAACAAGAAAGGGAGATAATTCCAAGGTTATTAAGAGTTATCCCACTGGAAATGGGCGCATGCCTAGTGACCAAATACGTCAACGGGGACAATTCAAGATGGCGGACTGACACTGAGCACGTGTGGACCTCTCTGTCTCTCTCTCTCTCTCCATTTTCCACAAATTCCATTTGTAGAGTAGTGACCCTTGATTATTATTTTATATAATAAAATACTGTTAAC
This sequence comes from Sepioteuthis lessoniana, assembly GCA_963585895.1. Lineage (NCBI taxonomy): Eukaryota > Metazoa > Mollusca > Cephalopoda > Myopsida > Loliginidae > Sepioteuthis > Sepioteuthis lessoniana. The sequence goes on along the minus strand of OY757945.1, from coordinate 51,044,826 downwards.
TAAAAACGTTCTTGGTGATTATTTCCATTTCAACAAATGCACCACTCGGCATAACACAAACACAACAAGGGTAATGGTACTATTTAATCGCGGCCTCCGCGATATATATATATATATATATATATATATATATATATATAAAAAAGGACTTTGTGATTATAATTCAACGTTGTCATGAAGCGAGAGATTCATAGATCCACTAACGTGACGTCACATTTGATCAAGCAGGCCTTGGTATTATAGCGACGGCCACGATTTAACCCACAGCTGATGGAGGAATAAGGGTTTACATATTCTTGCTAAGAGTATTAGTTTGAAAGCGAACGTATTAGCTTGACTGGAATTCGAACTCGCCTTAATATGTCACCGCAGTCCAGCACGTTACCCACTACGACGTGGGGAACTAACCATACTTTAGAGAAAACTGAATTTATCTAGTGTAGAAAAAAATATCAGTTCCTTTGTTTTACGGCATATCAGCCTTTGCGGGTTATTTAATTCCAAAGTCATCCTTGGAGAAGAACGATAGTGGTAACATTTAACCTATCATCATCATATCGCGCTGATAGCACGGATATCCCTGACCCTCTCTCGCCACTCCTCCCTATCGTTCATCGCCCTAGGTAGGTCTTCAGGACAACATCCCGTGTCCTCACATAGCTGCTGAATGTATGTTCGAGCTGGTCGTCCTGCTTTTGCACGGCCATGTGTGGGGGTCCATAAGAGTACATCTCTTATGAGTTCGTCCCTGCTTCTCCAGCAGTGTCCTGCATATCTGGTTCGTCTAACTTGAATAGTTTTCGTGATAGAGGGCAGATGGCCGTACAGTTGGTGTCTTGTGGGGTGTTGCCGCCAGGACTTGTTTAAGATTGCACGCAGCATTCTTGTGTAATTGCCGTCTAGCTTCTTCTCCAGCCGTTTTGTTAGCGTCCATGTAGTGCAGCCATATAGCAGTATCGATGTGACCGCTGCCTGGAAGAAACTGCGTTTCATTTAACCTATACCTTGAGGTATAAGAAGGTTTATTGCTTTTCCAAGGGTATTAGTCCCAAAGTGAGTGTAATTGTGCGATTGAAGTTCGAAATCGCTAACTATCATGTTACAGAAGAGCACCTTAGCCACTTCACCACGTAGAGTCCCAGTAACTCATGAGTTCCTTATCTAAACTCATATGTACATATATTGTCAAGGGAGGGTAAGATTGAAATTTTACTAACGAAACAAATACCAGATGTAAAAATAAAAGAAAATAGATGTTTACAATTTTAGAAATATACATTATTACTTACACTCAAAACACACGAGCTAAAATAGGAAAAGTAACTAGTTCAAATATTGATGTTAGCAGTAAAAAAAAAAAAAAAAAAAAAAAAAAAGAAAAAACAAAACCGGTCACATTAGGATTATAAATTTATTTCCATCCTGTTATGGGTTTTTGATATAAATAAAATTAAAAAAAACACCCCCCAAAAATTAACAGGACTTCTTCAGGATTATTTTATCCATTAGATCTGAAGAAGTCCTGATAATTTTTTGTGTGTGTTTTTGATTTATATTAAAAACCCATAACAGGATGAAAATAAATTTATAATCCTAATGTGACCGATTTTTGTTTTTTCTTAAAGAAATTATTGGTCTGTAATGTCAGTTACACTGAGCTCTTTACCAGGAAAATTTAAATGTTCACTGTTGAATTTTTTTTTTTTGTCCTGATGGAATTACTCCAAACTCCGGTTTAACTGGACCGAATAATACTATATATATATATATAAATAAAACAAACAAGTTCTAAACCACTCTCATATCTCCAGAATAATTAATTCTCGGTCATCTCATAGTCGGTTGGGTTTTATGGCGTATCTATCCTTGTGGGCTATTTAATGCCAAATACTGTTTATACATCTACATTAAATATATAGGGTGTCTCAATATACATGGAACGCATGTGACTGCTAATAATAATGTGTCCTTTTTTTGTTTCATATTTCAAAATAGTATATTATATCAACTATTAATTCCTAATCACAATGCCTTGGACAAGAGAGGAAAAAATATTTTGCGTCACTGCTTATTTGGAGACAAAATCATTCAAAACTATCTCAAAATAGATGCAACCTATTAATATGATAATGATTTATTTATTACCGAGACAAGAAACTCAACAAAAAACAAAAAAAAAACTGCATATCCTGGAAGCTGGTATAATAACAATTAAGAAAACATTGATTTGATGTCTCTAGCTGAAAGGGATTCTTTTTACAGAACGTGTTCCAAATGACCGCCATTGCGCTTGTCTCAGTAATTATCTTATCAATGGGTTGCATCAATTCTGAGACACCCTGTATATGATTTCTAAATGAATAGTTTGTAGATAACATTTTAAACTAAGCTGAACTTATTTGTTTGCACATAGTTAAATGGTTTTAAGTATTGCTATGTAACACTAACAATTTAACATCAGTTATTTGTTTGCACACAGTTGAATGGTTATTTATATGATTTTCTTAGTGAATCTTTTGTAGGTAATTTGATAAGAAAAAAAAGTTAGAGTTGATTTGTTCGAAAACAATTCAGTATTACTATTGTTTGCCCTCAGTTAAATGGTTTCAAGTATTGCTCTCAAACATTAATAATTCTATTTAATACAGGGTGGAACGATAAAATTGTCGCCCTAGAAAAGACGACATGATTCCATTTAATGAAAACCGGTTTTCTTTTTTTGTTGCAGACCATCTACTAGTTGGCCAGTTGTGTACAAATCCTAAGAGCGATTGGAGCCTTCTATCATGTCTGAAAAGGACACAATGTCCAACGATTGAGATCGGAGATGCACCGCTGTACAACCCATGCTCTCTACCGATCCAAGTTATGACAACAGGGCCATTGCCAGCACCCTCAAAATGCAAATCCAGACGGTTCAACGTGCTCAGGGTGATGAAAAAGTTTCCGGCTACGGTTATGGTCTTTGGTGTGGTATCAAGTGAGGGCCACATCATGCCACCTCACATCTTCGAAGTCGGCTTGAAAGTCAACACCAAAGTGTACTTGGATGTGCTGAAGAGTGTGTTGATCCCCTGGTGCAATCAAGTGGCCGGTGGCAGACCTTGGGTGTGGCAGCAGGACTCGGGGCCAGCCCACAAGTCCAAAGAGACCCAGGCTTGGCTTCAGAAGGAGTGCTACGACTTTGTACCCTTCTCTCACTGCCCCCTCCCCCGACCTGAACCCACTGGACTACTTCATTTGGTCATACGTCGAGATCACCACCAACATGACCTCCTACAACACCAAAGCCAGCCAGATCACCGCTATCTGCCGAGTATTCGCCGAGCTCCCGCCGGCGATTGTGGAAAAAGCATGCTCCCAGTTCCGGATCCGCATCGAGGCGGTGATTGAGGCTGAAGGCGGCTACATTGAATAGATGTCAGCTATACTACATAATCAAGTTACCTAAATTGATTTTTTCAATAAAAGTTTTAAAATAAAGCTGTAGTGTTGTTTTCTTTAGGACGACATTTTTATCCTTCCACCCTGTACTAATCCTTTGTTTGCACACAGTGAAGTGGTTTCAAACATTGCTATGTTGTACCAATAATTAAATTTCGGCACACGGTTAAAGAGTCAAGTATTTCTATCAAACACTAATAATTCTATTTAACATTAATAATTCATTTGCACAAATTTAAATGGTTTCAAGAATTCAATCTAACCCCAGTCATTTGCTTGGACACAGTAAAATGACCTAACAGTTTTATTTGACCCATAGATGGGACACTAAGGCCTGAGTGGATCTGGAAGTAATGGCAATGAAGTGGGTACTCTATATTCTCCAAATCTCCTGTTCTGGTGCCTCACCATCAGATGGTTTAATGTCATATCCAGGATACACGGTTGGGGGTTGGGTTTTTACCATTCAGTAGAGATGCAGTCGGTGTATTCTACTGCTCCAACCGAATAGGCTGGCCATCTAATAGAGAAGGGAGGGGTAAATTAAAACTGAAAAGGTCTCATTTGGACTTAATTTTAAAGCAACAGGTTCCACGTTCGTGCTGTAATGGTTACTGTCATCGGAAATGAACATGACGAACCGTGTTCAAATTCTAAGCGAAGCTGTTTGCATTTCACATAGGGCTAATGCCTTTAGGGAGGATATGAATCCAACTAAAACTCGAAATTCAAACCTGTTAAACACCGTTTAAAAATTGACCTTCTATAGCATCCTGCTTGTGAGGAGGGGTTGGAATAATAGCTCTCTAGCTATAGGTAAATAGTAGGGCAGACTGACACTTTAACCTTGGTGTGGCAACCGGTCTAGAAGGAAAGCTGGATTCAAATCTGTAAAATCCGCTGAGAAATTGACCTGTTGTCCCGTCTTATGTTTCTCGTAGGAGCCCCCCACCTTGTCGTAAACATAAAAAAAGTGACCACATATCGAATATTTGATAAATAAATACTGCTTAGATGCTAGTTGAATTTAATTCAATTTCTGAAGCCTTTTTGTCTCCTTTTGAAAAAAATTAACTTTGCTTGAGTATGTTAGTTCACTGACCCTTTTTTTTTATTAGTCCCATCATTTGTTTGTTTCCTCTTATCCCCGATGACAGAGATTAGAATTCTCCGGAGATGCAAAAAAGGGGTGAGGAAGTTGAACCATATTTTCCTTTTTCTATTTTTATGACATTTTTCTTTAATATCACAATTATCAGTAGTTTCTTCATTTTTATACATTTTTTTTTGCAAACTCGCTAATATGAACATAGGAAAAATATTTTTTTAAATTAATAGATAAACACTTTAATCAGTATAATATGTTTCATAAAATATCTAATGGAAAAACCTTTAAAAATTAGTTATTCCTGCACGAATGATAAAAAAAAAAAAAATTATAACACAATACGGAAGTAATAAGAAACTATTATGACCAACTTTAAAATAATAATAATAATAATAATAATAGCAGTCATGATAATAATAATAATAATTGTTATTGTAAATCTAAAAAAGATTGTCCAAATGGAGGTATATGTGGTTTGAGAAACGTAGTGTATCAAGCTACTATTTTACCAAGGAAAATGTAAAAGATAGAAATAAACTTATATTGGAATTTCGTCGGTTAGATAGAAGTTAAGATATAATAATCATATTCATTCTCGCGTGAACGCTTGAAAAATCAGACAGCTTTATCCAAACATTTTCGGAAGTTGAAAAATATGGGTTTAACTCCAAAGATTCCATGGAAAATATTGAAAAGATCTACAACTCCTAGTCTGACGTAGAACTCAGCCGCCGGCAGATATATCTCGTCTTTCTGGCAGTTTTGGCCAAAATAAAATCACTCGGATCCCCTTCATTGAGCTTAAGGAACCACCACTATTCGCCATGTTGTGAATTCTTGATCCGAACAGTAGTCCCTCGGTCCTTCAGAACAGCTCGATTGTGAGAGTTGAACAGGCTGGGTTCCTCGCCGAAAGGAATCGCTACTAAGGAAGAAAAGAGTTCTTGTAACCACAAGGACACAAAAAGAAACCACCAGCATTTTCGATTCCTGTATTGAAAAATCCATTTTAAGGCGATTATCTTTATATCACCACAAAGAAATTGCAAGAATAGATAGAGTACAAAATGTTCCAACGGGATTCACTCATCTGGTCGGAAAGTTACACAGAGAGAAAGAGAGGGGGGGGATTGGCCTGACATGAATTCATATAATCTAAGGGAGACAACTAACGCTGGCTGGCGTTCTGACCGCTTGAGGGCTCTCTGCGCGGTTGCTTATATGGAGTAAGGCGGGGAAAAAAAAAAAACAAAAAAAAAAAAACAATTTTTGGCACCGCCCACGAATTTTAATATGTAAATCGCCTTGACCACCATGCATTTTCGTCTAATCTCTGAACCTCTGCGGGATAACGCTTCTCAAAGGGGGTACTAAAAATGGATTTGATTCCCCGCTGAGTTTTCTGAAGACATTATCCACTTGAGTTCTGCTAAACCTACTTATCTTGTCCCGGACCTTGGGTCTGGATTTCGTCCTTCAGACCACCCAAAAACTCATTCACCATCAGCTTTAATTAACGAACACATCCATCAACCACTTTGAACTATCACACCCACTTAACTAACAAACTTAACCTCAGAAACGTTAAAAAAAAAAAATCCTCTTTTCTGTATTAAAAAATAAAAAAATAAAAAAAAAAATAAAAAAAAAGACGAAACAAACTTTTCAGTATTAAAAAAACAACTTATTTCTGGAATTACCCTTCTACCCAATTAATTTGTAATTACATCCCAATCCCTTAAAACTGTTAATCAATAAACCCACCTGTAGGGGTCTCTCTGTCACATAGCTACTTTGATGGAAGATGTAATTTGTATCTGGAAGAAAAGATACAAAGTATTATACTTTGATCCTGGTAACCTATCAAATCAAAGATGTGAATTTATTGCTAGATGTAGGCATAGAAATAAATTTAGACTTTTCAAAAATAAGTGAATAATTAAATAAATGAAAAACAAATAAAATGTGATTTATTAAATTGGTACAGGAATTTGAATTTATATTAGTAATTTTTACTCTATTGTAATTTGGTGGGGGGGGGGGCCGTAAATAACATTAGTTTAAAATTTTTTTTAGTTCGGTGTAATGATAAAAATTGATGTACTAAAATTAGATATGTCTGAATTAATAAAAAAATGTTTGAATGTTTAGACATGTATTTTTGTAACTAAATTTTTCCCCTGTTAGATTTGAATTATGATGAAACCGGATGTTCCTTTATATGCCAAAATTAAGTTGATATTTATTTTTACTTGACTTGGCAAGGGTCAATTTTATATAGGAGAAATAAGTTGTTTTTTTCACGTCTGGTTGCAAATGAGAAAAAGTTATTTTAATCCATTTTCTTGTTTGATCTGAAGAAGTCCTGTTATTTTTTTTTTTATAGAGCATTGATTTATATCAATGCTTTTTAACAGGATGGAAATAAATTTATGGGTCAAATAGAACTAAACTGTGTACTTATACTGAACAGTTCTTTTTCAAACAATTCAGTTTAGGACAAGTACAGTTTAGTTCTACTTGACCCATAGATAGGACCCTATCAGTTGTTATCACTCCGGACCAGAGTGGACTTGGGAGCGATGGCAATGAAGGGGTACTCCGCATTCCCCAAATCTCCAGCATTACTGGAACCTCACCATCAGATTGTTTAGTGTCATACCCAGGACACCCCTCTGCAGAGATGCAGTCAGTGTATTCTACAACCCCAGTCGACTGGACAAGAAGAATATTGGAAAACCTTGCGAAAAACATTGACTATACCAAAAATCATATTTGAAAGGAAAAGCATGACTACAGTTATCAAGATCTATACTATTATTGAATTTAAAAACAAATTCTTCTATTAGATTTTACCTCGTGCTGATTGCAATTAAACTAAAAAATGAAACAATATCTTCCAAATCTATATTTGTTCAAATATTTATGATGTGTACTATAATAAAAAGGTTATATAACATCAGTGTTGCATTTTCTAAGTGACCCTTGTTTTTTGGAAGTAAGATTCTCCGCATAAGTAGTTTTTACTATTGTCATGATTAATATTTAGCAGTCCCTTTTTCTTCATACCACGGTTTGGTTTGGTTGTGTTTTATGGCATATTATCCCCTGTGGGTTATTTAATGCCAAATCCTGTTATTCTAAATATATGTAATGATTTGAAAGTTTGTAGGTAACAGTGTTAAACGAGCTAGAGCGCATTTATTTGACATTATAAAATGGTTTAAAGTATTCCTATCTAATACTAATAATTCATTGGGGCTGTAGAAAACACTGACTGCATCTCTGCTGAGGGTAAGACCCACATCAAACGAGTGTCCTGCATATGGCACTAAACAACCCGATACTATTTACCAACCCCTCCGCTTGGGCAGGATATGACACAAGGTCAATTTTTAAGCGGAGTTTAACAGGTTTGAATTCAGAGTTTTCCTTCTCCTAGACTAGTTGCCTAACCAAGGCAGAAGAACCTAGTCTGTCCTACTATTTACCCATATCTGGAGGGAGAATAATTGGATTCATACCTTTCCCAAGGGTATTAGTGCTATGTTAAATGCAATCAGTCTCGTCCAGGATTTGAACTCGTGTCGCCGTGTCCATTTCCTACGACGATAACGACTACACCACGGGCACCTCCATAAAACAACTAAACAACCTGATAGTGAGTTTCCAGTAATGCTGAAGCTTTGGGGAATGCGGCGTATTCCTTCATTGCCATGCCCAGTTGGCCGGGGCTGTAGAATACGCCATCTGCACCTCTGCAGTGGGGTAAGACCCCATAACGAGTGTCCTGGATATGACACTAAACAATCTGTTGGTGAGGTTCGAGTAATGCTGGAGCTTTGGGGAATGCTAAATACTCCTTCATTGCCATCACTCCCAAGTCCACTCTGACCCGGAGTGATGGCAACTGATAGGGTCCTATCTATAAGTCAAATAGAACTAATCTGTACTTGTCCTAAACAGAATTGTTTGAAATAGAACTGTTTTTGACATTTATCTGTGTGTAAACAAAAACTAGACTTATACAAAACTGAATTGTTTGAATTACTAAACTGAATAGATTGAAATAAATGTTTTAGACAACTAAACTGTATTTTTGCTAAATAGAATTGTTTTGTATAAAACTGGATTTGGTATTAAATAACCTACAAAAGGTTGTTATGCCATAAAACCCAAACAAACAATTCATTCCAAAATCAATCATTTGTTTGCACACAGTTAAATGGTTTTAAGTATTGCTATGCAATACTCATAGTTCATTTTAATATTGTCACGTGATATCCCGCGGAGACGATAGAGGTAAGATTAATACTATCCTCCCGTTGGAATGAACAGTGGAAACCCGTCAAAAAATGACCGTTAAGAGAGAATGTGGGTCACAGAGGGGATATCAACAGGTGTTGGTACTTAGTAACCTCAGGTCGCCGAACACCGGAAGGGGAGGGAGAGAGAAGCCAAATGATTGGCTGGGACCCCAAAACGGAAGTGGGGCTCCCCCCCCCGTCAGCGGAAATAGATAGTAAAGGAAGAGTTGTTTGGCAGGGTTCGTAGCGGGCAGACGAATCAAAGCCAGTATTCCGGGTTGAAGACAAAAGAATATCTGAGACACGGGGGACCCAAGTTCTTCAAGCAAGTGTAAAAAAATTGAATAAAGTCTATTAGCCCGTGAAAGAAGAAAGATTCTCCAGTGGAACCCCGTCGAAAAATAAGATAAGTAACTTTGGGGCCATTTCTCCTTTATACCCAAACTTTATATGCCACCCTCTCTCTCAATTTGAAGAAAAACAGAAGTCAAGAAAAGACATTTATATTCGTGGACTGTCCTTTTATTATATATTTGACACTTTGAAAGTGTATCTCTTTGTATAGTAAAGGATTAATGTATTTTTATGTTACCACGTGGTCTATGTTGTTCTTTGCCGTATCTTCTACGAATTTGTTACTTCATGCTTCCTTTTCAGCTTCTATTCGCCTTATGTTATCTTGCTTAGAGTTGTCCTATTAATTCCTTAAAAATATCACACCGAGAAACCGGAGTTGCCGACTGCTACAATATAATATTATTACGACTAAAACCTATAGGCCCATATCTTCTGTTGTCTAGGGGAGGAAGTTAAGCGGCCTGGTGGGTGTGTGGATAGTGAGAAATTTGGAACCCCTAGCCCGCGGCGGTCGGTCTGGCCCTAAAGTAATCCCTCACGTAATATGCCAGGTCTTATATGACTGAGAGAAAACTCTGAACGAAGACTTATTCTATAGGGGATCAAGTGCCAATCTGCGCAGTCTTCACACGTGCAAAAATAAAGTCCCGTTTTGGGATTTTAGTCAATTTGCCGTCACAATATTAATCATTTGTTTGCACACAGTTAAATGTTTTCAAGTATTTCTGTTTAACACTTATAATTCTATTCAACATTATTAAGTTGTCTGGATACATGTAAGTGGTTTCGAGGAAATGATTAAATAGTTCTGTTTGATCCTAACAAGTCCAACCGCTTCGGATGAGAGTGAACTTGGGAGTAATAGAAATAATGGGATACTTCGCATTCCCCAACGCGCCAGGACTAGTGCCTTACCCTCAAACAGTTTGGTATCATACGTAGGATATTGGTTGGAAGGTCTTACTTCTCAGCAGAGGTGTAATCAGCCTATTTTCAAGCCTCCCCTCACATCAACCGATTGGCTTGGTTTCTTACCATAGAATTTTCTTTATTTACTAAGTTTTATTTTATCTGGCACGAAAATCTGATTGCTAACTGGACTAGCAATTATACTCAGTAGTCACTCATCTAAGTACTGTCTTGCTACATTATTGCTTTACTTGGTCAAGCAAGCAGACAGCAGGGACTGTAAGCAAAGTTTTAGCCGCTATTTAGTCGATAATGGTAAGCCTCTGAAATCAGTAGACTAGACCATTTATCTTAGTAGCAGTATCTCATCTACTGAAAGTGATGTCAGCAAATAGATAAAACAAAACGGGAAATCTTTCAAGGTTTAGCTGTGTCAGTACTAGTGTATGGTTGCACCACTTAGACTTTAAAGAAGCGCTTGCAGAAAAAGCTAGATAGGAACTACTCGAAGATACAGCGTGCTGCCTGGAACAAATTCTGGAAGACTACTTTACAGACCAATAGTTATATGGCTACTTACGTCATATATAGCAAACCATTCAAATAAGACCAGCAAGACATGCTGGGCACGGCTAGAGACGTATAGACGAACTCGTAAACGACTTTCTCCTATGGACTACTATACATGGACACACCAGTGATGGCCAACCAACTAAAACTTTACATTCATCAGATCTCAGTAGAAACCAGATGCTGTTTAGACAACTTGCTAAGAGCGATGGTTGATAGCAACGGGGGAAGAGAGACAGACAGACAGACAGACGAATTAGTGTTGCGGCACGCGTTGACGATTAAGAATAGAGTTGGCCGTGTTATTTTTACATTTCATGCTCCCATAGAAATAACTGGCTAATCATTTGGCAACCTATAACAATATTACCAATATTTTTGGAGGTGCCCGTGGTGTAATGGTTATTGTCTCAGGAATTGGACACGGCGACACGAGTTCAAATCCTGGACTGATTGCATTTCACATAGCACTAATACCCTTGGGAAAGGTATGAATCCAATTATTCTCCCTCCAGCTATGGGTAAATAGTAGGGCAGACTGGGTTCTTCAGCCTTGGTGAGGCAACTAGTCTAGGAGAAGGAAAACTGAATTCAAACCTGTTAAACTCCGCTAAAAAAAAAATTGACCTTGTGTCATATCCTGCCTGAGCGGAGGGGTTGGGTAAATATGATAACAATATTACCAATATGCTTGTCGTCAATGGAAGATTCCTTAACATCCAAATGTTGTATACTACACTCGTACATATTCCAACACAACAGTAATACACAAATTCATATTCAAATACAGTCAAATACTGGCGACTCTGTTGTTCACGTAAGAACGATTTTATTAACTTCTGACTTCGTTTCTTCTACACGAGGAGAGAGAGAGAGAGCAACAATTCTTACTATGCTGACCATACTATCCATATTTACCAACCCCTCCGCTCGGGCAGGATATGACCCAAGGTCAATTTTTAAGCGGAGTTTAATATGTTTCAATTCAGAGTTTTCCTTCTCCTAGACTAGTTGCCTCACCAAGGCTGAAGAAGGAGGGAGAATAATTGGATTGATACCTTTCCCAAGGGTATTAGTGCTATGTGAAATGCAATTAGCCTGGTGCAGGATTTGAACTAGTGTCGTCGTGTCCACTTCCTACGACGATAACCATTACACCACGGGCACCATACTATCTGACCCCACAAATGTGCTGCGCATCCTGCCTGTCGGTAGAGATCCGAAAAACCCAACTACATCTTCAATGGTCAAAATCCAACTCTCAACTTCCAAATCAATGGCAGGAATTCAATTTTCTGCCTGCATGATCCAATTTCAAAGTTCAACTGACTCTTTCAAAATCCACAAATTCTCAGCCCATCTCTTCTGGGTATGACATCATCCACACTCCAGCCTCATTTCCTGTCTGGGGTTTATTATGTCAATGGTGATTGTCATATCCTTTTCGCACGAGCGTAAAACTGTAGCCAATGGCTATGCATCTGAACTCTTAACCGAAGAGTTCATAGCCCAACCAAAGTGAATGATAAAATATAATTAACGAAAAATGAATAATATAAAAAAAATCATTCCTTAATTATATAACACAAATTCCAAGTACAGATTTCTCTTCCAGAAATTTTCGGTTAGATTTGGTAGGATGTTTAGTTCCGTAACATAGCCATACATGAATATGGGAAACGTACATAGAACGTAGGAATTCCGAAAAACACGACTTCTTAGTTCAGGTACGAAACATTTTATTACCTTCGAGTTAAAAGGTTTTTCGACATAAGGAGAGAGATACCATCTTTCTATCACGACTTTTCCATCTGCCCCAAACCACGTGTGACACCCACCACAAGGCCTCGTCGAGCGAGCGAAAGTCAACCTTCTTCCTCTGAGGCAGAAATCGACTCTACTGACTTTTCAAATCTCAGCCCACGCTTCCGGTGCGTGACGTCACTCACGTCCCTGATCATATCCTCTATCTGGGATTCTTTTTGTGACATCTCTGAATGACACGTCCGCTCCACGCGCGCACGTGAACACCTGCGCTCGTGTTTGCACCTAACTAACCTATGCACTGAGCCGAAAGGTTCTCAGCCTAACTAAACCCAAAGGCAAGATATATAAAAAGAAATCCCTCGGCCATTATACAATTCTGACCTAAATCCTATCAACCTTATTTTTGGCTTGGTTTCTTTGTTTAATGGCATATTAATCTTTCTAGATTAGAGGAGCTTGGCAGCAATGGTAATGAAGGGGCACTCTGCATTCTAAAAAGTTCCAGCTTTTTTCAAATTATTATTCATAAAAAAGTAAATGATTTAAATATATTTGCTGTAATCAATTCTAAAGAAAAAAAAGGCTATAGCGAGTCTGGGGGGGTGTCCTCGTGGCGTAATGGTTAAAGCGATGGACTGTGGAATCGTAGTACGCGAGTTCGTACTCCAGTCGCGCTATCACGTTCACTTTCGGGCAAATACCCTTGGGAAAGATATGAACCCCCTTATCCTCCCAGCTATGGGTTAAATAGAACCACTACTGTTCTTTTAGGAGAATTGCTTTGGCATTAAATAACCTGCAAAGGTTGATATGCCATAAAACCAACCAAACCAAACCTAGAAATCCGAGGATTATCTCTAAATCATAGACTGTCAGTATTTATTATTGTCATGTAGTATAGATACTATAAATTGCAGTCTACAAGCTAACTTTTTAAAACTGAAAAAATTACTACAAAACTAGCGGTTGACTTATAAACCTTTACCACAGAATGGTCAACCAATGGAACAGTGGGGGTGTCCTTGTGGTGTAATGGTTAAAGCGATTGACTGTGGAATCGTAGTATGTGAGTTCGTACTCCAGTCGCGCTATCACGTTCACTTTCGGGCAAATACCCTTGGGAAAGGTATGAACCTCCTTATCCTCCCAGCTATGGGTTAAATAGAACCACTACTGTTCTTTTAGGAGAATTGCTTTGGCATTAAATAACCTGCAAAGGTTGATATGCCATTAAACAAAGAAACCAAAACCTATAGTGAGCTTTATTTTTTTGAAAATTATTTACTATTTATTTTGGAAGGGAATTTAAATTTGTTCTAAGGAAATAAAGTTTTACTTATAAACATCCCATTAGTGTTTTTTTTTTTCTTTTTAAAAGAAAGAAGCAGCAAACATTTTCAAAAATAGAAGAGACAGAATTTAAATGTCACAAAATATGAATAAAAAAAAAAAAAAAAGGTTCAGTCACGAAGGCGCATGCCAAGCTTCTTCGGGCGGCGTCCATTGAGAAATGGGAAAATTCCCACTACTGAAAGGCCGTTACAGAATATTGTATTGACTGCTCCATTAAAGTCTGGTGATCCTGATTGTGAATCCGAAACGGAACAGGCCGACTTTCCACTTCGCAAGTGTTAACACCAAAGTGAGAAATCAGACGATGAGTGATGTTCCATTAATGGAGTGCCGTATCATGACACGACATAAAACGGCGGATAAAAACGTGTCGGCTGTTGATGAAGGTCGGAATGGGAGGCATAACTAGTTACTAATCCAGTCTCCAGGATGATTGCCCAAAGGCCGGAACATCGGGATCTACTTATGTAGATAACGAAGTTTGTGATGGATCACTTGGCAGTGAGATAAGCGACGATGTCCTAATGGAACAAACATCCGTTGGGCAAAAAGAACTAACGCGCATGTTCCACAGATGAACGCAAAACTAAAAAAAAAAAAAAAAAAAAAAAAAAAATTGAAGTCTTGTTGACTTCCTGGTGGATATAATATAAATTAATGACAGAAATTACGAGAGAAAAAAAGTTGGAATTAATGAGTTATGCATATAGAAGGAAAGCAAAAAAGATTAAAACACAGATAATGAGTAATTGATCCGTGAAAAAAAAAAAAAAAAAAAACGGAAAAAGAAAAAAATGCATGCTAATCGGTAAAGTAAAATAGACAGTGAATCATAAGAAGAAACGAAAAGTAAAGAAAATATTCACCGATAAGAAAAATATAATTACTAAAGTTTGAAAGAGATTCAGAAGAAAAATAGACATTTGAACATAAAGTTAGTATAATTATTGGTAAAGACTAAGTTAAAAAAAAAAAAAAAAAAAAAATGGAGAAAGAGAGACACGAGAAAGAGTAACTGCTTTGTCTTACAAAAAGAAGCACGAAACAAAGAACCAGAAAATGGAAAAAAAAAAAAAAAAAAAAAGGAAGGACGATACGAATACTTTTACTGACATTTTTTTTTTTTTTTAATTGTTGAATGATTTATAGCGTTGTTTTTTATATGCTCTTTTGAATAGTTGTTCTTGTTGTTATTGTAATTTTATTGGTCAAGTCGGCATAAGGAAGAGTGTTGAATTATATGATTGTTACAGATGACGAAATCGGAAAGGAAGAAAATGGAGAAAAACAAAAAGGAAAATCCTTTCACATCGATACATTAGTTTAAAAAAAAAAAAAAAAAATGATCTTCAATAACAAAATTATTTTATTTTGTGGGGAGCAAAGGTGTGTTATTAAGGTAATGACTTTTTATATTAATCCTTTTTCGTTCATTATATTTTATTATTTACTTTGGTAAAACTTTGAATTACTCAGTGTCTCTTAGTTTAGGTGCAATAGTCAAATGGTGCAGTCTTACGCCCACGTAGAAAGGATATGACAATCATCTGTCATAAATCCCCAGACAGGAAATGAGTCTGGACGGCTGTTGGAGTGAATTGAGTGGATGGATGACGTCATGCTCGGGAGAGAATTTTAAAAAGACCATAGTTAACGTTCGGCCGTTAAGGCGAGTGGTTGGGTTTTTCGGATCTGATCCAAGCCGATCAGTATGGGTCTCGACCGGCTGAGGTAGGTTGAGATCTTGGACACCACAAGATGCGCCGTGCGTGAAGCGGACGGGGCAGTAGAGTATGTTTAGCATAGGCTTTTATGATTTATGTCTCTCCTCGTGTCGCCAAGGATTGAAGGTAGAAAGAAATAAACCCGTTCGTACCGCCTGTATTTGTATTATTGAGATATTTATGAGTATAACCTCGATAAATCGATCTGATTTGTTTGAAAAGTTATCAACAGAATATTTACGTCGGTATTTGATTTGAAATATAAAGTGTATTTTTGAATAAACGATGACCGAAAAATATCAACGAATTTTCAATAAACTATTATTCAGAGATTCAATTACTGTCCTGAAATTTCATACAAAAATATCTGGCTGAAACCTTGGGATTGAACAAATATCGGGTCAAATTTTCCACCCCCGAAAGAAAAAAAAAAAAAAAAAAAATTAGGTCGTTAATTTAATGAACATTTAAATTGTTTTAGAATATTTCAGAGATTTCTATTTTATACCTCAGGCAACAAAAAATTATGCATAATCTTATGCTCCGTCAGATATGTTCTCCTTTAGGAGCAAGCAATCCCATCTTCTTGGCAAATCTCAAAATATTAGCGAGATTGTCAAATATCTTACGGTCTTACACTTAAAGTGACATCCCTACCGATATTGACGAGATTCTTTGACGCCCACACCTATACTTTGACCACTCATTGGCGAAATAGAACGTTTATGAAAGGTATATTTTTACTATGGAGCTCCAATTTTGGTTATGTGAGCGGGAGCTGGAGCAGCTCCAAAGGTAATGGAGCGCGTAAAGCCCCGATACCACGACTATTCTTTTACAAGAATGGCTTTAACATTAAAGATTGATATTTCATTAAATAAAGAAACCAAACAAGACCCAAAAAGAGTCAGTGTTAAAACAATACACAAACTTTACTGGTTTGGTTGGGTTTTTTGGCATATCAACTTTTTTTTATCATTAAGGGTTTTCGGACTATCGTCTTCATCTTTATTGTTATTTCCACAACGTTTCGCCCGATATGTCCTCCGGCCTTTAGGTGTTTGTCGAACTCGGGAACCTTCACGGAGCTTCGAACTACGTCCTTTATTGAATCCACGGGGGTCGTCTGTTCCGATTCCGTTAGCGATAGCCGAGTACAAGTGTTAAGTATTCCTGTATTGTTACTCGCCTGTAGTGAGGATTGAACCTGTTACCTCCAGATGATTGTCTCCTTAGAAACTTAGGGAACCAATGCCTATAACTGTTACGCCACATGTCCAGTAACAATACAGTAATACTTAACACTTGCACTCGGTTATGGCTAACGGAATCAGAACAGACGACCCCGTGGATTCAATAAAGGACATAGTTCGAAGTTCCGTGAAGGTTCCAGAGTTCGACAAACGCCTGAAGAAGGCCGGAGGATATACCGGGCGAAACGTTGTGAAAATAAAGATGAAGACAATAGTCTGAAAACCCTTAATGATAAAAATCAAACTTCGTCTCAGAAATTTAGACAACTAATATCAACTGTTGTAGGATATTTAGTGCCAGATCTATACATAATATATGATTTGTAAAAGACATTTTGTAGATAACATTTTTAAACAAGCCCAACCACATTCTTTTGCACACAGTTAAATGTTCTATTTCTTACACGAATAATTCTATTTACTATATTTACCCAACCCCTCTGCTCGGGTAAGATATGACACAAAGTCAATTTTTAAGTGGAGTTTAACAGGTTTGAATTCAGAGTTTTCCTTCTCCTAGACTAGTTGTCTTACCAAGGTTGAAGAACCCAGTCTGCCCTGCTATTTACCCATAGCTGGAGGGAGAATAATTGGATTCATACCTTTCCCAAGGGTATTAGTGCTATGTTAAATGCAATCAGCCTCTGGATTTGAACTCGTGTCGCTGTGTCCATTTCCTATGACGATAAACATTACACCACGGGCACCTCTTTTAAGTAATTCTATTTACTATTGATTATTTGTAAACACAATCAAATGATTTCAAGTATTGCTATGTAACACCAACAATTATAGGTTACACATTTCTTTAGTTTTAGATAAATCATCTTAGAACTCGTAGATAGGAATAGTCCAGAAAAAAAAAAAAAAGGATCAAAATCTCACATAGAATTTATACTCTTGTATTTCTAAACCAATCAGCGAAGGACACATAGAATAAAATATTCTACAAAAATCGGATCAAAAACCAACTTATAGAAAAACTTGTCACAGAAACAAAAATAGTTCGGTTCCAAAATAAGTAATTCTGTGAATCTGATTAGTTAAGACAGGTCATGGGTTGTGTCCGCGCATTTGAACTTTATTTGATCAGTAATAAACTTAAAATATTTTACTTTGATCCACTTTTATTTTACCGAAAAGTATAAATAGCGAATTTTTTTTAGTTCAAAGCGGAGAGACCGACTGATCAGCAGACAGGCACATTGACGCCAGATGACCCGCTAATATAGTTGACGGTTAAGACACTTGGCCGAAAACTCATGCATACCAAGACATATATATATATATATATATATATATATATATATATATATATATATATATATTTGTTTGTAAGTACAAGCCTATCTTCTCTTTAGTTCGGACACACACATATACGCACATCAAATTAGACTGACAATACTTGTTTTACGCACGTTCACACACATGAACAACTTTTGCATAATGATTGCCATTGTCGAGTCAATGTATATAAAATTGTTTATTTAATGTTCTTGTGTGATAGAGAGAACTCCCCCCCCCAGATTTAATTAATTAACGCTTCTAAGAGATTAGAACGAATTTGTTAATTAAATGGATGAAAGGATGGATTTGGAAATAAGTTTTTTTTTTGTTAATACAGGGAATAAGTAGAGAAATTCCTATATTTTTTTTAAAACCTACCATTTTATTATTTTCTATCTAATTTTCTTTATTTTTCTTTGACCGACGTCCTGGAATTGAGGCTCTAGTGAGTAAGATGATGGTTCGGGGGTTGGAGTGGAGAGATAGATCCATAGAGCGAGTCTTGTGATAAAAGGGGTAATGAAATCTGTGTGGTCTAGATGGGAAAAGTTCAAGCCAGTGATTAAGACAGCATAAGTGAATTTCTTCTGTTTCAAGGACCTCTTGTCTAGCAAAAAACAACCAGCGGAGTGACTAAGATTCATTTTTAGTACCTATTAAAAAAACGACGACCTTCTGTGAGCGTTAAAATTTGGTCAACCGGGCAATTTACATATTATTCATGGGTGTACCCAAAAATTGTTGAGACCCCGCCCCAATTTATATAAGCAGTGCGGAGCGCCCATTCATCAGTAGAACAGAGACCAGAAGAGAGAAGGAGGGAAAAGGAAGAAATACAGAGAGGGTGGAATAGGAAATCAAGAGAATTTGAGAATTGAGGTTCAGTCCCAGAATTGCGGGCGAAGTCAAGATTAGTCCAGAACAGAGTTTGAAGCAAAATGTTCGATAAGACCGGATGACTCTTTGAATTGTACCTGGTTCGATTATAACCGATAATTAAACCTAAGAACGTTACGAATTCCCGATCGTGAAGTCAACGAAAACCGAAATAAGCAAATATTTGTTTTTGATAACCAGGAAACGATAAATGTCTTCCTTGCATCTTTTGTTTGCGTCTCTGTCACATTCCCAAACGAACGAAAAAGTTTCGTGTGAACTTTTCCTTCTATTTTGTTTTCTACACATTTCTGTAAATACGTCTATAGCTAGATAAAGATAATAGCTTTGAGAAGATTGCATAATACAAAAATCGAAAGTGTTGTTTTTCCTTTTTTGTGAACCACGACAGGAACGGTTTTCTCCAAAAACCACAATACTTCTTCAGCGTGAATTCCAGCCAAAATTAGATCGACTCTCACATTGGAAACTATCTGAGGTAGCTAAAACACCGCTATTCGGATAAAAAAATTCAAAATGTGGCGAATCGTGGCAGTTATCTCAGATTAATAAGGAAAGCCGAAGGATCTGATGTCGGTGATAATTCCCAGGCTAAGCTAGACGCACGGGTCAGAGCTGAATCCCAACGTCAGACTTGTTTTTTTTCAAATTTCTCGTGTCTTCGTTGCCCGTGAAATTTGTGTTGTATTATTGTGGAACTAAGTAATATTATTTGTTGACTTAACCAAGGCCTTTGACTCCATTCACAGAGGGGAGAGAGCAAATTCTTCTCGCCTACAGCTTACCAAAAGAAACCGTTGCAGCCATAATGATGCTCTACAGAAATACCAAAGCAAAAGTCCGTTACCTGGATGGAGAAAGACTACTTCGACGTTGTAGCAGGCGTACTGCAAGGAGACACATTAGCCCCATACCTCTTTATCATCTGTCTAGACTACGTGCTTAGAACATCTATCGATAAAATCAAAGAAAACGGTTTCAAGCTAACAAAAGAAAGAAGCAGAAGGTACCCTGCAAAAACAATTACCGACGCCGACGACACTGATGATATAGCGCTTCTGGCAAATGTACCCGCCCAAGCCGAAACCCTGCTACATAGTCTGGAACGAGCCGCTGTCGATACTGCTATATGGATGCACTACATGGACGCTAACTAAACGGATGGAGAAAAAGCTTGATGGCAACTACACAAGAATTGTTGCGAGTAATATTGAACAAGTCCTAGAGACAGCACCCAACAAAGCAGCAGCTGTACGGTCACTTACCACTCATCACGAAAACTATCAAAATTAGAGAAGCTAGACATGCGGGACATTCCTGGAGAAGTAGGGACGAGCTCATAAATGATGTACTCCTGTGGACCCCTTCACATGGGCGAGCAAAGGTAGGACCTCTAGCTCGAACCTACGTTCAGCAGGTCTGTGTAGATACGGGATGTAGCCTTGAGGACCTACCGGAAGCAATGGACAATAGGCGTGTGTGGCGAGAGAGGGTCAGAAATATCCGTGCTGATGATGATTGTGGAACTAACACCTGAAATGTTACTTTTCGCGGAACCTTGGGATTTACGAAGATTAAGAAAAGTTAATTGAAAGTTAGGATTAACGGATGGTTTGTTTTTATGGCATATCAACTTTTGTAGGTTATTTAATGCCAAAGCCATTCTCCTAGAAGAACAGTAGTGGTACTATTTAACCCATAGCTGGGAGGATAAGGGGGTTCATACCTTTCCCAAGGGTATTTGCCCGAAAGTGAACAAATAACGCGACTGGAGTTCGAACTCGCTTTCTACGATTCCGTAGTCCATCGCTTTAACCATTACACCACGAGGACACCCCCTAGGATTAATGGAGTAAATCGAAAACCAAAACAACGTTTAGACTTAATATAGGAATGGCTCTCGTGTGAGAAGTCATTAGGGTTAGGCAGAATTCAGACACTTATCTATAGAAGTGGAGAAAATAATAACCAGAACTTGACCGAGTTGTGCATAGTGCGATCATGAATTTTGTTATTTTTTTCTTGATAAGTGTCTTCAGGAAAAGTAAGAAATGAGGACTTAATAAAAATTAAGCCGAGATTTCTTGAGAGGATGTCACTTGTATCAGAGAGTGACTGGATGCAGAAGACATGCATCGTCAATCATACCGGGGCATCTGGACTGTCTCTAGCGGGGAGTCCATAATTTTCGTCCCCAGAAAATCCCATGATAAACGAAAATATTGTTTCGCTAGGTAAATATGGTTTCATTTCAAACAAATTGTTAGCACAGACCAGAGATGATCCTCAAAAGACTTTCTGAAATAGCTCTTAAAAGAGCTGGTTATGACTTTCGTAAATTACCTCTGAAAAGAGCTCTTTGAGAGAGCCGCTATGATTGGTTGGTAATTGGCATCGGCCGTATTGAGTCTGCATCTGTGATTGCTTCGATCCCACGTCTGCTGAGTGCTAGGAGAGGCGCAGATCCCTCTCCTCTGGGCATATATGTCTCCGCCGCTTCTTGCTTGGTCACTGACTGCCGTGTTAATATAGAAATAAAGTGCTGCGTACTTTATGGTCTGAGTGAAGGAAATTCTGTGTTACTAACGACAGCAAGTCCTCGTGTTGCCAAGACACATTCCACTCGATGCGTTGTTATTACGTTGTTGTTAGCTGATGTCACGGATGACTTGTTTTTTTTTATAAGGGGTATTTTAGCTTTGAGTAGCTGACAGGTTACGATTGTAATTTAAAGAAAATGTTGACTGGATGTTTACCAAATTGCCGAGGGACACCTGCACATGGACGTATCAGTATTGGCCGAATTGCAATGACTTACATCAGCACTGTGCAGACACAAGATACAACCTAGAAGACCTGCTTAGATAAAGAGAGAATTCCGTGTCGTCAGTGCGGCCTAATGATATATTTAGGTGAGTACAGTGTAACCCGGATATAAGAGAGTAGTTGTGACAGGACAAAACGTCTCTTATATCAGGGTTTGATATATTTTATATACATTAACACAGGCTCTAATTTGGGACCAGATAATATCTCTCTTATATCCGGGTTACACTGTAGTATGTTCTACCGCGGCGTTTTCGTGATATTTTCAGATATACAAAAATTGTTTTTACTCCCCCCCACTAGCATGCAGTCGACGTATTCTAAACTTTACCAACTGTCCTGGTAATTTGTAGAAAAAAAAGAAATCTTGTAAATTAAGCAAAAACAGACGTCTGAATAAATCTGAAGATTTGTAGAATTAATGTGGCTTTAAGCTACAGAATCCATTTTTTTTTCTTCTGACGAAAATTCACCCCCTTCACAAATATTCAAATTGTTCGCTCGTTTGTGAGGCATGAGCACTGCGTTAGGAATCGCCGATTTAAAGAGGAAACATTTAACGACTTCTGTTTGATATATCCAAGTTACCAGCGGAAAAGTCTCCGTGACGTTGTGGTTAACGAGCGGGACAGTGACATCGTCGCAAGCGAGTTCGATCTCCAGTCACGCTATTACGTTCACTTTCGGTCTAATTCCTTTGGGAAAGGCATGAAGCCCTTTATTCCCCACCCACCAAGCTATAGGTTAAAATACCACGACTGATCTACAAGAAAAGCTTTGGTATTAAATAACCTATAAAATTTGAGATGCCTTCAAAAATGTTTATTCATGGAGGTGGAACACTGTAGCCGTGGATTCGTTCGGAATTATGACCGGTGACACTCGTTTCGGTCCACTATACCGGGTGGTATGATGTCAACGCTTCCGTCATGAGCAGGATGCAATAAGAAACTGACCCAGCGAGCAGAGTTCAAATCCGGGACGGAACAGTAGGTTTGACCTATTTAGTGTTTGTTGAAAAATGAATACAGTGGAACCTTGGTTATCGAATGGTCCAAGTCCAACAATTCAGAGTTCGACGTTAAAAAATCTGAATAAAAAATGGCTCAGTGATCGGACAAATGTTGGGAGTTCCAAGACACGAGTCGAGCCGATGAAAACGGAACGCGGGCGAATGACTGCCGAGGCAAACCGAAAACGGCCGAGTCTAACCGAGCAGCATCTGTGAGCATCAATCCAAATTGATCCCCCATTGAACGAATGTCTAATATTGTGTTTATGCAAATTCCTCGCTTCGTTTGGGTTGATTCTCTACGTTACGGCTGTGGGGGTTGTATGTAATTTGGTTATTTCAGTAGATTGCTCTCTAAATTATTCCCACCACAAATACAACACAAAACTTTACAATCGCGCAAAAGAAATGGAATAGAACACAACGAACATTAAACAACAAACAATTTAATAAGCATATAACAGAATATGAAAACAAATAAAATACATGATGTGTAAATGACCTTTTGGAAAATAAAGTTTGACAAGAGAATAAATTTGTTTAAAGATGTGTGTATGATCATGTTAACGGAGTCCGTAAATAAGTCGTTCTTACTTACATTAAGTTTATCACGGGTTTTATGACTGTGGCGACAGCGTGTCGCGTTGATGAAAGTGGTTGTCGGGTTTTTCTTTTGAATATAATTCTCGGCCATTTGAAGAGAGGTCATGAACTTTAGTTGAGGAAGGAAAGGAATTTGTCGGAATGTATCGGCTACTGCTTTACTGGCTTGTTTTCATCTGTGTCTTCGTTTGTGTGTAAGCTTGTGTCTTGTGTGTATGGCTTCCTAACTGTGTTATTTATAGCCTACAGGTGGATCAAAGAATCGTCCTAAAATTTTGGCGCGTAGACATTTATTGACCAATCAGATTTGTATTTTACTATTTTATTTTCGAGCCTAAATATTTTCTGTTTGTTCACTTCCGATCCTAATTTTCTAGAATGTTCTATTCTATGTTTTTAGCTGATTGGTTGAAAAATATAAAAATGTAATTTAAATGCTAATGCGGTTTTGATCCTAAATTTCTAGAATGTTCTTAAGTATGTTTTTATTGCTTATTTTAAAACTAGAAAAAATGTGTATCTTATACGGCTACTTAAAAACTTAGTTATGATTGCCCAGTCAGCTGGCTTGAAATATCTAAAAACGTAACAATTAAAAACTGTAGTGTTTATAATTGGCTGCATGTTGTTAGTTTTTATCAATAATGGAAAAAAAAAAAAAAAAAAATTAATAACCAAAATACATAATTTCAGTTCAAAATAAGTATTTATTATAGCGACAAGGAAAATACAAATATGACCAGAGAAAACACGCAAATAAATATTTCTTCATAAAATGTTCAACGAAAATTTGTGATTTATACGGAAGTGAGTTCAGTTAGAAATTTCTACAGGTTAACCATGTTCAATCAAAATATAGTTTTTGTAAGAAATATGATTGCTTACGCCGAAGTGGCTGATGGAATCTTTGATATTGTAAATTAGTAAGATGATTGTTCTGTTTTAGAGAATGACGTATTTTAACAATCTACAACATAGTAATTTTATCGCTAGGCTAAAAGAGACAAGCAGACAAAGTTAACATCGTTTGTAGTTGTAATAGTAGTTTTCATATTATTGTGCCTTTGAAAACAGATGCAAAAGTATTCGATTGTTGAGATATTTTAGATTATAGGACTTACACTCCTATATTTTAAAATGGCCGTTATACCACTTGTTCCCGAAACAAAGATGGCGGACGCACGTTAACAACCAGTCTAGGAACCCATTGGCCAGGAGAACCACGTAGTCAGTGCTCAAAACTACGCTCGCCACTTCAATTTCGCCCCGCGATTTTGGAGCCTACTCCATGACAAGAATTTTCTATAAATACGCCCATCTTCCACTCTTTTTCACATTTCCACTTACAGGGCTAACACACTCTCCAGTGCGACTTCCAGAGAGAACACTATCATTCTCATTTCAACTAACCGCAGCATACGGCCACAAAAATGTATATGCCAAGCAACCATTCTCTTACTTGTTACACCTTTTCGGGGAGATTTTTTCCAACTTCAAAAACAGAAATTTCGTCAAACCACCGAGAGAAAGAAAGAAACAACTTGGGAGAAGACACGTTCCTCCTAATATACACTATTAAGATTCTATAGAAAATACTTAGTCAACACGCATAGGACACTTTTGTTATTTAGTTCCTGTTTCTGTAGTATTAGTGTTAGTTATACACATACATAAACACTCAGGAATACTTAAACAGTATTAGACCTCTAATTTATTGAAATATTTAATTGCATGTATTGTTGAAATATAAATTTGAATTTGTTAATACCGCTTTGTCTTGAATGTTCCTTTTGTCCGCGCCGTTTCACATCTTTCATATCGTTTACACATTTGCCTCCTTTGCTTTTTTCAAATATACTAACATAAATTCTGGGGGAACAAACATCTTCACCAAACAACATGTTCCTCTACAAGAGGACCATAATTGACTGGCTTTCCCCTTGATAGTTTTGAGATATGTCTGGCTTCTGACAGTCATGGTTTGTAAGTTCAGTTTTCATCAACAAAGATTCCGACCAAAATGGTGACAGAACTACCAGATGAAGAAATTCTCGGATATTTATGTTTTTAAAGACAGAAAGTGGATCAACTCAGGGTTTTTGTAATTTAGGCAGGAATCGAAGTATACACCCGTTAGTAATTTTTGGACCAATTGAAGGTTGGGTTCATTGTCGTGTTTTCTCGCCGTTTGGATCCTAAAATTTTAGAATTTCACGTTTTATATTTGTAATTAAAATGTTGGCCCTGTCTATAAATCATTTCTCATATAGATTGAACAGGACACTTTCACTTCTAATAGTTGAAACCCAGCTATTTATGGATAACACGGAAATTTTATCTGTCTGGATTTTTGAAACGAGGCTTGATAGGCAATATTTTGTGTGATTTTTCGGACCGTTGTCTTCATATTTAGTTAGGTCATGTTGACCTCTTCAGTTTACTAAGTATAGAAATGAATGCAATCTGGGAACCAATAATTGAAAGGACCAAGTCAAATTGCTTTTAAAAGTGAATACCTTTAAAAATATCTAGAATAACTGATACCATTGAATTTTAGGTTTCGAATTCATCTCCCGACACTTCTCGAGAAACTTCTTGTGATGCTTCTCGGATTGATTGGCGTACCCCCCCCCACAAAAAAACAAAAAAACAATGACGTTATTATTTGAATAAAATCTTCATATTTCTTAAACGCCTTGTTTGATCAACAGTCAAATTCTAAAAATGATTTCCCCAGGTGGAATCATTTCTATGCCCAGATAAACAAGGGATACCCGAGTAAGGCTGCAGAATACAGCGGCCGAAGCGTTCTGTTACAACTAATAATAATAAAGACGAGGACAACATTAAAAAAAACAATAATACAAAAAATAAAAAATAAGTATATATATATATATATATATATATATAAAAACAAAAAGATCCTTTGAATAAGTATCTTTTTGTTCAATGTTTAAATTGACCTAAAAAGCTGGTTGATTGTTCCTAAAAGTCAGTTAAGTGCGAGAGAATTGTATTTGATTTTAAAGGTCAGCGAATTTATTCAATTTTTCGTTTGTCAACTAACTTCATCGATCATAATGATGAAACGGGTCATTTCGTAAAACATTTTTCTAGTCCTTATCTTAAAAGGTCAATGCCAAAAGGGAGATTTAATTTTGATCCACCCTAAATAAAGGTGAGCTGGTCATGGCTCATCCAGTTAGGTGGGGCAAAGAATTTTAATTCAGTCCCATTGCTCTAAACCTGTTCCCATTGATGAAAGCATCTAAAAAGGGTTTCCCCTATACCTGTAAGATATAATCTTGAACTAGGATTAGCTGACCAATGAGAATACGACTCCTAATTGTCTCTTATTGGACAACCAATCAGAAACCTTTTTCAGTCTAGATATTGATCCATAAAAATAGGATGGTAAAACGAATCCGTGAAGATGAGAAAAGGGACCAAGAAGAAACTCAAGACTACCAAAGAAGCATCCCTTCCATTCTAGACCCGAGGCACTCCGAATAACCCTCAGACTTTACAAAAATTCAAAGCCCTAGACTTTAGAGACATTATTGTCATTCTAACTGCACCTTATCGTCACTCTTCCTACTCTCTCGATATTATTTCTTCTTCTGTTTGCCAGGAAAGCAAACATTGTTATTTATTGTCCCACCAACGTGTTTCAATAAAAACGAATTTTGTCGTTAAACAACGGGTTTTCTCTATTCTTTGAGTTGCAAGACAATCTAGCCACTCATATTACCTGACCGTCAGAAGATCCGGCTGAATTGTGTCAACATCCCCTGCGTGGATCTTTCAAACACAGCGTGGGCATGGAAGGATTTAACAAAGCAAACAGTCGGAAGCAAATGTGGTAGTCACGAACTCAACAGCCACAACAAGTATTGCGACTAGTAGTCACAACCACATTGGGCTCTGTGACTAGCATAGAACCACAAAAATATTAGACCCAAGACTATAAAGTTTGGACCAAGGGGAGATCTCCATTAATTTTAATGACTTACATTGGTGAGAACTGTGATGTATCTAACATCCCACCCAGTCAGAATAGGGCTCAAGGCCGTTTTATAATGAGGGCCGTGCATGAATCTAGACTTACGCGTGGCAGGTGCAAAAATTCTTGACTATCGGCATTTCTCTTTTGGGGCGCCTCAGGCACCGAGCAATAAACTTAGTCTTGGAGCAGGTAAAGACCTGGTGGCACGCACCCCCCTGACCAAGGTGTCATAGTATGCAAACAATAACTCTGCACAAACTGCTATTATTATTCCATTTTTTTTTCCTCTCCTGGTTTCTGAATTAAGAAGCAATGAACATGAAGGATTTCTTTAATCGGATCAGAGGTGTTGGGTGGGGTGGCGGATCTAGAACGTACATGCTAGGTCGAAACCCACAAAAATGCTTTTTCTCCAGAAAAGTGGTATACTATAGATTTTTGCGATATATATATATATATATATATAGATAGATAGAGAGAGAGAGAGAGAGAGATGTGTGTGTGTGTCTCAAAATAGATGCGACCCATTAAGATGTTTTATTACCGAGACAAGTGCAATGGCAGCAATTTGGAACACGTCCTGTGAAAAATGCATCTATTGAGCAAGAAATGTTTTTTTAATTGTTATTATATCAGCTTCCAGAACATGCAATATTTTTTTTAGTTTCTTGTTTCAGTAATAAATCATTGTATTAATGAGTTGTATCTATTTTGAGAGAGTTTTGAATAATTTTGTCTCCAAATAAGTAGTGATGCAAAATATTTTCCCTCTCTTACCCAAGGCATAGCGATAGAAGATTCATAGTTGTCATAGTATACTATTTTCAAATCTGAAACTAAAATGATCACATCATTACTAGTAGAGTTATTAGCAGTCACATGGGTCCCATGTATATTGAGACACCCTATCTAAACAGGATTTGGCATTAAATAAACCTCAAGGGTTGATATGCCATTAAACCAAATAACCTATTTTCTATGCAACAAGGTTGACTTGTTTGGGAATATCGTAGCTATAATTTTTCACAGCTGTCTGGATAGGGTTAATGTGAAAAATCGAATTTTTATAATTTTCCCAGAGAAAAAGTTGATTGTTGGAAGAGACAGCTGTAATCTTGAATGTTGTTGGATTTGGAAGCTGACTTGGTGACAGCCAGATATAGTTAGACAATATTAGAAATATAGTTTAGGGATGGGAAGAGGCTTATCGATTGCGGAAACACCCGTTTTTTATCCCCTTATGTCAACACTTTAAAAAATATCAAACTAGACGATCCGCGGCTGTAGCTGTGCCATCCGGACAATTTCAAATTAAAAACACCCCATCATTCTGACAACTGCAGAGAGATTGAGATGTCGTGACGAGGTCTGAATTCTCGACGAGAAACATGACGTTTTTGGAATTTGAGGGTTATGTTAAATGGGTAGTAACCATTTTACGTGACTCCGGCAGTGAAATCCGCGTTTATAATCCAAAAGGACTGATATGCTTTTAGACACCATCCTACATAGAAATCCAAGGCTTACGGTTTAGTCATGCAAAAAGGGCTAGTTCAAATTAAATAGCGATGTAGAGATGGGCGACTACTTAATAACAACAGATGCTACGGAACGGTTATCATTGTGGGAAACAGGATCGGCGATCTGAGTTCTAGTACTGGATGTGGCAGTTTACGTTTCACTTTACGCTAATGCACTTAGATGAATCTATTTTCACTCTTTTTCCCCAGCAAATGGTTAAATTGTAGGGCAAAGTGGGATCTCTAGATAAAACTGTAAGTAAAATACAAAGCTGTTGCCAAAAGAATCTCTGGTCAGTTCCTATATATATTCAAGCAGAATTTTAAAATTCAATTTAACGTTTTTCCACATATATATCTACTTATCAAGTCGTGCTGATGGCACAGATTTCCTTGACGCTCTCACACCATTTGCCCCTACTAGCTATTGCTGCTTCGGTGGCTTATTTGAATTTCAACTTTATAAATACAGAGACGAACCAGACATGCAGGACACTGCTGGAGAAGCAGAGATGAACTCATAAGAGATGTACTCTTATGGATCCCCACACATGGCCGCGCAAAAGCAGGACGACCAGCTCGAACGTACATTCAGCAGCTATGTGAGGATACGGGTTGTTGTCCTGAAGACCAACCTAGGGAAATGAACGATAGGGAGGAGTGGCGAGAGAGGGTCAGGGATATCCGTGCTACCAGCGCGATATGATGATGATGATGATTAGTAAATGTGAACTGCGTGTTTTTAACACTAAAGATCATCTTAAAATTCGACCTATACAAGGGTATATATGGTGTGTAGTTTTTTTTTAGCTCTGTCAGTGGAGTTTAGAATATGCTGATTGGATTCTTTTGTTAGAGATAAAGATCCCATAAATAAATAAAAATTTTTTTTTTAAATAGTTCGGGGGCGGGGAGTATAACACTCAAGTACATCTGATGGTGATGCTCCTGTTCTAGAAAGTGTGGAGTACCCTGTCACTACTATTACTATCAAGTCTACACTGATCCGGGGGTGGTAATACCTGTTAGGGTCCCATCTATGGGTCAAATAGATTTATTTGTATTGGAGAGGAATACTTGAGACATTTGTGTGCAAACTAATTATTATTAATAAATAAAAAAATAAAAAAAAAGTTACTTTAAGCCAATGGTTTTCGACCTGGTGGGGTGCGCTAGGTTTTTAGTGACACTACAATTCCAACAGTGTAGTGATACTACTGAGAGATACGACACTAAGCTGCATCTGATTGTGAGGCTCCAGTCCTGGGAATGTGGAGTACTTCTTCATGGCCATTACTCCCGGGTTCACTGTCCCAGAGTGTTAGAGTCCCCATCTTGGAGTCAAACAACTAGTGTCCTTGATATGACACTAAACTGTATCTGATGATGAGGCTCCAGTCCTAAAGCTTTGGGGAATATGAAGTACTCCTTCATTGCTATTACTACCAGGTCCACTACCGCAGAATGGTAGTACCTGTTAGGGTCCCACCCAAGGATCAAATAGAACTATTTAATTATTTACTATACTGAAAACCATCTAACTTAGTGTTAGATAGCAATACTTGAAACCATCTAACTATGTGCAAATAAAACTATTAGTGTTTGCAATAGTATTTAACTGTATGCAAACAATTGACTTAAATTGAACAATTACAATTACATATCAATACTTGGAACCAATATAAAAATTCTTAAAAAAAAAAAAAAAAAAAAAAAAAAAATCAAGCTAACCACGTGTGGCACTTGATTTGGCCCGAGTGAAAACAGGAGAAATAATCCTAGACAATACGGCACCAAAAAGTTACCTCCCTCCTTCTGTCGAGAGCTACTATTGAACCCTCAGTACGAATTCGGGAACCAAACTAAAGGCACGAAAAACTTAAACCAGCAGAAAGGTTTCGTCACTCGCTTCTTGAATGGAGCTCCCCAAGAAATAAAAGTAAAATTAAATGAAAGTTGACAACAGAAATTCTACCAAGTTAAACACCCGAAAGAAAATTCAGAGAATTCTGCTGAAAAGAACTTTAAAGATTCGCAATTTAATGAACTCTGAAACATTTCCACAAAAATAAAAGAAAAATGAAAAATACTCAAAGAACTTTGTTTCCTGGACACTCTCTCAGATAAGTTCCAGCAAATTACTCTAAAATTTGCAACACTATCTTTTCTATCCCTTTCTTTCTGGTTTCGTTTGTATAAAATTCCCATTCAAAAAAATTGTGTTATCTTTTCGAATCGGTATCCGAACTAGAAAGCTGCGGAACTTACTGTTTAAACTTACAGTCTAATATTGCACACTAAAGCTCCCTAAAAGCATTACCCAGTTAAATACTAAACTTGGCTCTAGTGTCACTCACTTCATATCAAATTCTATTCCCCTAAAATTCCCTTTACCAATTAAATCTGTGTAAACGAATAATGTAAAATAGAATGACCAGTGTTAAATAGCAATACTTGAAACCATTTAACTGTGTGCAAATAAAACTATTAGTGTTAAATAGTAATACTTGACACGTTTAACTGTGTGCAAATAAAACTATTAGTGTTAAATAGTAATACTTGAAACCATTTAACTGTGCAAATAAAACTATTAGTGTCCGACCGTAATACTTGAAACAAACGTACTCTGGCTTGTTTAAAAAATTGTAACCGACAAACTACTCGATTACATATATGATTTGGCATTAAATCTGCAATGGTTGATACGTCGTAAAATACAACCAACGAATGGATAGATAGATATAGATAGATAGATAGAACGCAAAAAGATAGAAAAGGTATTCGACAAAAACACCAAATGGCGTTGGATATCTCAACAAGCGTTGTAAAATTTGAGAAAGAAAGGAAATAGAAAAACGTCAGATAGTCGTGACCATCTCAAATGGGTCAGATTTTCGAGAGAACTGAAGAATTGTCAGGTTGCAAGACAAAAAAAATCTAGAATTTCTTTGAAATGGTTTAAAGTTTTAAAAACTTAGTACAAAATAATCCAATTCAATTTCTTTCAATATCACCGAGCTTTTGAAATCCGTGGAAGTAGGTATTTTTTTCTCTTTGTCAGAACACTTCCTTTTTATTCAGCTAAAATATTTGACTATACAAACTTTTTTCTTCAGTTTCAAATTTTTAATCCTTTGCAATTCGACGTTTCTAACCGAAGAATATACATTGGAAGTAAAATAATTAGTTATCGTTTGTAGGTGTAGTCAATACTAAATGAATACTTGAAATATGGCGTTATTCGATCGATAAATAACGAACATCTACCACAATGTTTGATATGGTTTTATGGTATATCAACCATTGTTATTTAATGCCGAATCCGGTTTATGTATATAACATATGATTTCTAAACAAAAGTCAAAGTTGAATGGTTCCAAGTATTCCTATGTATCACTAACATCAGTCATTTTGTTGTATACTCAACACATTACATATATGCATATATACACATATACATGCAGAATACATATTGACGCAATAATAAAGACGAGCGAAGAATTCTTTAAAAAAATATACCTCTCACTTTATTTGAAAGGTTGCGTGTGAGAGGGAGTTGGAGACTGAACAAAGACTGCAACATATTGACCTCCCTAGCCCCTCCGGACATAGCCGTGTGTCGTTCTCGTTCTTCTGGACTGCTCAACCGGAGGCCTGGGGGCCCAGCCTCTCTGGGACATGTTCTCATCCCAGCATCTTCTCACCAACTGGTCACCAAACTCAATCGGGGGTCCCGAGATCCCCTTCTGCTGGGTGGTGGCTTTCTCTACCACAGCTTGTCCCCAACTCTCTGATCTCCAACTAACTGATTTCCTGTCCTCACCGAGTTATATAATAGTTCAATCGCCCACTCAATATCTTTGGAATGGCATGTTTGATCGTCATCAAGCGGAAATAACTGTCATGCAGTTCACAGGTCACTCTTCCGGTGCATCAGTCTATGACTGTACCATGGGATTTTACCTTGTCCCATATTCTCAGCCAAGCCCGCCTACGCGATTTCTTTCGATTACTGCCCATTGGGATGTGTCACTTCCGGTGCATCACTTTGGAATGGCATGTTTGGCCGGGTCGAAGGTCAATATACAACAATTTGTGTACACACGGTTAAATGATCAAACAGTTCTATTTCAAACAATTCAATTCAGCATAAGTCATTTGTTTGCACTCAGTTTAAATGTCAAAGTTCTATTTGACCCATATCAAGGAAACTCGTTGGAGGGAGCCTTATCCCCTCAGCAGAGATGCAGTCGGTATACCCTACAACCCTAGCCGACTGAGCTCGTTTGATATGCGAGAAAAATTTCTCAAACGATGAAATGAAACCTTCAAGAAAGACCGACTTCTTAAAAATGAAACATTCTGACAAGGCATACACGTAAATCCTGGTAGCTTTTCCGCGAACAGGAAGAATTTGAGCGTCTGTAGTTGCACGGCGAAGTTCGATGCCTTTCTAAATGAAATCGTCTGAAACATTTTAATGGTTGTTTTGGATTTATTTTAGTTTTCGAAATTACCCCGAGTTCGTCATCCGTGTGTACAAAGACGAGGAGAGGGAGGGGGAAGACAAAGTATCGACTGTAGCAGTAAGCCGAATAGCTTCGTAGGAGAGGAAGAAAGGTAGAAAAAAAAGTGTATAGAAACAAGGGGAGGGGAGTTAATACTCAACCATTTACATTCAAAGAAAAGTGACGATTATATTTCAGAGATGAACAACAATTTATGCAAAGACAAAGAATTTATTCCTAAAGAAATAAATTTAACATTCCTTTATACCCGCATTACATATTTCGGTGTGTACAGTTGATTGGTTTGGTTTCTTTGTTTAATGGCATATCAACTCTTTTTAGGTTATTTAATGTCAAAGCCATTCTCCTAGAAGAACAGTAGTGGTACTATTTAACCCATAGCTGGGAGGATAAGAGGGTTCATACCTTTCCCAAGGGTATTTGCCCGAAAGTGAACGTAATAGCCCGACTGGAGTACGAACTCGCGTATTACGATTCCGCAGTCCATCGCTTTAACCATTACACCACGAGGACACCTCCGTGTACAGTTGAGTAAAATCTACAATATCGGGTCTAACAAAAATAAAGAAAGATATAAAAGGAAAGAAGACGACATAGGTCCAGAAAAAGGAAAATGTCTAAACCTTTGGTGTCCACTTATGCAAGACAGAAACAATGGATTATGGGAGAGTATTTGGAAGGCGTGAAATTATTGCAGAATAGAGAAAGAAGGTCGGTACTTCCCATAATGGGGAAAGCACTGGACGTACTTTTTGGTACCGTCTCTGAAGAAGAATTAGATGTTATAAGTTAGTTAAGTGCTTTCGAAAAGGACCAGGTATTAGTTAAAATAGAAAAAGGACAGTATTTCCATTCTAAATATAACTTTGGTGGAATTTGCTGGAAATCGTCGTAGCATAAATCAATTGGGGAAAGATTTAAAAAAATACAAGTGGAGCTCGAAAATATCACCGAGACCTTTATGATTCGAGTATTAGAGCTAGAAGATGGAATTGGTAAGTCAAATGGAATTGACGTTGAACCGAAACGAACAAAATTTGTACATTACAGAATTTTTTTTTCTAACAGAATTGCCAATATGGTGTCTGAATTCAAAATTCTTTCTTTTGTTTCCAATTTCAAGAACTGATTTAATTTCCACTCCGATACAATTTTCTCTTTTCCTTTTTTTCTTCTTTTTCCTGCTTCAAATCTTGTGGCGCGAAGGCAATCTCAGGTTTAAATAATTTTTCCTTTCACTGAATATTTTCCCCGGTTCTAACAATTATAAGGGTGGTGTTCTGAGAAATTAAACATTTTAGTTAAATTTCTACCACTGCCCTTCTTGACAAAAATGTCTCTCAAGACTTACTCGTGCAGCGTCGGGAGAACTTTAACTGACACCACGGTCGGCCGAAGTGTGTCCTATCAACTGGATTCTGCTGATTGAAATCAGCCCGAGGAACAAACTTCAGGGTATTTGTTGCACGCCCTACCTTACGGGCAAGTGTGGCACAAGGCCCTTTTTCGGTGGGTCCGAGCGCAGGGCCGTAGCTCACACGCGCCTGGCATTTCCAAAAAATACCTACGGCCCCGTCGACATTCCCCTTATAAGGGGCGCCTCAGGCGCCGGGCGATTAACCCAACCTCCCCTAAGAGAGTGAAAGCCTGGGGGGAAGGCCCCCTGAGGCTGAAGGAAATCTCCAGGAACCGAGACACACTCGGCCAGATCCGCGCCCCAGACAACACGGCCGGCGAAGTGCTACTCAGCACCTGGAGAGGTCCAGACCGAAATCAATCTGTCGTCAAAATGATTTGGACCGGAAGCAAGGAACAAACTTCAGACTTAGGAGTAAAGTCCGCCCAGTCTTTTAAATACAAACATAGGGACTGTAAAAATCCAATTTTAAGATGAGCCAATCACATTCAAGCTAATTTTAACTGTTGATTTGCAAATTCCAAAATTAGTTTTTTTCTAATCAGTTGATGAAATGATTTTTGTCTAAAAAGCATATATTGCTGATATTTTTACCGAACTGAATTAAGTTAACAAAACTGCAGAGAAAATTCTTAATGGACTTCATCAACAAGATAATGACTTAACCCCCTTCCCCCAAAAAAACAACAACAGTGTAGTAAGTCGGAACTTTTATCAGTTTCTTGGGAGAAAACAACTTTGATCATTTATTTTTGGGGGTACGGATGTGGACAGCCATTAATCTCAATTTCAGACACCGAATGAAGATATGTTGAAAAGGTTTAAAGACCTTGAACTGAAAATACCCGACTGGGTTATAAATTCATTTCAAGCTGATGCAAATAATGTTGAGGCAAAAGGCACAGGATGTTGGGGTGGCTGAAGTCGGCAGTATTAGTTGAAGTTGGACTCGAACGTTAGCAGTAATTTACAAACCTTTTTGCTTAGATGTGGCAGACGGCTATATTAATGGGGCACCCAATGAGACTCGAACTCACTTGTGTAGGTTTGCAAGTCTAGCTTGCTAACCATTACACCACCAGAGGCGCCCTGGGCTCGAGTATTAGCTGTACGTACGGCGTAACGGCTATTTGGCAACCAGACTGGTACGTTTATTTTCAAAAAATTACCATTTTTGTGGTACACAAGTCCCCAGGGTTAAAAAGGGGAGGGAGGAGAAGGAGTAGTCTTTCAGTGATTAAGAGCCCCTAGCTTGTTACATTCCGATCTATTCACTCATTACCTTATTTCAGCCATTCTTCGTCTAATACGCTGGATTCACCATAATACCACTATCTTTCTATAAAAGCCAACTTAAAACCCTGAGTGAAATGTTTTTATGTTCAGCGAATGAAGATTGAAGGGATGGGAAAAGGGTTGGGTCGGTTGGGTTTTATGGCATATTAACTTTCGTAGGTTATTTAACACCAAATCCATTTTTATGCAAATAGTTCAATTTCAAACAATTCAGTTTAGCATTAGTACACAGTTTAATTGTCAAAAAACATTTCTATTTCAAGCTATTCAGTTAATTCAAATAATTCTAATTCAGTTAATTTGACCCATAGATTGAACCCTCTCAGATGCTACTATATAGGGCCAGAGTGGACCTGGCCACTATAGTTGGTTGGTTGAGTTTTATGGCATATCAACCTTTGTAGGTTATTTAACGCCAAATCCATTTTTATGTAAATAATCAGTTCTATTTAAAACAGTTTAGCAAATGCACGCAGTTTAAATATAATTATAGTTTAATTTTCAAAAACATTTCTATTTCTAGCTATTCAGTTTAGTCAAGCAGTTCTAATTCAGCTCAGTCAGTTTAGTATAAGTACAGATTTTGTTTACACCCAGTTTAATGTCAAAACAGCTTTGTTAATTCAGTTTAGAGTAAATAGAGTTTTAATGTAAAAACAGTTCTATTTCAAATAATTCAGTTTAGCATAGGCACACAGTTTAAATGCAAGGATGGTTTAATTGTCAAAAACACTTCTATTTCAAGCTATTCAGTTTAGTCAAACAGTTCAGTTTAGCATAAGTATGCAGTTCGTTCTATTCAACCCATAGATTGGGTCCTATTAGAGTGCTACCTCGCCGGTCCAGAGTGAATCTGGGAGCAATGGCAATGAAGGGGTGCTCCGTATTCCCCAAAGCTCCAGCATTACTGGAACGTCGCCATCAGATTGTCATATGCAGGACACTCGTTGGGGGGGGGTCTTACCCCTCTACAGAGGTGCAGTCAGTGTATTTTACAGCACCAGCCGACTGGGCAAGGATAGGAAAAGAAAAACCCGACAAAAATCGACAAACCAAGGAGAAAACCCCATTTAGTTGCCTCCATCTAAGGTTTTGGAAGGCTAACTGTTTTCCGGTTTTTATAAGACAAAAAAACAAGTTGGACAATTCCTACAAAGGGAGGGGAACTACCTTAGTCAGGACTCTGGATTAGTACGACTACCATGCTGCTATTGGACGTCGCTTATGTATCTTCTATATTTGCATAGCACGTGTGTGTATAAGCTGACGGTGTTACTTCATCGAAACGTCCCCGAATAATATTCTAATACCATACACAGGAAGTTTTTATCCAAATAATTCATATTACCGATCCCTGGCCAACGCTCCTCTCCTTGATTTATGTCCCCTTTTAGAATAGTTCTATTCTCCTATTAGGGCCGTCGAAATCATAGACGAGTTGTTGGAGGTGGGGGGGGACGACTATTGGGTGTTTCTTTTGTTGCTTCTTTTAGAGTTTTTCTTCCCATTCCCATTTTAATCATATCGGTGTTTATAAATCATTTCACTCGGGTTTTAATTAGGCTTTACCGAGAGATTTGTGGTATTATCGTCAATTCAGTGCGACAGTTGATGAATAACTGTAATACTGTAGCGAATGAATGGGACGATGAATGAGACTAGCTAGGACCTCAGTCATCAGAAGACCGCTCCTTTTCTCCACCCATCCCTTTTAAATTTTGACACCTGTTGTCCCGCAATTCACTTATAATTTTTTTTCAAATAAAATTACTATACACAGGAAGAACTCTGAATTGCTAAATGTCATGGAAGCACAATTTCTTTTTCGTTAAGATGGCTATGAAGCTATGAAACATTCTGGCCGAAGGAAGAGCATAAATATCCTCAATTTTGGAAAAAAAAAACCAAACAAACAAACCTGCTGCTGGCTTTTTGATCATCAGATTTGATCGAAAAGCGATTTTATTTCCCAAAACATATATTTAAAAAAGTACGTGTTTTAAGTGGGGACGAGGACCAAAAGGTTTTGGGGAGCAAAGGGAAGGAAAGAAAACTGTATTATTCTAGGAAGCCCTGGCTAGCCACAATCATCGTCCTGCCACTACAATAAATTCACTCTTGAACCGTCAGGCGCTCAACAATCACCAAAATACATCATTCGCTCAATGAAAAAACCTACTTAAAACCCTGATGAAGTGAAACGACATATATACAATTAGAAAAAATATGATGGGGGATTGGAAAAAAAAGCACCTAGAATATTTTTTAAAGTAAAAAAAAAAACAAAAACAAAAAAAAAAAAAACGATTCAGCGATATCATGATATCGCCAATATGCTTGATAGCGCAATAGAATAAGTTGCACAAAAGGTTGTTAGTTGGGTTTTATGGCATATCAACCTTTTTAGGTTATTTAACGCCAAATCCATTTTTATGCAAATAATCAGTTCTATTTAAATCAATTCAGTTTAGCATGAGTACACCGTTTATATGCCCAAAACATTTCTATTTCAAGTTATTCAGTTTATTTAAAACAGTTTAATTTCAGCTAATTCAGTTTAGTATATGCATAAAAAAGGTAAAAATGGTAACTTAAGACTGTTTATCATAAATTGAACCTGATGTTGATAAATAAAATCTCAAATTCAAAGTCACCATTATTTTTCTTTCGCAGTCTAATTGTTTAAGTTTTAAATTGTACCGTCAGTACTTTTTTTCGGACTGTAAATACAAATTATGAAATTACTTGCATAGTTCCCGTAAAGATGGATTATTGTTTTATTGTCATATTTGGTTAGTTGGGGTTTATGGCATATCAACCTTTGTAGGTTATTTAAAGCCAAATCCATTTTTATGTAAATAATCAGTTCTAACAATTCAGTTTAGCATGATTACACAGTTTAATTGTCAAAAACATTTCTATTTCAAACTATTCAGTTTATTAAAATAGTTATATATAACAATTCAGTTGAATGTAATTAGAGTTTCAATGTCAAAAACAGTTCAATGTCACACAGTTCAGCATAAGCACGCAGTTTAAATGTAAGTACAGTTTAAATGGTGAAAAACATTTCTATTTCTAGCTATTCAATTTAATCAAGCAGTTCTAATTTAGCTCATTCAGTTTAGTATATACAGATTTTGCTGACACACAGTTAAATGTCAAAACAGTTCTATGTTAAACAATTCAGTTTAGTGTAAATACAGTCTCAATGTAAAACAGTTCTATTTCAAATAGTTCAGTTTAGCATAGGTACGCAGTTTAAATGCAAGTACGGTTTAATTGTCTAAAACATTTCTATTTCAAGCTTTTCAGTTTAATCAAACAATTCAGTTTAGCATAAGTATGCCGTTAGTTTTATTTAACCCATAAATAGGGCCCTATCAGGTGCTACTACGCTGGGCCTGAGTGGACCCGGGAGCAATGGCAATGAAGGGTTGCTCCGTATTCCCCAAAGCCCCAGCATCACTGGGACCTCACCATCAGACTGTTTAGTGTCATATGCAGGACACTCATTAGGGTGGGGGGTCTTACACCTCTGCAGAGGTGCAGTCAGTGTATTCTACAGCCCCAGCCGACTGGGCAATAAAACAATTGTCAAATATGATTACGGACAATTAAAATACATATATTTAAGTAATAACGGAAATTCAGCCAACCAAAGTTATACTTTTATTAAAAACGATACTTCATTTTTAATTCATTCAGCCTTGACTTTTGGGTTTCAGTTTCTCTGTTTAATGGCATATCAACCTTGGCAGGTTATTTAATACTAAAGTTAACCTTGAAGAAGAACAGTAATGGTACTATTTAATCCATAGCTGGGAGGATAAGGGGGTTCATACCTTTCCCAAGGGTATTAGTCCGAAAGTGAACAGAATAGTGCAACTGGATAGGTTTGGTTTCTTTGTTTAATGGCATATCAACATTCATGGGTTATTTAATGTCAAAGCGATTTTTGTAGAAGAACAGCAGTGATACAATTTAACCCATAGCTGTGAGGGATAAGAAGGTTCATGCCTTTTTCAAGTGTAAAAGTCTGAAAGTGAACAGAATAACAGAACTGGACAGGTTTGGTTTCTTTGTTTAATGGCATATCAACCTTAGCAGGTAATTTATTGACAAAGTCAACCTTGTAGAAATAACGCTGAGATACTATGTATCCCATAGCTTGGAGATTCGGGGTTCATGCCTTTAGTCCTGCACTTTTCACCATTACGCCACGGAGACTCCACTACGTTTTTTAATGGCATATCAACCTTCGTGGGGGATTTAATGACAAAGCCATCTTTGTAGAAAAACAGTCGTGGTACTATTCAACCCATAGCTAGAGGGATGGGGGGGGGTTAATACCTTTCCAAAGATTGTTTCTGGTTGGTTGAATTTAATGGCATATCAACCTCTATAGGTTATTTAATACCAGAGCCTTTTTACACATGATTTGTAAATGCAAATGTTTAGGTTTGGTTTGGTGGGTTTTATGGCATATCAACCTTTGTAGGTTATTTAACGCTAAATCCATTTTTATGTAAATAATCTATTCTATTTGAAACAATTCAGTTTAGCATAAGTACAGTTTAATTGTCAAAAACATTTTTATTTCAAACTATTCAAGCAGTTATATGTAACAATTCAGTTAACTGTAAATACAGTTTTAATGTCGAAAAACAGTTCTATTTCAAATAATTCAGTTAAGCATAAGCACGTAGTTTTAATGTAAGTATGGTTTAATTGTCAAAAACATTTGTATTTCAAGCTATTCAGTTTACTCAAACAATTCAGTTTAGCATAAGTATGCTGTTAGTTCTATCTAACCCATAGATAGGACCCTATCAGGTGTTACCACTCCGGGCCAGAGTGGACCTAGGAGCAATGGCAATGAAGGGGTACTCCGCATTCCCCAAAGCTCCAGCACTGCTGGAATCCCGCCATCAGATTGTTTAGTGTCATAAACAGGAAACTCGTTGGGTGGGGGGGTCTTACCCCTCTGCAGAGATGCAGTCAGTCTATTCTTCAGCCACCCACCAGCCGACTGGGCAATCGGTTATCTCGTTTAATTTTTATTTGACAGAGTTCAAGAATGTAGTCTATAATTATTCAGAAGAAAATGAATTTTGTAATTAGTTTAAAAAAAAAAAAAAAAAAAAAAAAAAAAAAAAAAAAAAAAGATTGCTTAAATTCATGATAAAAAAATACTTCATTTAAAAAATTTTTGACGATTCGAGGAATTAGGGAACACTCAATTTTTTGTAAAAGAATGTAAGTTATTAATGGCATATCAACCCTTGTGGGTTGTTTAATGGCAAATTCTGCTTGTATATGATCTGTAAGCAAATAATTTTAGGGTATTTTTTTAAACGAGTTGTTAGAGCTCGTTTGTTCACACGCAGGCATAGTTTTAAGTAATTTACTAAGCTTTTTTGCGTAGATGTGGCTCAAAGCCGAACGAACGGGGTACCCAATGCGACTCGAACTCACTCGAGAAGACTTGCTTGTCGAGCTTGCTAACGATTACACCACCAGAAGCGCCCCAAAATTGTTTCAAGTATTCATATTCAACGCTGATAATTCTCTTTAATATCAATCATTTGTTTGCACACAGATAGTTTCAAGTATAGCTATTTATCATTTGTAATTCTATTTACCAATTATTCCTATGTAATATAAATAATTTGCACACAGCTATGCGTTTCAAATTTGTAGTAATAATAATCCTTACTAAATGATTTGATCCACAGATGGAACTAACAGGAACTACGTATCTGAGCCAAAGTGGACCTAGGAGTAATGTCTATGAATGGGTACTGTATCTTCCTCAAATCTCTAGGACAAGAACTTTACTATCAGATGCAGTTTGGTGGCATACCAAGGACACTCGGTAGGTGTGGGGGTCTTTACCCTTCTGCAGAGGGGCAGTCAGCGTATTCTACTGTCCCTGCCGAAAGGGGGAACAAGTGAATGCGAAAATTTCCAAAAAGAAAAGTTTAATTCCTATTTAAAATGATTTTTCACTTAACTGAATTTAGTAAATTTTTTTTTTTTTACTCAAATAGCAGTTTTTTGGTCAAAATTCACAAAAAAAAAAAAAAATCTAATCTTTGTAAAGTCTTCAAAAAATTCTATTTGTGTATATAGCAACTGTTGAAGAAACGTATATTTGGGACCCTGAAGATTTTTCACCAAGCGACAAATGGGGGTGGAGAGGCATAAATAAATGTATTCTGAAATAACGAGGTGCATACGGTAAGTTT
Source organism: Sepioteuthis lessoniana (assembly GCA_963585895.1). Taxonomy (NCBI): domain Eukaryota; kingdom Metazoa; phylum Mollusca; class Cephalopoda; order Myopsida; family Loliginidae; genus Sepioteuthis; species Sepioteuthis lessoniana. The sequence continues at coordinate 51,002,390 of OY757945.1, read as the reverse complement.
CCTGACTTTTTTGTTCAGGCATTTAAAATTGTAGACTCTTGGAAATTCAGTATGTTATGGCTATACATCTTACGAGATGATTGACCGACTTTTAGCTTCAAATGGACAGCTACAGCAGCAATGGGAATACACCCTACTAAAGCCTGATTGTCACAGCTGGTAAATTTCAAAAATGCAATCGGACACTTTAGAAGAACGATATGCAATAAAATTCTGTTTTAAACTTGGAAAAAATACCCCAGAAACGTATGGAATGCTTCAGACTGCTTTTCGACCATCTTGCATGAATCGAGCATCAGTTTTGGAGTGGCATAAGAGATTCAAGGAAGGCACAGAGTCTGTGAGGGATGATGAGAGGTATGGGAGGAGTAAGGAAGTCATTACACCAGAGTTGATTGGCCAAAGGGTTAGGGTTACTAAGTTGAGGTTTTAAGGGAGTTCAGGAAGAGAGTCCGTGGGAAGAGGCCAGCACTCTTCAAATCGGGTCTGTGGCATTTCCTTTAAGCCAATGCACCAGTCCACAACTCCATCCTTGTCACAGACTATTTGAGCAAGATGGGTACCAAGACAGTTCCTCAGCCTCCCTAGAGTCCAGACCTTGCTCCCTGTGACTTTTGCTTATTCCCTAAGCTCAGAGGCTGTCGTTATGAGACAATTGAGGAGATGAAAGAGGCTGTGACGAAGGTCATTGACACGCTCACACAAGAGGACTTCCATGGGAGCTTCCCGACGTTATTGGAACGGCACAACAAGTGCATTGCAGCCGGAGGAGATTACTTCGAAGGGGACTAGAGTTTCATGTGTGTACTATCAATAAAATTGCCCATACGAAAAAGTCTGGAAACTTATCGTATGCACCTCGAAATTATGTCTTTTTCATCCATTTGGTTGTGTTATTTTAACGTTGGGGTTGCAAACACATGCCTCAGTAAGTGGACGCTGGTGGAAAGCAATGTTAAAAACAATGATTTAAACCAGACAAATTCTTAGTATTTGATAGGAATACTTATATAAGTGTGCAAAAATTATTGTTATCGTCAAATAAAAGTTGTCCACCAATGAACCCAGAAAATAGCTGATAAAATGGAATAAGGCTGGAAGATACAGAGCGGTTCTTTTTCATCTTTATATTTTTTAATGTTTTAAGAATTGCAATGCACTGTTAAAAATGAAGAATACAGTTTAAACAAATTTCAGCTTTGAATAACTCATTAAGAATTGACATACCATGACCCAAATGAACACGTCGTGCGTCTGCAATGGAGGGCAAGAGCCATTTTTCCATTTTTGAGGAGGTGCCCGTGGTGTAGTCGTTATCGCCGTAGGAAATGAACACGGCGATACGAGTTCAAATCCTGGACGAGACTGATTGCATTTCACATAGCACTAATACCCTTGGGAAAGGTATGAATCCAATTATTCTCCCTCCAGCTATGGGTAAATAGTAGGACAGACTAGGTTCTTCAGCCTTGGTTAGGCAACTAGTCTAGGAGAAGGAAAACTCTGAATTCAAACCTGTTAAACTCCGCTTAAAAATTGACCTTGTGTCATATCCTGCCCGAGCGGAGGGGTTGGTAAATAGTAAGAGCCATTTTTCCATATGTCTTATAGACCAAATCGAGAGGACCCAAATCTTTCAGTGGAGTGAGAAAAAGAACAAAAAGTGGAAAATACGAGGTGTTTCTTTCTCATTCTTATTTTTGTTGATGATAATTTTCTGCATGATATTGCAATCTAAAGAACTAAATTCTTTTGTTTCTTAATTATAATAAAAACCTTACAAAAGGAATTCAGGTAAAGTTGATATGCTGTTAAATAAGCCAAACCCAGTTGGTTTAACGTTTTCCCCACATTTAAGGAAATTTTTAGCATTAAATAAGATGTTAGGCATGTAAATGAGAACATAACTGAATCAATTATCCACACGACTATTGAATTAACAGATGTTACTTATGCAGAAGATTTAAATTCACACTTGAATATGGAAATAGCTTTTATCGACCCCTTTGAGTTACTTCCTTCATCGATTACCTTTCTTTTAGAACTTGAAAACTAATACACCATAATCGAATTTTCCACGGAAAAAAAATATACAGGAAACGGCAAAAAATATCTCCCACATCTTTAACAGTCACCTGTGTAGCGAGAGTGAACTTCGGAAAGGGATAATGTTAAGCTCCATCAAGCTAATGTCTTGCCATTTTTCCAAGTTATGATCAGAGTTTGAACCCGTGTACACAGTACGTTTGCTGTTGAATTTTTTTTAAAGTACAGTGCTTTTTGTGCTCATTTCATGTTACGTCGGAATGATGCTTTTCCGGATAGAATTTTAAACCCTTGGCAATATCGATTTTCAATCCGAAACTGCATCATTTATATACAACTTGAAATGAGTACGAAAAGCTCTGAGCGACAATTACACATTGACAATTCTTAAACAAATATTTCGACAGAAATTACATGGTGTACACTGATCCAAACTTTGATTGTAACTGGTCATAACAGAAAAAAAAATGGTAAGAAATTAGCTTGATGGAACTACCATTACGACTTGCCTAAGTTTACTTGCACCACATAGGTGACTGTTTAAAATGTGAGAGGTATTTTTATCGCACCCTGTATGACACCCTCGCCTCAATCTCGTCCACCACCCTCCAATCTCTGCTACAACGCAGGAAAAAACAGATTGAAAGTTCCCTCCAGGAAAGTGACCATACACCACCCTGCCCCATGCTGTGATTCTTTAAATGGAAAGGCAGCGACAATCACGTCTGAAAAGAAGAGAGAGGTTGCTGGCAGCCGAAGACTGAAAACCGAAGGGTATATATTGTAGAACAAAAAAAAAAAAAAAATACAACTCCGATTCCTGCAGTAGTTAATACTAAAAAGGTTTTATAGTCTTCAAGTTTACAGATGGTAACAAAATCTGCGGGTGTGACTTATATTGGTCTAAGGCGTTGGTCAGGTGAGGGTTAAGTTTTCTTAGCAATAATTCGTCCTAGCGGTGAACTGGTGATATGAGTTGGCAGCACGAAGCACAATTCCAATCTGTTGGTCCCTGCCTGGTCAGTTCTGCTTGTCTACTTCGTCTGGTCCCAACTGCTTCGCTTACTGCCACCAACTGCTGAGCTCAAAAATCAGCTTGTTTATATAACAATTGCCAATATTCTGGGGAAGGTTCTGACTGAGGCAGGGGTGATCTCCATAACGTCATTTTCAACTCATCAGACATCCGTTATGTCTTTGTTTCAATTCTCGTCATCAGAAAGGGTCCAACCCTTTTTCCACTTCCTTCATTAAGTCGCTCCTCTCACTGCACTCGTGATGAGGAATACAGGAGGATAGCTTTCCTCCTACCAGTACAGTTTCTCTCATTTTACTGCTTATGATGTCAAACTGGAGATTCCTCCCCTTATGCCCAAATATGCTCGCCTGTCACCTTTCTGATGGAACTGGTTTCAACCTGCGTGGGAGGAAGGGCTGGTCTTCATCCCAGGCTAATTGATAATTCCCTTTTCAACACCGATAAGTAATCCCGGAAAATTACCTCACCTCATTAGTTGCAGTGTTCTCATCAAATGCCAGATAGCCTTCCTACCCTCAACAAAGATTCCCTTGTTCGCCTCTCAACCCCATTTTCTTCCTCAATTTCCGTTTGTACTTATTCGCCTCTGAGGTCTATCCTTTAACTGGGGAATCTCCATGTCACTGCGATCAGGTGCGAGTCACAGGTCACGGGTTATCTTCCCTGATTGTCAAATTTCTAATTTTCATTTTTTTTTTTTTCTCAGGCTTGGGAATTGTTTCATCACTCATTTGTTAAAACATCTTTTTCTTCCTCTATTTCCGATTGTACTTGTAACCAACTTAATCACCCTCATTACCCGTCAACATCTTCCAAATCTCATTTCTGGCCATTGTGAAAAGTTCTTCTCCCAGAATTTCAATTTTACACTTCTCGGCAATTATATTTGGCTGCTCAACTTTTTGTTTAACCCTTCATGTACCACGCCACAGACCAATATTGTCACACCTGTATTAATCTGATGTCGAATACTTGTTCACCTAAAGGTTACCTCATCAGAAATGAAACAGACGTTAGGGTTGAATTGTTTTGATAAAACAAGGTCATCTTTCTTCACTGAACAGTATATCTTTGAAATTTTGGTTCTCCCATCTTGGCTTAAACGAAAAAAAATTTCTTGCATTTAAAAATTAAAACACTGTTTCCTGACGATCTTCCGAGTATTTTCTGGTCCAATTTGTTGAATTCTTTCGTCAGATTGATTTTAACGGCATGTCAACTCGTCCAGGGTTATTTTATGCCTAGAGGTTAAGAAATCGCGTTCATATTTTCATTTGAGTTGTTTTAATTTTTTTGGCGCAGTCCTATCGAATGTAAACCACACTTGTCCAAAAAAAAAAAATAAATAAATAAATAAATAAATAAATAAATAAAAATAAAATAAAATAAAAAATAAATAAATCAAAATAAATAGATAAATAAAATAAAATAGATAAATTGAAATATTGTCGAAGCACCAGACATTTTTATTACCTAATTTGAGGACGCTAAATTTGAAAATGACTTTCTTGGTTAGCTACCGTTTTTGCTGGATAGAAATGTTTCATTTTTGAATAATAAAAAAAAATATAGCATTTTTTAAAATTTGTTTTCTGTATATATGATATTGATCGATGGCAATATTTCTCAAAGTAAAATCGTACAAAAATACAATTTCTCAATAAGCATACCGATATTTGTTGGTTTGAATACGAATTGAGAATTCGTATTTAAATCAACAAGTGTTGGTCAGCTTATTGAGAAATTGTATTTTCGCAATAACAAACCCCAAGTCTTTAAAAATTACACAATTGAATATACCAAGACTAACAAGTATTTTCATCAAATCATTTGATAAACTAAAAGCAGAAATAAAACCTTCGTAAACAAGATTTATTGAAAAAAATTTTCTTTCTTGATTGTCAAGTTTGTTAAGTCCCTTTTGATATTCCAACTGTAGTCAACCATCATTCTTTTGTTCCACCGTTCCTGGTAGCACTCTTCATGTTATGCATTGACCCTCGACCGAGCCGTCAATCAAGAGATGCACCTGTGTAAATAAGCCGAAGAAGAGCGGAAGCAGGTGGACGTTAAGAAAGAATATAGACAGGGTGCCCGAGGCCGTCAGTCAGTTGAGGCAGGAATGCCAAAGTGAGAACCAACTTGCAGAGGGCTGGGCCTTCAGTGACCCACGGTTGAGCAACCCCTGCCAAGATGCGAAAGAAGTGCTGCTATAGTCAAGAGAAGAACTTGAGTCAATATAGCAGTCTGTCCCTGTCTCCACTCATCTCTCTCACACAACAGAACATCCCCCTTTCGAAAATAAAGTGCGAGAGATTTATATTTTTGCAAAGAAGAGTATTCGTTCATTTATTGAAGTCGTTCATTAATGGTCAATGATGTTTCCGCATATAAGTGTATATGTAAACGTGTAGTTGTACTATGGGTATACAGTGTAACCCGGATATAAGAGAGTTATTGGAACAACATACTAAGTCTCTTATATCAGGGTTTGGTCTATTTTGTTTAGGTAACACAGGCTCTAATTTGGGACCAGGCTCTGTTTAGGTAACACAGGCTCTAATTTGGGCTACATGAAAATTGATGCGTTTCTATGACCTTTATTAACTAAATTTTGCGATTAGCCAAGACCATAAATTCTTTTTTCCAAAAAGGAACAATTACACTACAGCAAAAACGGTAGCTAACCATGAAAAACTAAGGCCATTTTCGGAATAAGCACCGTCAAATTAGCAAGAAACCCGTTTTTTTTTTTCTTGGCACCAAAAATCGTATATTATATCCAAATTTCTCTTATATCAAGGTCTCTTATATCCGGGTTACACAGAAGACATTTGATTGTTTTGATATCCTGATAGATTTGTTCTACTTTCTCACAACTCACATCACCGCAATTATCCGCAGATTTATCTAAATGGCTATGTTAAAAAAAAAAAAAAAAAAAAAAAAAAGGAACCTTAATACTCATATTAACGCCAATATCCTGTATACTTTTCAACAGCTTTTCCACTAATTCCTGATAGTTTTCGACCCGGCGATTGCCGAAAAAGTTTTCACCGCACCAACAAACGATAGTCAAACGCGTAATTGTAAGTCATCCATTAAATTAACAAATTTATCATCCTTAACGAGTTTCCTGATGTTATGGTGAAATGATGTTCATGTTCAATAAAATAGGTGCATTCAATTGGGATATTATTCGTTGGAGTTTCTTTTCAAGAAAACAAAATGTTCCATAACATGCGACATGGATTTTCGGTTCGTTTCCAGTGACCCCAAGTGCTTTTGTACTATAGGTAAATACGGCTATTTGCGAAACGTACATGGGACGTTCATTACATATATACATAACGTAGAACACAAAGAACATAGGAATCTCGAAATTCGAAAACACGTAACGACTTCTTGTTCAGGTACGAAACCTTTTTATCAACTTTGAGTTAAAAGGTTTCGACATAAGGAGGGGAGACACAATCTCGCAATGCCGTCTTATTCATTTGGCCCCTATCTCGTGCGGCACCCACGGGGCGCAAATTCGCCTGCTTCGGCGAGCTCGCAAAAGTCGAACCTCCTCGTTTGGTGTCTAGCTTCCAACTCCCTAACTTTCTTCAAATCTCCCAAAAACCTCCGCGCGCTTCCGGTGCGTGACGTCACCCGCACCCCGTCACCCCGTTCCGTCATCTCGGGCTATTGTGACATCTTTTGCACCTAACTAACCCATGTTCTGAGCCGAGAGGTTCTCAGTCTAACTAAACTCAAAGGCATGAACCGAAATCCCTTGGCCATTACGTTACACTTTGACAAGCTGTCATGTTGTGATTAGTAAACAGGGCAGCGCATCAGGGCAGTCGGGTCCAACAGGTGTGTAACCAGAAGGAGACCACGTGATGAGAACCACGCGGGCAGATTTATAGAGTGTAGAGAACCGGGGGGGTCGAGCGAGGGACACGCAGCCGATCAGAGGCGTTAAGCCGTCTGACGATACGGCTTGCAAGGGGGGTGTAAGCGTTAGCACCCCCTAACTCCCAGAAGAAGGTACGGGACAAGAAGACGTCCCCTCTCTGAGTATATGTCTCTCCATCTATCTCTCAACTAACAAACTGTGGGTCCTTTTCGAGAATAAAATGAGATTTCTTTTTATAAAGAAAAGGGTTTCGTTCGTTCATCATGTTCGATTACTATACAACAAAAAGCTCTCAATGTGTTTGTTTTCCTTCCGTAGTGAAGGGGCAAAAGTGATGGGATAAATTTATAGATATCAAAACTAAAGATGTTAAGGTTTCATTTTTATGTCACCTTAAGGTTTACTAAAGTGTATTATTGATAAAGTTTGTTAATTTGAATTTTGGCGATAAATAGGAAAAATACGGTACTTCTATTTTAGATTTTTTGATTAAAAAACACTTTCTTATAAAAATAGTTTATTTCAAGTTGCCAACAAATTGCTTGGGCTACATGAAAATTGATGCGTTTCTATGACCTTTATTAACTAAATTTTGCGATTAGCCAAGACCATAAATTCTTTTTTCCAAAAAGGAACAATTACACTACAGCAAAAACGGTAGCTAACCATGAAAAACTAAGGTCATTTTCGGAATAAGCACCATCAAATTAGCAAGAAACCCGTTTTTATTTTCTTGGCACCAAAAATCGTGTCGACCAGTGTAATTTGCAAACAGATTTATTTACATAGATAGGGACCTAACAGGTGCTCCCGCTCCTTGTCAGGGTTGACCTGGAGGTAATAGAAATGTAGACATACTCGACACTCCCCAAAACTGGAGCTTCGTCATCCGATGCGGCTTGGTGTCGTATCTGGGACACCATTTTTTTTTTTAGGCGGGTCTACCTATCTTAAGCAGAATACAATTAGCCTCTCCGACAAGTCATATCATTTATGATACTTATCGACTATGTAGGTTTAATAGAACTAATACGGTTCTTCTACAAAGATAGCTTTGGCATTAAATAACCCACGAAGGTTGATATGCCATTAAACGAAGAAACATGTTTATTTATAGTCTAAATTTAACGGTTAAGTTGAAGCAAAATAGAATCTTTGAAAAACGGGGTGTGAAAAAAAAAAAAAAAAAAAAGATTTTTAAAGATTATTTTTATTATTTCAGCCAGAAATCTATTTGTCTAAATCATGTTACAAAGATTTGGTTTGATTTTTAGGACTGATTTTCTTTGGCTTGAAATACCTAGCTACGTTATTCATTTAATAAAATAACACTTGCACTTAAATCGAGACTAAATTCTTTTGATTTTAAGAGGAGTAGTAGCACCTGATAGGGTCCTATCTATGGGTTAAATTGAACTAACTACATACCTATGCTAAACTGAATTGTTTGAATTAGAACTGTTTGATCAAACTGAATAGCTTGAAATAGAATTGTTTTCGACACTTAAACTGTACTTGCACTTTAAACTGATCTTGAAGTGAAAGAGACTAAAATATTAAAGTACGAGGATCATTAAATAAGTGTCCAGACTTTTTTCGTATGGGCCCTTTTATTGATAGTACTCACATGAAACTCTAGTCCCCTTCGAAGTTACCTCCTCCGGCTGCAATGCACCTGTTGTACCATTCCAACAACTTCTGAAAGGCCCCATGGAAGTCCTCTTGTGTGAGCGTGTCAATGACCTTCGTCACAGCCTCTTTCATCTCCTCAATCGTCTCATAACGACAGCCTCTGAGCTTAGGGAATAAGCAAAAGTCACAGGGAGCAAGGTCTGGACTCTAGGGAGGCTGAGGAACTGTCTTGGTACCCATCTTGCTCAAATAGTCTGTGACAAGGATGGGATTGTGGATTGGTGTATTGTCCTGGTGGAAATGCCACTGACCCAATTTGAAGAGTGCTGGCCTCTTCCCACGGACTCTCTTCCTGAACTCCCTTAAAACCTCAACATAGTAACCCTAACCCTTTGGCCAATCAACTCTGGTGTACTGACTTCCTTACTCCTCCCACACCTCATCATCCCTCACAGACTCCGTGCCTTCCTTGAATCTCTTATGCCACTCAAAAACTGATGCTCGATTCATGTAAAATGGTCGAAAAGCAGTCTGAAGCATTCCATACGTTTCTGTGGAATTTTTCCAAGTTTAAAACAGGATTGCATATCGTTTTTCTAAAAGCTTCAGATTGCATTTTTGAAATTCACCAGCTGTGAGTTTAGTAGGGTGTATTCCAATTCCTGCTGTGGCAGTTGATTTGAAGCTGAAATCATAAAAGTTGGTCAGTCATCTCATAAGATGTATATCAATAACATAGTGAATTTTCAAGGGTCTACGACAATTTTAAATGCCTGTACAAAAAAGTCTGGAAACTTATTGACTGTACCACGTACATTCGACAATAAGAAACAGGACCAGGTTCGGTTTCTTTCTTTAATGGCACATCAACTTTCGTGAATTATTTAATGCCAAAGCCATCTTTGTAAAAGAACAGTAGTGGTGCTAATCTAACCGATTGCTCGGGGGGATAAGGGGTTGTAAAAGGAGGGGGTTCATTCTTTCCCCGAGGGCATCAGTCCGAAAATGAGCGTAACAGGAATTCGAAGTTGTTTACTATGATGACGTAATTCAGTTCATTCGCCATTATGCACACGCCCCCCCAATATGACCAAGAGTGAAGGACAAACTACCAAGTTTGAAGAAACTATTAGTCACAAAAAGTAGTTTGCAAGCCACGTGTTTGATTGATTTTAACGGCATGTTAACCTGCCTAGGGTTATTTTATGCTTAGTGGTTAAGGAATAGCATTCATATTTTTTCAATTTTTGTGTAGCTCCTTAGAGCTTTTGCACACAGTTTTATAAGAACAAGTATTCATTTCAAATACTAATAACTTGCCATAGACTGCTATTTGCCCCATAGATAGGATCCCATCAAGTGCTACCAATCCAGGTTAGAGTGGACCTGGGAGCCTACTCCAAGTTCCCTAAAACTTCGGCATTACTCGAGCTTCACCATCAACCTTTGTAGTTTATTTAATGCCAAATCCCTTTTTATACAAATAATCAGTTCTATTTCAAACAATTCAGTTCAGCATGAGTACACATGTTAATTGTCAAAAACATTTCTATTTCTAGCTATTCAGTTTTGTCGAACAAGTCTAATTCAGCTAATTCCATTTAGTATAAGTACAGTTTTTTTTTTTTTTTTTTTTTTTTTTTTTACACAGTTAAATGTTAAAACAGTTCTAGATTAAACAATTCAGTTTAGCGTAAGAACAGTTTCAATGTCAAAAACAGTTCCATTTCAAACAATTCAGTTTAGCATAAGTACGCAGTTTTAATGTAAGTACACAGTTTGTCAAAAACATTTCTACTTCCAACTATTCAGTTTAGTCAAACAGTTCTAATTCAAACAATCCCGTTTAGCATGAGTTTAGCAATTAGTTCTATTAATCCATTAGATAGGACCCTATCAGGTCTACTACTCCGGGCCAGAGTGGACCTGGGAGCAATGGCAATGAAGGAGTGCTCTGCATTCCCCAAAGCCCCAGCATCACTGGAACCTCACCATCAGATTGTTCTGTGTCATATCCAGGACACTCGTGTATTCTACAGTACCCCCCCTAGTCGACTGGGCAAGTCACAGTTTAAATGACAATCAGTTATATTTGACCATTGATAGGACCCTATTAAATACAACCATTTCAAGTCAGGAGCTTCACTATCAGGTTATTTAGGTCATATTAAGGACTTTCATTTGAGGAGGGTCTTACTCCCTCTGCAGAGATGTAGTCGAGGTATTCTACAGCTTCAGTCGACTGGGCTGAATATGGCAATGAGATGTAGTAAACGAACAGAAATATTGGAAAGCAGTTACGTAACTTCAGTGCGAAATAGGGATCTGCCCAGGGCGACACTTATGAGGGCGTCACTTTTGATTGGTTGGATTTTATGCCATATCAATCTTGTAGGTTATCTAAAGGCTAATCCTATATATATATATATATATATATATATATATATATATATATAAAATTTGTAAATGAATACTTTAAAATGCGCCAGAGCTCATTGTAACATAGCCAAATACGAATATATGAAATATTCAGATACGTGAAACGTTCACATGCATAGGAATCCCGAAACACTTTCTTTGTTCAGGTACGAAACGTTTGATTTCTTGAGTTTAGTCTTTCGACACAAGGAGAGAGAGACACACAATTTTTACTATGCTGACCGTTCCATCTGACCCAACAATCGCGCGGTGCATCCCGTAACCCCAACTGGACTCGCCTCGTCCAGCTTCAAATCTCAACTGGCCTCGCCCAGCTTCGGATCTCAACTAACTGCTTTTTTTCAAAATCACCAAAATCCCAGCCCATCGCTTCCGGGCATGACGTCATTCGCACCCCAGTCACATTTCCTATCTGGGTTTTTTATTATGACATTTGTGATTGTCACATCCTCCGCGCTCGAGTGTGAACACCTGCATTCAATGTGTGCCCCTGCACGTGCACTAAGCCGAATAGTTCTAAGCCTAACCAAACTGAATGATAAGATATAACCAACGAAAAACGATAATATATATAAAAAAAAAAAAAAAGAATCATTCCTCAATTATATAACATTATTTGTTTACCCTAAGTTAAATGATTTCATATATGCCAACACTCATAAATTCTATTTAATATTAATCATTTGTTTGCGCAAAGTATCCGGGAGACCTGGGTTCAATCCCAGGTCGTGTCACACCAAAGACTTTAAAAAAATGGTACTTGATACCTCTTTGCTTAACACTCAGTGATATAAGGTACACATCAAGGGTAAAGTGGAGCAATCCAGGGAAAGGAGTAGCGCTCTCCCCTACACCTCGGTACAGTAGCTATCGAAAAGAGAGCCTTCTGGTCGCCCTCGACTACAGTCGCCAACTTTTATTGTGCTTATTAATAGTTTTATTTGCACATAGTTAAATTGTTTCAAGTATTGCTATTAAAGACTTGAAAATTCTATTCAACAATATGTATTGCACGCTGTCAAACGGTTACAAGTATTGCTATCTAATAACAATATTTCAATTTTTGCAAAGTTAAACTGTTTCAAGCATTCCAATCTAACACGAATAATTCTATTCAATATCGATCATTTGTTTGCACACCGTTAAATTGCTTCAAATTTTATTATCGAGCACCAACAATTTGTTTAATGTGTTATCCAAGACACTTGTTGGGAAGGGGTCTTACTCATCCACAAAGATGCAGTCAGTGTATTCTACATCCCCAGTCGAATGGGTTGGGACTTTGACAGGTTCAACCACTCCGGGTCCCAGTGGACCTAGGAGTCAGAGCAATCAAGGAGTACTCCACATTCGCTTAAGCCCCTGGACTGGAGCCTTACCCCTCAGTAGAGATGCAGTCGGTGTATTTTACCCCCCCCCTCCTTCCCCAGCCGACTGGGCTGGGCACTTTTAGGTTTGTGGCATTAAGATCAAAGAAAGTATTGTTTTGGTAACAAGATATATCAAAGAAACAAAGATAAGATTCGCAAAGCTTGACAATTTTTTTTTGAAACACTCGGATTGGTAATACTTGGTGGATCTTGTCTATACACTTTCCATGGAAGATGAAGATCGTTAATTCTAACGGCATCTCAACTCGTCGAAGGTTACTTAATACCTAGAAGTTAAAGAGTTAGATTCATTGTCGATTTATATTTTTGTGTCACTGTTTCTTAACAGTTTTTGTAGAGTTATATAGTTTCAGTATTCCTATCTAATACAAATGCATTGGTATAGTGGTTAGAGTGTTCGCTAATGGCCCGGGAGACCTGGGTTCAATCCCAGGTCGAGTCATACCAAAGACTAAAAAAAATGGTACTTTATACGACCTTGCTTAACACTCGGCATTATTAGGTAAGAATCAAGAATAAAGTGGAGCAATCAAGGGAAAGGAGTAGCGCCCTCTCCTACACCTTGGTGTAGTAGCTATCGACAAAGGACCCTTCGGGTTACCATTGACTACGATCACCAACTTTACTTATATGGCTTCAAGTATTTTTATCTAAAACTAATAACTATAATTTTCTTGTAATTATTTTGTTTGGTTGTTTTGTTTCACAGCGTATAATCCCTTTTCAGGTCATTTAACGCCGAATCAAATTTCAAACAATTCAGTTTAGTATAAATATTGTTTTTGTTTACTAACAGTTAAATGTCAAGAAAGTTCAGTTAAATGTCAAAACAGTTTTATTTCAAACAATTCAGCTTACCTTAGTCCTATATAAAAACAGTTCTACTTCAAACAGTTTAGTTTAGCATTAGAACAGTTTCAATGTCAAAAAAGGTTCTATTTGACCCATAGAATTGACCTTATTAGGCACTACCACTTCGGAACGGAGTGGACCCGAGAGCAATGACAATAAAGCTCAAGTATTACTGGAGCCTCACAATCAGATTGTTTAGTGTCATATCCAGGACACTCATTAGGGGAAGTCTTACCCCTTTGCAAAGATGCAAGTAGTGTATTCTACAGCCTCACCTGACTAGGGCACCTCTGGTGGTGTAATGGTTAGCAAGTTAGACTAGCAAACCTACACGAATGAGTTCGAGTCTCATTGGGTGCCCCATTCATTTGGCCTTGTGCTAAATCGAAGTAAAGACCTTCGTAAATTACTACAGCCTCAGCTGACTGGGCAATGTAATTGCTTTTCTTTAATAAAAATCATTTGATAGAAAAAAAGTCAAGTTTTCAAGTAATTAATAATCCCGAATAAACAATTATAACTTCAATTAACTATTTATATATATTTACCCAACCCCTCCGCTCGGGCAGGATATGACACAAGGTCAATTTTTAAGCGGAGTTTAACAGATTTACATTCAGAGTTTTTCTTCTCCTAGACTAGTTGCCTCACCAAGGCTCAAGAACCTAGTCTGTCCTGCTATTTTCCCATAGCTGGAGGGAGAATAATTGGATTCATACCTTTCCCAAGGGTATAGTGCTATGTGAAATGCAATCAGTTTCGTCCAGAATTTGAACTCGTGTCGCCGTGTCCATTTCCTACTACGATAACCATTACACTACGGGCACCTCCTTCAATTAACTATTTATTTTCAGTAGAAGTAAGGACGAACTTATGAGGGACGTTTTTCTAGGAACCCTTACACATGGAAGTGCTTGTGTTAATCGATCAGGAAGAAGTTATTTATATCAGTTCTTTGCGGACACAGGTACGTTATTTGGAAGACCTGCCGGGATGGATGGATGATAGGGTCGATTAAAGAACGAGAGTCAGAGAAATCCGTGCTGTTAGAGCGACTTAATGATATGGCATCAAGTCAGTGGCGACTCTAGCCTATTTTTGCTACTCGTGCCCCCCGCCCTGTCATCTTCAGTTCCCAACCCGTGGTCCGTGGACCCAAAGTCATCCATCATAGTTGCTATTGCGTGATTCTCCATTGTATAGCCGATATTGACAAACGTACCTTGCATGGTGTTTTTTTTGTAAACAATCAAAATAGTATATAATTTGTAGTCTTGTTAATACAGTAGATAAGATAATTTTTTTCCTTTCAAAAGTATAGAAGAAAAGAGAAGATGTTCATTACTATGACGAGAAAAATGTTTATTAGAATAAAGAAACTGATGACAATATACACAGACACAGCTAGTAGTTTCAATTTCGCTTAAAATAAAGATTTGTTGAAAATGTATTCAAATAAACAAATTTTAGTTACAGAATGTAATATATGCAACATTCATTAAAGAAATAGAGATCTGTTAGTGAAAAAACGAATTAAAACACGCCGTTTGACCAACATTTACCATAGCGATGATGATGACGTCGGCGACGGCTATAATCTGCTATCCCCCCTCTCTCTCTCGGTCCCTCTCCCTCTTCCCAAGGCAGCTGTCAGCAGTCACAACGTGCTAATATTTTTGAGCACAGTGTTTAGAGTTGCTCTTGCTATTGGCTACAGCCAAAAGCGGATTTCTCTAACATTATTGTTATTATAAGGGTCTAGTGCTGGGTACGGATAGCGCGTGTTCAACATTATAGCCGATTTTATGGGATGTTAAATGAATTTGACGGTGGCCGGACAAAGACCATCCGTTCAAAACAGTATCGTTGTATTATTCCCATATATATTTATGAACTTTTGGCTACTTAGTTATCGAAACTTGAGGATACGTAATTTAATTGAGATCAAACTAAGTATGTTTGCTTGAAATTAATGGATGATTTTTAATCCATTTTGAATAACATTGACCGAGTTATTGGTCGTGCCGGGCACGAGTAGCACTAGTCCCGTCTCCGCCCCTGCATCAAGTATTTCTATTGAAAACGATTCATTTTTTTTTTTTAAAACAGGTCTATTTTACTCATGAGATCCTAACGGGTTTTACCGCTCCGGGTCAGAGTGAACCGGGGAGTAATGATAATGAAGGGTACTCCACAATTCCTAAATCTGAAGCTTCACTATAAGGCGCAGTTTAAAGTCATATTCAAGACTTCGTTTTATTGTTAGGGAATCTTGTGACAATATTCGTCTGTGGCGGTACGTGAGGGGTTAACCAGAAAAATTGAATAGCCAAATATAATTGCCAAGAAGTGTAGAATTGAAATTCTAGGAAAAAGAATCGAAAATGCTGAGAAATAACTTTTTGACAAAAGCCAAGATGGGAACTGGAAGGAAGTTGACAGGTACGGAAAGATTAATTTGTTTACTGAACTCAGGCGGAAATCGAGAAAGAAAAATATTGTTATAAAAAAAAAATGGAAAGGGTAACGATATTAAGATAATTTTCGAGCCTGAAAAAGTTAATTTTTAAAGGATTTGACAGCATAAAGATTCAGATACGGTGTAATTTGCACTCTAGTCAAAGACAGGGACTCAGAGCCAACAAAGAAGTCTTTGTCAAGATAAAGAAGGCCATCTGGCATTTGGGGAAATACCTCAGCTAAGGGTTGTGAAAATTATCCAGAATTACTTATCAGGGCTGAAAGGGAATTATTAATTAGCCTGAGGATAGGCCAGCCTTTTCGCCTACGTAGAATTGAAACCAGTTCCATCAAAGGTGACAGTCCAGCATATTTGGGCAAAAAGGGGTTGGACCCTTTTTGACGTCATGAGCCGTAAAATGATAGAAACTATGTTGGTAGGAGGAAAAGCTATCCTCCTGTAGTCCTCACTATGAGGGTAGTGAGAGGAACGACTCTGTGGAAGTAGTGAAAAGAGGGTTGGACCCTTTCTGATGACGAAAATTGAAACAAAGACATGAAGGATGTCTAATGAGTTGAAAATGACGTTAGGGAGATCACCCCTGCCTCAGTCAGAACCTACCCCAGAATATTGGCAATTATTATATAAACAGGCTGATTTTCGAACTCAGCAGTTGGTGGCAGGAGAGCGAAGCAGTTCGGTCCCAGACGAAGTAAAGCCGACGAAGACCAGACAGGGACCAACAGATTGGAATTGTGCTTCGCGCTGCCAACTCAGATATCGCCAGTCCGCTGTTTGGATACACTGTCGTTAAGAAAACTTAGACCTTTGTAAGTTGGTGGCAGAGAGAGAGCGAATCAGTTGGGTCCAGGAAGCAGACGAAGACCAGCCAGGGACCAACAGATTGGAATTGTGCTTCGCGCTGCCAACTCATATCACCAGTCCGCCGCTGAGATACAGTGTCGTTAAGAAAACTTAACCCTCGTCGGACCGCCGCCTTAGACTACTATGTGTCGCACCCGCAGATTTTCTGTCGCCATCTGTAACTTTGAAGTTTTATAAACCCTTTTCTTATCTACTGCAGAAATCGGAGTTATTTTTTTTTTCTTTGTTCTGCAATATATGTACCCCTTTGGAGTCCAGTCTTCAGCTGCCAGTAACCCCTCTTCCTTTCAGACAGGGCCATCGGCCTTACTTTTAAAGAATCACAACGTGGGGCAGGGCTGTGCATGGTCACTTTCCCTGGAAGGAACTTTTGATCTGTTTTTTCCCCACGCTGTAGCAGAGAGATTGGAGGGAGGCGGACAAGGTTGTGGCAAAGAGTTACCATAATAGGTATAATCAGCGCTGTGATCGAGGACGGGGCGAAGAGGGTGGTATAATCTTACCTGTTTTTAGGGGGATACAATCACCCTATTCAACGCCCCATGTAAGTCATGATAGATACGCATTGCAAATTGTTATATTTTCAATTACGCACAAGGCCCTAAATGTTTTTATGGAGAAGTGGGAAAGGGAGTGGTTTTCTGTCCAGCTGATCATATTCTATGCTAATGTTCACTAAGCACATTCATTGACCCGTTAATTCTGACAATATTGACAATCAACCGTTACGGAAAGACCACGATAATCAAAATACCTCAGTTACTCTATAGAGATATGGATGTCATGATAAAAAGTAACATTATTATAATACCAATTATTGGGTTGATTTGGTTTGCTTTTATGATTTATTAATCCTTCTTGATTATTTAATCATATTTACCCAACCCCTCCGCTCGGACAGGACATGACACAAGGTCAGTTTTTAAGCGGAGTTTAACAGGTTTGAATTCAGAGTTTTCCTTCTCCTAGACGAGTTGCCTCAACAAGGCTGAAGAACCCAGTCTGCCCTACTATTTACCCATAGCTGGAGGGAAATAATTGGATTTATACCTTTCCCAAGGGTATTAGTGCTATGTGAAATGCAATCAGCTTCGTCCAAAATTTGAACTCGTGTCGCCGTGTCCATTTCCTACGACGATAACCATTATTTAATACCAAATCGTGTATGTATACATGATTTGCAATATTTAAAGAATTTCAAGTACTGCAATTCAACAATAACATTATTTGTTTGCACACAGTTAAATGGTTCCAAGTATTGCTATGCATCACTGACAACTTTTTTCTTTTTATTTATACACACAGTTAAAATGGTCTAAAAATTCTATTAATACGATTTAACACAAGTCATTTGTTTGCACAGTTTAAATGTCAAACAGCTCTATTTCACACATCCATAGGACCCTATCAGGGGTTACGACTCCTGGTTAGAGTGGACCAGGAATTTAGGGCAATGAAGGAGTACTCCACATTCCCCAAAGCTATTGAGCTGGAGCCTCGCTATCAGATTGTTTCCGACAGCTCCAGCCGACTTGGCTAACTGGGCCAAGTGATATTTTATTTAATGTACTTCTAAATATAATTATAATTTTACGTATTTGTCATTTCAAATGAGCAAAACAAATACTGAGACGTTCACTCTCACCGCGTGCTTTCCTTCCTGTCTGTCCATCTAGTTTCAACATTAAAAAAATCATTATTTACTCAGCTTAGTTTAGTTGTAGCGCAAGGCCAGAAGTATGGTGCGTACAGTGAAAATCGAACTCACTATTAATGGCTTGCTAACCGTTACAACACGTTAAAATGAGCGATTTATCTGTGCCTCCCACCAGACAGGATCTGACCCAAGGCCTTTTTTATAGTGGGGGGATTTTGGAGACAGAGAGGTCGGGCACGAATTTCGGCTCGCACCCGACTGTACTATGCTGGTCATAGACTAATTAGGGAGCTATATGAATTATGTTAGCCTTGGATAAGTCTCCCGGCACATATGCCAGACGACCTTGCTGGTCATTGATTCAACTAGACCCAAAGGTCTATTACTATGCTAATTAAACTTACAAATGACTTAGGTTGCCATTTAGGGCGCCTCGGGTGGTGTAATGGTTAGCAAGCTAGACTACCAAACCTTTACGAGCGAGTTCTAGTCTCATTTGGTGCCGCATCTAAACTAAGTTTCGTAAATTGCGATTTATGCCGCCATTTTTATTTATTTATTTATTTATTTTCATCATACAACGTGTGAAAGCACGTGCTATACCATATCCTCATCAGCCGCCATCCAGGGGGGATAACAGTTTCGGTAGCCCATAATTCATTGTTTTCTCTCTATTATAATACTAATTAATGCAAGCAGCATCCATTATAATTCTGGGTAAAGCAGGTAGCATCCATTATAATACTAGACAGGGCGTCTTTTTCTCTTCATTTAAACGACTGTATTTGCTGTCTTTTTGGAATTAATATAATACATATTTGTTCCAAAAGGGATCACACTTTTCTTGACAGGATTAAAAAAAAAAAAAAAAAAAAAAAAAAATCTAAGTTAGATTTCTTTAAATATTATTAAAAAAAAAAGAAATGTAAAAATCACTTATTTTCTGTGACTGCAGACCAAAAAACTCGAGAAAAGATAAGATTGTTTAAATGGGAGCTTCTTTCACATCCACCAAATTTACAGATTTTCATTTGTTTCACTTGAATATTTTATAACTGGGAGAACATTCAGCAACAAATAAGTTGAAAACGGTTTTTCAAACTCTTGTAAGAGAAAACCCCAGATTGCTTTAATCATGGAATAGAAAAATTTTTCTTCCCGTTGGACATGAAGGTGATTACATTTTTCGAGATCTGGAATAAAATGTAATTATTTTCCGAACACTGAAATGACGATAGCTTAAGGGTAAGATGTCTGATTGACGAAAAATTAGCCGGGTTTCGATTCCAGCTTGAAGCAGTTTGTGGATAATATATATATATATATATATATATATATATATATATATATATATATATATATATATATATATATATATATATATATATATATTAGAGGCAGCATTCTTCAATATAAATTTCGTTAAGAGATTTTCTTCTGGATCCGTTCGTACTGCCGTATTGCTTTTATCGTATCAGTTCCTGCCGAATACGATAAAAGCAATGTAGCAATATGAACGTATCCAGAAGAAAATATATAGACAGAAAATGTTTATTATGTTGAACTAAATTTATATATAATGTTTACAAGAAAAGGTTATTTTCTCTCCTAAATGATTTAAAGTTCTGAAAGGTTGAGTTTGCAAATTCCCAGAGAAAGTCTGAATAAGATTCAGATGAAAAAGAATTAAGGAGGAGGGCAGAATTTTCTCTCAAGAAGGAATATATTTCTAAAAGTGAGTCGTAAGTTTTTAACAAAAAAAAAACAAAACAAAACAAAAACACAGAATTATAAAAAAAAGAGGGTTACTTCAAAATGCAATGAGATATATATAACTTAAAAATACAAATCTCTTGGTGGACCTACCTATTTTAAAATACATTTCGTTCTTTCTTTGGACCTACAACAAATAAATATATATATATATATATATATATATATATATATATATATATATATATATATATATATATATATATATATATATATTATATGTGTGCGTGTGTAGTTGGGCAGCAGTTTTTCATTTAAGCATGTTTGATTAAATAATATGGACACATTTTATCTACATAATTTTATAGAGATCTTTTTAAGTTTGCTGATGAGTGTCTTAGTTTCAGGTTGGAATTGGTGGATGAATTTACCAAAATTGTCCTGAGCGCTTTCAGACCTTTCATATGCCATCATCAGGGGTTACCTTCATGTATAAAGAGTAGTTTTTAAAGAGTTTTTTTTTATAACAACAAAATTACGTAAATGCAGAGTTGGATACAACTGAGATGCTGATGAATTTAAAAAACAGAACGCTATAAACGGAAATAGAATATTATCGAGAAATAATGGAATATTTAAAAACTATTTTTTTTTACACTATTCGTCTTTATATATATAAGACGAATAGTGTAAAAAATAGTTTTCATACAGACAGACACCCTTTTGACATACTGATATGCAAGAACTACCATTTTCATTGGTTTTTACTTCAAGGAGTGTTAAAAAGTTCTCGGACAAACCAAGATAAATATCAAATTGTTAGATTTCATTGTGTTTTTTGGACAGCGTAATAAAAATCAAGCTAGTTGGTCTACTTAAGTTTTAGTCACTAAAACTCAACCGTAGTCAAGTTAAGGTGAAATTTCTTGAGTATTTAAT
The DNA here is from genome assembly GCA_963585895.1 of Sepioteuthis lessoniana. Lineage (NCBI taxonomy): Eukaryota > Metazoa > Mollusca > Cephalopoda > Myopsida > Loliginidae > Sepioteuthis > Sepioteuthis lessoniana. Next base: position 50,981,432 of record OY757945.1, on the reverse strand, counting down.
AGTGAACTGATCCATGTGGAGACAACTATTTTTGACTACAACAGAAGGTCAAAGAAATTTGATTTTAATGGCATGTCAATCATTTTAGGACTATTCTATACCTAGAAATTACTTTCAAATTTACATGTTTTTGTATAGTTTTATATATATATATATATATATATATATATATATATATATATATATATATATATATATATATATATAGCACATTGCCGTATCAAATACAGCTAAGTTTTTAACAGAATTATTTGATCCATAGATGGGACCCTAACAGATACTACCACTCCGGTTAGTCAGGACTTGTGAGTTTAGAGTCTGACCCAGGACACCCCTTTTTAGGGGTCTTATCCCTTGCAGAGGGATACTGTCAATGTATTATAAGCCCCACCGACAGGGCCGAAAGAATTTCGAGGAATGAGTTGGGTCAAGTGTATAGTATGAATATATCACATACGTTTCATGGAACTGATACAGTCCATTTTTTTTTTTGGTCAGGCTGAGAACTTTTCAACACCCTAAGAAATACAGAGCCCACAATGCAAGTAAGTGTTGCAATAACTAACACCATCTAAAGATGGCACCATAAAAATATTTATGTGCCATTCAAAATTCTATGGCCCAAAACACTCAACATTTTAAAATCTGTTACAAAATATATTTTGCTCAATATAAAATTTTTGGTTCTTGTCCAGAATAGCACAAATAATTTCTACAGAAGCGTGCAAATGTATATATATCCCGATAAAAGTAAATTTCAGACATGAACAATGAAGTCTACAAAATTATTTATTAGTAATCAGACGTAAGTTTACATCTTAGTGATTAAGGATCGGAAAAACTAAAGAAATTATTTACGGAGTTGAGGGCGTAAAGTATAAATATTACATTTCTATAGAATTTTTTTATTTAATTATTCACTCCAAAATATCAAACAAATCACTGAAAGTTACTCTTATCTGGATGCTCAATGGAAGTATTACATTTCTATAGAATTTTTTTATTTAATTATTCACTCCAAAATATCAAGCAAATCACTGAAAGTTACTCTTATCTGGATGCTCAAAGGAAGTATTACATTTCTATAGAATTTTCCATTTAATTATTCACTCAAAAATATCAAGCAAATCACTGAAAGTTACTCTTATCTGGATGCTCAATGGAAGTATTACATTTCTATAGAATTTTTTTATTTAATTATTCACTCCAAAATATCAAACAAATCACTGAAAGTTACTCTTATCTGGATGCTCAATGGAAGTATTACATTTCTATAGAATTTTCCATTTAATTATTCACTCCAAAATATCAAGCAAATCACTGAAAGTTACTCTTATCTGGATGCTCAATGGAAGTATTACATTTCTATAGAATTTTTTTATTTAATTATTCACTCCAAAATATCAAGCAAATCACTGAAAGTTACTCTTATCTGGATGCTCAATGGAAGTATTACATTTCTATAGAATTTTCCATTTAATTATTCACTCCAAAATATCAAGCAAATCACTGAAAGTTACTCTTATCTGGATGCTCAATGGAAGTATTACATTTTTATAGAATTTTCCATTTAATTATTCACTCCAAAATATCAAACAAATCACTGAAAGTTACTCTTGTCTGGATACCGAGTGGAAAAATTACATTTCTCTAGAAATTGTTTGCACATCACTACCTACATTCTTTATAGAACTATTTTATTAGAGCATTTAGTACTTATCTATTTCGTAGGAATTACCTGTGGAAAAATTGTCTCAGAGTCAAAGTTTTGCCATTTTATATAAAGGTAATGAAAAATTACAAAGGATTCCTGAACGCCATATTATTTTACTCATGGTTTAAAAATTGAGATAAGTTTCAACTTTGGTCATTATTCCGTGGGACTAACAACAAAACTGAATTGGTCTGTCATCGCAAAAAATCTTATGTTTAATAATTAACATCAAAAACTCCTAACCCACAACTATTACGAATCATTTCTTGTAAATTGATACAAATGTTAGAACTCGTCAGTCTATACTAGCCCGCCGAAAAAACAAAAAAAAAAAAAAAAAAAAATCACGTATTTGTTATTTACTAAGTTTTACTCAGGCTCCTTACAATACCTGTTCTAGCTCAAGTGGTCACCAATCTAAATACTGAACAAATTCATCGCAACTTGACTTCGGTTATGTAACAGAAATCGAAGTTTTCAGTATAACATGACCGTACAGCAAATGATATTAAAACTTGGCCAGTCATTTTCTCAGTGGGCTCTTCTAGCCAAGTACCCAGTTTTACTTCACACACAAAATCTGTTTTTTGTAAAGGTTTTCCCATGTTTATGCTAACTTAAATAAGTGACACGTATTATTTTCTCCTTATTTTTTTAATGGGGGGATAACTGTGCAATAAGGCGGTTCTTGATAGACAAGAAGTATTTCTCATTACGTTCATTGTCATTTATTAACGTTGACATTATCTTTTATGGTTTTACTGAAAAATCCAAAGATAAATTAATTTTTTTCAAATTCTGAAATGAAGAAAAATATGTTGAAAATGCTTGTTGCCACTTGACAACCAACAATAAAGGTGCGAAAAATTCCCCAACGAAACGGTAATAATAATTTCACTTACCTTTTGGGCTGTCTTCAGCTTTCCCAGGAAGATTCATGGGCTGAGCCGACTACATTTAAAGAAGCGCATATAGAAAAATTGTTCAACTAAGGTAGGCTTCCTGCCTTCTCAAAATTAAAACTAAAGAAACGCAACAAATTTGTAATTGAAAAATAAGCAAAGAATTTATATATTTAAAAAAAAAACTCTTATATTTCTAGTCCGTTTACTTGACTACTTTTTACATATTTGGCTCAATTTGAAGTATTCAAATACGTGGACGAGTTCATTTCTCGTTTCTTTCGCTCTAAGCCAATCGGAATAGATTCTATTGTTGGGCAATAACTATACAACAATCAAAATCAGCATAAAATCTTTTAAACGTGACCTCGAAAATATTTAGGGAGTAAATTGTTGAATAGTATTCAAAATTCAGTAAAAAATATGAATGACTTCATATGGTCATCTTTGCAGTTGCAATTTCAAGAGAATTCCAAAGAAAATAAAAAGTCTACTTTAAAACTAACATTTTAGAATAGAAGTCTAAAAACACAGACATTTTTATTGTTTGCTTGTATAACTTTGAGAGAATTCCAAAGAAAATAAAAAGTCTACTTTTAAACTAACATTTTAGAATTGAAGTCTAAAAATACAGACATTTTGATTGTTTGCTTGTACAACTTGGAGAGAATTCCAAAGAAAATAAAAAGTCTACTTTAAAACTAACATTTTAGAATAGAAGTCTAAAAACACAGACATTTTTATTGTTTGCTTGTACAACTTGGAGAGAATTCCAAAGAAAATAAAAAGTCTACTTTTAAACTAACATTTTGGAATAGAAGTCTAAAAACACAGACATTTTGATTGTTTCTGCAAATTGGAGAGAATTCCAAAGAAATAAAAAGTCTACAAATAATGTTTACAACCATTCTAAATAGGAAAACACTTCAAATTAGTAGATAAAAATGTTTCGATAATGAATTTAAAACGAATGAAATTTTTTCTAAAAGATTTTCCCTTTTAGAATTTTGGAGTTGACGTTTTTTATAAGTCATCCCAGTCTTGATTAAAATATTTCTAATTTGTTTTATGTGAGAGAATAATCTTTAGATTTGTTAAACAGATAATTAATTGGCTAAATACGTTTTTTTAAAACTATTTTTTAATTACAAAGTGCTTTTCGTAAACGCAAGCCTAATCTTGGAATTTTAAGAACGGAAAAATTGATGCAAACGTTGTTCTGTAGAGAATAAGTAATTAAAAAAAACTTTAAATTGAATTAAAATAATTATTAAAATATGCAGAAGCTCCCAGAGGCCTCTAACAGGAATAGGGGCGACGCATGCGCAAAAAGATAAAGGACCGTCCCAACAAAAAGAGGAAGCTCATTCTCTTTCAGCAGTAACCAGCGGAGTGACAACATCTAAATTTCTCTTGGTGCTAGTGGAAGGCCACATGACCGCTCTAAAGCGCCATGTTGGCTTATCTTTCACTCGTAGCACCCGTCTCGGTTAAAAGTATACCAAAATATAAAAAGTATCAAAATAGACCTATCGAACTACGAATTAAAACACTGGACTTGGACAAACTCTCAAAAGCGACTAACACGTCGTTAAAGCTTTATATACCGAATACGTTGTTAAAGCTTTAAATACCGAATAAGGACACATATATACCCGAGAAACGACTAACGCATTTTTAACACCTTGACGGGGGGATTCAACCATTTCAATTGTATTCAAGGAAAATTTCCTCGCCCACTGAATGCTTGTTGAACCCAGAAATAAAGGAAAAATATAAAATATCTCTTTGTCTCCTATCTGTTACTATCTTCTTTCATATAGTTCTTTTACGGCCTTCTTATCCAAGAAGTTACACCAACAAGACAACGTGGGGTAAAAATAGAATAACCTCAGAATGGAGTCATATAGCAAACGGCAACACAGCTTGCCCTATGAAACCATAGTTCTTCCCTAAGTAATTTTCTATTAATTTTTTTGTATTTTTATTGGGAATATGATCCGTAAAATGAATAAATAGAAACATCCGGGTTATTATTTTTATAAATTGACAATTCTTTTTAAAAATTCTTTCATTGTATGTAAGATACTGAATTTTTGTCATTCAAAAGTAATAAAATAGAATAAATAAATGACTAAAATGGTAGGAAAATATTTGGTGCAATTATTTTTTATTCTTTTTTATTCATTTATTTTCATGTTATTTCTTATTGGATGATATTTTTTGGGATAGAAAACTGTCTGTATTACAAATCTTTTAAGGGGAGATAAATCTTTTTAACCAACTGTGTTTATTATATTCTGCAAATTGTTTGCCCACTTCTCCAAGTTTTTATTTCTTTTTTGACAAGAAATACTTTTCTTTTTTTATTTAATCAAGAAAATATACTGATTAGAGGATATAATCCTCTAAAGACAATATTATTCCTACCAAAAGAAACCGTCGCAGCCATAATAATTCTCTATAGAAACCCCAAAGTGAAAGTACGTTCTCAAGATGGAGACACAGACTACTTCGACATTGTAGCTGGAGTACTGCAAGGAGACACACTTGCCCCATGCATCTTTATCATCTGTCTAGACTATGTGCTTAGAACATCGATCGATAAAATCAAACAAAACGGTTTCGAGCTGACAAAAAAAAAAGCAGATGGAACCGCGCAAAAAACAATTACCGACGCCGACTACGCCAATGGCATAGCGATTCTGGCAAATGCACGCGCCCAAGCCGAAACGCTACTGCATAGTCTGGAACAAACTACTGCATACATTGGCCTCCATGTCAATGCACACAAAACGGAATATATGTGCTTTAAACAAACAGGTGGCATTTCGATACTAAACGGTAGCTCTCTGAAACTAGTAGACAAGTTCACCCACCTAGGAAGCAGTGTCTCATCGACCGAGACGGACATCGACCGAGACAGACATTGACACGTGACGAGCAAAGGCATGAACAAATATCAATAGGCTATCGGTCATATGGAAGTCAGACCTGACCGATAAAATGAAACGTAGTTTCTTCCAAGCAGCGATCGTATCGATACTGCTATATGGATGCACTACATGGACGCTAACAAAACGGACGGAGAAAAAGCTTGACGGCAACCACACGAGAATGCTGCGAGCATTATTGAACATGTCCTGGAGGCAACATCCCACTAAGAACCAACTGTACGGCCACCAACCTACCATCACGAAAACTAAAAATTAGACGAACCAGACATGCGGGACACTGCTGGAGAAGTAGGGATGACCTCATAAGTGATGTACTCCTATGGACCCCTTCACATGGCCTAGCAAAAGCAGGGCGGCCAGCTAGAACCTACATAGAGCAGCTCTGTGAGGATACGGGGTGTAGCCCTGGGGACCTGCCGGAAGCAATGAACGATAGAGAGGTGTGGCAAGAGAGGGTCAGGGATATCCGTGCTGATGGTACAACAAGATGATGATAGCAGTCTTCCTATTTCTGTTGTAACTTCAAACGGAAGTGTTCACCTCGAAAGCCACCGATCTTATTGCAAAAACGGACCGAAATTCAACTGGCGCCTCGCACTCACTTCCGGAACGAATGCAAGAGAAAAAACATGAGTAGAAAAGTTGTCTCCCTTTAGTCGAAGGCAACCAGAAGGCTCCCTTTTCAATAACTACTACACCGAGGTGTAGGAGAGGGCGCTACTCCATTACCTGGATTGATTCACTCTACCCTTGATCCTAACCTTATAATGCTGAGTGTTAAGTAAGGAGGTATCAAGTACCATTTTTAAAGTCTTTGGTATGATACGACCTGGGATTGAACCTAGGTCTCCCGGACAATTGGCGAACACCCTACCCACTAGATTAATGAGCCGGTAGAAAAAAACATAAAGGGTCATAAAATATTTTCTGACCAATTTCTAATCACGCAACTCTCGGTATGTAGATTTTGAGCCACCCTTGGAGTATATAAGAAAGGCGAATTTAGTTTTGCGGTCGAAAGGATCCAAGTAACAGATAGGGAAAACGTCTAGCAAGTGTCTCAACCATCGTGACGATCGGTGCGACAGGCCAACAGTAATTTAATTGAGATGCTGATTGAACACTGAGCAGCAGCAGCAGCAGCCTTAACAAAGACGCGACCTTCCAAGAAAGCCAGCGCGACGGAGCAACCGAATGGAAAAACAGCTAACTGCAATATGCCACTAACCTTACGTGAATTATTTGCCCACTAGTTTCTTCGCATCAACTTATATGTACAATACGGAAGTGCCCGTGGTGTAATGGTTATCGTCGTTGGAAATGGACACGGCAACACGAGTTCAAATCCTGGACCAGGCTAATTGCATTTCACATAGCACTAATACCCTTGGGAAAGGTATGAATCCAATTATTCTCCCTCCAGCTACGAGTAAATAGTAAGACAGACTGGATTCTTCAGCCTTGGTGAGGCAACTTGTCTAGGAGAAGGAAAACTCTAAATTCAGACCTTTTAAACTCCGCTTAAAAACTTAACTTGTGTCATATCCTGCCCGAGCGGAGGGGTGGGTAAATATGGATATATACAATACGAGGATGATTAAATAAGTTTTCAGACTTTTTTCGTATGGCCGCTTTTATTGATAGTACAGAACACACATGAAACTCTAGTCCCCTTCGAAGAAATCTCCTCCGGCTGCAATGCACTTGTTGTACCGTTCCAACAACTTCTGGAAGGCCCCATGGAAGTCCTCTTGTAAGCTTAGGGAATAAGCAAAAGTCACAGGGAGCAAGGTCTGGACTCTAGGGAGGCTGAGGAACTGTCTTGATGCCTATCTTTGTCAAATAGTCTGTGACAAGGATGGAGTTGTGGACTGGTGCATTGTCCTGATGGAAATGCCACTGACTCGATTTGAAGAGTGCTGGCCTCTTCCGACGGACTCTCTCCCTGAACTCCCTTAAAATCTCAACATAGTAAACCTAACCCTATCCCTTTGGCCAATCAACCCTGGTGTATTGACTTCCTTACTCCCCCTACGCCTCTCATCATCCCTCACAGACTCCCTGCCTTCCATGAATCTCTGATGCCACTTAAAAACTAATGCTCGATTCATGCAAGATGCTCCAAAAGCAGTCGGAAGTATTCCATACGTTTCTGTGTCCTTTTTCCGAGTTTAAAACGGAATTTTATTGCATATCATTCTTCTAAAGTGTCCTCACGTCCAGATTGCATTTTTGAAATTCACCCGGTGTGACAATCAGGCTTTAATAAGGTGTTTTCCAATTGCTGCTGTAGCTATTCATTTGAACGTGAAATCATAAAAATTGGTCAGTCATCTCATAAGATGTATAGCAATAACATACTGAATTTTCAATTTATGACAATTTTAAATGCATGTATAAAAAGTCTTGAAACTTGAATGCACCACGTATATCCTCACGTGTAGATTTTCCACGTAGTCCTTCACAACTACGACTCTGCTATGCTACATATCCCCGAATAAACAAACGAACAACACCCAGAAGGAATCGTAATATATACACCGACCATAAAGGAAAATAGAATCTTTTTTTCGTCTCTTTTTCATTGTTGTGTTGCTTCTTACTCTTTACCAGTCAGTACGAGTTATGGTACCCAAAGACAACTACACTCGAACAAGTCCAATCCTAACTTGTTGATAAGTTAGCTGTCGTACCCATACTTGCCGGCCAATGTATTACTGAGATAATGCACACCAAACGTAAATTGACCAATGACTGCAATGTCACATTCCAACTCGTCAGCCACAACGCCACGAAAACTCCTCTCAGTCGAAACAAAAGAACACATGGCGCAGTGGATAAGGTGTTTGCTTGGAAAGTCCTTCTGAGTGAAATCATCTGGAGGTTGCAGGTTCAATCCCACCTAAAGAGTAACAAGGAATACTTGCTATAACTTAACACTTGTCCCCGGTCATGGTTAACAGAATTGGAACAATCTACCCACATGGAATAAATAAAGGGGTTCCATTCAAGATTCTGTGTGGACTACCAAGTTCGACATGAAATACCTGAAGAAGGACATATCGGCCGAAACGTTGGGAGTAAAACAATGACGATGAGGTCAATAGTCTGAATATTCTTAGGGATACAAAACAGAAGGAAGTAAGTTTTTTCTTTTTCCCTTTTTTTTCATAACAGAAATTAGGGCTTGTTTCTTTCTAGCAAAAAAAAAAGCAAAAAAAAAAAAACAACAAAAAACAAAAACAAAAACACACACACAACATTTTTATATATGAGTTGAATAGTTTCTGTGGCGTAGTGACTAAAGTGCTGTACTGCGACATCGTAGGAAGCGAGTTCGAACTCTAGTCCTGCTATTACATTCACTTTTGTAGTAATACTCTTAGGGAAGGCATGAACACCTTATCATATTTACCAACCCCTCCGCTCGGGCAGGATATGACACAAAGTCAATTTTTAAGCGGAGTTTAACAGGTTTGAATTCAGACTAGTTGCCTCACCAGGGCTGAAGAACCTAGTCTGTCCTACTATTTACCCATAGCTGGAGGGAGAATAATTGGATTCATACCTTTCCCTAGGGTATTAGTGCTATGTGAAATGCAATCAGTCAGGTCCAGGATTTGAACTCGTGTCGTCGTGTCCATTTCCTACGACGATAACCATTACACCACGGGCACCTTCAAAGGTATGAACACCTTATCCACCCCGCAGCTATGGGTTAGATCATTCCCCCATTGTCTCTCTTCGAGAATGGCTTTGGTATTAACCTATGAATATTGATATGCTATTAATGTTCGCCAGTGATCCGGGAGACCGGGGCTCAATCCCAGATCGAGTCATACCAAAGACTCAAAAATGGTACTTGATACTGGTTTGCTTAGTACTCAGCACTTTAAGGTGAGGATCAACGGGTGAAGTGGAGCAATCCTGGGAATAGAGTAGCGCCCTCCCCTACGCCTCGGTGTAGTAGCTATTGAAAAGGGAGCCTTCCAGTCACCCTCGACTAAGGTCGCCGCCAACTTTACATTTTTTTACATATTAAAAACAAAGGAGGAGGTGTCCTCGCGGTGTAATGGTTAAAGCGCAGGACTGTTGAATCGTAGTAAGGGAGTTCGAACTCCAGTCGCGCTATTACGTTCACTTTCAGACAAATATCCATGGGAAAGTTATGAACCCCCTTACCTCCCACCTATGGGTTCAATAGCGTCACTGCTATTCTTCTGGAAGGATGGCTTTGGCATTAAATAACCCACAAAGGTCGATATGCCATTAAACAAAGAAACCAAACCCAAAACAAAGAAACCTGGGTAAAGCCTGACCTATTCACCAAAACCTTTCTCGTTCCCTAAAGATACTTGCATCGGAAAATAAGGTCTAAGAATATTCGGTTTTGGGTAACTTTTACGGTACTTTTGACCTGGACTTCGTAGGCCGTCCAAGTTTCCGCTGAAAACAAAAAATGAGTGTCTCTCTTTGTTAATACCAATGATTTGGAAATGATCTAACGGTGGAACTAACATAGCATTTCGTTCATTGCAGTAGCATCTTCTTGGTGGTACCCGTGGTGTAATGGTTAGCGTTACAGGATATGGACACGGCGACACGAGTTCAAATCCTGGACCTGACTGATTGCATTTCACATAGCACTAATACCCTTGGGAAAGCTATGAATCCAAATATTCTCCCTCCAGCTATGGATAAATAGTGGGGCAGACTAGGTTCTTCAGCCTTGGTAAGGCAACCAGTCTAGGAGAAGGAAAACTCTGACTTCAAACCTGTTAAACTTCGCTTAAAAATTGACCTTGTGTCATATCCTGCCCGAGCGGAGGGGTTGGTAAATATGATCTTCTTCCAATTCAAGGCAATTTACAAAAGACAAGGGGGTGTCTTCGTGGTGTAATGGTTAAAGCGATGGACTACGGAATCGTAGTAAGCGAGTTCGTACTCCAGTCGCACTATTATGTTCACTTTCGGGTAAACACCCTTGGGAAAGGTATGACCCCCCCTTATCCTCCCAGCTCTGGGTTAAATAGTACCACTACTGTTCCTCTAGGAGAATAGCTTTGGCATTAAATAACCTACAAAGGTTGATATGTCATTAAACAAAGAAACCAAACAAAACAAAACAAAAGACAAATCAAATAACCGCAGAAATATAACATAATGTATTGGTGGTGTTTATTTATAGAGATTTTGTCATTAAGGCAGTTCATCAGAAGAAAGAAATTGTTTCTGTATTTATAGCTTATTACAAAGTGCGCATGCGCACCCCCCTCTTTCTCTCTTACAGGAGCCCCGATTTTATCTGCAGTTTCGTGCATCATTTCCACGGGGAAATCTTGGGCGTTTTCAATTTCTTCTCCAAGACTTCCGAGATGACGTCTCTCTTATAAATACCCCACAGTCTGCATCGTTCGATCTCTCGCTCCAGCACTTCCGCTTCCGGATAGCTCTTGGCCATCTTACGGACACGCCACGCCACCTGCTCGGATGCGTGTTCAACAAAGTAGCTCTTTGACAACAGAACCACCTCGACACCCTTTTCATCACCACTGCTGGCTAAGCTAAGACCGGGGTGACTCGGATGGTCATAGTATTTGTCAAAAACCAGGGTATCCAGTCCAAATACGTCGTAAGGCCTCAGGGTGTCAATTTGTATGTATACAGGCTCGTCTCCCTCGCCACTTCCCAGGTCATCATCTTGTTTTTCATCTGGCTTGTAATCCTGAAAACCAATCGCCAGGAACGCCTGTTCTAGCTCGGTACATTTTTCGTTTTTGGTTCGAACGTCCGTTACACTTTTGTCGTCTGTTTTAGGTTGTTTTTTATTTTCTGGTATCCCACTTGTCTGCGTACGACGTTTTGTTTTGACCCCTAGAGAAAGACCTGTCGACATTTCATCCGGCAGACATTTTTTTCTGGTCTTTTTCATAGGCTTATCTTTACCAGCTGCTGTGACCTTACTGTTTAAAAAGGTCTTCCTCACACCAGCTTTCCCACCAAAGATGCGGGAGGTCCTAGCATATAGCGGATAATAGATAGCAAATCTCTTTTGAAATACGTCATCGTCTGTGTCTTCATTCTTCGAAGTCGTCATCTGTCCAGTGAGTTCACATCGCTTGGGCGGTCTCCAGAGAGGCTTCCATAGTTTTCGAATTACTCGGCACAATCCCGAGCGTATGATAAAAATCCAGTCTGTATTTTCGATATCCTCCACCATTAAAGTGTTGCGCTTAAAAAAATAGGGCGCGCAATAATCAAGGCTGTCTGCTAGGCGCTCTATTGGCCAAAGATGCATGAATTTGCATTTTTTTAAAAATTTCACATGATCTGGAAGGTCCGCCATACTTTTTCGAGAGGTGAAAACGTTGTGCAACTCACTACATTCAATACTCAAAAGCTGAACATTACTATAACTAATAGCCGTAGCACTTCTTTGAATCCGATTAACCATTTCGAGTTCCCCAAACGTGGCTCCTTTTTGCAGAATTAACGATTTCTCTGAATCTTTCTGTGTTCTAGGGTTTCGGATCCTTTTCATGATCAACACCTCACCGTTAATCAGGAAATAAAGGTTCTCAGCTGGACATCCTTGTCGGACAATAACACGCTGGGGAGTGACAACCTCATATCGTGCGACCCTAATAAGTTTATGCTGAATATCTTTAGGGTAGTCATTAAAAGACTTGAGGCCCATAGAATAGAGGTTTTTAATGACATCTTCAATTTGCTCTTTCGTGCGTTTCTCGGGCACCTGACTGAGAACGAATTTAGAATCAGCCGTTAAGACGATGACGTTTTTGTTCGCCTTGAAAAAATTCAAGTCAAACGAGAGATCTCCAACGGAGAACGGTTCGTGCTCGTCTTGGATATTGTGTGAGGCCATTTTCGCCATTCCCATTACCATACCGACGGCAACCTGCCACCGATTTCGGGACATCTTCGCCACCATTCCCTTTTTTTCATCGTCGAGCTCCTCAACGATCGTATCATGAAGACTCGATTTTGTTAATTTGGCCACATTCTTATTCAGGCTACATCTGATTCTGAGAAGACCAAGAGCCAGGCGGTTCACCACCTTCTCTTTCGTCTCACTAATAACGCCTGCTCCTTTTTTTTTGTGCCCTTCTTCTTTGATTTTGTAGCAGGTATCGTCAAACTTGGCGTACCGTATTGTCAGGCTCTTCAAGATCTTCTCGTATCGTTTACGTTGAAGGTATTGTTTTGCTATCCCCTTACGTTCCACTTTCATTATCATTGCTTGCATAGTGAACGGGTCTATTTTGCAGAAGACCCTATCTTCGACTTCATTCCAATCTGATTGGGACGAATCCTCCATTTTGTTTTATTTCTTTATATTTTACTTTCTTAGATTTTTTTGGCGGGTGGAGGGTGCAGTATTGGACAAAAAATACAAACAAAAACAAAACAAAAATACTGTGGTAGTAAAAAAAAGCCGAAAGGAATTATTGTCTTTGACTTGTCATCTCAAAGTTCTGACTTGAATCCAATCGAAAATTTATGGTCAATATTTGATAGAAAGCTTTAAAAATCGAATTCCTTCAAATAAAACTGAGTAATAGATTGATCGTTGCCAACAATTTATCACAAGATTTTTGTCAGTCACTGTCAATAATTCATACAAATTGAAAACCTACAAAATATCAAGTGGTCATAAATTGTCCGAACCCGTCATAAACTACATCTGTGTGGGAAGTAGATTTTCCGAAAATTTACAGTTAAGACAGATTTTAAAAACTAATTCTATTAACCAACTAGATATTTTTGCTGAAAGAGTAACATATTTTTGGAACAAATTACCTCGTCAGATCAAAAATAGCAATAGGGTAGAAAATATGAAGGTTGAATTGAATGATTTCGGAAATAATGGTAACAAAAGAATTTAAGAGGGCATTTTTGGAAACTATCGGATGAAGGAATAAGTAGAATTTGATCTGTCCAGAGATATTGTATTAATTGTATTATTAATGTTCAATGAAATATTCTTTTTTAGGGTTGATGTGAGAAGGTAGTAAAAAGGGGAAATGCCCTAGAAGGCATAACAAACAAATAAATAATTGTCATCAATTGTCTTAATAAAAACTGTTATGTCAGCTATTTTGTTGTTGTTGTCTTTTTTGTCCAATTTTTCAAAATTCTTAATTATTCCTTATATGTATATATATAATTATGTGATGAATTCGATGGTTTCTCTTTGCTTCCGGCTATTAGATTCCTGTTTTCTTCTTTTGCGTTTTCATTTCGTGAGAGTAAATTAGATTTTCTTTGCAGGCGTTTCCTGTATTCATTCGAAATTTTTTTTCTTATCCATTTCCCAAGAAAATTAGTTTTCTTTTTCTTGCTATAAAGACCGGATTCAACTCTCAAGGAGAAATGAAACTAGAGAATCCTTTACAAAAATAAAGTTCCACAAGTTTCTCCTCTTAAACTTTTTTTTGAGGATGGATTAAAAGATTTAGGTTTAACCACAGAGAACACAAGAAATTTTCACTGTGTCAGTTGCTTATTGTTAATTTTCTAATAACCTTTAGAATTGTCCATCAAAAGTCAACACACACACACACACACACACACACATATATATATATATATATATATATATATATATATAAAGAATAAAACGCCTGTCTAGTGTTAATTGAAAAAAATCCTTCTTTTCTGATCGGTTAATTTTCACCAACGATTCAATTAATGAATGGATATTCGTAGTTGTGTGTATTTTCTTTTCTTTTTTCTTATTTAGTTAATTTTGTCTTTGTGATGAAGTCAACCATAGTAATCTCTCCCTGAATCAGCCAACCTCTCTCTTTCTCTCTCTCTCTCTCTCTCTCTATATATATATATATTAAAAAAAGGTTCACCCTAACTGACCACAGATGTATTATATTTCAATTAAATTTCAAATCAAGCGATTGCCTCGTTCGTTTTCCAATAGAGTCGATAAATGAGTCGGTATGCACACATATGTTGATTTTTCCTTTCCTTTGTTTTTTTTTTTTTCTTTTCCTTTTTTTTATTCGTCGACCTTTTTTCTTCGCTTACTACGTCTGTATGTACACACATGCATATATATATATATATATATATATATATATATATATATATATATATATATATATATATATATATATATGTCTATGCGTAGAAGGAATCTATCCAGGCAATCCTATAGAATTAAAAGACAGAAATCTTTTGGTAAGACATAGTGCAATCATATTGCGAATTTATAAATAGGTAACTTTTCATTGATGAACTAGACACACTTCAATGAGAAGAAAGATTTAAAGGTGTTGTCTTTTCTCTTTTCTTGTTTGAAATGTGTGCCAGCGTTGAAAAATTGATTTTCAAATTTTAGACCAAAAAAAGAAAAAACAAAAGCAAAAAACGAACGGTCTAATATAGTTTAAACAGTCATGACGTAATCATTACGACATACGAATAATTGATGATTAAATTCTTCGATTAGTTTTAAGTAAATACAGGACAAAAAGTAAAAAAAAGGGTTAAAGACAGAATAGAATATCGAGGGATCCAATTCAAACCAAACTTGGTGAATACGGTTTCGTATCGAATGAGGAGCTGTGGATTCGGAAGTTTAAATATTATTGCATTTTTTTATCTCATTTAAAAAAAATTCATATTTTATTCTACAGCGGTCACGAAAAAAGGTAAACAGAATTTTATTTATCTTATATACCTACTTGTATAATGAACAACTTTTTAAGACTAATTTTTCATCTACATTGTTCTTTATTAAGTTGAGGAATTATATTGTGAATTGAATTACCATGTCCAGAAAATCTGGATTTTCTGGTCATGGTAATTAAATTCACAATATTAATTCCTCTACTTAAAAAAGAAATATATAGATCTATAGCCTTGCCCTTGAGGTCATAATAATTACGCGGATGTGTATTTCTAATCCTCCTGGGAAGACGTGGCCCTGGAGGTAACCGTATCCTCTGCCAAGAGTATGGATGTCACATGCAAGAAACATTCAGGTTAATTGGCCGTGCAATTACCATCACAAGTTAATTTGGCGTCATCCGTGTGCAATATGGACTGTAGCTCAGTTATACAGTTTCGGCTCTATAATCTGTGATCGGTGGTTCAATCTCCAGCGGTGGAGATCACGGTATACACTGCTGATGAGACCTAATAAGGTCGAAACGGCTGTCCAGTGTTTCCGTATGTCGTGCGTAAGTGTTTGCTGGATTTTTTGGTCATGGTTATTCAATTCACAACTAATTTTTCACTTAAAAAAAAAACGGGTCATTTTTTACACGAGATGTGTTTTTGAAACATCAAAGCTTACCTAGCTTCTCGGCTAAACCTTGTCATAACTTCCATATAAAGTATCCCCTCATAGCCAATACCGAAACAAAGACTATCAGTTAAGACAATACAGTTTCTACCTAACATTGGTTAATACTAATAACACCTGTGTATATAATATGTAACAATGCAATATATAAAATGGACAAATATCATAAATAGTAATCAAAGTTACGTAAACACGATAGTCTACATCAAGGTCTAGACTACATTGTTTATTTACGGTATTGCATTGATTCTCATCGTATTATATCTCAACACTAAAAAGTAGCTCTCTGAAACTAGTTGACAAGTTCACCTACCTAGGAAGCAGTGTCTCATCAACCGAGGCAGACATCAACACGTGACTAGCAAAGGCATGGGCAGCTAATGGAAGCAGACCTGACCGAAAAAATAAAACGTAGTTTCTTCCAAGCAGCGGTCGTGACAATACTGCTATATGGATGCACTACATGGACGCTAACTAAACGGATGGAGAAAAAGCTTGACGGCAACTACATAAGAATGCTGTGAGCAATATTGAACCAGTCCAGGAGGCAACATCACACAAACCACCAGCTATACGGCCATCTACCACCCATCACGAAAACTATCCAAGTTAGACGAACCAGACATGCGGGACACTGCTGGAGAAGTAGGAACGAGCTCATAAGTGATGTATTCTTGTGGACCCCGTCACATGGCTGAGCGAAAGCATGACGACCAGCTCGAACCTACACACAGCAGCTCTGTGTAGATACGGGATGTAGCCCTGAAGACCTACCGGAAGCAATGGACGATAGGAAGAGGTGGTGAGAGAGGGTCATGGATATCCGTGCTGATAGGACGACATGATGATGACAGTTGTTTTGAAGATATAAACAATAACGCGAAAACAAAAAAATAAAAAAATCATTTGGTTTATACAGAATTGGAACATTTTAAAGTTAATCTTCTATATGCTCGTGTAATGAACGACCTTTTCAAAAGCGGTTTTCACTTAAAAAATAAGGGGTCATTCATTACACAAGAGATGTTTTTGAACACTTTGAAATTTATCTTGTACCTCAGCCTCACCATACGATAATTCAAATCCAAAGTGTTCACATATAACGAATTGCCTTTGTTTAGCTATCGGCTATGATAAGAAGTTTTTACGAAATATTGTTTAATATTCATAATATAATATGCACAAATATTATAAATAGTAAAAAAAAATTATATAAAAACTTCATTATCAGCTGAACTGCGTGGAACCGATGCGTAGCGACGCGTTTATACAGTTTGTATGTGGCAGCCGACGAGTCAACATCCGGTTGGGAGTTTTATTGTTAATTCTTAGATCTCCACACATTACATGCTATATATGATATGAACATCTTTCAGGGGCTAAAAGTTTGGTGCCGTTCACTATACGCAATGTATCATAACATTTTTAGGGGGCTAAAGGTTAGGGGTCGTTCATTACATGCAATATATGATATGAACATCTTTCAGGGGCTAAAAGTTTGGTGCCGTTCACTATACGCAATGTATCATAAAAACATTTTTAGGGGGCTAAAGGTTAGGGGTCGTTCATTACATGCAATATATGATATGAACATCTTTCAGGGGCTAAAAGTTTGGTGCCGTTCACTATACGCAATGTATCATAAAAACATTTCTAAGGGGCTAAAGGTTAGGGGTCGTTCATTACATGCAATATATGATATGAACATCTTTCAGGGGCTAAAAGTTTGGTGCCGTTCACTATACGCAATGTATCATAAAAACATTTTTAAGGGGCTAAAGGTTAGGGGTCGTTCATTACATGCAATATATGATATGAACATCTTTCAGGGGCTAAAAGTTTGGTGCCGTTCACTATACGCAATGTATCATAAAAACATTTTTAAGGGGCTAAAGGTTAGGGGTCGTTCATTACATGCAATATATGATATGAACATCTTTCAGAGGCTAAAAGTTAGGTGCCGTTCATTGTATGCAATATATGATAGAAACGTCTTTGCAAACATTAGCAATACTTAAAACCAATTAACTGCTCACAAATAGTACAATGAAAATTATAGCGATGGGAATATTATTATTATTTTTAGGTTTTTGGTTTAGGTTGGCTTTTACATTGGTTATGTTGGTATTTCATTGGTTGCGTTGGTATTACGTTGGTTATGTTGGTATTACGTTGGTCGTGTTGGTATTTCGTTGGTAGCGTTGGTATTACGTTGGTTGTTATCCTCTCGCTAAATGTTGATGGAAAATAAAGGTGGTGGAGAAGAAAGAAGACGTCGTTAGGTTTTAAATAAAGGTTTTAATGGCACCATGAAGTAAGGGGTTTACGCTGGTATGCTGCGAGTCTCGTAGGAAGGATAGAAGGTAGGAAGTTGTTAGAGTGTATCATCTAATTTGTTTTTAACTAGGATCCCTTGGTCTAGAAGAATAGACGCAAGGGGGTCTGTAAACGAGATGGCTCTCCTCATAGTGGTTGACGCTGCTGTCGCTATTCAAGAGCAGACAATAAAACGTCTGTTCCTATTGACGATTTCTGAGGGAGAGAATGTTTCGCAGGCTTTCTTCAATTTTTGGTGCTGCTAGGAAAGATGGTTCGGGCTGAATAGGACAACTCATCCTGATTGGGTGAAAATATTCGGTGATCCTAACGGTCAAATTAAATTACGTGACAAACAATAATACAAGTTTCTTTCTGCTACGAGTTATATCGCAATACTAAAATCCATTTAACTGTGTGCAAATGGTTATTATCAAATTGGTATATTAGTGTTAAATAGCAGTATTTGGAAACATCTGTGTGCAAACAAATAATTATTATCAAATAGATACTTAAATTCTGTTATGTTTGTCTGGTAACCAACAAAAACTGGCAAGGAAAGACACCAACTCGACGGTCAACTCAGCCATCACTGCTATAGGTTAGAAGTAGTAATTTACGAATCTCTTTGCTTCGATTTGGTGCAAAGCCGAATGAATGGGGCACCCAATGAGACTCGAACTCACTCGTGTTGGTTTTCCAATCTAGCTTGCTAACCTTTACACCACCAGAGGTACCCTCCGTAGGTTAGAAGTTGTCTCTTTGATAACAGATCTAATTCACTCTTGATTACTTTTTTGAATATATGGAGCTCTGGCTTCTGGGAAAGAACAGCTTGGACCTCCCAAAAATAATGTTAGGAAGCAACTACAATTGCTATCACCGTCACCATCATGTTCCTCAACCATTTCAGCTCTCTGGCAAGGGCTAGATATTTGTCTATCTTTTCGCTTTCCCTTTTATTTTTCGTCTGTGGTCAGCTGGAACGGCAACCCCCCCTTTCTCTCTCTCTCTCTCTATATATATATATAAATTAATTCTCAGATTAAGAAGCCTCATCTAAAAAATGATTCCAATTAAAGACAATTACAAATTCGGTATGGACCCGAATATGGAAGACCAGATAAGGAGAACAAATAATTGGATTTATAAGACCAAAAAATCCATCCTTGATCGCCCTTCGCGGATAGAGGCATTGAGTCTCTACGGTTCCAGGTGAGCATTGTCAGATCCTACCCAAGCCGGCCAGAGGTTTACTTTGTCAAAAACGTGGTGCGATAGACAACAACTATGGAAGGGAGTAATTACAGGGGATACGGTTACAAGACTCATCATTCCTATCCGAGGTCGCGGTAAATCACCTGAAGAAGGCCAGAGGTGAAATTTGGCCGAAACGTAGTGAAAGAAGAAACAACACAAAAACTAGCAAGATGAGGACAAAAAGTCCGCAATAAATAAAAAAATTAATTTTCACATATATAAGACGTGCTGGATATAAGATATGTGGGGCATTGTTGGAAAAGCAAGGACGAACTCACAAATTACGTTTTTCTATGGGCCCCTTCACACAGACGTGCCAGTGTTGGCCAACCAAAAAGAACCTACCTACATCAGCTTTGTACGGACACAGGATGTTGTCTGGGAGACCTTCCGAGAGCGATGGATGATGGGGACGAGAGAGAGAGAGAGAGAGAGAGTGAGAGAGTCAGGGAAATCCGTACTAGCAGCGTGACATGATGATCATTATATATATAATGTTTTGTTGTAGGTCCAAAAAGAGAAAAAATATTTTAAAATGAGTAGGTCCACGAAGATTTATAATTTTAGGATTTATTAATTTATTTCGTTCTTACATACGTGTATGTTTTCAGCTTGTTGCTTTCGTAAGAGAACATATACGGCACAAGGCTTTGTTTATGGGGTACTCATTGAGACTTGGACTCACTCGTATTTACAGTTTGCCAGATGCACAGAGTGTTCACCAATGGTCCAGAAGACCAGAGTTCAATCCCAGGTCGAGTCATACCAAAGTCGCCTTGTTTAACACTCATTCAAAGGTAAGGATCAAGGGTAAAGTGGAACAATCCAGGGAATGGTGTAGCGCCTTCCCCAACACCTTGGTGTCGTAGCCATTTAAAAGGGAAACCTTCTGGTCACCCTCGAGTAAGGTCGCCAATTTTACTTACTAAGGGTTTATATGAAGGTCACTCCTCTCTTAGAGTGTGTTTACCGTAGCCTGCTTTATCCCTCATTACTCTTTGATATTTGATATGTGTTTGTCCTTATCAGTGTGTGTTCTGAGTGGTTTGAGATTTCCATTACAGTTATTTTTTCTCTCTGTTCGGGTGAGTCTATATTTTGTGTTTTTTGTGTGCTTTGAAATATACTGGTAATTAATTTTACTAATAATTTTTGTGGGTATACATATATACATATCTATGTATGTTTGTGTCCATTTGTGTGTATGTACGCATGATTCATTTAAAAAGGGTAAAGTAGACTAAGGTAAACACACTCCAAGAAAAAGAGAAGCGTAACCTCTGTATAAACCCATAATAAACTGAAAACTATTGAAACAGCACACACGAGCGAGTCCAAGTCTCATTGAGTACCCCATAAACAAGGCCTTGGGCCGTATATGTTCTCTGAGGAAAGCAACAAGCTGAAAACATACTCGTATGTTAAAACGAAATAGATTAATCAATTAAAAAAAATACGAATCTTTTTGTGGACCTACTCATTTTGATATATATATATATATATATATATATATATATATATATATATATATATATATATATATATATATATATTATCCCAGTAAACGAAAACAAAACTATACAATTAGTTTACTGACAATTTAGTCAATAATGATAATGATATGATCGATACCACCATTACTTTTATGGAACGAGGGTTCCCGTGGCATAGCGGCGAACGAGCTGGACTGCGACATCGTAGTCCCCGAGTTCGAGCTCCAGTCGCACAATTATTAATTCACTTTCGGACTTCTACAAGGATGTCTTACGCATTAAATAACCCACAAAGGTTGATATTCCATTAAACAAAGAAACCGAAACAAACCAATTAGAAGAGTTTGGAGAGCTGAAGAGATGCTTTCTCTGGGACTTACATGAAAATGGCCTGTATGAAAAAATCGCTTTGCGTAAAATAATAGTCAGCAATGCTTAATCAAAAATTAAAAAAAAAATAATTGAATAATGATCCAAATAATATTAACAAAAAATATTATGAAGAATATGGCGCCAGTAGAAACAAAGAATAAAGAAAAGGAAGAGTTTAAAGAGATTGATTTAGGCTTCTGCAAACCAAAGACTGTTTTGGATTGGTATGGCATATAAACTTTTGTGGGTTATCCTTGTAGAAGAACAGTAATAGTTCTATCTAACCTATTGTTTCTATTAAACCTATCCTTGTAAAAGAACAGTAATAGTTCTATTTAACCTATTGTTTCTATTAAACCTATCCTTGTAGAAGGACAGTAATAGTTCTATTTAACCTATTGTTTCTATTAAACCTATCCTTGTAGAAGGACAGTAATAGTTCTATTAAACCTATCCTTGTAGAAGGAGAGTAATAGTTCTATTTAACCTATTGTTTCTATTAAACCTATCCTTGTAGAAGGACAGTAATAGTTCTATTTAACCTATTGTTTCTATTAAACCTATCCTTGTAGGACAGTAATAGTTCTATTTAACCTATTGTTTCTATTAAACCTATCCTTGTAGAAGGACAGTAATAGTTCTATTAAACCTATCCTTGTAGAAGGACAGAAATAGTTCCATTTAACCTATTGTTTCTATTAAACCTATCCTTGTAGAAGGACAGTAATAGTTCCATTTAACCTATTGTTTCTATTAAACCTATCCTTGTAGAAGGACAGTAATAGTTTCATTTAACCTATTGTTTCTATTAAACCTATCCTTGTAGAAGGACAGTAATAGTTCCATTTAACCTATTGTTTCTATTAAACCTATGCTTGTAGAAGGACAGTAATAGTTCTATTTAACCTATTGTTTCTATTAAACCTATCCTTGTAGAAGGACAGTAATAGTTCCATTTAACCTATTGTTTCTATTAAACCTATCCTTGTAGAAGGACAGTAATAGTTCCATTTAACCTATTGTTTCTATTAAATCTATCCTTGTAGAAGGACAGTAATAGTTCTATTTAACCTATCCTTGTAGAAGGACAGTAATAGTTCTATTAAACCTATCCTTGTAGAAGAACAGTAATAGTTCTATGTAACCAATTTTTGGTGGTGGGCGATAAGGGTGTTCATACCCGTCCCAAGACTATTGATCCAATAGTGATCGTATAGCGTGACTGGACAATACGTCTTTGTAGCTCAGTTGATGGAACAGCTGATTCATCTACCCGGACTTCCTCGAGGCAAAGGAAACTCTAGTTCGAATCTCACAGAGGGTTCATCTATTATTTTGTCATATGAAACGGCGAATTTTTGAAAACTATATAATTAAAGTCTGAAATTATTTCAACTCTTTTCCAGTTTAAAATAGTCAAAATAATTCGACATTCGAGATTTCCTTTTGATGTGTGAGACGATGGTGTCAAAATAATACCGAGGATGCGGTGAGTATTTTCACAATTAAAAAAAACGACCCAAATTATCTATAAGATGACGTGGATCGTTATTTAAAATTTTTCCTCGGAACATATGAAATACATTGAAAATAGACTCACTTTCTATATGGTTCAGTCGACTGGGGCTGTTGCATATACCGACTGCATCGTGGCTGACGGGTAAGACTCCCCTAACGAATTTCCTGGATATGACACTAAGAAATCTGATGGTGAGGCTCCAGCAATAGTGGAGCTTTAGGGAATGCAAAGTACCCCTTTATTGTCATTGCTCCTTGGTATACTCTGACTCGGAGTGGTAGCACCTGATAGGGTCCTATCTTTGCAAAAAAAAAATAACTGTGAGCGTATATTAAACTGAATTATTTGAAATAGAACCTTTTGACATCTAACCTGCGTACTTAACATAAACTGAGTTGTTTGAAATAGAACTGTTTTGAGATTTAACTTCATGTAAACAAAAACTATACTAATGCTAAACTTGATTGTTTGAAATAGAACTGTTTATATGTATGAAAATGGACTTGGCATTAAATAACCTACAATGATTGATATCCGATTAAACCAAACCAAACCTTCAATTTCTATACATTTCTTATGATTGTTAGGAGTTTAAAATCCATTATCCGGTGCATAATAACGATCCACGTCATCTTATAGATAATTTGGGGCGTTTTTTTAATAGACTGTTTGATCTCCGTAAACGTTAGCAAGTGTCGATGAATTTCAATGGGTCATGTTTTTTTCCCCACATGAAGGAATTCAATTACACACCTCCGCTTTCAAGTCAGACGCCATTTACGATATTTACCTTAATGTTCTGTCGCAAGCAGGATACAACACAAGGTCAAATTTTTCGGCAGATGTACGCTTGCAGGCAATGCTAAAAATTTCTAAGGGGCCTCAGACATTAGGAAACCAACCTTATCTTTAACTTTTTAGACGATGATATAATTATTGCCTGTTTGGTGTGGGGAAATCAAGGTCTTCAATGTATACTGTTTTATGTCGATATTATTAAATATTCTTATTATTATTATTATTATTATTATTATACAGGGTGTCTCAAAATAGATGCAACCCAAGATTTATTACTTAGACAAGTGCAATGGCGGTCATTTGGAACACGTCATGTAGAAAAATGCATCCTTTGCGCTAGAGATATCAAATCAATGTTGTTTTTTTTTTTTTATTTTTATTATACCAGCTTCCAGGACATGCAACCTTTTTTTAGTTTCTTGTCTCAGTAATAAATCATTATCATATTAATGGGTTGCATCTATTTTGAGATAGTTTCGAATGACTGTCTCGAAATAAATTATGAGGTAAAATATTTTTCCTCTCTTGCCCAAGACATTGTGATCGACGATTAATAGTTGTTATAGAATGTTATTTTCAAATCTGAAACAAAAGAGGAACACAACATTATTATTAGTAGAGTTATGAGCAGTCACATGGGTCCCATGTATATTGAGACACCCTATATTATTATATATTAGGACGTCGTCGATAACGATGTAAGCCAGTTCGAACACCAGTCGAGGTATTACGCTCACTTCTGACAAATATCCTTGCGAAAGGCATGAACCACCTTATCCTTTACAGCTGTGGGTTAAATAGTACCACTACTCTCCTTCTACAAGGACGGCTTTGGCATTGAATAACCCACAAAGGTTGATATACCAAAAAAAAAAAAAACTAAACTTAAAATCTATAATATAATTCTACTTGTGTTTCATCGGTCTGTCCATCCATTATACTTATCCACTTACCCTCCCCGTAGCCAGGTGGAATATTCATCCACTCTCCCTTTCAATTAGCTGAATACACCGACTGCACCTCTGCAGAGGTAAAACCCCGGATATGACATTAAACAATCTGATGGTGAGGTTCCAGTGAAGATGGGGCATTGGGGAATACGGAGTACCCCTTCATTGCCATTGCTCCCAGGTCCACTCTTGCCCGAAATGGTCGCACCTAATAGGGCTAAATCTATGGGTTAAATAGAACTAAACTACATACTTATGCTGAACTGAATTGTTGAATTAGAACTGTTTGACTTAACTGAATAACTTGAAACAGAAATATTTTTGATCATTAAACTGTGTACTTACATTTAAACTGCTTGAAATGGAACTGTTTTTTGACATTGAAACTGTACTTACGCTAAACTGAATTGTTTAATATAGAACTGTTTTGACATTTAACTGCGTGTAAACAAAATCTGTATTTATACTAAACTGAATTGGCTGGATTAGAAGTGTTTGAATAAACTGAATAGTTTGAAATAGAAATGTCTTTGACAATTAAACTGTGTACTCATGGTAAATTGAATTGTTTGAAATAGAAGTGATTATTTGCATAAAAATTGATTTGGCATTAAATAACCTACAAAGGTTGATATGTCATAAAAACCAACCAACCAACCAACCAACCAACCTTCAATCAGGATATTCTTTTTCATAGATGTTGCTTCTTCAGATCAAACATTGTGTTCCAATCTGATGCCGTTACCCTGTGCCAAATTCATATATCCTCACCTGAATAGGATAGTAAAAATAAATTGTTGTATATTAGTTTGCTGAAAATCGTATTGGAGAAAAAAAAACAACTCTCAATTGAAACCTGTTAAATTCTACTAAAATTGACCTCATGTCATTTCCTGATTGGGTTTAATATTCTCTAGACTGGGAATATAAAGATACCGGGCCACTGGCCAAATGATTAGACTGTTCGCCAATGGTCCGGGAGACTGGTGTTCAATCCTAGGTCGAGTTATACCAAAGATTTAAAAAAATGGTACTTGATGCCGCCTTGCTTAACACTCAGCATTATAAGGTAAGGGTAAAGTGGAACAATCCAGGGGAGGGAGTTGCGCCTTTCCTTACACCTCGGTGTGTTAGCTAATTAAAAGGGAGCCTTTGAGTTACCCTCGACTAAGGTCGCCAACTTTACTGTTTGAGACACCCTGTATAATAATAATAAAATATGAATATTTAATGATATCAACATAAAACAGTATTATTTAAGTTACTCGTACGTTTTCGCCGGGTAGTCGCTTTTATTATTTTACTCATTCGAGAGGTTTTCACATCAGCGTTTACTGATGGTTTTCCACTGGATTCTGAGTGACAGAAAGTCTCCTCAAGTCTCCGGGGTTTTTCTTCGTATTCTGGCCGATCTCAAAATACTGCAGTTTGATTGGTCTCCACTTGTCCTCTTATTTCCAAGTCCTCCAGTCCATGTTCCAATCCTTTGGTGACCGTCATGAGCGCGCGAATTACAATTGGTATCACCACCACGTTCATGTTGCACAATTTTTTCACTCCTCTACCAAGGTCCATGTATTTATCTCTCTTTTCGCTTTCTTTCAGTCTTACCCTGAGGTCAGCTGGAACGGCAAAGGTCACTCTCTGGCTAGTTCTCTTTTTTGTTGATTATCACTAGGTCTGGTCATCTGGCTGAGATTAAGTGATCCGTTTGTATCTCAACACCCCAGAGAAGATTGTGCGTTTCATTTTCCCGGACAGATTCTGGGTTGTGCATTTATTCGGGTAGTCAAATTTAAACTTCTTGCACAATTCCCAGTCGATCACTTTGCCCACCCAGTCGTATCTGGTCTTATACTCTCTTTGTGCTAATTTACTGCATACGCTTATTATTAGATTGATCGTTTCGTCTCTATTACAACATAATCTATAATTACGATTTTGTTACAATTTGTCTATTTTTGCTTTGACAGAGTTAGACCTTATGGCTTTATTCAGTGCTGCAATCAGAAGATGGTTTGGTTTGGTTTGGTTTCTTTGTTTAATGGCATATCAACCTTTGTAGGTTATTTATTCTCATAGAAGAACAGTAGTGGTACTATTTAACCCATAGCTGGGAGGATAAGGGGGTTCATACCTTTCCCAAGGGTATTTGCCCGAAAGTGAACATAATAGCACGACTAGAGTACGAACTCGCGTATTACGATTCCGCAGTCCATCGCTTTAACCATTACATCACGAGGACACTCCCTGCTATCAGAAGGGCACCTCTGGTGGTGTAACGGTTAGCAAGCTAGACTAGCAAACTTACACGAGTGAGTTCGATTCTCATTGGGCGCCCCATTCATTCGGCCTTGTGCCACATCGAAGCAAAGAGCTTTGTAAATTACCACTCCCTGCTATCAAAAGAGATTCAGTTTCTTTCTTAAGGTTTTTTCTTTCTTAGTCATGTGCAAGTCTTGTATGAGTTTTCGCTTGTTAGTAGCTTGAAATGTCTATACCGTTGTTTTTCTTCCTCCTTTTTGTTTCCAGATTATTTTTGTTCTGCCGATGCTTGTGTTGTTTGTGTATTGTCTCTGGTGGCTGTAATCAGTCTTTCTCTGCATTTTTTAATGTAGTTTTCTTGTCGTTGTATCGATTCATAGATACTGTATTGAATGCTGGTAAGTCTTCTTCCACTTTCTTTTCTCAACGCATATAATCTGTCTACGCCATTTCTTGGATGTAAAACCATCTGCATCGTTATGAGTTTTCTTGTTCTCTGGTCAATTTGTTGAAGTTCTGCTCTAGTCCACTTTTAAAATGGTCCTGTGTATCTTACGGAGGGGGGGGGACTGCTCAGGTATTTATCCCTTTGATGAAATTTCTGCTATGCAATTTGGCTTCGACTAGTTTTCTCATTTTCCTGTGGTATTCTTTTTTATTTCATTATAATTATTATCATTATTATTATTATTATTATTATTATTATTGGCATAATGGTTAGAGTGTTCGCCAATGGCCCGGGAGACCTGGGTTCAATCCCAGGTCGAGTCATACCAAAGACTCAAAAAAATGGTACTTGATGCCACCTTGGTTTACACTCAGCATTATAAGGTAAGGATCAAGGCTAAAGTGGAGCAATCCAGGGTAAGGAGTAGCGCCCGCCCCTACACCTTGGTGTAGTAGCAATCGAAAATGGAGCCTTCGGGTCACCCTCGACTACGGTCGCCAACTTACTATTATCATTATTATTATAAAAAGTAGTAGACAATATGAATTTTCAAGAAGAATTTCATAGCTTTTTTAAACCCCATCTCCAAGGTTCTGATTCAGGATGTAGTTTTAAGGCATATTGACTCCTATATAAAGGTCATGTAATGCCAAACAAGGATTTTCAAGGTTCTTACTATGAATGTGGTTTTATGCTCATGTGGTACCAAACAAAGATTTTCAAAAAGTTTCACTTTTTTCCCCGTTTCGAAGGTTCTGATTCTGAATGTGATTTTATGATCCTATAGGAAATGATGCAATTTCCTTGTCAAAAGAATTTTCTGGAAAAAAAACGGATCAAAGTTGGCGCAAAGATCTCTGACTAACGCCCACGCTGATGTTTAAAAAAATAAACTATCGAAAACGGTTTTTTAGGACCAATAGGAGGTCTCTAAAATACGCACCCAAGGGATTTTCGAAAGTCAACGAGTGTGTGTGGGATCCACCTTGATGCTATAAAAACACACAATTTTCCAGACAACACAGAACATTTACTCACGCCAACCTGGAGTGATACGTAGTAAATGTTTTCTCAGTGGCTCCGTGTTCGTTTGATCTTCAAACAATGGTGTCATGTTGCTATTTCAAGTTGGATAAAGATCTTATCCACGCCGCTGCCAGAACTGGCCTTTACGGTTGTGACTTGATACACGAATCGCTATATACCCTTCTACATTTCAGCTCCCAATAAAGAAATAAATTTCTTTATTTTTTGTAGCACTATTGTTCATATTGTCTTTTCATTCATTAACATTAGTACGCCTACAATCCACAGACTCCTATTTGATAGTTATGTAGTTACAAACGAATATTTTCAAATAGATTCTTATGTCTTTATTTTCTAACTTTCTGCTTTTAAATATTGTATCTTTTTTTTTTTCTTTTTGTAATTCGTAAGATCTTGAATTTCAGACATAATGGAACCACTTTGTACAAATTGAGGAATCTTTGATTTTAGTCCGGAAAGAAAAAAAAATTGAAAATGGATGAGGATTTTGAAGATTTTCTAAATTCAATCAACGCTGAAGAAACAGAGGTTCGTTGTTTTACATTTTTTTTACTTCTTTCTTGCTGGTTTTGTTCCATTATATTACATTGATGGGAATAATATATTATGTCGTTTAAGATTGTTTAAAATCAGTTTTGCTTTTTTTTTCCTCTGTTGAAAGATGAAGATTATTTTAGTTAGAAATGAAAAGATTTTAAAAATTATTCTACTTCTGCAAAATACAGTCTAACCCGGATATAAGAGATATTTTTTTTATCTGCTCCCAAATTAGAGCCTGTGTTAATGTATATAAAATAGAATAAACCCGGATATAAGAGACCTAGTCTCCTGTCCCGACAACTCTCTTATATCCGGGTTACACTGTAGTAATTTACGAAGGTCTTTAATTCGATTTAGCACAAGGCCAAATGAATGGGGCACCCAATGAGACTCGAACTCACTCGTGTAGGTTTGCTAGTCTAACTTGCTAACCATTACACCACCAGAGGTGCCCTATCCGGGTTAAACTGTATTATTAAAAATTATTCCACGTGGTAAAGAATTAAATAAATAAATAACACAGTGACCCGATCAGTTGACACATAGATAAGAATGGGTAAAAAATAGCCGGGTGACCATTCTCGGTGGGGAACTGCAGTATTAATGCCACAAACAATCTTACCTCGAAAAAACAGGTGTGCTCTCTCTGCTACCGACACGCGGAAACCAGAAGAAAGGACGCAAGAGGTGTGACTTGTTTTATGGAGAAGAACGAGATAAGCCTCCGTGAAGTGGCGAGATTTAATGAGCATATAGGAAACTAAGTTTGAGGTGGATAAAAGGCAGTATTTTGCTCATGTCTGATTGGAGAACATTCATCAGTTTATTTTTCGTGTTAAATAATTTGACTACCCCTCCCCCCAATAGGTTGATTCCACTTCGACTAGACTTCTAAAACCGCGAACAATCCAGAATAGAATAATTTCAAATGGGATTTGCAGGCAAAGGAAAAGAAAAAAAGGACAATTAAGAAAAAGAAATCTAGAGTTAATTACGTTTCGGGAAGCCTTAGCTGGCAAAAAATACAGGATTTAGGGAGTTTCGGGTGGTGTAATGGTTTGCAAACTAGACTAGCAAACCTTCACGAGTGAGTTCGAGTCTCATTGGGTACCCCATTCATTTGACTATGCACCATATCGAAGCAAAACGCTTAGTAAATTACTATAAATACGGGACTAAGTTTCAAAGTATTCAGCGAGTACTTGCCGGGTGATTGTCAATTGAACACTTGGTCTCAGGTGGCTGTCCCCCTACCCAAGCTTTACCTGCTTGCAGGGTTGAGCAAAAGGGGAATGCCAACAGGGCCAAATTTTTTTTTAACTAGCCACGCATGAGTCCCGATTTGAACGGGGTTCCCCACTATAAAATGGCCTTGTGCAACATTTTGGCTTGGTGGGAAGTTTGTCAAATTGCAGCGAGTAATTGATCTCTGAAATCAGGGAGAAGAATAAAGAACCCTCCTCTCTGTCTCTCTCTCTCTCTCTCTCTCTCTTACGGCCAAGTGTATTTGATTGACTACAAACGCGCAAATAATAAAGACAGCAGTAAACTAAAAGCCCTTGCATTCGTGTTAGCTGTCTGAACGAAAGAAATCGTGCGTCTGGTTGATTTTCAGATAAGAACAGAACGATTTCCACAAACTTATCATTGAAAAGTCAAAAGAAGTCAAGACTCGAATGACACAGTCATTCAATCCGACAAATGACGGCGAAAAATTGCCAATCTCTGTCAGCGTGTATCTGATCGAATACGTTAGCTACGGTGACGATAAAAGAACCTCGGAACGTTATGCCGAAGGTTGAAACTAAGGATCACGCCACATGGATTGTCTCGTATTGGTAATGTGCTACAATACAATTGTGCTGAGTCTAAGTGGCTGAGGCCGAGACCGAACTCACAATCAAGAGGTGACTGTCAATGCTTATAAGCAATAGGAGACGGGCTTAGCGTAACGGTTACCGTCGTAGTAAAATGGAATCAGCCACCCAAGTTCAAATCCTGAAAAAGGCTGTTAGCGTTCGACTTTTTGCTAATGCTGTTCGGCATGAATCCATCTATTGGTAAATTGTCGGGTAAACTGAGTTGTTTAGCCTTTATAAGGTAACCAGTCTAGGAGAAAGAAAACTGAATTTAAACCAACTTTGCTTACTTTAAAAATTGACCTTGTGTCATACCCTGCTCATGGAGGAATGTTTGGGTAAATACGTTCACTTAAGCAGTGATTATAGTGGCTTTTACTTGGGCTGAATTCAATTGGGCATCTAACTGCCTGTCACAGGGATTGCATATACAGATATCAAATAACTTTTAATCATATTTACCAACCCCTCCGCTCGGGTAGGATATGTCACAAGGTCAATTTTTAAGCGGAGTTTAACAGGTTTGAATTCAGAGTTTTCCTTCTCCTAGACTAGTTGCCTCATCAAGGCTGAAGAACCTAGTCTGCCCTACTATTTACCCATAGCTGGAGGGAGAATAATTGGATTCATACCTTTTCCAAGGGTATTAGTGCTATGTGAAATGCAATCAGTCTGGTCCAGGATTTGAACTCGTGTCGCCGTGTCCATTTCCTACGACGATAACCATTACACCACATTAATACACCTTTACTGTCCGTTTCTTAGAAACCTCATGTCTGAGAGGCTTGAGTCTTAGAGTAAACAAAGAAAAAAACTGCCGCTTCGGATTATATATATATATATATATATATATATATATATATATATATATATACGTGTGTGTGTGTGATAAAATAATATATGTTCAGAATAAAAATTCAAGATAATATTTACTACAAATACTACTAGAGGAAAGTCAATTGAAAATCAAGATGAAAGAAATACTAGACAAAAATGAATAATGGCTGACAATGCTTCATCTAATAATAAAATTCAAGATAATATTACTACTAATACTACAAGATGAAAAGCAACTAAAATTAAGATGAAAGAAATACTAGTCAAAAATGAATAATGGGTGACAATGCTTCATCTAATAATAAAATTCAAGATAATATTACTACTAATACTACAAGATGAAAAGCAACTAAAATTAAGATGAAAGAAATACTAGTCAAAAATGAAAAATGGCTGACAATGCTTCATCTAATAATAAAATTCAAGATAATATTACTACTAATACTACAAGATGAAAAGCAACTAAAATTAAGATGAAAGAAATACTAGTCAAAAATGAATAATGGCTGACAATGCTTCATCTAATAATAAAATTCAAGATAATATTACTACTAATACTACAAGATGAAAAGCAACTAAAATTAAGATGAAAGAAATACTAGTCAAAAATGAATAATGGCTGACAATGCTTCATCTAATCATAAAATTCAAGATAATATTACTACTAATACTACAAGATGAAAAGCAACTAAAATTAAGATGAAAGAAATACTAGTCAAAAATGAAAAATGGCTGACAATGCTTCATCTAATAATAAAATTCAAGATAATATTACTACTAATACTACTAGAGGAAAAGCAACTAAAATTAAGATGAAGGAAATACTAGTCAAAAATGAAAAATGGCTGACAATGCTTCATCTAATAATAAAATTCAAGATAATATTACTACTAATACTACTAGAGGAAAAGCAACTAAAATTAAGATGAAGGAAATACTAGTCAAAAATGAAAAATGGCTGACAATGCTTCATCTAATAATAAAATTCAAGATAATATTACTACTAATACTACTAGAGGAAAAGCAACTAAAATTAAGATGAAGGAAATACTAGTCAAAAATGAAAAATGGCTGACAATGCTTCATCTAATAATAAAATTCAAGATAATATTACTACTAATACTACAAGATGAAAAGCAACTAAAATTAAGATGAAAGAAATACTAGACAAAAATGAATAATGGCTGACAATGCTTCATCTAATAATAAAATTCAAGATAATATTACTACTAATACTACAAGATGAAAAGCAACTAAAATTAAGATGAAAGAAATACTAGACAAAAATGAATAATGGCTGACAATGCTTCATCTAATAATAAAATTCAAGATAATATTACTACTAATATTACAAGGATGGAAATAAATGTATATTCCAAAAGTGACTGGATTTTGTTTTTCTTAAAGGAATTGTTGTTCTGTGGTGTCAGTTACATTGAGCTCTTAACCAGGAATATTCAAATATTCGAAGTTTGAATAATTTAATTGTCCTGACGGAATTATTCCCGACTCCGATTTGACTGGACTGAAGAACACACACACACACACACACACACACATATATATATATATGTATATATATATATAATTCCATTTCTTGTTGGATCTGAAGAAGTCCTGTTAATTATTTTAGGGCATTGATTTATATCAATGCTTTTAACAGGATGGAAATCAACTTATTATCTAAATGTGACCGATTGTTGTTTTTTTTAAAGAATATATATATATATATATATATATATATATATATATGTGTGTGTGTGTGTGTGTGTGTGTGTGTGAATTCAATTAAAGCTACAAATGTATCTCTTATTGTTTCTTATTACTGGCTGCTGGGGGTTCCACTGTGCCTATAGACGAGTTGCCACTGCTTATAAAATTAAAATATCTTGGTGCGTTTGCTTACTAATTCAGGTGCTGCCCGAGCCGATCTCCAAAAAGGATTCATGGAACATTAACGAAAAACTTGCTGAAAAGAAAGTCGATCCTTTCCTTCTTCGGGCTATTTTACTGAAAGCGGAACACAAAGGCATGAAATCACAGTTCCAACACCGGAAAAGATGTGAGACATTTTTTCGGAGTCTCAGTTCTCGGTATTCAAACCTGCTGGTAGATGAACCCGACAAAGAGCCCCCTAAACAAAAAACGCAGCCAGAGATCAGCGTTGATACAAGTTTCGATAGAATGAACTCTTTACTTGTGGACCAGTTGGCGAAACGTGTCTCTCATTTGAAGTTCAGTATAGCCCTTGAGCAAAGAAAAAGCCGCGATGTTGTAGAATTACCAACCCCGAAGAAATCCATTGCTCCCCAGATGAGTATTACCCAAAGGAAATCATTAAAGAAAATGGATAATACTATTGGTGCGAAAATGGCTCGTCATCGTTGGCAAGTTTCTATTGGGCTGATTATGGGTATGGCAAAGATAGCGACTCAGCCCATTAAAGAAGCAAAGGAACCTTTTACTGCAGGTGATCTAACCTTTGACCCAGCTGTTTTCAAAGCGAATAAGTCTTGTTCAGTTTTGTCGGCTGATTCTAAATTTATTCTCAGCCAGGTTCCTGAGAAACGGAACAAGGAACAGATCGAGGAAGTTGTCAAAAATCTTCAAGATATGGATATCAAATCCTTCAACGAGTATCCTATTTCAGTACAGAAGAAGCTTGTCAAGGTCGCTCGCTACGAAGTCGTTACCCCACAGAGAGTTATCATTAGGCAGGGACGACCAGCTGAAAATCTTTATTTTCTTATAGACGGCACCGTTGTGGTCATTGAGAAACTACCCATCTCTGATAACGAAGAAAACTCTGAAGATTTGATCATCTTAAGAAAGGGTGCCATGTTTGGAGAAACAGAAATGACCAACAGGCTCACCCGCCGGGCGACTGTCATCAGCAAAGCCACTGTTGAACTGCTGACCATCGAGCGTAATGATCTTTTAAACGTTTTCGCCGACCGCCAAAACCCGAATGAAATTCCCAATCATATCAAGTTTTTACAGCATTGTGAATTCATCTATTTCTGGCCTTTGGAGACAATTATCAACGACCTTGACAAATGTACACCATATCATTATAAGAAAAATGTGCTGATTATCGAAGACAGCTTAAAAACGGATTTTCTTGTGGTCATCCGAACTGGGAAATGTCGAGTTATCCGCAAGTTATTCAAATATGATCCAAGAAAGGAATCCATACCCGAACAGCAACAAAAATCAGACAAAAGAACAATATTAAAATACAACGATGAAATGTTGCGCCAAAATTTCCGCACCTACAGTCGTCAGGGCTCCCAGTTTTCGTCTGTGTTCACAGCCGACCCCTTTGAATATAAAATGAGAGTAAAAGCTAGCCTGGATGAAATCCATCTGCATCCTAACCAAATCGAAAAGCCGGTTCCGCTCAGCCAGAAACACAGTAGTTACCAAATAGTCGAAAATCCTAAATTACAACCCAGTTTAAGTATGCGTCTGTCGCACCACGGGACGTCTTCGATGAAGAAATCCTTCATCTCGGGGAGTAGCAAGAATGATCTCAATTGCGTAAATAAACAGGAAGGAGAGAAAAATTTCGGCCATAGGAAATCCTCTTTACCCAAGACCAAACTGGAACAGGCATTGCTCCTACCAGCCACTCAGGAATACTTGCTGGATAAAAGCGAAAGTAAAAAACACGACACGCGTATCCCTGTTTATGTTCAGGTTGATACTTTAAAGCCAAATGAAGTGTTTGGGTTGGATACTCTGGTTTTCGACAGGTATTACGATAACGCGAGCAATAAGGACCTGTGTTTGGTGAGCGGGGACGAAGATAGAGGTGTCGAGGTCGTGTTGTTGTCCAAAACTTTATTCATCGAACACGCCTCTGAGCAGGTAGCGTGGAGGGTAAGGCGAATGATGAAGTTTTACCCGGATGCTGAAATGCTATTGGATGAAATTGAACGCCAGGAATTATGGGCCGAGCAGAAAGGAGGTGTTGTTGAAGAAATTTTTACGGGAAAGCCGCTCCTTTTGAAGAAAACTCCATGGAAATAATGTCTAGATTACTTTTGACTGAACTTCCTTGAAACTGATGGAACTCTAAATTATTTTGAAAATAGAAAATAATTGCTAACAATCTTTAAAGTTTAACACAGTTTCTATGATTTGTTGGGGAGTGTGTATGTATGTCCACGTACGTATGAGTGTATCATATATTATCATATTACCCAACCCCTCCGCTCGGGCAGGATATGACACAAGGTCAATTTTTAAGCGGAGTTTAACAAGTTTGAATTCAGAGTTTTCCTTCTCCTAGACTAGTTACCTCACCAAGGCTGAAGAACCAAGTCTGTCCTACTATTTACCCATAGCTGGAGGGAGAATAATTGGATTCATACCTTTCCCAAGGGTATTAGTGCTATGTGAAATGCAATGAGTCTGGTCCAGGATTTGAACTCGTGTCGCCGTGCCCAATTCCTACGACGATAACCATTACACCACGAATGAATTATGAATTCTAAAAAAAGACCTTCTTTTCGGTTATGTCTCTTCTGAGAAACAATGTAACAGCAAGCAGTTGTGGTTGATTGTTTTGTTTTACAGCGTATCTATCATGTTTGGATCGTTTAACGCCGATTTGAATTTCAAGCAATTCAGTTTAGTATAAGTGCAGTTTTTTTTTGTTTACACACAAATGTCAAAACAGTTCAATTAAATTTCAAAACAATTCTATTTCATATAGTTTAGTTTAGCATAAATACGCATTTGAATATTAAAACAGTCCCATTGCAAGCAATTCAGTTTAGCAAAAGTTCACAGTTTAGTTCTATTTGACCCATAGATAGGACCCTATCAGGTGCTACAACTCCGGGCCAGAGTGGACCTGGGAGTGATGGCAATGAAGGGGTACTCCGCATTCCCCAAAGCTCCAGCATTACTAGAACCTAACAATCAGATTGTTTCGTGTCATATCCAGGATACTCGTTAGGGGGTCTTACCCTTCTGCAGAGAAGCAGTTGGTGTATTCTACAGCCCCCACCGACTAGGCAGAAGCAGTTGTAAGGAAAAGTAAAAGATGTTAACAACAAAAAAGGGGTGAGGAGAAAAACAATGAAAAATATGCTTATATGTTGGTTGGTTGGTTTTTGACATGGTACTATTTACCAACCCCTCCGCTCGGGCAGGATATGACACAAGGTCAATTTTTAAGCGGAGTTTAACAGGTTTGAATTCAGAGTTTTCCTTCTCCTAGACTAGTTGCCTCAACAAGGCTGAAGAACCTAGTACGTCCAACTATTTACCCATAGCTGGAGGGAGAATAAGGGGGTTCATACCTTTCCCAAGGGTATTTGCCCGAAAGTGAACATAATAGCGCGACTGGAGTACGAACTCGCGTACTACGATTCCGCAGTTCATCGCTTTAACCATTACACCACGCGGACATGGTAACCCTTGGTTTATTTAATACTGAAGTCAGAGTTTTTACTTTTCATGGTTCAAATAAATAATAATAATTTCATGGTTAAAGCAAAAATTGATAGCATGCGGAAGAATAGCAAGTTTGGGTTATGTGGAGACAGAGATGCAACAGTTAATCACATAATAGGCGAATGGTGCCCACTGACTTAAAGGAAATACAAGACTAGACATGACTGGGTTGGAAAGGAGATGCCCTGGGAATTGTGCAAGAGATTAGAATTTTACCATGTTGACAAATGGTATGTACACTAACTAGAAAATGAAAGGTAAAAAGTTAATTAGATTTGAGATACAAAATGATTGCCTCATCTTGGCCTGAAGATCAGGCCAACTGATAATTAGCTTGAAGAGAAAAAAACATCTCTTCTTGTGAATTTTGCCATTTCAGTGAATAAGAATTGACAATGCTTGATGTAAGAAATTCACACAACTTAAAAAGACTATTATGTCTTATTACTCCGAGGTGTAAAGAGGCAAGAGAAATAAGATGAAAGAAAGACACGTGAAAACTGAATCAGAATTGACAATGCTTGATGTAAGAAATTCACACAACTTAAGAAGACTATTATGTCTTATTACTCCGAGGTGTAAAGAAGCAAGAGAAATAAGATGAAAGAAAGACACGTGAAAACTGAATCAGAATTGACAATGCTTGATGTAGGAAATTCACACAACTTAAGAAGACTATTATGTCTTATTACTATGAAGTTTGGTTTGGTTTGTTTGATTTTATGGCATATCAACCTTTGTAGGTTATTTAACGCCAAATCCAATTTTAAACAATCAGTTCTATTCCAAAAAATTCAGTTTAACATGAGTACACAGTTTGTCAAAAACATTTCTATTTTTATGTAAATAATCTGTCCTATTGAAAACAGTTCAGTTTAGCATAAGTACACAGTTTAATTATCAAAAACATTTCCATTTCAAACTATTCAAGCAGTTATATGTAATAATTCAGTTAAGTGTAAATACAGTTTTAATGTCGAAAAACAGTTCTATTTGACATAATTCAGTTAAGCATAAGCACGCAGTTTAAGTGTAAGTACGGTTTAATTGTCAAAAACGTTTCTATTTCAAGCTATTCAGTTTACTCAATTCATTTTAGCATAAGTACGCTGTTAGTTCTATTTAACCCATAGATAGGGCCCTATCAGGTGCTACCACTCCGGGCCAGAGTGGACCTGGGAGCGATGGCAATGAAGGGGTACTCCGCATTCCCCAAAGCTCCAGCACTGCTGGAACCTCACCATCAGATTGTTTAGTGTCATATCCAGGACACTCGTTAGGGGGGTCTTACCCCTCTGCAGAGGTGCAGTCAGTGTATTCTACAGCCCCAGCTGACTGGGCAATACTATTAGGTGTAAAGAAGCAAGAGAAATAAGATGAAAGAACGTCATGGGAAAACTGAATAAGAATTGATTATCCTTCTTTACCGTCCGTTGGCATTTCCCTAAATCAAACTGAATTTATGCATACTTCTCCGCCCAGCATCAAACTGTTCAAACGCCAAAATGAGTCAGTTTTCTATGAATTAAAGTCGAAGTTAAACTCCATTTCCAACGTTTTGGATCTTCTACGATTTCATTCAGCGTTATTATTCATGAAACCAAAATACATTCAGTTGACGTTTTTGTTTGAAACGGCATCAAAAACATTTGCGTTGATCTATCTAATTCAAGGCCACACCTGGCTTCTCGAAAAATAGTTTCACCTGGGGAAAATAATAGGTTTTTGGATAACACACTAATTTATTCCAAACTGCTGCCTTGAACAAGGAAATTACAAAACATGCTAGTAACCAGTTAATACCAATTTACCTCGTGATAAATATGCCCGTCAAATACAAACAATTAATACACAGTTGTATGGTTTCAAGTATTCCTATCTAATACCAATAATTTATACACTGTTATATAGTTTCAAGTAACTATTTCTATTCAATGAAATACTTTGTTTGCACATAGTTATATGGTTTCAAGTATTCCTGACTAGCACCAAAACTTTGCAAGCAATTACATGTTGCCTTCAATAAGTTTCCAGACTTTTTTTTTCATATGGACACTTTTATTGATAGTACACACATGAAACTCTAGTCCCCTTCGAAGTAATCTCCTCCGGCTGCAATGCACTTGTTGTACCGTTCCAACAACTTCTGGAAAGCTCCATGGAAGTCCTCTTGTGTGGGCGTATCAAGGACCTTCGTCACACCCTCTTTCATCTCCTCAATTGTCTCATAACGACAGCCTCTGAGCTTAGGGAATAAGCAAAAGTCACAGGGAGCAAGGTCTTGACTATAGGGAGGCTGAGGAACTGTCTTGATGCCCATTTTAGTCAAATAGTCTGTGACAAGGATGGAGTTGTCGACTGGTGCATTGTCCTAGTGGAAATGCCACTGACCCGATTTGAAGAGTGCTGGCCTCTTCCGATGGAATCTCTTCCTGAACTCCCTTAAAACCTCAACATAGTATTCCTTGTTGACTGTCTGTCCAGTGGGAACCCAGTGCATGTAGATCATGCCAGTGCTGTCAAAAAAAGCGATCATCAAAAGTTTGTGGGTGGATTTGCTCTGTCTGGCCTTCTTGGGTCTGAGAGAGCCAGCATGTTTCCACTGAGAACTCTGTCTCTTGGTCTCTGGGTCATAGCAGTAGATCCAGCTTTCATTGCATGGCATTTTTTCCAAGTTTAAAACAGAATTTTATTGCATATCGTTCTTTCTTACGCCCAGATTGCATTTTTGAAATTCACTAGCTGTGACAATCAGGCTTTAGTAGGGTGTATTCCAATTCCTGCTGTAGCTGCTTATTTAAAGCTGAAATCATAAAAATTGGTCAGTCATCTCATAAGATGTGTAGCAATAACATGGACAATTTTAAATGCCTGTACAAAAAAAGTCTGGAAACTTATTGAAGGAACCACGTACATACATATATTCATGCATTCAATTTAACTGACAATATTCGTGTTTTACACCCATATATGAACACCTTTTGTATAATCATTGCTATTGTCAAGTTGATAGAAAATATAAAGGTGCTTGTTTTTTTAAAATGTTCTTGTGTTTTTGTCAAATTTCTTGCGTATGTTTTGCTTGTTTTTTTTTTTTGTTTTTTTTTTGCTATCGATTATATGGAAATCAGACCTAACCGATAAAATAAAACGCAGTTTCTTCCAGGCAGCGGTCACATCGATACTGATATACGGGTGCACTACATGGACGCTAACTAAACGGCTAGAGAAGAAGCTAGCCGGCAATTACTCAAGAATGCTGCGTGCAATCTTGAACAAGTCCTGGCGACAACACCCCACAAGACACCAACTGTACGGCCACCTGCCTCCTATCACGAAAACTATTCAAGTTAGACGAACCAGACATGCAGAACACTGCTGGAGAAGCAGGGACGAACTCATAAGAGATGTACTCTTATGGACCCCCACACATGGCCGTGCAAAAGCAGGACGACCAGCACGAACATACATTCAGCAGCTGTGTGAGGATACGGGATGTTGTCCTGAAGACCTACCTAGGGCGATGAACGATAGGGAGGAGTGGCGAGAGAGAGAGTCAGGGATATCCGTGCTACCAGCACGACATGATGATGATGATGATTTTGCTCGTACAAATTTGTGTTGTATAATTGTGGAACTAATACCCGAAGTTTTACTTTCGCGGAACCTTGGGAAATCCTATTCCCCCACACCATCTTTCATAACGTCGTAAGGTAAAAAGTATACACCGGCAAAATAATGAGGGAGTAGTTTGTTTTTTTATTTTGTTTTGTTTGTTTGTTTTTTTTTTGCCTAAAAAATAATTGTCAGTCAGTTCTCTGAAGAATAAAATTAATGTTTAATGCAAATATCAGAGATGAACATTTCTTATAAAATTTTGATGTTCAGTTATTTTAATTACGACTATATTTTAATTACGACAATAGATTAGATTTTAAATAATTACATTGAATATAAGAATGAAATAAAGTGGGTTAAGAAAAATGTATAATAGAAAAAAAAAAAGATAGTAAATTTAAAAAATGAATTTAAGCAAAGATTTAAACAATCATTTGTTTAGGATTATGGGGTTTCAAGTAATTTTAGTTGTTGTTTGTTGTCTGACTCCGTTTTGGGTTACTCTCTAACTTTTTACCCCATGTTATTTTGTTGGTTTGACTTCTTGGTCTATGAAGGCTGTAAAGGAATTATATGGAAAGAAGATAGGAAAAGAAGATAGGAGGCTCAGATATCTTTTATATTTTGACTTTATTTCTGGGTTTAACAACCATTCAGATGGTGACGAAATTATTCCTGA
Source organism: Sepioteuthis lessoniana (assembly GCA_963585895.1). Classification (NCBI taxonomy): domain Eukaryota; kingdom Metazoa; phylum Mollusca; class Cephalopoda; order Myopsida; family Loliginidae; genus Sepioteuthis; species Sepioteuthis lessoniana. Next base: position 50,940,047 of record OY757945.1, on the reverse strand, counting down.
ATCCAAATGAAATGGTTGCGTCTCCCAGGCAAGGTGTTAAAATGTTGTCGACTGTCCCACCAATCGGACAAGTGTGGCACAAAGTCTTTTTTGGTGGGTTCAGACGCACCCAGCGACTCCAAAAATACCTCGAACCCCGTCGGCATTTCCTTAAAAAGGGGCGCCTCGGGTACTAGGCGATAAACCAAACCCCTCCAAGGAGGGTTAAAGCCTGGGGGACGGCTCCCTGAGGCTCGAGGATGCTGGTCAAGGAGCACTTTGACCGACCGACTGACACCCGAACCAGAACACACCCGACCAGATCTTAGTCGTTTCCCGGTATATATGTCCAAATTTTGGTGTTTAAGGCGTTAACAATGTGGTAGACGCTTTCATTGCGTTTTTAGTTCGTAGTTCGATAGATCCATTTGATACTTTTTATATTTTGGCTGTATGTTAACCGAGACGGTTACTATTAGTGAAAAGTTAGCCAGCGCGTCGCCTAAAGACGGACGTGTTGGGCCACCCATCAGCAGCAAGAAAGACTTTAGTGTTGTCACTTCGCTGGTCCTCGCTGAAAGAGGATGTGTTTCTTTCTTTTGCATAGATGGTTCCTTTTTTGCACATGCGTTACCCTTTTTCCTATCCGGGGTTTCAGGGAGTTTTTTCCTTTTTTTAAGTATATGTTTTTAGTTTGATTTTTATTTTCTTTTTCTGCCCACTACAGGATAAATTCCTGTTATGGGACCAAAATTTGTAATGTTTAGAAGTATATGAATACAGGTACATGAAAAAATAATAATGCTTAATATCAATAAGAATTGAATTTGAATAAATAAACTTGGTGTCACTTGTTTTCTTGAAAAGGCCACTAGTTTTTAGCACCATAAAATATATGATAGCTAATATGACAACTCTTAGAACTAATTAAAGGGCTGTAGACAATAAATAATTATATGATGCGAATTGGTCACGAATGTATCTAGCTAAGTTTGAGATAGTTAAAAAATTATCAACCTGTTTTACCACCCTACTTTCAGCTTTGTGCCAAATCGTATCTCAGTACAATCAATAAAAGTTCTCTATGCCGTTGAGTAAGTTCTTTTCCTACTTGTTTCTTTCTCTGTTTTTCATCGATTAGAATAAGTAAACAGCAAAAACAACAGCAAGTGGAGTGGCTTACTGCGAGTTGAAAGCTAACAGGGAATGCAAAGAAAGAAAATATGCTGCATCTTTACATGTTGTCCTACAGAAGAAATATGTAGCTAAAGCAAAATGCAAAAACGAGGATTCTGAATGTACACTAGAGTTAGGAGGGGAGGAACATGAAGAAAATGCAAATATGGTGTTGACAAATATAGAAATAAAAGTTGAAAAGAAATTTCCGGCAGGTATTTACGTTGTTAAAGAAATTGAAGGTGACAATGATGATGTGCTAAAGAAAAAGAGCTTCAGTGCATGCAGTAAGGATCGGTGTAAATATGAAAAAAGAACTGGAAATAAAGAAATAGAATTGGCAAACCCAGAGATTGCTGTGTATGAAGACATCGTATTTTGGCCACGAACTTGCTCAGGGAAGTTGGTAGTTGATCTTGTAAGATTGGGACTTAAAATGTTTCAAAACAAAAGTGAACTGTTTGCTCCGACTGTAAGACCGGGGAAAGAATAGTCCGAGGGTAGTGCAATAAAACTGCTTTTACAAAGCTATAGATAATGGAGAGACTGTTTTGATATCATGGTTGCTGTAGTCAAAGACGAACAAATCTTTTTATTGTTTCTGCTGTCATCTCTTCCAGATGACAGAGTATAGGACTTACACTCCTATAATTTAAATTGGGCGGTATGCCACTTGTTCCCGAAACAAAGATGGCGGACGCACGCAAATATTCAGTCTCGGTAAACCATTGGCCAGGAGAACTACGCGATCAGTGTTTAAAACTACGTCCTCATCAGAATTTCGTCCCGCATTTTTGGAGCCGATTGCAAGACACGTATTTTCTATAAATACTTCGTCTTCAATCATTTTTTCACATTTTCACTTGCAGGGCTAACACACTCTCTCCAGTGTGATTTTCAGAGGGAATACTATCACTCTCTCTTATTCACCAACAGACGTCAAACGTCACAAAATGTATAGGCTCTGCAAACATTCCTTTCCTCGGTATACCTTGTCTCTGAGACGTTTTCCAGTCTCGAAAACAGCAATTGCGTCGAATCACAGAAAGAAACGAACATTTAGAAATGCGTAGTTAACATGCATAGGACACTTTGTCATTTAGTCCTTTTTGTAGTTTTTAGTTGTGTAAGTCACACACACACACACACACACACAGAGAATATTTTCAGGAACAGTAATCGAACCATAGTAATGTTTTAAATGTTTTCATTGCACGTATTTTAAAGATATAAATTTGTTCTGTTTATGTCACTTGTTTTGAATCTTCCTTTTGTCCGCCCCGTTTCATATCGTTTACACATCTTTCATATCATAACATCTTTACTATATTTGTCTCCATGTGCCTTTTCCCAAGCATAACATTCCACTAAGCAAAACATATACTAAACTACAACATAAATTTTGGGCGACCAAACATATCAATCAAATAACATGCCCCCCTACACAGAGCAACGCAAATCAAGTCTAGAAAGAAATCTACAAGGGTTTTTAATACCAAGTTTCTCTTTCTCCAGTCGACCCCAAATCTTCTTGATATCATAAGTTGTCTTTCCATGCTCAGTGATGAAACCAAGAAATGATTCCCGCATCTCCACTTGTTTGTCTTCAGCAACGACATATCGACAAATGAAACTCATCTGATGAGTATGAGGAATGTCCAGCATGCTGTCTGGTATGATCGCAAAATAATTGGCTTTTTGAATTCGATCCAATATATTTTCCTTCGCGTGGTTTCCTAAGATATGAAGGAATTCATTTTTGATTTTCCGTGACAAGTACCGCCGGTTATCATTCATTTTTTAGCGAGAGTTTTTGTTAAGTTTTATGTTTTTTCCTCGCTATATTTGAAGGTAAATAAAGGAGAGAGAAGACGAAGATGCCGTAAGGTTTTTATGAAGGTTTAATGGCAGCCAAAATAAAGGGTACCTTTATGCAGGAGTCTCGTAGGAAGGAAGGAAGGAAGGAAGGAAGGAAGGAAATAGTTATGGAGTTGAGAAGGAATTTCAGCTGCTAAATGCCTGAGAGAAATGTGCATCGTTACGGTTAAGGCATTGTTGAATGTCTGAGTGAGATATGGTCGCCATTGGTGTAGCAAAGACCGTGTTTGCTGGTTAAGGACAGGAATGATGTAGTCACTCATGAATGTGTGGTCCTGGTTGTTGTGGGAGAGAAGCGTGAATGTCTCCAGAAAATGTTGCCCAGGGATGAAGTAGCTGGATGTCTGAGCGTAATTACGCATCGCTGTCGACATAGCAAAAGTTGGAGGCGACTTAAAGGTGTTCCTGTATGGGGCGGATTGAATGCATCTAATTCATATTCAACTGGGAACCCTTGGTCAATGAGAATAGACTCAAGAGGTCCATAAATTAGATGGTTTTCCTCATGGTGTCATGATGCTGCTGCTATGAAGGGAGCGGACAGTAAGTACGTTTGTCCTGTTCGAAAAGGGTCTGAGGAAGAGTGTTTCACGGGCCTTCCCCAGTTTGGTGCTGCCCGGAAAAATGGTCCTGGATGAATAGGATAAGTCATCCTCATTGAGTGAAAATATGCGTCGACCCTAAGGGTCAAATTAATTTAGTTCTTTCTGCTACAGATTCAACAATTCTATAAAATTACCTTTAATGAAACTCTATGCATATTCTCGATGACTTCTAGAAGGTAGCTTCTATTTCATTTGAAACTTTACGATATCAGGTAACTGAGTTAAAACCTGTCTCCAAATCTGTCTTTCTTTCTGTTGTGTTCTGGTTAGTGAACACAAGTCGTAGTAATAATAAGATAAACCACGATATGTGAGGAAAATAGTTATATTTACGGGAAAAAGTATTTACAAGAGAGAGACTGTTAGTAGTGAGAACATAGGATTAGTGATAGAGTAAGGATATACTTCAACAATAGGAACGGCTCTTCTGGTCTGACTCGTAGACTGATCTGGACTGGAAACTCTTGGTGTTAGAGCTACTGCCATATATGGTAGATGACCTAGCTCATTATGCTGAAAAGGTAGGCGATACCCAACACTTTCAGAGTTTGTTCTTGTAATTTACTGTCAAGGGTTTTACTTTTATTAAGGGTTATTTCCAACATGTTCCATTCCTTGAAAAGTCTTTGGTGGTCAGAAGAATACCTGAACATGAAAATTCTTGAGAATCTAACTAATAAAAGTTGGAGAGAATTAAAGATGCTAGAGCCAGTGACAGGGGATCATCAATCAAAATTTTCTTCAGACAGTTGTCTGGTCCTTTTAGGAAAGCTAAATATGATAGGCATCTGGCAAGATAAAGGTTTTCTTTGAACTATGGTGTTAATTGCCTAGCATTTTCTTGGAATAAAACCGGGCCATTGCCTGAATGAGTAGTGTTCGACACTGGTTCGGGAGACCGAGGTTCAATCCCAGATCGAGTCATACCAAAGATTCAAAAAATGGTACTTGATACCTCCTTCCTTAACACTCAGCATTATAAGGTAAGGATCAAACGTAAAGTGGAGCAATCCAGGGAATGGAGTAGCGTTCTCCCCTACATCTCGTTTTAGTTGCTGTTGAAAAGGGAGCCTACTTAACTTACTTATTGGGATAAGGGTTAAGTGTTTATTTTAGGGAACTAACCAATTTGGAGTAAGATTTGTCTGAAGATTTGTTTGTTGTCTACAGTCTGTTAATTAGTTCGAAGAGTTGATACATTGGCTAGCAGCAGATATTTTATGCTATTAAAAGCTAGTTACTTTTTCAAGGGAACATGTGACAGCAAGTTTCTTTACTCAAATTCATTTTAGAAAAATTGTTATTGCTATTAACTATTATTATCAAATTCTGAAAATATATATCAATGTTTCTCTAAGCATTGCAAGTTTGGGTCCTATAAGCTTCCTTCTCCAGTATAAAAATTTATTTCTAAAAGAAATCAAACCGACCACATCCGGCACTTGATTTGGCCAGAGTGAAAAAGGGAGAAATAATCCCAGACAATACGGCACCAAAAAGCTACCCCCACTTTTGTCGAGAACTACCATTGGGACCCTCAGTACGAATTCAAGGACTAAATTGGAAGGCAGGAAAAAAATAGCCCGTAGATGGGTTTCGTCATTTGCTTCTTGAATAGCCGATAAATACTTTAAACAGGCAAGAAGCTTCCCAAGAAATAAAACCAAAATAAACGAATGTACGAATTCGGAGATCAACTGTAAAGGCACCCGCTTCTTGAATTGCCAAAAAATATTTCCAACTGTAAAGGCAAGAAGCTTCCCAAGAAATAAAACCGGACATTGGCCTAGCGGTTAGAGTGTTCGCCAATGGCCCGGAAGACCTGGGTTCAATCCCAGGTCGAGTCATACCAAAGACTCAAAAAATGGTACTTGATGCATCCTTGCTTAACACTCAGCATTATAAGGTACGAATCAAGGGTAAAGTGGAGCAATCCAGGGAAAGGAGTAGCGCCCTCCCCTACACCTTGGTGTAGTAGCTATGGAAAAGGGGAGTCTACGGGTCACCCTCGACTATGGTCGCCAACTTTACTTTTACGAATTCGGAGATCAACTGTAAAGGCACCCGCTTCTTGAATTGCCAAAAAATATTTCAAACTGTAAAGGCAAGAAGCTTCCCAAGAAATAAAACCAAAATCAAACGGAAGTGCGAATTCAGGGACCAAACTGAAAGGTAGGAAAAAATAGCATGCAGAAAGGTTTCGTCACTCGCTTCTTGAATAGCCGATAAGTATTTTAAACAGGCAAGAAGCTTCCCAAGAAATAAAATGAAAATTAAACGAAAGTCGATTACTGAAATTCTACCAAGTTAAACAATTGAAAGAAAATTCAACCGAGATTTCTGCAGAAAAGAACTGTCACGTGATATCCCACTGGGAGGAGGGAGATAAAATTACTACTACTCGTATTTGAATTGATAGTATCAAGCCGTCAAAAAAAAGTGACCGTTAAGGAAGGAATGTGGGTCACACAGGGGAGACCAGGTGTTGGCACTTAGTAACCTCAGGTCGCCGGACACCGGAAGGGGAAAGAGAGAGAAGCGAAATGATTGGCTGGGACCCCAAAACGGAAGTGGGGCTCCCTTCCCCTCAGCGGAAGTAAAGGATAAGAAAAATAGTTTTTGAGCAGGGTTCGTAGCGAGCGGACGAACCATAGCCATTTTACTCCGGGTGGAAGACAAAAGAATTACTGAGACACGAAGGACCCCAAGTCCTTCAAGCCAGTATTAAAAACAGAACAAAGTCTATTAGCCCGTGAAAGAAGAACGATTCTCCAGTGGAACCCCGTCGAGAAAAAGATAAGTAACTTTGGGGACATTTTTCCTTTATACCCAAATTTTATATACCACTCTCTCTCTCTCTCAATTTGAAGAAAGATAAAAGTCAAGAAAAGACATTTATATTCGTGGACTATCAATTTATCATATGTTTTTGACACTGTGAAAGTGTACATAACTGTAGTAAAGGAATTCATGTATTTTTATGTTACCATGTGGTCTATGTTGTTATTTCATGCTTCTTTTCAGCTTCTATTCGCCTTATGTTATCTTGCTTAGAATTGTCCTATTAATTCCTAAAATATCACACGGGAAACCGGAGTTGCCGACTACTACAATATTAATATTATTACGACTAAAACCTATAGGCTCATTATCTTCCATTGTCTCGGGGAGGAAGAAAGCGGCCTGGTGGGTGTGTGATAGTGTGAAATTTGGAACCCCTTGCCAGCGGCGGTCAGTCTGGTCCTAAATTATTCCCTCACGTAATATGCCAGTTCTTATATGCCTGAGAGATAAACTCTGAACGAGGACTTATTCTATAGGGGATCAAGTGCCAACCTGCCCTGTCTTCACACGTGCGAAAATAAAGTCCCGTTTTGGGATTTTAGTCAATTTGCCGTCACAGAACCTTAAAGAAGTCTTGAATTTATGAACACTGAAACATTTCGACAAAACTAAAAAGAAAAGAAAAATACTCAAATTCAAAGAACTTTGTTTCTCGGACACTCTCTCAGATAAGTCCTTGCAAATTGCATTAAAATTTGCAACACTTTATCGTTTCTATCCTTTTCTTGTTTATTTTGTATAAAATTCCTTTTTAAAAACTTTATTGTCTGTGTTATCTTTTCGAATCAGTATCCAAACTAGAAAGCTGCGGAACTTACCGTTTGATCTTACCGTTTAATATTGCACACTAAAGCCATCTAAAAACATTAACCAGTTAAATACTAAACTTGGCTTTGGTGTCATTTCCTTCATATGAAATTTTATTCTCTCCAAATTCCTTTATATTGCAAATTTTATTCTCTTTAATTTTCTTTTATATTGCAAATTTTACTCTTTCCAAATTTCTTTATATTGAAAATTTTATCCTTCAAATTTTTTTTACCAGTTTTGATTTTATAGCTATCTTCTTGAAAAATTGTCTCCACCACAGTTTTGTCATTAAGCGGGCGCATCTCCTCCATATATACATATATACACGTGTCTTCTCTCTCTCTCTCTCTCTCTATATATATATATATATATATAAATTTAACGAAAAAAATTAAGTTCAGCAGTTCCATTATAAATTTAATTCAGGTCTACCAAAATAGCCTTCATCAGACGGAATTAAATACATTTATGCTTTGAATACGATATAAACACCCCTACCATGCTACCGGCGGAAAGAGAAAACAAAAACAAACAAAAAAGACAAACAAATATTTTTTTCGTTGGAAATATCATTGTATGTTAATAAATATGTACTTTCTTCTTTTTTATTCTAAAGAACCCGTTACTTATAATCTAAATTACCATTGATAAAAAAAAAAACGGTGAATATCAAAAGGTATTACTAGTGAGCAAATTAAGTATACTTAAAATAAATATAACATTTGATTCCAAATTTTCTATAAAATTAATGTCTGTTTTAAATATTCAATAACATTTTCTACGTATTCTATAAGATCAATATTAATATTAAACCAAATGTCTATTTAGGAAACTTATCGTAATTAACTCATTATTTATATTAAGAAGTTTCGTTTTTAAGTTAACCATGATGAGTAATAGATTAATATTGAAACAGATATTGGATTAAAGTATTTAAGAAATCTTAATTCTTAATATAAATACAAAATCAAATAGCAATTTCAAATATTAATTTATTTAACCGAGTTACTAAAAGTTTGTTTATCTATATAAAGGCGGCGTAGTACATAGGATAGTTCCTCTTAACATTTAGGATTGTAGTGCTAAGTTTGAAACTTTTTTCAAATATGTATTATATTAAATTACTAGGTGTACCCTGCCACGCGTTGCTGTGGCTCAGTTTGTTTAAATGGGGAAGAAAAAAGAAAATGCATGTTTCTAATATGTTTAATTTTCCAATACTTGTGGATATACAATATTCTTGGTAGTTCCAGTATCTGTGTAGATAAAGAGATTGTCTGGATTGCCGACTCTGGAACAGGCAACATATGATTGCCCACGTGAGAAGCAACCAGTGTGTAAATATAAGCCACACAATTCTAAAGATTGTCCCTGTGCTTTGTTGATCGTGATTGCAAATGCCAAACGAATTGGGAATTGCAATCTCTTAAATTGAAATGACATATCTGTTGGAATCATAGGAATTCGCGGTGTGAGGACATCTTCACCATTGAAAGGCCCTGTCAAAATTTTTGATCCTATGATGTTGGTCATTAATTTTTTACTGAAAGACGTGTGCCATTACAAAGCTTGGGCTGGTTAATATTTCGCAACATGATAATTGGCACACCATAAAATATTTATTAAACAACAAAATAAATTGGATATCAATAATGAAGAAAAAATTTAGGAATAAGTTTTTAGAATAAAAAGAAATTTACTTACTACTGAACCAACGAAATATGGCTTAAAGTTTATTAACGAAAGAAAACTTTTTAAGGAATGTCTTTCGTTGAAGTTAAACAAAAAAAGAAATATTGAAAAAAGAAAATAAAATATTTAGTAAACTATTCGTTACTACTGAACCAACGAAATATGGTTTAAAGTTTAGTGTCTTATCGATAATAATAAAACGAAAGAAAACTTATTAAGTAATGTCTTTCGTTGAAGCTAAAGAAAAAAAAGAAATGTTGAAAAAAAGAAAATAAAATATTTAGTAAACAATTCGTTACTACAGAACCGACAAAATATGGTTTAAAAAAGAAAACTTTTAAATGGATGTCTTTCGTTGAAGATAAACAACAAGAAAAAAGCAATGTTGAAAAAAGAAAAGAAAATATTTAGTAAACAATTCGTTAGAATATAAAGAAATTAAAACGAAATATGGTTTAAAGTTTAGTGTCTTTGTTTAAGTTAACCAAAAAAGAAAGAAAAGTGATAAAAGCAGAAAAAAATTCTCGTATAAAATTCTTGGAAAACGAAAGTAATGTTTACTTTCATTATTTGCGTTCGGCTTTTCTCGGGGAAAAACGACTTATTAAAAATATTTTTTTAATTATTGTAATATTTTTGGATATTAAGTATATAAAAACACGCCCGTATTCGCATAAAATACTCTCTGAAAATTTTAAACCAATTAGTGGTATAAAACTGGAGATTATCTGTTAGTAACAAACATTTACATTTTTATTTATATAGATTATCGTATTTTTTTAAAGGATGTATATATGTTTATATTCTCTCTTATATATGAAATTTATATATTAGTTATGAGGGAAATTTTATTCAAATTATTTAATCAATTTTTGATTATACATTAGTGTTTCAAAATTAGAATTAATTTGTAAATTATCAAAGTATATCTTAAAGCTAAATATATTTAATATAATTAAGATATCAATTTAATTCATGCAAAGAATTTATTTCTGTGTCTACATTTAATTATTAACTCTTTCCTAGTATTTAGCAAATTACCATCTTTATATTTCAATATACATATTTTTTCACGTAAGTATAAATTAAATTTACTATGTTAACTGTATCGTAGTCAACCGGCTACTCATAAACCAAACAAAACAAAATAAACAAACCCCACTTCTAAGAAGGGATGAGTCACTGTTGTTGTCAGCCAATAGTATTTAGAAACGAGTCGTTAAGGAAACAAATCGCTTAGCACAGGACGTCTTTTTAAAATATTAAATTCAGCCTGTCTTTCTGAGGACAGTCCTAAACTAATGGACAAAATAGGTAGTAATAAAAAAAACATGGTCGAAGTAGAATTGTAACATAGGACCAAAATACGTTGTGTCTAAAAGAAAGGAGTTCGCAGGAAAGAAACACTCAAAACTCGAAATTTAAGGAAGAAAATAGTAGTCGCTTGAGGAAGAGACAGAGAGTGCGTTTTCACTGCTTTTTATATTGCCCGGGAAAGTCATCCGAGCAGAATGGCATAAATCCTCCTCATTGGTCGAAAATATAATACGAAACTTCAACGGTCAAAATAATACCCGCGCTAGACAATAATTGGAAATTCTTTCTTTCTGCTACAATTATTTTGCTAAGGGGGTTGTCTTTTAGAAAATTTTTGTTTATTAAACTTTAAAAAATATTTCCTAATGTTGATATTTGGGGGTTTGCAAAAAGGAGGGTTGAACCAGGTAATTTTTCTACTTCTATTTTTATTAATATTTTTGCTTATTATAATATTCATAATTATTTTATTCTTAGTTCTATAATTTTCGAAATTATTATCCCTATCATTCATAAGTTGTTTTTTTTTATTTCTAAGTACCTAATTTTTTTTATATCTGCTATTATATATGGCTTCTTTGTGATTGTTAAATATTATTTTTGAAGATGATAATCTATTCTAATATTCAGGAATTTGATTAATTAGGGGTGTTATATACAAGCATTTGGTTGCAAGAAAAATAAGACTGACAAGAAGATTTAGTTTATTTTGTTTATTGAATAAATAAAATAAACAAGCGGATGAAATATCTGGCCGGCTGACGGAGGGGTTATCTGTTCGGCGACAAGCGGTTGCTTTGATCTGATCGAACGGTGTTGTCGGGTGACGCTCTTAGCAAGGTCGACGATTCAACTGCTTGTGTGACCTCTGCTTGCCCTATATATATGTTCCCGACTTCAAACATCGGCTCCAGAAAATACTACTTTTGGAAAAAATATGATTGGTTGAAAAATAGACTTTTTTTTTTATAACTGAGAATTTTCTGGGGATTTTGGATAGACTATGCGCGGAGCCTATGCGCAGAAGCTATGATTTTCTCAGTTTGACACTGGCTGTTGTTGGGTCAACATCCGGTAGCTGTTATTTTCTTCAGCAGTGTCGATGTCTGTCGGTCTGTGTTTTGTGTGTTTTAATAGTTAGGTGTATGAAGAGTTAAGTTGGTGAATCAGAAGAGATTTGATGTATTTTACTATAACAGTGGTTAGAACTAACATTAATGTATATTTGTATTTTATTAGTTTTATTAAATGGTTTATAAGAATCGTCACTGAAGTTGAAAGATACATCTAAAAAGGTGAAAATTTTTAAGTTCGAGTTGATTTCTATTTTCAATCTCACATATCTAAAAGCTCTAATAACTTTCTATTGTGCTTTTGATGTTAGGAGTCCGTTACTATTGGGGATGGCGATTAAACGATAATCTCGATATATACCTATGTTATTTAAATTTGGGATTCAGCCTAGTGTATCTAAAAATGTATATACCTACTAGTTCAGCAATTTTGACAATGTCGAATGACCCCATGGTGACATCAAAGTTATCAGCCTCCGCTTTTACCCAACTATTGTCATTGTCAATCTGTACTGATTCCTTATATGTTAATATAATGTCTAATTCATCCTGAGTAATATCTGTATAATTCTTAGCTAAATTAAACCTGTGTAATAGCAATTCGTTTGTTGTTGATGGGTAAAAATCTATGAAATCAAATTGTATAAAAGTAGCGTTTTTCTTATATTTTATATTTTTGAACTATTCTATGGTGTCTAGTGAGTTCTTCCACAACATATATTTTGAATTATCTAAGATTTTAGTAGGTTAGTTGGTTGGTTGGTTTGTTTTACGGCGATTCAACCTCTTTCGGGTCATTTAACGCTGAATCAAACCTCAAACACCAGCCTCAGACTTAATATGTCTAGGAGACCCTGTGTTAAAGAAGTCTCGAGTAGTTTTAGAAGATAAAGTGACAGTTGGTATGGCTCGACCTGGTCTCAAAGGCCATTGGCGAACACTTTACCTACTAAGTCTATGGGTCGGTAATTACCGATATATAGACGACATTTTACTTATTTACCCACAAGAACTTTATTTAATAATATCACAGATAGATTAAACAATATAGTAAAAAAGTAAAGTTGGCAACCCTAGTCGAGGGTGACTCGAAAGCCCCCTTTTCAATAGCTACTACACCGAGGTGTAGGGGAAGGCGCTACACTATTCTCTGAATTGCTCCACTTTATCCTTGATTCGTACCTTATAATGCTTAGTGTTAAGCAAGGCGGTATCAAGTACCATTTTTTCAGTCTTTGGTATGACTCGACCTGGGATTGAACCCCTGTCTGCCGGACCATTGGCGAACACTCTACTCATTAGGCCAATGGCCCGGTTTTTCAAACAATAGAGAACCTTCCATAAAGTTTACATATGAACATAAATCCAATCACTCTTTACTGTTCTTACTAATAAGAAATAATGACCAATTAGAAATCAAA